>CM077930.1:9433177-10640677 GCA_039797435.1 Crotalus adamanteus | reverse complement strand
ATATATACAGATAGGTAGGTAGGTAGATAGATAAATACAGATAGGTAGGTAGGTAGATAGATAGATAGAGATACGTATGTAGGTAGATTGATATATACAGATAGGTAGGTAGGTAGATAGGTAGATAGAGATAGATAGGTAGGTAGATTGATAGAGACATATAGGTAGGTAGGTAGATAGATAGAGATAGGTAGGTAGGTAGATTGAGAGATACAGATAGGTAGGTAGGTAGATAGATAGATTCAGATAGGTAGGTAGGTAGATAGATAGATACAGATAGATAGGAAGGTAGATAGATAGATACAGATAGGTAGGTAGGTAGATAGATAGATAGAGATAGGTAGGTAGGTAGGTAGATAGATAGAGATAGGTAGGTAGGTAGATAGATAGATAGAGATAGGTAGGTAGGTAGATAGATACAGATAGGTAGGTAGGTAGATTGATAGATAGAGATAGGTAGGTAGGTAGGTAGATTGATAGAGACAGATAGGTAGGTAGGTAGATAGATAGATACATATAGGTAGGTAGGCAGATTGATAGATAGATAGGTAGGTAGGTAGATAGATAGAGATAGGTAGGTAGGTAGATAGATACAGATAGGTAGGTAGGTAGATTGATAGATAGAGATAGGTAGGTAGGTAGATAGATAAATAGAGATAGGTAGGTAGGTAGCTAGATAGATAGAGATAGGTAGGTAGGTAGGTAGATAGATAGAGATACGTAGGTAGGTAGATAGATAGATAGAGATAGGTAGGTAGGTAGATTGATAGATACAGATAGGTAGGTAGGTAGATAGATAGATACAGATAGTTAGGTAGGTAGATAGATAGATAGATACAGATAGGTAGGTAGGTAGATAGATAGATAGAGATAGGTAGGTAGGTAGATAGTTAGATAGCGATATGTAGGTAGGTAGATAGATAGATAGAGATAGGTAGAAAGGTAGGTAGATAGATAGAGATAGGTAGGTAGGTAGATAGATAGATAGAGATAGGTAGGTAGGTAGATTGATAGATACAGATAGGTAGGTAGGTAGATAGATAAATACAGATAGGTAGGTAGGTAGATAGATAGATAGATACAGATTGGTAGGTAGGTAGATAGATAGATACAGATCGGTAGGTAGGTAGATAGATAGATAGAGATATGTAGGTAGGTAGATAGATAGATAGAGATAGGTAGGTAGGTAGGTAGGTAGATAGATAGAGATAGGTAGGTAGGTAGATAGATAGATAGATAGATAGATAGAGATAGGTAGGTAGGTAGATTGATAGATACAGATAGGTAGGTAGGTAGATAGATAGATACAGATAGGTAGGTAGTTAGATAGATATATACAGATAGGTAGCTAGGTAGATTGATAGATACAGATAGGTAGGAAGGTAGATAGATAGATAGATAGATAGAGATAGGTAGGTAGGTAGATAGATAGATAGAGATAGATAGGTAGGTAGATTGATAGATACAGATAGGTAGGTAAGTAGGTAGATAGATAGATACAGATAGGTAGGTAGGTAGATAGATAGATAGAGATAGGTAGGTAGGTAGATTGATAGATACAGATAGGTAGGTAGGTAGATAGATAAATACAGATAGGTAGGTAGGTAGGTAGATAGATAGAGATAGGTAGGTATGTAGATTGATAGATACAGATAGGTAGGTAGGTAGATTGATAGATAGAGATAGGTAGGTAGGTAGATTGATAGATACAGATAGGAAGGTAGGGAGATAGATAGATACAGATAGGTAGGTAGGTAGATAGATAGATACAGTTATGTAGGTAGGTAGGTAGATAGATAGATACAGATAGGTAGGTAGGTAGGTAGATAGATAGATACAGATAGGTAGGAAGGTAGATAGATAGATAGATAGAGATAGGTAGGTAGGTAGATAGATAGATAGAGATAGATAGGTAGGTAGATTGATAGATACAGATAGGTAGGTAGGTAGATAGATAGATAGATACAGATAGGTAGGTAGGTAGATAGATAGATAGAGATAGGTAGGTAGGTAGATTGATAGATACAGATAGGTAGGTAGGTAGATAGATAAATACAGATAGGTAGGTAGGTAGGTAGATAGATAGAGATAGATAGGTAGGTAGATAGATAGAGATAGGTAGGTATGTAGATTGATAGATACAGATAGGTAGGTAGGTAGATAGATAAATACAGATAGGTAGGTAGGTAGATTGATAGATAGAGATAGGTAGGTAGGTAGATTGATAGATACAGATAGGAAGGTAGGGAGATAGATAGATACAGATAGGTAGGTAGGTAGATAGATAGATACAGTTATGTAGGTAGGTAGGTAGATAGATAGATACAGATAGGTAGGTAGGTAGGTAGATAGATACATACAGATAGGTAGGTAGGTAGATAGATAGATACAGATAGGTAGGTAGGTAGATAGATAGATAGAGATAGGTAGGTAGGTAGATAGATAGATACAGATAGGTAGGTAGGTAGATAGATAAATACAGATAGGTAGGTAGGTAGGTAGATAGATAGAGATAGGTAGGTAGATAGATAGATAGAGATAGGTAGGTAGATTGATTGATAGATACAGATAGGTAGGTAGGTAGATAGATAGATAGAGATAGGTAGGTAGGTAGGTAGATAGATAGAGATAGGTAGGTAGGTAGATAGATAGATAGAGATAGGTAGGGAGGTAGATTGATAGATACAGATAGGTAGGTAGGTAGATAGATAGATACAGATAGGTAGGTAGGTAGATAGATAGATAGAGATAGGTAGGTAGGTAGATTGATAGATACATATAGATAGGTAGGTAGATAGATAAATACAATATAGGTAGGTAGGTAGGTAGATAGATACAGATAGGTAGGTAGGTAGATAGATAAATACAGATAGGTAGGTAGGTAGATAGATAGATAGAGATAGGTAGGTAGGTAGATTGATATATACAGATAGGTAGGTAGGTAGATAGATAAATACAGATAGGTAGGTAGGTAGATAGATAGATAGAGATAGGTATGTAGATAGATTGATATATACAGATAGGTAGGTAGGTAGATAGGTAGATAGAGATAGATAGGTAGGTAGATTGATAGAGACAGATAGGTAGGTAGGTAGATAGATAGACATAGGTAGGTAGGTAGATTGATAGATACAGATAGGTAGGTAGGTAGATAGATAGATTCAGATAGGTAGGTAGGTAGATAGATAGATACAGATAGATAGGTAGGTAGATAGATAGATAGAGATAGGTAGGTAGGTAGATAGATAGATAGAGATAGGTAGGTAGGTAGATTGATAGATAGATACAGATCGGTAGGTAGATAGATAGATAGAGATATGTAGGTACGTAGATAGATAGATAGAGATAGGTAGGTAGGTAGATAGATAGATAGAGATAGGTAGGTAGGTAGATTGATAGATAGATATAGGTAGGTAGGTAGATAGATAGAGATAGGTAGGTAGGTAGATAGATACAGATAGGTAGGTAGGTAGATTGATAGATAGAGATAGGTAGCTAGGTAGATAGATAGAGATAGGTAGGTAGGTAGGTAGATAGATAGAGATAGGTAGGTAGGTAGGTAGATAGATAGAGATACGTAGGTAGGTAGATAGATAGATAGAGATAGGTAGGTAGGTAGATTGATAGATACAGATAGGTAGGTAGGTAGATAGATAGATACAGATAGGTAGGTAGGTAGATAGATAGATAGATACAGATATGTAGGTAGGTAGATAGATAGATAGAGATAGGTAGGTAGGTAGATAGATAGATAGAGATATGTAGGTAGATAGATAGATAGAGATAGGTAGATAGGTAGGTAGATAGATAGAGATAGGTAGGTAGGTAGATAGATAGATAGAGATAGGTAGGTAGGTAGATTGATAGATACAGATAGGTAGGTAGGTAGATAGATAAATACAGATAGGTAGGTAGGTAGATAGATAGATAGATACAGATCGGTAGGTAGGTAGATAGATAGATACAGATCAGTAGGTAGGTAGATAGATAGATAGAGATATGTAGGTAGGTAGATAGATAGATAGAGATAGGTAGGTAGGTAGGTAGATAGATAGAGATAGGTAGGTAGGTAGATAGATAGATAGATAGAGATAGGTAGGTAGGTAGATTGATAGATACAGATAGGTAGGTAGGTAGATAGATAGATACAGATAGGTAGGTAGGTAGATAGATAGATACAGATAGGTAGGTAGGTAGATTGATAGATTCGGATAGATAGGTAGGTAGATAGATAAATACATATAGGTAGGTATGTAGGTAGATAGATACAGATAGGTAGGTAGGTAGATAGATAAATACAGATAGGTAGGTAGGTAGATAGATAGATAGAGATAGGTAGGTAGGTAGATTGATATATACAGATAGGTACGTAGGTAGATAGATAAATACAGATAGGTAGGTAGGTAGATAGATAGATAGAGATAGGTATGTAGGTAGATTGATATATACAGATAGGTAGGTAGGTAGATAGGTAGATAGAGATAGATAGGTAGGTAGATTGATAGAGACAGATAGGTAGGTAGGTAGATAGATAGAGATAGGTAGGTAGGTAGATTGATAGATACAGATAGGTAGGTAGGTAGATAGATAGATTCAGATAGGTAGGTAGGTAGATAGATAGATACAGATAGATAGGTAGGTAGATAGATAGATACAGATAGGTAGGTAGGTAGATAGATAGATAGAGATAGGTAGGTAGGTAGGTAGATAGATAGAGATAGGTAGGTAGGTAGATAGATAGATAGAGATAGGTAGGTAGGTAGATAGATACAGATAGGTAGGTAGGTAGATTGATAGATAGAGATAGGTAGGTAGGTAGGTAGATTGATAGAGACAGATAGGTAGGTAGGTAGATAGATAGATACATATAGGTAGGTAGGCAGATTGATAGATAGATAGGTAGGTAGGTAGATAGATAGAGATAGGTAGGTAGGTAGATAGATACAGATAGGTAGGTAGGTAGATTGATAGATAGAGATAGGTAGGTAGGTAGATAGATAGATAGAGATAGGTAGGTAGGTAGGTAGATAGATAGAGATAGGTAGGTAGGTAGGTAGATAGATAGAGATACGTAGGTAGGTAGATAGATAGATAGAGATAGGTAGGTAGGTAGATTGATAGATACAGATAGGTAGGTAGGTTGATAGATTGATACAGATAGGTAGGTAGGTAGATAGATAGATAGATAGAGATAGGTAGGTAGGTAGATTGATAGATACAGATAAGTAGGTAGGTAGATAGATAAATACAGATAGGTAGGTAGGTAGATAGATAGATACAGATAGGTAGTTAGGTAGATAGATAAATACAGATAGGTAGTTAGATAGATAGATAGATAGAGATAGGTAGATAGGTAGATTGATAGATACAGATAGGTAGGTATTTAGATAGATAAATACAGATAGATAGGTAGTTAGGTAGGTAGATAGATAGAGATAGGTAGGTAGGTAGATAGATAGATAGAGATAGGTAGGTAGGTAGATTGATAGATACAGATAGGTAGGTAGGTAGATAGATAAATACAGATAGGTAGGTAGGTCGATAGATAGATAGAGATAGGTAGGTAGGTAGATAGATAGATAGACATAGGTAGGTAGGTAGATTGATAGATACAGATAGGTAGGTAGGTAGATAGATAGATACAGATAGGTAGGTAGGTAGATAGATAGATAGAGATAGGTAGGTAGGTAGATAGATAGATAGAGATAGGTAGGTAGGTAGGTAGATAGATAGAAATAGGTAGGTAGGTAGATTGATAGATACAGATAGTTAGGTAGGTTGATAGATAGATACAGATAGGTAGGTAGGTAGATAGATAGATAGAGATAGGTAGGTAGGTAGATTGATAGATACAGATAGGTAGGTAGGTAGATAGATAAATACAGATAGGTAGGTAGGTAGATAGATAGATACAGATAGGTAGGTAGGTAGATAGATAAATACAGATAGGTAGGTAGATAGATAGATAGAGATAGGTAGATAGGTAGATTGATAGATACAGATAGGTAGGTAGGTAGATAGATAAATACAGATAGGTAGGTAGGTAGGTAGGTAGATAGATAGAGATAGGTAGGTAGGTAGATAGATAGATAGAGATAGGTAGGTAGGTAGATTGATAGATAGAGATAGGTAGGTAGGTAGATTGATAGATACAGATAGGTAGGTAGGTTGATAGATAGATACAGATAGGTAGGTAGGTAGATAGAGATAGGTAGGTAGGTAGATAGATAGATTGAGATAGGTAGGTAGGTAGATTGATAGATACAGATAGGTAGGTAGGTAGATAGATAGATACAGATAGGTAGGTAGGTAGATAGATAGGTACAGATAGGTAGGTAGGTAGATAGATAGATAGAGATAGGTAGGTAGGTAGATTGATAGATACAGATAGTTAGGTAGGTAGATAGATAGATACAGATAGGTAGGTAGGTAGATAGATAGATAGAGATAGGTAGGTAGGTAGATAGATAAATACAGATAGGTAGGTAGGTAGGTAGGTAGATAGAGATAGGTAGGTAGGTAGATAGATAGAGATAGGTAGGTAGGTAGATTGATAGATAGAGATAGGTAGGTAGATAGATAGATACAGTTATGTAGGTAGGTAGGTAGATAGATAGATAGAGATAGGTAGGTAGGTAGATAGATAGATAGAGATAGGTAGGTAGGTAGATAGATAGATAGAGATAGGTAGGTAGGTAGATAGATAGATAGAGATAGGTAGATAGGTAGATTGATAGATACAGATAGGTAGGTAGGTAGATAGATTAATACAGATAGGTAGGTAGTTAGGTAGGTAGATAGATAGAGATAGGTAGGTAGGTAGATAGATAGATAGACATAGGTAGGTAGGTAGATTGATAGATACAGATAGGTAGGTAGGTAGATAGATAGATACAGATAGGTAGGTAGGTAGATAGATAGATAGAGATAGGTAGGTAGGTTGATAGATAGAGATAGGTAGGTAGGTAGATAGATAGATAGAGATAGGTAGGTATGTAGATTGATAGATAGAGATAGGTAGGTAGGTAGATAGATAGATAGACATAGGTAGGTAGGTAGATTGATAGATACAGATAGGTAGGTAGGTAGATAGATAGATACAGATAGCTAGGTAGGTAGATAGATAGATAGAGATAGGTAGGTAGGTAGATAGATAGATAGACATAGGTAGGTAGGTAGATTGATAGATACAGATAGGTAGGTAGGTAGATAGATAGATACAGATAGGTAGGTAGGTAGATAGATAGATAGATATAGGTAGGTAGGTAGGTAGATAGATAGAGATAGGTAGGTAGGTAGATTGATAGATATAGATAGGTAGGTAGGTTGATAGATAGATACAGATAGCTAGGTAGGTAGATAGATAGATAGATAGATAGATACAGATAGGTAGGTAGGTAGATAGATAGATAGAGATAGGTAGGTAGGTAGATAGATAGAGATAGGTAGGTAGGTAGATAGATAGATAGATAGATAGAGATAGGTAGGTAGGTAGATTGATAGATAGAGATAGGTAGGTAGGTAGATTGATAGATACAGATAGGTAGGTAGGTTGATAGATAGATACAGATAGGTAGGTAGGTAGATAGATAGATAGAGATAGGTAGGTAGGTCGATAGATAAATACAGATAGGTAGGTAGGTCGATAGATAGATAGAGATAGGTAGGTAGGTAGATAGATAGATAGACATAGGTAGGTAGGTAGATTGATAGATACAGATAGGTAGGTAGGTAGATAGATAGATACAGATAGGTAGGTAGGTAGATAGATAGATAGATATAGGTAGGTAGGTAGGTAGATAGATAGAGATAGGTAGGTAGGTAGATTGATAGATACAGATAGGTAGGTAGGTTGATAGATAGATACAGATAGGTAGGTAGGTAGATAGATAGATAGATAGAGATAGGTAGGTAGGTAGATTGATAGATACAGATAGGTAGGTAGGTAGATAGATAAATACAGATAGGTAGGTAGGTAGATAGATAGATACAGATAGGTAGGTAGGTAGATAGATAAATACAGATAGGTAGTTAGATAGATAGATAGATAGAGATAGGTAGATAGGTAGATTGATAGATACAGATAGGTAGGTAGGTAGATAGATAAATACAGATAGGTAGGTAGTTAGGTAGGTAGATAGATAGAGATAGGTAGGTAGGTAGATAGATAGATAGAGATAGGTAGGTAGGTAGATATATAGATACAGATCGGTAGGTAGGTAGATAGATAAATACAGATAGGTAGGTAGGTCGATAGATAGATAGAGATAGGTAGGTAGGTAGATAGATAGATAGACATAGGTAGGTAGGTAGATTGATAGATACAGATAGGTAGGTAGGTAGATAGATAGATAGAGATAGGTAGGTAGGTAGATAGATAGATAGAGATAGGTAGGTAGGTAGATAGATAGATAGAGATAGGTAGGTAGGTAGATTGATAGATAGAGATAGGTAGGTAGGTTGATAGATAGATACAGATATGTAGGTAGGTAGGTAGATAGATAGAGATAGGTAGGTAGGTAGATTGATAGATACAGATAGGTAGGTAGGTAGATAGATAAATACAGATAGGTAGGTAGGTCGATAGATAGATAGAGATAGGTAGGTAGGTAGATAGATAGATAGACATAGGTAGGTAGGTAGATTGATAGATACAGATAGGTAGGTAGGTAGATAGATAGATACAGATAGGTAGGTAGGTAGATAGATAGATAGAGATAGGTAGGTAGGTTGATAGATAGAGATAGGTAGGTAGGTAGATAGATAGATAGAGATAGGTAGGTATGTAGATTGATAGATAGAGATAGGTAGGTAGGTAGATAGATAGATAGACATAGGTAGGTAGGTAGATTGATAGATACAGATAGGTAGGTAGGTAGATAGATAGATACAGATAGCTAGGTAGGTAGATAGATAGATAGAGATAGGTAGGTAGGTAGATAGATAGATAGACATAGGTAGGTAGGTAGATTGATAGATACAGATAGGTAGGTAGGTAGATAGATAGATACAGATAGGTAGGTAGGTAGATAGATAGATAGATATAGGTAGGTAGGTAGGTAGATAGATAGAGATAGGTAGGTAGGTAGATTGATAGATATAGATAGGTAGGTAGGTTGATAGATAGTTACAGATAGCTAGGTAGGTAGATAGATAGATAGATAGAGATAGGTAGGTAGGTAAATTGATAGATACAGATAGGTAGGTAGGTAGATAGATAAATACAGATAGGTAGGTAGGTCGATAGATAGATAGAGATAGGTAGGTAGGTAGATAGATAGATAGACATAGGTAGGTAGGTAGATTGATAGATACAGATAGGTAGGTAGGTAGATAGATAGATACAGATAGGTAGGTAGGTAGATAGATAGATAGAGATAGGTAGGTAGGTAGATAGATAGAGATAGGTAGGTAGGTAGATAGATAGATAGATAGATAGATAGAGATAGGTAGGTAGGTAGATTGATAGATAGAGATAGGTAGGTAGGTAGATTGATAGATACAGATAGGTAGGTAGGTTGATAGATAGATACAGATAGGTAGGTAGGTAGATAGATAGATAGAGATAGGTAGGTAGGTCGATAGATAAATACAGATAGATAGGTAGGTCAATAGATAGATAGAGATAGGTAGGTAGGTAGATAGATAGATAGACATAGGTAGGTAGGTAGATTGATAGATACAGATAGGTAGGTAGGTAGATAGATAGATACAGATAGGTAGGTAGGTAGATAGATAGATAGATATAGGTAGGTAGGTAGGTAGATAGATAGAGATAGGTAGGTAGGTAGATTGATAGATACAGATAGGTAGGTAGGTTGATAGATAGATACAGATAGGTAGGTAGGTAGATAGATAGATAGATAGAGATAGGTAGGTAGGTAGATTGATAGATACAGATAGGTAGGTAGGTAGATAGATAAATACAGATAGGTAGGTAGGTAGATAGATAGATACAGATAGGTAGGTAGGTAGATAGATAAATACAGATAGGTAGTTAGATAGATAGATAGATAGATAGAGATAGGTAGATAGGTAGATTGATAGATACAGATAGGTAGGTAGGTAGATAGATAAATACAGATAGGTAGGTAGTTAGGTAGGTAGATAGATAGAGATAGGTAGGTAGGTAGATAGATAGATAGAGATAGGTAGGTAGGTAGATATATAGATACAGATCGGTAGGTAGGTAGATAGATAAATACAGATAGGTAGGTAGGTCGATAGATAGATAGAGATAGGTAGGTAGGTAGATAGATAGATAGACATAGGTAGGTAGGTAGATTGATAGATACAGATAGGTAGGTAGGTAGATAGATAGATAGAGATAGATAGGTAGGTAGATAGATAGATAGAGATAGGTAGGTAGGTAGATAGATAGATAGAGATAGGTAGGTAGGTAGATTGATAGATAGAGATAGGTAGGTAGGTTGATAGATAGATACAGATATGTAGGTAGGTAGGTAGATAGATAGAGATAGGTAGGTAGGTAGATTGATAGATACAGATAGGTAGGTAGGTAGATAGATAAATACAGATAGGTAGGTAGGTCGATAGATAGATAGAGATAGGTAGGTAGGTAGATAGATAGATAGACATAGGTAGGTAGGTAGATTGATAGATACAGATAGGTAGGTAGGTAGATAGATAGATACAGATAGGTAGGTAGGTAGATAGATAGATAGAGATAGGTAGGTAGGTAGATAGATAGATAGAGATAGGTAGGTAGGTAGATTGATAGATACAGATAGGTAGGTAGGTTGATAGATAGATACAGATAGGTAGGTAGGTAGATAGATAAATACAGATAGGTAGTTAGATAGATAGATAGATAGAGATAGGTAGATAGGTAGATTGATAGATACAGATAGGTAGTTAGATAGATAGATAGATAGAGATAGGTAGATAGGTAGATTGATAGATACAGATAGGTAGGTAGGTAGATAGATAGATAGAGATAGGTAGGTAGGTAGATTGATAGATACAGATAGGTAGGTAGGTAGATAGATAAATACAGATAGGTAGGTAGGTCGATAGATAGATAGAGATAGGTAGGTAGGTAGATAGATAGATAGACATAGGTAGGTAGGTAGATTGATAGATACAGATAGGTAGGTAGGTAGATAGATAGATACAGATAGGTAGGTAGGTAGATAGATAGATAGAGATAGGTAGGTAGGTAGATAGATAGAGATAGGTAGGTAGGTAGATAGATAGATAGAGATAGGTAGGTAGGTAGATTGATAGAAAGAGATAGGTAGGTAGGTAGATTGATAGATACAGATAGGTAGGTAGGTTGATAGATAGATACAGATAGGTAGGTAGGTAGATAGATAGATAGATAGAGATAGGTAGGTAGGTAGATTGATAGATACAGATAGGTAGGTAGGTAGATAGATAAATACAGATAGGTAGGTAGGTAGATAGATAGATACAGATAGGTAGGTAGGTAGATAGATAAATACAGATAGGTAGTTAGATAGATAGATAGATAGAGATAGGTAGAGAGGTAGATTGATAGATACAGATAGGTAGGTAGGTAGATAGATAAATACAGATAGGTAGGTAGTTAGGTAGGTAGATAGATAGAGATAGGTAGGTAGGTAGATAGATAGATAGAGATAGGTAGGTAGGTAGATTGATAGATACAGATAGGTAGGTAGGTAGATAGATAAATACAGATAGGTAGGTAGGTCGATAGATAGATAGAGATAGGTAGGTAGGTAGATAGATAGATAGACATAGGTAGGTAGGTAGATTGATAGATACAGATAGGTAGGTAGGTAGATAGATAGATACAGATAGGTAGGTAGGTAGATAGATAGATAGAGATAGGTAGGTAGGTAGATAGATAGATAGAGATAGGTAGGTAGGTAGGTAGATAGATAGATAGAAATAGGTAGGTATGTAGATTGATAGATACAGATAGTTAGGTAGGTTGATAGATAGATACAGATAGGTAGGTAGGTAGATAGATAGATAGAGATAGGTAGGTAGGTAGATTGATAGATACAGATAGGTAGGTAGGTAGATAGATAAATACAGATAGGTAGGTAGGTAGATAGATAGATACAGATAGGTAGGTAGGTAGATAGATAAATACAGATAGGTAGTTAGATAGATAGATAGATAGATAGAGATAGGTAGATAGGTAGATTGATAGATACAGATAGGTAGGTAGGTAGATAGATAGATACAGATAGGTAGGTAGGTAGGTAGATAGATAGAGATAGGTAGGTAGGTAGATAGATAGAGATAGGTAGGTAGGTAGATAGATAGATAGAGATAGGTAGGTATGTGGATTGATAGATAGAGATAGGTAGGTAGGTAGATAGATAGATAGACATTGGTAGGTAGGTAGATTGATAGATACAGATAGGTAGGTAGGTAGATAGATAGATACAGATAGCTAGGTAGGTAGATAGATAGATAGAGATAGGTAGGAAGGTAGATAGATAGATAGACATAGGTAGGTAGGTAGATTGATAGATACAGATAGGTAGGTAGGTAGATAGATAAATACAGATAGGTAGATAGGTAGGTAGATAGATAGAGAGAGGTAGGTAGGTAGATTGATAGATACAGATAGGTAGGTAGGTAGATAGATAAATACAGATCGGTAGGTAGGTAGATTGATAGATAGAGATAGGTAAGTAGGTAGATTGATAGATACAGATAGGTAGGTAGGTAGATAGATAGATAGATAGAGATAGGTAGGTAGGTAGATAGATAGATTCAGATAGGTAGGTAGGTAGATAGATAGATACAGATCGGTAGGTAGGTAGATAGATATATTCAGGTAGGTAGGTAGGTAGATAGATAGATACAGATATATAGGTATATAGATAGATAGATAGAGATAGGTAGGTAGGTAGGTAGATAGATAGAGATAGGTAGGTAGGTAGATAGATAGATAGAGATATATAGGTAGGTAGATAGATAGATAGAGATAGGTAGGTAGGTAGATAGATAGAGATAGGTAGGTAGGTAGATTGATAGATACAGATAGGTAGATAGGTAGATAGATAGATACAGATAGGTAGGTAGGTAGATAGATAGATAGAGATAGGTAGGTAGGTAGATTGATAGATACAGATAGGTAGGTAGGTAGATAGATAAATACATATAGGTAGGTAGGTAGATAGATAGATAGATAGAGATAGGTAGGTAGGTAGATAGATAAATACAGATAGGTAGGTAGGTAGATAGATAGATAGAGATAGGTAGGTAGGTAGATTGATATATACAGATAGGTAGGTAGGTAGATAGATAAATACAGATAGGTAGGTAGGTAGGTAGATAGATAGAGATAGGTAGGTAGGTAGATTGATAGATACAGATAGGTAGGTAGGTAGATAGATAAATACAGATAGGTAGGTAGGTAGATTGATAGATAGAGATAGGTAGGTAGGTATATTGATATATACAGATAGGTAGGTAGGTAGATAGATAAATACAGATAGGTAGGTAGGTAGATTGATAGATAGAGATAGGTAAGTAGGTAGATTGATAGATACAGATAGGTAGGTAGGTAGATAGATAGATAGAGATAGGTAGGTAGGTAGATAGATAGATAGAGATAGGTAGGTAAGTAGATTGATAGATACAGATAGGTAGGTAGGTAGATAGATAGATACAGTTATGTAGGTAGGTAGGTAGATAGATAGATACAGATAGGTAGGTAGGTAGGTAGGTAGATAGATAGAGATAGGTAGGTAGGTAGATAGATAGATAGAGATAGGTAGGTAGGTAGATAGATAGACATAGGTAGGTAGGTAGATTGATAGATACAGATAGGTAGGTAGGTAGATAGATAGATACAGATAGGTAGGTAGGTAGATAGATAGATAGATAGAGATAGGTAGGTAGGTAGATAGATAGAGATAGGTAGGTAGGTAGATAGATAGATAGAGATAGGTAGGTATGTAGATTGATAGATAGAGATAGGTAGGTAGGTAGATAGATAGATAGAGTTATGTAGGTAGGTAGGTAGATAGATAGATTCAGATAGGTAGGTAGGTAGATAGATAGATACAGATAGGTAGGTAGGTAGATAGATAGATTCAGATAGGTAGGTAGGTAGATAGATAGATACAGATATATAGGTAGATAGATAGATAGATACAGATCGGTAGGTAGGTAGATAGATAGATAGAGATAGGTAGGTAGGTAGATAGATAGATAGAGATAGGTAGGTAGGTAGGTAGGTAGATAGATAGAGATAGGTACGTAGGTAGATTGATAGATACAGATAGGTAGGTAGGTAGATAGATAGATACAGATAGGTAGGTAGGTAGATAGATAGATAGAGATAGGTAGGTAGGTAGATTGATAGATACAGATAGGTAGGTAGGTAGATAGATAAATACATAGAGGTAGGTAGGTAGATAGATAGATAGATAGAGATAGGTAGGTAGGTAGATAGATAAATACAGATAGGTAGGTAGGTAGATAGATAGATAGAGATAGGTAGGTAGGTAGATTGGTATATACAGATAGGTAGGTAGGTAGATAGATAAATACAGATAGGTAGGTAGGTAGGTAGATAGATAGAGATAGGTAGGTAGGTAGATTGATAGATACAGATAGGTAGGTAGGTAGATAGATAAATACAGATAGGTAGGTAGGTAGATTGATAGATAGAGATAGGTAGGTAGGTAGATTGATAGATACAGATAGGTAGGGAGGTAGATAGATAGATACAGATAGGTAGGTTTGTAGATTGATAGATACAGATTGGTAGGTAGGTAGATAGATAGATACAGATAGGTAGGTAGGTAGATAGATAGATACAGATAGGTTGGTAGGCAGATATATAGATAGAGATAGGTAGGTAGGTAGATTGATAGATACAGATAGTTAGGTAGGTAGATAGATAGATACAGATAGGTAGGTAGGTAGATAGATAGATAGAGATAGGTAGGTAGGTAGATAGATAAATACAGATAGGTAGGTAGGTAGGTAGGTAGATAGAGATAGGTAGGTAGGTAGATAGATAGATAGAGATAGGTAGGTAGGTTGATAGATAGATACAGATAGGTAGGTAGGTAGGTAGATAGATAGATAGAGATAGGGAGGTAGGTAGATTGATAGATACAGATAGGTAGGTAGGTAGATAGATAGATAGATAGAGATAGGTAGGTAGGTAGATAGATAGATAGAGATAGGTAGGTAGGTAGATAGATAGATAGAAATAGGTAGGTAGGTAGATTGATAGATACAGATAGGTAGGTAGGTTGATAGATAGATAGAGATAGGTAGGTAGGTAGATAGATAGATAGAAATAGGTAGGTAGGTAGATTGATAGATACAGATAGGTAGGTAGGTTGATAGATAGATACAGATAGGTAGGTAGGTAGATAGATAGATAGAGATAGGTAGGTAGGTAGATTGATAGATACAGATAGGTAGGTAGGTAGATAGATAAATACAGATAAGTAGGTAGGTAGATAGATAGATACAGATAGGTAGGTAGGTAGATAGATAAATATAGATAGGTAGGTAGATAGATAGATAGATAGAGATAGGTAGATAGGTAGATTGATAGATACAGATAGGTAGGTAGGTAGATAGATAAATACAGATAGGTAGGTAGGTAGGTAGGTAGATAGATAGAGATAGGTAGGTAGGTAGATAGATAGATAGAGATAGGTAGGTAGGTAGATTGATAGATAGAGATAGGTAGGTAGGTAGATTGATAGATACAGACAGGTAGGTAGGTTGATAGATAGATACAGATAGGTAGGTAGGTAGATAGATAGATAGAGATAGGTAGGTAGGTAGATAGATAGGTAGAGATAGGTAGGTAGGTAGATTGATAGATACAGATAGGTAGGTAGGTAGATAGATAGATACAGATAGGTAGGTAGGTAGATAGATAGATACAGATAGGTAGGTAGGTAGATAGATAGATAGAGATAGGTAGGTAGGTAGATTGATAGATACAGATAGTTAGGTAGGTAGATAGATAAATACAGATAGGTAGGTAGGTAGGTAGGTAGATAGAGATAGGTAGGTAGGTAGATAGATAGATAGATAGAGATAGGTAGGTAGGTAGATTGATAGATAGAGATAGGTAGGTAGGTAGATAGATAGATAGATAGAGATAGGTAGGTAGGTAGATAGATAGATAGAGATAGGTAGGTAGGTTGATAGATAGATACAGATAGGTAGGTAGGTAGGTAGATAGATAGATAGAGATAGGTAGGTAGGTAGATTGATAGATACAGATAGGTAGGTAGGTAGATAGATAGATAGATAGATAGAGATAGGTAGGTAGGTAGATAGATAGATAGAGATAGGTAGGTAGGTAGATAGATAGATAGAAATAGGTAAGTAGGTAGATTGATAGATACAGATAGGTAGGTAGGTTGATAGATAGATACAGATAGGTAGGTAGGTAGATAGATAGATACAGTTATGTAGGTAGGTAGGTAGATAGATAGATACAGATAGGTAGGTAGGTAGGTAGATAGATAGATAGAGATAGGTAGGTAGGTAGATAGATAGATAGAGATAGGTAGGTAGGTAGGTAGATAGATAGATAGAGATAGGTAGGTAGGTAGATAGATAGATAGAGATAGGTAGGTAGGTAGATAGATAGATAGAAATAGGTAGGTAGGTAGATTGATAGATACAGATAGGTAGGTAGGTTGATAGATAGATACAGATAGGTAGGTAGGTAGATAGATAGATAGAGATAGGTAGGTAGGTAGATTGATAGATACAGATAGGTAGGTAGGTAGATAGATAAATACAGATAGGTAGGTAGGTAGATAGATAGATACAGATAGGTAGGTAGGTAGATAGATAAATACAGATAGGTAGGTAGATAGATAGATAGATAGATAGAGATAGGTAGATAGGTAGATTGATAGATACAGATAGGTAGGTAGGTAGATAGATAAATACAGATAGGTAGGTAGGTAGTAGGTAGATAGATAGAGATAGGTAGGTAGGTAGATAGATAGATAGAGATAGGTAGGTAGGTAGATTGATAGATAGAGATAGGTAGGTAGGTAGATTGATAGATACAGATAGGTAGGTAGGTTGATAGATAGATACAGATAGGTAGGTAGGTAGATAGATAGATACAGATAGGTAGGTAGGTAGATAGATAGATAGAGATAGGTAGGTAGGTAGATTGATAGATACAGATAGTTAGGTAGGTAGATAGATAGATACAGATAGGTAGTAGGTAGATAGATAGATAGAGATAGGTAGGTAGGTAGATAGATAAATACAGATAGGTAGGTAGGTAGGTAGGTAGATAGAGATAGGTAGGTAGGTAGATAGATAGAGATAGGTAGGTAGGTAGATTGATAGAGATAGGTAGGTAGATAGATAGATACAGTTATGTAGGTAGGTAGGTAGATAGATAGATAGAGATAGGTAGGTAGGTAGATAGATAGATAGAGATAGGTAGGTAGGTAGATAGATAGATAGAGATAGGTAGGTAGGTAGATAGATAGATAGAGATAGGTAGGTAGGTAGATTGATAGATACAGATAGGTAGGTAGGTTGATAGATAGATACAGATAGGTAGGTAGGTAGGTAGATAGATAGATAGAGATAGGTAGGTAGGTAGATTGATAGATACAGATAGGTAGGTAGGTAGATAGATAAATACAGATAGGTAGGTAGGTCGATAGATAGATAGAGATAGGTAGGTAGGTAGATAGATAGATAGACATAGGTAGGTAGGTAGATTGATAGATACAGATAGGTAGGTAGGTAGATAGATAGATACAGATAGGTAGGTAGGTAGATAGATAGATAGAGATAGGTAGGTAGTTAGATAGATAGATAGAGATAGGTAGGTAGGTAGATTGATAGATACAGATAGGTAGGTAGGTTGATAGATAGATACAGATAGGTAGGTAGGTAGATAGATAGATAGAGATAGGTAGGTAGGTAGATTGATAGATACAGATAGGTAGGTAGGTAGATAGATAGATACAGATTGGTAGGTAGGTAGATAGATAGATACAGATAGGTAGGTAGGTAGATAGATAGATAGAGATAGGTAGGTAGATAGATTGATAGATACAGATAGTTAGGTAGGTAGATAGATAGATACAGATAGGTAGGTAGGTAGATAGATAGATACAGATAGGTAGGTAGGTAGGTAGATAGATAGAGATAGGTAGGTAGGTAGATAGATAGATAGAGATAGGTAGGTAGGTAGATAGATAGATAGAGATAGATAGGTAGGTAGATAGATAGATAGAGATAGGTAGGTAGATAGATAGATAGATAGAGATAGGTAGGTAGGTAGATAGATAAATACAGATAGGTAGGTAGGTAGGTAGGTAGATAGATAGAGATAGGTAGGTAGGTAGATAGATAGATAGAGATAGGTAGGTAGGTAGATTGATAGATACAGATAGGTAGGTAGGTAGATAGATAAATACAGATAGGTAGGTAGGTAGGTCGATAGATAGATAGAGATAGGTAGGTAGATAGATAGATAGACATAGGTAGGTAGGTAGATTGATAGATACAGATAGGTAGGTAGGTAGATAGATAGATACAGATAGGTAGGTAGGTAGATAGATAGATAGAGATAGGTAGGTAGGTAGATAGATAGATAGAGATAGATAGGTAGGTAGATAGATAGATATAGATAGGTAGGTAGGTAGATAGATAGATAGAGATAGGTAGGTAGGTAGATTGATAGATACAGATAGGTAGGTAGGTTGATAGATAGATACAGATAGGTAGGTAGGTAGATAGATAGATAGATAGAGATAGGTAGGTAGTTAGATTGATAGATACAGATAGGTAGGTAGGTAGATAGATAAATACAGATAGGTAGGTAGGTAGATAGATAGATACAGATAGGTAGGTAGGTAGATAGATAAATACAGATAGGTAGTTAGATAGATAGATAGATAGAGATAGGTAGATAGGTAGATTGATAGATACAGATAGGTAGGTAGGTAGACAGATAAATAGAGATATGTAGGTAGTTAGGTAGGTAGATAGATAGAGATAGGTAGGTAGGTAGATAGATAGATAGAGATAGGTAGGTAGGTAGATTGATAGATACATATAGGTAGGTAGGTAGATAGATAAATACAGATAGGTAGGTAGGTCGATAGATAGATAGAGATAGGTAGGTAGGTAGATAGATAGATAGACATAGGTAGGTAGATAGATTGATAGATACAGATAGGTAGGTAGGTAGATAGATACAGATAGGTAGGTAGGTAGATAGATAGATAGAGATAGGTAGGTAGGTAGATAGATAGAGATAGGTAGGTAGGTAGATAGATAGATAGAGATAGGTAGGTAGGTAGATAGATAGATAGATATAGGTAGGTAGGTAGGTAGATAGATAGAGATAGGTAGGTAGGTAGATTGATAGATACAGATAGGTAGGTAGGTAGATAGATAGATACAGATAGCTAGGTAGGTAGATAGATAGATAGAGATAGGTAGGAAGGTAGATAGATAGATAGACATAGGTAGGTAGGTAGATTGATAGATACAGATAGGTAGGTAGGTAGATAGATAAATACAGATAGGTAGGTAGGTAGGTAGATAGATAGAGAGAGGTAGGTAGGTAGATTGATAGATACAGATAGGTAGGTAGGTAGATAGATAAATACAGATCGGTAGGTAGGTAGATTGATAGATAGAGATAGGTAAGTAGGTAGATTGATAGATACAGATAGGTAGGTAGGTAGATAGATAGATAGATAGATAGAGATAGGTAGGTAGGTAGATAGATAGATTCAGATAGGTAGGTAGGTAGATAGATAGATACAGATCGGTAGGTAGGTAGATAGATATATTCAGGTAGGTAGGTAGGTAGATAGATAGATACAGATATATAGGTATATAGATAGATAGATAGAGATAGGTAGGTAGGTAGGTAGATAGATAGAGATAGGTAGGTAGGTAGATAGATAGATAGAGATATATAGGTAGGTAGATAGATAGATAGAGATAGGTAGGTAGGTAGATAGATAGAGATAGGTAGGTAGGTAGATTGATAGATACAGATAGGTAGATAGGTAGATAGATAGATACAGATAGGTAGGTAGGTAGATAGATAGATAGAGATAGGTAGGTAGGTAGATTGATAGATACAGATAGGTAGGTAGGTAGATAGATAAATACATATAGGTAGGTAGGTAGATAGATAGATAGATAGATAGATAGAGATAGGTAGGTAGGTAGATAGATAAATACAGATAGGTAGGTAGGTAGATAGATAGATAGAGATAGGTAGGTAGGTAGATTGATATATACAGATAGGTAGGTAGGTAGATAGATAAACACAGATAGGTAGGTAGGTAGGTAGATAGATAGAGATAGGTAGGTAGGTAGATTGATAGATACAGATAGGTAGGTAGGTAGATAGATAAATACAGATAGGTAGGTAGGTAGATTGATAGATAGAGATAGGTAGGTAGGTATATTGATATATACAGATAGGTAGGTAGGTAGATAGATAAATACAGATAGGTAGGTAGGTAGATTGATAGATAGAGATAGGTAAGTAGGTAGATTGATAGATACAGATAAGTAGGTAGGTAGATAGATAGATAGAGATAGGTAGGTAGGTAGATAGATAGATAGAGATAGGTAGGTAAGTAGATTGATAGATACAGATAGGTAGGTAGGTAGATAGATAGATACAGATAGGTAGGTAGGTAGATAGATAGATACAGATAGGTAGGTAGGTAGATAGATAGATAGAGATAGGTAGGTAGATAGATTGATAGATACAGATAGTTAGGTAGGTAGATAGATAGATACAGATATGTAGGTAGGTAGATAGATAGATACAGATAGGTAGGTAGGTAGGTAGATAGATAGATAGAGATAGGTAGGTAGGTAGATAGATAGATAGAGATAGGTAGGTAGGTAGATAGATAGATAGAGATAGATAGGTAGGTAGATAGATAGATAGAGATAGGTAGGTAGGTAGATAGATAGATAGAGATAGGTAGGTAGGTAGATAGATAAATACAGATAGGTAGATAGGTAGGTAGATAGATAGAGATAGGTAGGTAGGTAGATAGATAGATAGGGATAGGTAGGTAGGTAGATTGATAGATACAGATAGGTAGGTAGGTAGATAGATAAATACAGATAGGTAGGTAGGTCGATAGATAGATAGAGATAGGTAGGTAGATAGATAGATAGACATAGGTAGGTAGGTAGATTGATAGATACAGATAGGTAGGTAGGTAGATAGATAGATACAGATAGGTAGGTAGGTAGATAGATAGATAGAGATAGGTAGGTAGGTAGATAGATAGAGATAGGTAGGTAGGTAGATAGATAGATAGAGATAGGTAGGTATGTAGATTGATAGATAGAGATAGGTAGGTAGGTAGATAGATAGATAGACATAGGTAGGTAGGTAGATTGATAGATACAGATAGGTAGGTAGGTAGATAGATAGATACAGATAGCTAGGTAGGTAGATAGATAGATAGAGATAGGTAGGTAGGTAGATAGATAGATAGACATAGGTAGGTAGGCAGATTGATAGATACAGATAGGTAGGTAGGTAGATAGATAAATACAGATAGGTAGGTAGGTAGGTAGATAGAGATAGGTAGGTAGGTAGATTGATAGATACAGATAGGTAGGTAGGTAGATAGATAAATACAGATCGGTAGGTAGGTAGATTGATAGATAGAGATAGGTAAGTAGGTAGATTGATAGATAGAGATAGGTAGGTAGGTAGATAGATAGATAGAGTTATGTAGGTAGGTAGGTAGATAGATAGATTCAGATAGGTAGGTAGGTAGATAGATAGATACAGATAGGTAGGTAGGTAGATAGATAGATTTAGATAGGTAGGTAGGTAGATAGATAGATACAGATATATAGGTAGATAGATAGATAGATACAGATCGGTAGGTAGGTAGATAGATAGATAGAGATAGGTAGGTAGGTAGATAGATAGATAGAGATAGGTAGGTAGGTAGGTAGGTAGGTAGATAGATAGAGATAGGTACGTAGGTAGATTGATAGATACAGATAGGTAAGTAGGTAGATAGATAGATACAGATAGGTAGGTAGGTAGATAGATAGATAGAGATAGGTAGGTAGGTAGATTGATATATACAGATAGGTAGGTAGGTAGATAGATAAATACAGATAGGTAGGTAGGTAGGTAGATAGATAGAGATAGGTAGGTAGGTAGATTGATAGATACAGATAGGTAGGTAGGTAGATAGATAAATACAGATAGGTAGGTAGGTCGATAGATAGATAGAGATAGGTAGGTAGATAGATAGATAGACATAGGTAGGTAGGTAGATTGATAGATACAGATAGGTAGGTAGGTAGATAGATAGATACAGATAGGTAGGTAGGTAGATAGATAGATAGAGATAGGTAGGTAGGTAGATAGATAGAGATAGGTAGGTAGGTAGATAGATAGATAGAGATAGGTAGGTATGTAGATTGATAGATAGAGATAGGTAGGTAGGTAGATAGATAGATAGACATAGGTAGGTAGGTAGATTGATAGATACAGATAGGTAGGTAGGTAGATAGATAAATACAGATAGGTAGGTAGGTAGGTAGATAGATAGAGATAGGTAGGTAGGTAGATTGATAGATACAGATAGGTAGGTAGGTAGATAGATAATTACAGATCGGTAGGTAGGTAGATTGATAGATAGAGATAGGTAAGTAGGTAGATTGATAGATAGAGATAGGTAGGTAGGTAGATAGATAGATAGAGTTATGTAGGTAGGTAGGTAGATAGATAGATTCAGATAGGTAGGTAGGTAGATAGATAGATACAGATAGGTAGGTAGGTAGATAGATAGATTCAGATAGGTAGGTAGGTAGATAGATAGATACAGATATATAGGTAGATAGATAGATAGATACAGATCGGTAGGTAGGTAGATAGATAGATAGAGATAGGGAGGTAGGTAGATAGATAGATAGAGATAGGTAGGTAGGTAGGTAGGTAGATAGATAGAGATAGGTACGTAGGTAGATTGATAGATACAGATAGGTAGGTAGGTAGATAGATAGATACAGATAGGTAGGTAGGTAGATAGATAGATAGAGATAGGTAGGTAGGTAGATTGATAGATACAGATAGGTAGGTAGGTAGATAGATAAATACATAGAGGTAGGTAGGTAGATAGATAGATAGATAGATAGAGATAGGTAGGTAGGTAGATAGATAAATACAGATAGGTAGGTAGGTAGATAGATAGATAGAGATAGGTAGGTAGGTAGATTGATATATACAGATAGGTAGGTAGGTAGATAGATAAATACAGATAGGTAGGTAGGTAGGTAGATAGATAGAGATAGGTAGGTAGGTAGATTGATAGATACAGATAGGTCGGTAGGTAGATAGATAAATACAGATAGGTAGGTAGGTAGATTGATAGATAGAGATAGGTAGGTAGGTAGGTAGATAGATAGAGATAGGTAGGTAGGTAGATAGATAGATAGAGATATATAGGTAGGTAGATAGATAGATAGAGATAGGTAGGTAGGTAGATAGATAGAGATAGGTAGGTAGGTAGATTGATAGATACAGATAGGTAGATAGGTAGATAGATAGATACTGATAGGTAGGTAGGTAGATAGATAGATAGAGATAGGTAGGTAGGTAGATTGATAGATACAGATAGGTAGGTAGGTAGATAGATAAATACATATAGGTAGGTAGGTAGATAGATAGATAGATAGATAGATAGATAGAGATAGGTAGGTAGGTAGATAGATAAAAACAGATAGGTAGGTAGGTAGATAGATAGATAGAGATAGGTAGGTAGGTAGATTGATATAATCAGATAGGTAGGTAGGTAGATAGATAAACACAGATAGGTAGGTAGGTAGGTAGATAGATAGAGATAGGTAGGTAGGTAGATTGATAGATACAGATAGGTAGGTAGGTAGATAGATAAATACAGATAGGTAGGTAGGTAGATTGATAGATAGAGATAGGTAGGTAGGTATATTGATATATACAGATAGGTAGGTAGGTAGATAGATAAATACAGATAGGTAGGTAGGTAGATTGATAGATAGAGATAGGTAAGTAGGTAGATTGATAGATACAGATAGGTAGGTAGGTAGATAGATAGATAGAGATAGGTAGGTAGGTAGATAGATAGATAGAGATAGGTAGGTAAGTAGATTGATAGATACAGATAGGTAGGTAGGTAGATAGATAGATACAGATAGGTAGGTAGGTAGATAGATAGATACAGATAGGTAGGTAGGTAGATAGATAGATAGAGATAGGTAGGTAGATAGATTGATAGATACAGATAGTTAGGTAGGTAGATAGATAGATACAGATATGTAGGTAGGTAGATAGATAGATACAGATAGGTAGGTAGGTAGGTAGATAGATAGATAGATAGAGATAGGTAGGTAGGTAGATAGATAGATAGAGATAGGTAGGTAGGTAGATAGATAGATAGAGATAGATAGGTAGGTAGATAGATAGATAGAGATAGGTAGGTAGGTAGATAGATAGATAGAGATAGGTAGGTAGGTAGATAGATAAATACAGATAGGTAGATAGGTAGGTAGATAGATAGAGATAGGTAGGTAGGTAGATAGATAGATAGGGATAGGTAGGTAGGTAGATTGATAGATACAGATAGGTAGGTAGGTAGATAGATAAATACAGATAGGTAGGTAGGTCGATAGATAGATAGAGATAGGTAGGTAGATAGATAGATAGACATAGGTAGGTAGGTAGATTGATAGATACAGATAGGTAGGTAGGTAGATAGATAGATACAGATAGGTAGGTAGGTAGATAGATAGATAGAGATAGGTAGGTAGGTAGATAGATAGAGATAGGTAGGTAGGTAGATAGATAGATAGAGATAGGTAGGTATGTAGATTGATAGATAGAGATAGGTAGGTAGGTAGATAGATAGATAGACATAGGTAGGTAGGTAGATTGATAGAAACAGATAGGTAGGTAGGTAGATAGATAGATACAGATAGCTAGGTAGGTAGATAGATAGATACAGATATGTAGGTAGGTAGATAGATAGATACAGATAGGTAGGTAGGTAGGTAGATAGATAGATAGATAGAGATAGGTAGGTAGGTAGATAGATAGATAGAGATAGGTAGGTAGGTAGATAGATAGATAGAGATAGATAGGTAGGTAGATAGATAGATAGAGATAGGTAGGTAGGTAGATAGATAGATAGAGATAGGTAGGTAGGTAGATAGATAGATAGACATAGGTAGGTAGGTAGATTGATAGAAACAGATAGGTAGGTAGGTAGATAGATAGATACAGATAGCTAGGTAGGTAGATAGATAGATACAGATATGTAGGTAGGTAGATAGATAGATACAGATAGGTAGGTAGGTAGGTAGATAGATAGATAGATAGAGATAGGTAGGTAGGTAGATAGATAGATAGAGATAGGTAGGTAGGTAGATAGATAGATAGAGATAGATAGGTAGGTAGATAGATAGATAGAGATAGGTAGGTAGGTAGATAGATAGATAGAGATAGGTAGGTAGGTAGATAGATAAATACAGATAGGTAGATAGGTAGGTAGATAGATAGAGATAGGTAGGTAGGTAGATAGATAGATAGGGATAGGTAGGTAGGTAGATTGATAGATACAGATAGGTAGGTAGGTAGATAGATAAATACAGATAGGTAGGTAGGTCGATAGATAGATAGAGATAGGTAGGTAGATAGATAGATAGACATAGGTAGGTAGGTAGATTGATAGATACAGATACGTAGGTAGGTAGATAGATAGATACAGATAGGTAGGTAGGTAGATAGATAGATAGAGATAGGTAGGTAGGTAGATAGATAGAGATAGGTAGGTAGGTAGATAGATAGATAGAGATAGGTAGGTATGTAGATTGATAGATAGAGATAGGTAGGTAGGTAGATAGATAGATAGACATAGGTAGGTAGGTAGATTGATAGAAACAGATAGGTAGGTAGGTAGATAGATAGATACAGATAGCTAGGTAGGTAGATAGATAGATAGAGATAGGTAGGTAGGTAGATAGATAGATAGACATAGGTAGGTAGGTAGATTGATAGATACAGATAGGTAGGTAGGTAGATAGATAAATACAGATAGGTAGGTAGGTAGGCAGATAGAGATAGGTAGGTAGGTAGATTGATAGATACAGATAGGTAGGTAGGTAGATAGATAAATACAGATCGGTAGGTAGGTAGATTGATAGATAGAGATAGGTAAGTAGGTAGATTGATAGATAGAGATAGGTAGGTAGGTAGATAGATAGATAGAGTTATGTAGGTAGGTAGGTAGATAGATAGATTCAGATAGGTAGGTAGGTAGATAGATAGATACAGATAGGTAGGTAGGTAGATAGATAGATTTAGATAGGGAGGTAGGTAGATAGATAGATACAGATATATAGGTAGATAGATAGATAGATACAGATCGGTAGGTAGGTAGATAGATAGATAGAGATAGGTAGGTAGGTAGATAGATAGATAGAGATAGGTAGGTAGGTAGGTAGGTAGGTAGATAGATAGAGATAGGAACGTAGGTAGATTGATAGATACAGATAGGTAGGTAGGTAGATAGATAGATACAGATAGGTAGGTAGGTAGATAGATAGATAGAGATAGGTAGGTAGGTAGATTGATATATACAGATAGGTAGGTAGGTAGATAGATAAATACAGATAGGTAGGTAGGTAGGTAGATAGATAGAGATAGGTAGGTAGGTAGATTGATAGATACAGATAGGTAGGTAGGTAGATAGATAAATACAGATAGGTAGGTAGGTCGATAGATAGATAGAGATAGGTAGGTAGATAGATAGATAGACATAGGTAGGTAGGTAGATTGATAGATACAGATAGGTAGGTAGGTAGATAGATAGATACAGATAGGTAGGTAGGTAGATAGATAGATAGAGATAGGTAGGTAGGTAGATAGATAGAGATAGGTAGGTAGGTAGATAGATAGATAGAGATAGGTAGGTATGTAGATTGATAGATAGAGATAGGTAGGTAGGTAGATAGATAGATAGACATAGGTAGGTAGGTAGATTGATAGATACAGATAGGTAGGTAGGTAGATAGATAAATACAGATAGGTAGGTAGGTAGGTAGATAGATAGAGATAGGTAGGTAGGTAGATTGATAGATACAGATAGGTAGGTAGGCAGATAGATAATTACAGATCGGTAGGTAGGTAGATTGATAGATAGAGATAGGTAAGTAGGTAGATTGATAGATAGAGATAGGTAGGTAGGTAGATAGATAGATAGAGTTATGTAGGTAGGTAGGTAGATAGATAGATTCAGATAGGTAGGTAGGTAGATAGATAGATACAGATAGGTAGGTAGGTAGATAGATAGATTCAGATAGGTAGGTAGGTAGATAGATAGATACAGATATATAGGTAGATAGATAGATAGATACAGATCGGTAGGTAGGTAGATAGATAGATAGAGATAGGTAGGTAGGTAGATAGATAGATAGAGATAGGTAGGTAGGTAGGTAGGTAGATAGATAGAGATAGGTACGTAGGTAGATTGATAGATACAGATAGGTAGGTAGGTAGATAGATAGATACAGATAGGTAGGTAGGTAGATAGATAGATAGATAGAGATAGGTAGGTAGGTAGATTGATAGATACAGATAGGTAGGTAGGTAGATAGATAAATACATAGAGGTAGGTAGGTAGATAGATAGATAGATAGATAGAGATAGGTAGGTAGGTAGATAGATAAATACAGATAGGTAGGTAGGTAGATAGATAGATAGAGATAGGTAGGTAGGTAGATTGTTATATACAGATAGGTAGGTAGGTAGATAGATAACTACAGATAGGTAGGTAGGTAGGTAGATAGATAGAGATAGGTAGGTAGGTAGATTGATAGATACAGATAGGTCGGTAGGTAGATAGATAAATACAGATAGGTAGGTAGGTAGATTGATAGATAGAGATAGGTAGGTAGGTAGATTGATAGATACAGATAGGTATGTAGGTAGATAGATAGATACAGATAGGTTGGTAGGCAGATATATAGATAGAGATAGGTAGGTATGTAGATTGATAGATACAGATAGTTAGGTAGGTAGATAGATAGATACAGATAGGTAGGTAGGTAGATAGATAGATAGAGATAGGTAGGTAGGTAGATAGATAGATAAATACAGATAGGTAGGTAGGTAGGTAGGTAGATAGAGATAGGTAGGTAGGTAGATAGATAGATAGATAGAGATAGGTAGGTAGGTAGATTGATAGATAGAGATAGGTAGGTAGGTAGGTAGATAGATAGATAGAGATAGGTAGGTAGGTAGATAGATAGATAGAGATAGGTAGGTAGGTTGATAGATAGATACAGATAGGTAGGTAGGTAGGTAGATAGATAGATAGAGATAGGTAGGTAGGTAGATTGATAGATACAGATAGGTAGGTAGGTAGATAGATAGATAGATAGAGATAGGTAGGTAGGTAGATAGATATATAGAGATAGGTAGGTAGGTAGATAGATAGATAGAAATAGGTAGGTAGGTAGATTGATAGATACAGATAGGTAGGTAGGTTGATAGATAGATACAGATAAGTAGGTAGGTAGATAGATAGATACAGTTATGTAGGTAGGTAGGTAGATAGATAGATACAGATAGGTAGGTAGGTAGGTAGATAGATAGAGATATGTAGGTAGGTCGATAGATAGAGATAGGTAGGTAGGTAGATAGATAGATAGAGATAGGTAGGTAGGTAGATAGATAGATAGAGATAGGTAGGTAGGTAGATAGATAGATAGAAATAGGTAGGTAGGTAGATTGATAGATACAGATAGGTAGGTAGGTTGATAGATAGATACAGATAGGTAGGTAGGTAGATAGATAGATAGAGATAGGTAGGTAGGTAGATTGATAGATACAGATAGGTAGGTAGGTAGATAGATAAATACAGATAGGTAGGTAGGTAGATAGATAGATACAGATAGGTAGGTAGGTAGATAGATAAATACAGATAGGTAGGTAGATAGATAGATAGATAGAGATAGGTAGATAGGTAGATTGATAGATACAGATAGGTAGGTAGGTAGATAGATAAATACAGAGAGGTAGGTAGGTAGATAGATAGATACAGATAGGTAGGTAGGTAGATAGATAGATAGAGATAGGTAGGTAGGTAGATAGATAGAGATAGGTAGGTAGGTAGATAGATAGATAGAGATAGGTAGGTATGTAGATTGATAGATAGAGATAGGTAGGTAGGTAGATAGATAGATAGACATAGGTAGGTAGGTAGATTGATAGATACAGATAGGTAGGTAGGTAGATAGATAAATACAGATAGGTAGGTAGGTAGGTAGATAGATAGAGATAGGTAGGTAGGTAGATTGATAGATACAGATAGGTAGGTAGGCAGATAGATAATTACAGATCGGTAGGTAGGTAGATTGATAGATAGAGATAGGTAAGTAGGTAGATTGATAGATAGAGATAGGTAGGTAGGTAGATAGATAGATAGAGTTATGTAGGTAGGTAGGTAGATAGATAGATTCAGATAGGTAGGTAGGTAGATAGATAGATACAGATAGGTAGGTAGGTAGATAGATAGATTCAGATAGGTAGGTAGGTAGATAGATAGATACAGATATATAGGTAGATAGATAGATAGATACAGATCGGTAGGTAGGTAGATAGATAGATAGAGATAGGTAGGTAGGTAGATAGATAGATAGAGATAGGTAGGTAGGTAGGTAGGTAGATAGATAGAGATAGGTACGTAGGTAGATTGATAGATACAGATAGGTAGGTAGGTAGATAGATAGATACAGATAGGTAGGTAGGTAGATAGATAGATAGAGATAGGTAGGTAGGTAGATTGATAGATACAGATAGGTAGGTAGGTAGATAGATAAATACATAGAGGTAGGTAGGTAGATAGATAGATAGATAGATAGAGATAGGTAGGTAGGTAGATAGATAAATACAGATAGGTAGGTAGGTAGATAGATAGATAGATAGAGATAGGTAGGTAGGTAGATTGATATATACAGATAGGTAGGTAGGTAGATAGATAACTACAGATAGGTAGGTAGGTAGGTAGATAGATAGAGATAGGTAGGTAGGTAGATTGATAGATACAGATAGGTCGGTAGGTAGATAGATAAATACAGATAGGTAGGTAGGTAGATTGATAGATAGAGATAGGTAGGCAGGTAGATTGATAGATACAGATAGGTAGGGAGGTAGATAGATAGATACAGATAGGTAGGTAGGTAGATAGATAGATACAGATAGGTAGGTAGGTAGATAGATAGATAGAGATAGGTAGGTAGGTAGATTGATAGATACAGATAGGTAGGTAGGTAGATAGATAAATACATAGAGGTAGGTAGGTAGGTAGATAGATAGATAGATAGAGATAGGTAGGTAGGTAGATAGATAAATACAGATAGGTAGGTAGGTAGATAGATAGATAGATAGAGATAGGTAGGTAGGTAGATTGATATATACAGATAGGTAGGTAGGTAGATAGATAACTACAGATAGGTAGGTAGGTAGGTAGATAGATAGAGATAGGTAGGTAGGTAGATTGATAGATACAGATAGGTCGGTAGGTAGATAGATAAATACAGATAGGTAGGTAGGTAGATTGATAGATAGAGATAGGTAGGCAGGTAGATTGATAGATACAGATAGGTAGGGAGGTAGATAGATAGATACAGATAGGTAGGTTTGTAGATTGATAGATACAGATTGGTAGGTAGGTAGATAGATAGATACAGATAGGTATGTAGGTAGATAGATAGATACAGATAGGTTGGTAGGCAGATATATAGATAGAGATAGGTAGGTATGTAGATTGATAGATACAGATAGTTAGGTAGGTAGATAGATAGATACAGATAGGTAGGTAGGTAGATAGATAGATAGAGATAGGTAGGTAGGTAGATAGATAAATACAGATAGGTAGGTAGGTAGGTAGGTAGATAGAGATAGGTAGGTAGGTAGATAGATAGATAGATAGAGATAGGTAGGTAGGTAGATTGATAGATAGAGATAGGTAGGTAGGTAGGTAGATAGATAGATAGAGATAGGTAGGTAGGTAGATAGATAGAGATAGGTAGGTAGGTTGATAGATAGATACAGATAGGTAGGTAGGTAGGTAGATAGATAGATAGAGATAGGTAGGTAGGTAGATTGATAGATACAGATAGGTAGGTAGGTAGATAGATAGATAGATAGAGATAGGTAGGTAGGTAGATAGATATATAGAGATAGGTAGGTAGGTAGATAGATAGATAGAAATAGGTAGGTAGGTAGATTGATAGATACAGATAGGTAGGTAGGTTGATAGATAGATACAGATAAGTAGGTAGGTAGATAGATAGATACAGTTATGTAGGTAGGTAGGTAGATAGATAGATACAGATAGGTAGGTAGGTAGGTAGATAGATAGAGATATGTAGGTAGGTCGATAGATAGAGATAGGTAGGTAGGTAGATAGATAGATAGAGATAGGTAGGTAGGTAGATAGATAGATAGAGATAGGTAGGTAGGTAGATAGATAGATAGAAATAGGTAGGTAAGTAGATTGATAGATACAGATAGGTAGGTAGGTTGATAGATAGATACAGATAGGTAGGTAGGTAGATAGATAGATAGATATAGGTAGGTAGGTAGATTGATAGATACAGATAGGTAGGTAGGTAGATAGATAAATACAGATAGGTAGGTAGGTAGATAGATAGATACAGATAGGTAGGTAGGTAGATAGATAGATAGAGATAGGTAGGTAGGTAGATAGATAGAGATAGGTAGGTAGGTAGATAGATAGATAGAGATAGGTAGGTATGTAGATTGATAGATAGAGATAGGTAGGTAGGTAGATAGATAGATAGACATAGGTAGGTAGGTAGATTGATAGATACAGATAGGTAGGTAGGTAGATAGATAAATACAGATAGGTAGGTAGGTAGGTAGATAGATAGAGATAGGTAGGTAGGTAGATTGATAGATACAGATAGGTAGGTAGGCAGATAGATAATTACAGATCGGTAGGTAGGTAGATTGATAGATAGAGATAGGTAAGTAGGTAGATTGATAGATAGAGATAGGTAGGTAGGTAGATAGATAGATAGAGTTATGTAGGTAGGTAGGTAGATAGATAGATTCAGATAGGTAGGTAGGTAGATAGATAGATACAGATAGGTAGGTAGGTAGATAGATAGATTCAGATAGGTAGGTAGGTAGATAGATAGATACAGATATATAGGTAGATAGATAGATAGATACAGATCGGTAGGTAGGTAGATAGATAGATAGAGATAGGTAGGTAGGTAGATAGATAGATAGAGATAGGTAGGTAGGTAGGTAGGTAGATAGATAGAGATAGGTACGTAGGTAGATTGATAGATACAGATAGGTAGGTAGGTAGATAGATAGATACAGATAGGTAGGTAGGTAGATAGATAGATAGAGATAGGTAGGTAGGTAGATTGATAGATACAGATAGGTAGGTAGGTAGATAGATAAATACATAGAGGTAGGTAGGTAGATAGATAGATAGATAGATAGAGATAGGTAGGTAGGTAGATAGATAAATACAGATAGGTAGGTAGGTAGATAGATAGATAGAGATAGGTAGGTAGGTAGATTGATATATACAGATAGGTAGGTAGGTAGATAGATAACTACAGATAGGTAGGTAGGTAGGTAGATAGATAGAGATAGGTAGGTAGGTAGATTGATAGATACAGATAGGTTGGTAGGCAGATATATAGATAGAGATAGGTAGGTATGTAGATTGATAGATACAGATAGTTAGGTAGGTAGATAGATAGATACAGATAGGTAGGTAGGTAGATAGATAGATAGAGATAGGTAGGTAGGTAGATAGATAAATACAGATAGGTAGGTAGGTAGGTAGGTAGATAGAGATAGGTAGGTAGGTAGATAGATAGATAGATAGAGATAGGTAGGTAGGTAGATTGATAGATAGAGATAGGTAGGTAGGTAGGTAGATAGATAGATAGAGATAGGTAGGTAGGTAGATAGATAGATAGAGATAGGTAGGTAGGTTGATAGATAGATACAGATAGGTAGGTAGGTAGGTAGATAGATAGATAGAGATAGGTAGGTAGGTAGATTGATAGATACAGATAGGTAGGTAGGTAGATAGATAGATAGATAGAGATAGGTAGGTAGGTAGATAGATATATAGAGATAGGTAGGTAGGTAGATAGATAGATAGAAATAGGTAGGTAGGTAGATTGATAGATACAGATAGGTAGGTAGGTTGATAGATAGATACAGATAAGTAGGTAGGTAGATAGATAGATACAGTTATGTAGGTAGGTAGGTAGATAGATAGATACAGATAGGTAGGTAGGTAGGTAGATAGATAGAGATATGTAGGTAGGTCGATAGATAGAGATAGGTAGGTAGGTAGATAGATAGATAGAGATAGGTAGGTAGGTAGATAGATAGATAGAGATAGGTAGGTAGGTAGATAGATAGATAGAAATAGGTAGGTAGGTAGATTGATAGATACAGATAGGTAGGTAGGTTGATAGATAGATACAGATAGGTAGGTAGGTAGATAGATAGATAGAGATAGGTAGGTAGGTAGATTGATAGATACAGATAGGTAGGTAGGTAGATAGATAAATACAGATAGGTAGGTAGGTAGATAGATAGATACAGATAGGTAGGTAGGTAGATAGATAAATACAGATAGGTAGGTAGATAGATAGATAGATAGAGATAGGTAGATAGGTAGATTGATAGATACAGATAGGTAGGTAGGTAGATAGATAAATACAGATAGGTAGGTAGGTAGATAGATAGATACAGATAGGTAGGTAGGTAGATAGATAGATAGAGATAGGTAGGTAGGTAGATAGATAGAGATAGGTAGGTAGGTAGATAGATAGATAGAGATAGGTAGGTATGTAGATTGATAGATAGAGATAGGTAGGTAGGTAGATAGATAGATAGACATAGGTAGGTAGGTAGATTGATAGATACAGATAGGTAGGTAGGTAGATAGATAAATACAGATAGGTAGGTAGGTAGGTAGATAGATAGAGATAGGTAGGTAGGTAGATTGATAGATACAGATAGGTAGGTAGGCAGATAGATAATTACAGATCGGTAGGTAGGTAGATTGATAGATAGAGATAGGTAAGTAGGTAGATTGATAGATAGAGATAGGTAGGTAGGTAGATAGATAGATAGAGTTATGTAGGTAGGTAGGTAGATAGATAGATTCAGATAGGTAGGTAGGTAGATAGATAGATACAGATAGGTAGGTAGGTAGATAGATAGATTCAGATAGGTAGGTAGGTAGATAGATAGATACAGATATATAGGTAGATAGATAGATAGATACAGATCGGTAGGTAGGTAGATAGATAGATAGAGATAGGTAGGTAGGTAGATAGATAGATAGAGATAGGTAGGTAGGTAGGTAGGTAGATAGATAGAGATAGGTACGTAGGTAGATTGATAGATACAGATAGGTAGGTAGGTAGATAGATAGATACAGATAGGTAGGTAGGTAGTTAGATAGATAGAGATAGGTAGGTAGGTAGATTGATAGATACAGATAGGTAGGTAGGTAGATAGATAAATACATAGAGGTAGGTAGGTAGATAGATAGATAGATAGATAGAGATAGGTAGGTAGGTAGATAGATAAATACAGATAGGTAGGTAGGTAGATAGATAGATAGAGATAGGTAGGTAGGTAGATTGATATATACAGATAGGTAGGTAGGTAGATAGATAACTACAGATAGGTAGGTAGGTAGGTAGATAGATAGAGATAGGTAGGTAGGTAGATTGATAGATACAGATAGGTAGGGAGGTAGATAGATAGATACAGATAGGTAGGTTTGTAGATTGATAGATACAGATTGGTAGGTAGGTAGATAGATAGATACAGATAGGTATGTAGGTAGATAGATAGATACAGATAGGTTGGTAGGCAGATATATAGATAGAGATAGGTAGGTATGTAGATTGATAGATACAGATAGTTAGGTAGGTAGATAGATAGATACAGATAGGTAGGTAGGTAGATAGATAGATAGAGATAGGTAGGTAGGTAGATAGATAAATACAGATAGGTAGGTAGGTAGGTAGGTAGATAGAGATAGGTAGGTGACATGGTTCCGAAAGAAAGCAGATTTTCAAAGAATTTTGAGGCTTTTTCCTCTAAAAGAATCTTTTATTATTCTGCATAGCTTCGGCACTAACAAAGTTAAGCCAGAAACTGAATCCTCCCTTCCCCAAGCATCTGTAACAAAGCATAACTCACTCCTTCATTTTACAGTCATCAATCACATTCTCCAATTAATGTGAACCGTGAGGTGCCCCTCCCGGTGCAGCTGAGCTGACCTTGGCCACACTGTGCCCAGACATTGTTATGGTTGACTTGCATACTTTCCCACCCCTTAACCTACTGCTATCTGTCTTAACTCTAGAAATGCTGCTCGGCTAAGTAAAACAGGTTTGCTTCTTCATATATGGCAAGCAAGAACATACGATGTTAGCAGTCTTGACAGTAGGTAGGTAGATAGATAGATAGATAGATAGATAGATAGAGATAGGTAGGTAGGTAGATTGATAGATAGAGATAGGTAGGTAGGTAGGTAGATAGATAGATAGAGATAGGTAGGTAGGTAGATAGATAGATAGAGATAGGTAGGTAGGTTGATAGATAGATACAGATAGGTAGGTAGGTAGGTAGATAGATAGATAGAGATAGGTAGGTAGGTAGATTGATAGATACAGATAGGTAGGTAGGTAGATAGATAGATAGAGATAGGTAGGTAGGTAGATAGATATATAGAGATAGGTAGGTAGGTAGATAGATAGATAGAAATAGGTAGGTAGGTAGATTGATAGATACAGATAGGTAGGTAGGTTGATAGATAGATACAGATAAGTAGGTAGGTAGATAGATAGATACAGTTATGTAGGTAGGTAGGTAGATAGATAGATACAGATAGGTAGGTAGGTAGGTAGATAGATAGAGATATGTAGGTAGGTCGATAGATAGATAGAGATAGGTAGGTAGGTAGATAGATAGATAGAGATAGGTAGGTAGGTAGATAGATAGATAGAGATAGGTAGGTAGGTAGATAGATAGATAGAAATAGGTAGGTAGGTAGATTGATAGATACAGATAGGTAGGTAGGTTGATAGATAGATACAGATAGGTAGGTAGGTAGATAGATAGATAGAGATAGGTAGGTAGGTAGATTGATAGATACAGATAGGTAGGTAGGTAGATAGATAAATACAGATAGGTAGGTAGGTAGATAGATAGATACAGATAGGTAGGTAGGTAGATAGATAAATACAGATAGGTAGGTAGATAGATAGATAGATAGAGATAGGTAGATAGGTAGATTGATAGATACAGATAGGTAGGTAGGTAGATAGATAAATACAGATAGGTAGGTAGGTAGGTAGGTAGATAGATAGAGATAGGTAGGTAGGTAGATAGATAGATAGAGATAGGTAGGTAGGTAGATTGATAGATAGAGATAGGTAGGTAGGTAGATTGATAGATACAGATAGGTAGGTAGGTTGATAGATAGATACAGATAGGTAGGTAGGTAGATAGATAGATAGAGATAGGTAGGTAGGTAGATAGATAGATAGAGATAGGTAGGTAGGTAGATTGATAGATACAGATAGGTAGGTAGGTAGATAGATACAGATAGGTAGGTAGGTAGATAGATAGATACAGATAGGTAGGTAGGTAGATAGATAGATAGAGATAGGTAGGTAGGTAGATTGATAGATACAGATAGTTAGGTAGGTAGATAGATAAATACAGATAGGTAGGTAGGTAGGTAGGTAGATAGAGATAGGTAGGTAGGTAGATAGATAGATAGATAGAGATAGGTAGGTAGGTAGATTGATAGATAGAGATAGGTAGGTAGATAGATAGATAGATAGATAGAGATAGGTAGGTAGGTAGATAGATAGATAGAGATAGGTAGGTAGGTTGATAGATAGATACAGATAGGTAGGTAGGTAGGTAGATAGATAGATAGAGATAGGTAGGTAGGTAGATTGATAGATACAGATAGGTAGGTAGGTAGGTAGGTAGATAGAGATAGGTAGGTAGGTAGATAGATAGAGATAGGTAGGTAGGTAGATTGATAGAGATAGGTAGGTAGATAGATAGATACAGTTATGTAGGTAGGTAGGTAGATAGATAGATAGAGATAGGTAGGTAGGTAGGTAGATAGATAGAGATAGGTAGGTAGGTAGATAGATAGATAGAGATAGGTAGGTAGGTAGATAGATAGATAGAGATAGGTAGGTAGGTAGATTGATAGATACAGATAGGTAGGTAGGTTGATAGATAGAGATAGGTAGGTAGGTAGATTGATAGATACAGATAGGTAGGTAGGTAGATAGATAAATACAGATAGGTAGGTAGGTCGATAGATAGATAGAGATAGGTAGGTAGGTTGATAGATAGATAGACATAGGTAGGTAGGTAGATTGATAGATACAGATAGGTAGGTAGGTAGATAGATAGATACAGATAGGTAGGTAGGTAGATAGATAGATAGAGATAGGTAGGTAGGTAGATAGATAGATAGAGATAGGTAGGTAGGTAGATTGATAGATACAGATAGGTAGGTAGGTTGATAGATAGATACAGATAGGTAGGTAGGTAGATAGAAAGATAGAGATAGGTAGGTAGGTAGATTGATAGATACAGATAGGTAGGTAGGTAGATAGATAGATACAGATAGGTAGGTAGGTAGATAGATAGATACAGATAGGTAGGTAGGTAGATAGATAGATAGAGATAGGTAGGTAGATAGATTGATAGATACAGATAGTTAGGTAGGTAGATAGATAGATACAGATAGGTAGGTAGGTAGATAGATAGATACAGATAGGTAGGTAGGTAGGTAGATAGATAGATAGAGATAGGTAGGTAGGTAGATAGATAGATAGAGATAGGTAGGTAGGTAGATAGATAGATAGAGGTAGATAGGTAGGTAGATAGATAGATAGAGATAGGTAGGTAGGTAGATAGATAGATAGATAGAGATAGGTAGGTAGGTAGATAGATAAATACAGATAGGTAGGTAGGTAGGTAGGTAGATAGATAGAGATAGGTAGGTAGGTAGATAGATAGATAGAGATAGGTAGGTAGGTAGATTGATAGATACAGATAGGTAGGTAGGTAGATAGATAAATACAGATAGGTAGGTAGGTACGTCGATAGATAGATAGAGATAGGTAGGTAGATAGATAGATAGACATAGGTAGGTAGGTAGATTGATAGATACAGATAGGTAGGTAGGTAGATAGATAGATACAGATAGGTAGGTAGGTAGATAGATAGATAGAGATAGGTAGGTAGGTAGATAGATAGAGATAGGTAGGTAGGTAGATAGATAGATAGAGATAGGTAGGTATGTAGATTGATAGATAGAGATAGGTAGGTAGGTAGATAGATAGATAGACATAGGTAGGTAGGTAGATTGATAGATACAGATAGGTAGGTAGGTAGATAGATAGATACAGATAGCTAGGTAGGTAGATAGATAGATAGAGATAGGTAGGTAGGTAGATAGATAGATAGACATAGGTAGGTAGGTAGATTGATAGATACAGATAGGTAGGTAGGTAGATAGATAAATACAGATAGGTATGTTGGTAGATAGATAGAGATAGGTAGGTAGGTAGATAGATAGATAGACATAGGTAGGTAGGTAGATTGATAGACACAGATAGGTAGGTAGGTAGATAGATAGAGATAGGTAGGTAGGTAGATTGATAGATACAGATAGGTAGGGAGGTAGATAGATAGATACAGATAGGTAGGTAGGTAGATAGATAGATACAGATAGGTAGGTAGATAGATAGATACAGATATGTAGGTAGGTAGAAAGATAGATAGAGATAGGTAGGTAGGTAGGTAGGTAGGTAGATAGATAGAGATAGGTAGGTAGGTAGATAGATACAGATAGGTAGTTAGGTAGATTGATAGATACAGATAGTTAGGTAGGTACATAGATAGATACAGATAGGTAGGTAGGTAGATAGATAGATACAGATAGGTAGGTAGGTAGGTAGATAGATAGATAGAGATAGGTAGGTAGGTAGATAGATAAATACAGATAGGTAGGTAGGTAGATAGATAGATAGAGATAGGTAGGTAGGTAGATTGATATATACAGATAGGTAGGTAGGTAGATAGATAACTACAGATAGGTAGGTAGGTAGGTAGATAGATAGAGATAGGTAGGTAGGTAGATTGATAGATACAGATAGGTTGGTAGGCAGATATATAGATAGAGATAGGTAGGTATGTAGATTGATAGATACAGATAGTTAGGTAGGTAGATAGATAGATACAGATAGGTAGGTAGGTAGATAGATAGATAGAGATAGGTAGGTAGGTAGATAGATAAATACAGATAGGTAGGTAGGTAGGTAGGTAGATAGAGATAGGTAGGTAGGTAGATAGATAGATAGATAGAGATAGGTAGGTAGGTAGATTGATAGATAGAGATAGGTAGGTAGGTAGGTAGATAGATAGATAGAGATAGGTAGGTAGGTAGATAGATAGATAGAGATAGGTAGGTAGGTTGATAGATAGATACAGATAGGTAGGTAGGTAGGTAGATAGATAGATAGAGATAGGTAGGTAGGTAGATTGATAGATACAGATAGGTAGGTAGGTAGATAGATAGATAGATAGAGATAGGTAGGTAGGTAGATAGATATATAGAGATAGGTAGGTAGGTAGATAGATAGATAGAAATAGGTAGGTAGGTAGATTGATAGATACAGATAGGTAGGTAGGTTGATAGATAGATACAGATAAGTAGGTAGGTAGATAGATAGATACAGTTATGTAGGTAGGTAGGTAGATAGATAGATACAGATAGGTAGGTAGGTAGGTAGATAGATAGAGATATGTAGGTAGGTCGATAGATAGAGATAGGTAGGTAGGTAGATAGATAGATAGAGATAGGTAGGTAGGTAGATAGATAGATAGAGATAGGTAGGTAGGTAGATAGATAGATAGAAATAGGTAGGTAGGTAGATTGATAGATACAGATAGGTAGGTAGGTTGATAGATAGATACAGATAGGTAGGTAGGTAGATAGATAGATAGAGATAGGTAGGTAGGTAGATTGATAGATACAGATAGGTAGGTAGGTAGATAGATAAATACAGATAGGTAGGTAGGTAGATAGATAGATACAGATAGGTAGGTAGGTAGATAGATAAATACAGATAGGTAGGTAGATAGATAGATAGATAGAGATAGGTAGATAGGTAGATTGATAGATACAGATAGGTAGGTAGGTAGATAGATAAATACAGATAGGTAGGTAGGTAGATAGATAGATACAGATAGGTAGGTAGGTAGATAGATAGATAGAGATAGGTAGGTAGGTAGATAGATAGAGATAGGTAGGTAGGTAGATAGATAGATAGAGATAGGTAGGTATGTAGATTGATAGATAGAGATAGGTAGGTAGGTAGATAGATAGATAGACATAGGTAGGTAGGTAGATTGATAGATACAGATAGGTAGGTAGGTAGATAGATAAATACAGATAGGTAGGTAGGTAGGTAGATAGATAGAGATAGGTAGGTAGGTAGATTGATAGATACAGATAGGTAGGTAGGCAGATAGATAATTACAGATCGGTAGGTAGGTAGATTGATAGATAGAGATAGGTAAGTAGGTAGATTGATAGATAGAGATAGGTAGGTAGGTAGATAGATAGATAGAGTTATGTAGGTAGGTAGGTAGATAGATAGATTCAGATAGGTAGGTAGGTAGATAGATAGATACAGATAGGTAGGTAGGTAGATAGATAGATTCAGATAGGTAGGTAGGTAGATAGATAGATACAGATATATAGGTAGATAGATAGATAGATACAGATCGGTAGGTAGGTAGATAGATAGATAGAGATAGGTAGGTAGGTAGATAGATAGATAGAGATAGGTAGGTAGGTAGGTAGGTAGATAGATAGAGATAGGTACGTAGGTAGATTGATAGATACAGATAGGTAGGTAGGTAGATAGATAGATACAGATAGGTAGGTAGGTAGTTAGATAGATAGAGATAGGTAGGTAGGTAGATTGATAGATACAGATAGGTAGGTAGGTAGATAGATAAATACATAGAGGTAGGTAGGTAGATAGATAGATAGATAGATAGAGATAGGTAGGTAGGTAGATAGATAAATACAGATAGGTAGGTAGGTAGATAGATAGATAGAGATAGGTAGGTAGGTAGATTGATATATACAGATAGGTAGGTAGGTAGATAGATAACTACAGATAGGTAGGTAGGTAGGTAGATAGATAGAGATAGGTAGGTAGGTAGATTGATAGATACAGATAGGTAGGGAGGTAGATAGATAGATACAGATAGGTAGGTTTGTAGATTGATAGATACAGATTGGTAGGTAGGTAGATAGATAGATACAGATAGGTATGTAGGTAGATAGATAGATACAGATAGGTTGGTAGGCAGATATATAGATAGAGATAGGTAGGTATGTAGATTGATAGATACAGATAGTTAGGTAGGTAGATAGATAGATACAGATAGGTAGGTAGGTAGATAGATAGATAGAGATAGGTAGGTAGGTAGATAGATAAATACAGATAGGTAGGTAGGTAGGTAGGTAGATAGAGATAGGTAGGTGACATGGTTCCGAAAGAAAGCAGATTTTCAAAGAATTTTGAGGCTTTTTCCTCTAAAAGAATCTTTTATTATTCTGCATAGCTTCGGCACTAACAAAGTTAAGCCAGAAACTGAATCCTCCCTTCCCCAAGCATCTGTAACAAAGCATAACTCACTCCTTCATTTTACAGTCATCAATCACATTCTCCAATTAATGTGAACCGTGAGGTGCCCCTCCCGGTGCAGCTGAGCTGACCTTGGCCACACTGTGCCCAGACATTGTTATGGTTGACTTGCATACTTTCCCACCCCTTAACCTACTGCTATCTGTCTTAACTCTAGAAATGCTGCTCGGCTAAGTAAAACAGGTTTGCTTCTTCATATATGGCAAGCAAGAACATACGATGTTAGCAGTCTTGACAGTAGGTAGGTAGATAGATAGATAGATAGATAGATAGATAGAGATAGGTAGGTAGGTAGATTGATAGATAGAGATAGGTAGGTAGGTAGGTAGATAGATAGATAGAGATAGGTAGGTAGGTAGATAGATAGATAGAGATAGGTAGGTAGGTTGATAGATAGATACAGATAGGTAGGTAGGTAGGTAGATAGATAGATAGAGATAGGTAGGTAGGTAGATTGATAGATACAGATAGGTAGGTAGGTAGATAGATAGATAGAGATAGGTAGGTAGGTAGATAGATATATAGAGATAGGTAGGTAGGTAGATAGATAGATAGAAATAGGTAGGTAGGTAGATTGATAGATACAGATAGGTAGGTAGGTTGATAGATAGATACAGATAAGTAGGTAGGTAGATAGATAGATACAGTTATGTAGGTAGGTAGGTAGATAGATAGATACAGATAGGTAGGTAGGTAGGTAGATAGATAGAGATATGTAGGTAGGTCGATAGATAGATAGAGATAGGTAGGTAGGTAGATAGATAGATAGAGATAGGTAGGTAGGTAGATAGATAGATAGAGATAGGTAGGTAGGTAGATAGATAGATAGAAATAGGTAGGTAGGTAGATTGATAGATACAGATAGGTAGGTAGGTTGATAGATAGATACAGATAGGTAGGTAGGTAGATAGATAGATAGAGATAGGTAGGTAGGTAGATTGATAGATACAGATAGGTAGGTAGGTAGATAGATAAATACAGATAGGTAGGTAGGTAGATAGATAGATACAGATAGGTAGGTAGGTAGATAGATAAATACAGATAGGTAGGTAGATAGATAGATAGATAGAGATAGGTAGATAGGTAGATTGATAGATACAGATAGGTAGGTAGGTAGATAGATAAATACAGATAGGTAGGTAGGTAGGTAGGTAGATAGATAGAGATAGGTAGGTAGGTAGATAGATAGATAGAGATAGGTAGGTAGGTAGATTGATAGATACAGATAGGTAGGTAGGTAGATAGATAAATACAGATAGGTATGTTGGTAGATAGATAGAGATAGGTAGGTAGGTAGATAGATAGATAGACATAGGTAGGTAGGTAGATTGATAGACACAGATAGGTAGGTAGGTAGATAGATAGAGATAGGTAGGTAGGTAGATTGATAGATACAGATAGGTAGGGAGGTAGATAGATAGATACAGATAGGTAGGTAGGTAGATAGATAGATACAGATAGGTAGGTAGATAGATAGATACAGATATGTAGGTAGGTAGAAAGATAGATAGAGATAGGTAGGTAGGTAGGTAGGTAGGTAGATAGATAGAGATAGGTAGGTAGGTAGATAGATACAGATAGGTAGTTAGGTAGATTGATAGATACAGATAGTTAGGTAGGTACATAGATAGATACAGATAGGTAGGTAGGTAGATAGATAGATACAGATAGGTAGGTAGGTAGGTAGATAGATAGATAGAGATAGGTAGGTAGGTAGATAGATAAATACAGATAGGTAGGTAGGTAGATAGATAGATAGAGATAGGTAGGTAGGTAGATTGATAGATACAGATAGGTAGGTAGGTTGATAGATAGATACAGATAGGTAGGTAGGTAGATAGATAGATAGAGATAGGTAGGTAGGTAGATTGATAGATACAGATAGGTAGGTAGGTAGATAGATAAATACAGATAGGTAGGTAGGTAGATAGATAGATACAGATAGGTAGGTAGGTAGATAGATAAATACAGATAGGTAGGTAGATAGATAGATAGATAGAGATAGGTAGATAGGTAGATTGATAGATACAGATAGGTAGGTAGGTAGATAGATAAATACAGATAGGTAGGTAGGTAGGTAGGTAGATAGATAGAGATAGGTAGGTAGGTAGATAGATAGATAGAGATAGGTAGGTAGGTAGATTGATAGATACAGATAGGTAGGTAGGTAGATAGATAAATACAGATAGGTATGTTGGTAGATAGATAGAGATAGGTAGGTAGGTAGATAGATAGATAGACATAGGTAGGTAGGTAGATTGATAGACACAGATAGGTAGGTAGGTAGATAGATAGAGATAGGTAGGTAGGTAGATTGATAGATACAGATAGGTAGGGAGGTAGATAGATAGATACAGATAGGTAGGTAGGTAGATAGATAGATACAGATAGGTAGGTAGATAGATAGATACAGATATGTAGGTAGGTAGAAAGATAGATAGAGATAGGTAGGTAGGTAGGTAGGTAGGTAGATAGATAGAGATAGGTAGGTAGGTAGATAGATACAGATAGGTAGTTAGGTAGATTGATAGATACAGATAGTTAGGTAGGTACATAGATAGATACAGATAGGTAGGTAGGTAGATAGATAGATACAGATAGGTAGGTAGGTAGGTAGATAGATAGATAGAGATAGGTAGGTAGGTAGATAGATAAATACAGATAGGTAGGTAGGTAGATAGATAGATAGAGATAGGTAGGTAGGTAGATTGATATATACAGATAGGTAGGTAGGTAGATAGATAACTACAGATAGGTAGGTAGGTAGGTAGATAGATAGAGATAGGTAGGTAGGTAGATTGATAGATACAGATAGGTTGGTAGGCAGATATATAGATAGAGATAGGTAGGTATGTAGATTGATAGATACAGATAGTTAGGTAGGTAGATAGATAGATACAGATAGGTAGGTAGGTAGATAGATAGATAGAGATAGGTAGGTAGGTAGATAGATAAATACAGATAGGTAGGTAGGTAGGTAGGTAGATAGAGATAGGTAGGTAGGTAGATAGATAGATAGATAGAGATAGGTAGGTAGGTAGATTGATAGATAGAGATAGGTAGGTAGGTAGGTAGATAGATAGATAGAGATAGGTAGGTAGGTAGATAGATAGATAGAGATAGGTAGGTAGGTTGATAGATAGATACAGATAGGTAGGTAGGTAGGTAGATAGATAGATAGAGATAGGTAGGTAGGTAGATTGATAGATACAGATAGGTAGGTAGGTAGATAGATAGATAGATAGAGATAGGTAGGTAGGTAGATAGATATATAGAGATAGGTAGGTAGGTAGATAGATAGATAGAAATAGGTAGGTAGGTAGATTGATAGATACAGATAGGTAGGTAGGTTGATAGATAGATACAGATAAGTAGGTAGGTAGATAGATAGATACAGTTATGTAGGTAGGTAGGTAGATAGATAGATACAGATAGGTAGGTAGGTAGGTAGATAGATAGAGATATGTAGGTAGGTCGATAGATAGAGATAGGTAGGTAGGTAGATAGATAGATAGAGATAGGTAGGTAGGTAGATAGATAGATAGAGATAGGTAGGTAGGTAGATAGATAGATAGAAATAGGTAGGTAGGTAGATTGATAGATACAGATAGGTAGGTAGGTTGATAGATAGATACAGATAGGTAGGTAGGTAGATAGATAGATAGAGATAGGTAGGTAGGTAGATTGATAGATACAGATAGGTAGGTAGGTAGATAGATAAATACAGATAGGTAGGTAGGTAGATAGATAGATACAGATAGGTAGGTAGGTAGATAGATAAATACAGATAGGTAGGTAGATAGATAGATAGATAGAGATAGGTAGATAGGTAGATTGATAGATACAGATAGGTAGGTAGGTAGATAGATAAATACAGATAGGTAGGTAGGTAGATAGATAGATACAGATAGGTAGGTAGGTAGATAGATAGATAGAGATAGGTAGGTAGGTAGATAGATAGAGATAGGTAGGTAGGTAGATAGATAGATAGAGATAGGTAGGTATGTAGATTGATAGATAGAGATAGGTAGGTAGGTAGATAGATAGATAGACATAGGTAGGTAGGTAGATTGATAGATACAGATAGGTAGGTAGGTAGATAGATAAATACAGATAGGTAGGTAGGTAGGTAGATAGATAGAGATAGGTAGGTAGGTAGATTGATAGATACAGATAGGTAGGTAGGCAGATAGATAATTACAGATCGGTAGGTAGGTAGATTGATAGATAGAGATAGGTAAGTAGGTAGATTGATAGATAGAGATAGGTAGGTAGGTAGATAGATAGATAGAGTTATGTAGGTAGGTAGGTAGATAGATAGATTCAGATAGGTAGGTAGGTAGATAGATAGATACAGATAGGTAGGTAGGTAGATAGATAGATTCAGATAGGTAGGTAGGTAGATAGATAGATACAGATATATAGGTAGATAGATAGATAGATACAGATCGGTAGGTAGGTAGATAGATAGATAGAGATAGGTAGGTAGGTAGATAGATAGATAGAGATAGGTAGGTAGGTAGGTAGGTAGATAGATAGAGATAGGTACGTAGGTAGATTGATAGATACAGATAGGTAGGTAGGTAGATAGATAGATACAGATAGGTAGGTAGGTAGTTAGATAGATAGAGATAGGTAGGTAGGTAGATTGATAGATACAGATAGGTAGGTAGGTAGATAGATAAATACATAGAGGTAGGTAGGTAGATAGATAGATAGATAGATAGAGATAGGTAGGTAGGTAGATAGATAAATACAGATAGGTAGGTAGGTAGATAGATAGATAGAGATAGGTAGGTAGGTAGATTGATATATACAGATAGGTAGGTAGGTAGATAGATAACTACAGATAGGTAGGTAGGTAGTTAGATAGATAGAGATAGGTAGGTAGGTAGATTGATAGATACAGATAGGTAGGGAGGTAGATAGATAGATACAGATAGGTAGGTTTGTAGATTGATAGATACAGATTGGTAGGTAGGTAGATAGATAGATACAGATAGGTATGTAGGTAGATAGATAGATACAGATAGGTTGGTAGGCAGATATATAGATAGAGATAGGTAGGTATGTAGATTGATAGATACAGATAGTTAGGTAGGTAGATAGATAGATACAGATAGGTAGGTAGGTAGATAGATAGATAGAGATAGGTAGGTAGGTAGATAGATAAATACAGATAGGTAGGTAGGTAGGTAGGTAGATAGAGATAGGTAGGTGACATGGTTCCGAAAGAAAGCAGATTTTCAAAGAATTTTGAGGCTTTTTCCTCTAAAAGAATCTTTTATTATTCTGCATAGCTTCGGCACTAACAAAGTTAAGCCAGAAACTGAATCCTCCCTTCCCCAAGCATCTGTAACAAAGCATAACTCACTCCTTCATTTTACAGTCATCAATCACATTCTCCAATTAATGTGAACCGTGAGGTGCCCCTCCCGGTGCAGCTGAGCTGACCTTGGCCACACTGTGCCCAGACATTGTTATGGTTGACTTGCATACTTTCCCACCCCTTAACCTACTGCTATCTGTCTTAACTCTAGAAATGCTGCTCGGCTAAGTAAAACAGGTTTGCTTCTTCATATATGGCAAGCAAGAACATACGATGTTAGCAGTCTTGACAGTAGGTAGGTAGATAGATAGATAGATAGATAGATAGATAGAGATAGGTAGGTAGGTAGATTGATAGATAGAGATAGGTAGGTAGGTAGGTAGATAGATAGATAGAGATAGGTAGGTAGGTAGATAGATAGATAGAGATAGGTAGGTAGGTTGATAGATAGATACAGATAGGTAGGTAGGTAGGTAGATAGATAGATAGAGATAGGTAGGTAGGTAGATTGATAGATACAGATAGGTAGGTAGGTAGATAGATAGATAGAGATAGGTAGGTAGGTAGATAGATATATAGAGATAGGTAGGTAGGTAGATAGATAGATAGAAATAGGTAGGTAGGTAGATTGATAGATACAGATAGGTAGGTAGGTTGATAGATAGATACAGATAAGTAGGTAGGTAGATAGATAGATACAGTTATGTAGGTAGGTAGGTAGATAGATAGATACAGATAGGTAGGTAGGTAGGTAGATAGATAGAGATATGTAGGTAGGTCGATAGATAGATAGAGATAGGTAGGTAGGTAGATAGATAGATAGAGATAGGTAGGTAGGTAGATAGATAGATAGAGATAGGTAGGTAGGTAGATAGATAGATAGAAATAGGTAGGTAGGTAGATTGATAGATACAGATAGGTAGGTAGGTTGATAGATAGATACAGATAGGTAGGTAGGTAGATAGATAGATAGAGATAGGTAGGTAGGTAGATTGATAGATACAGATAGGTAGGTAGGTAGATAGATAAATACAGATAGGTAGGTAGGTAGATAGATAGATACAGATAGGTAGGTAGGTAGATAGATAAATACAGATAGGTAGGTAGATAGATAGATAGATAGAGATAGGTAGATAGGTAGATTGATAGATACAGATAGGTAGGTAGGTAGATAGATAAATACAGATAGGTAGGTAGGTAGGTAGGTAGATAGATAGAGATAGGTAGGTAGGTAGATAGATAGATAGAGATAGGTAGGTAGGTAGATTGATAGATAGAGATAGGTAGGTAGGTAGATTGATAGATACAGATAGGTAGGTAGGTTGATAGATAGATACAGATAGGTAGGTAGGTAGATAGATAGATAGAGATAGGTAGGTAGGTAGATAGATAGATAGAGATAGGTAGGTAGGTAGATTGATAGATACAGATAGGTAGGTAGGTAGATAGATACAGATAGGTAGGTAGGTAGATAGATAGATACAGATAGGTAGGTAGGTAGATAGATAGATAGAGATAGGTAGGTAGGTAGATTGATAGATACAGATAGTTAGGTAGGTAGATAGATAAATACAGATAGGTAGGTAGGTAGGTAGGTAGATAGAGATAGGTAGGTAGGTAGATAGATAGATAGATAGAGATAGGTAGGTAGGTAGATTGATAGATAGAGATAGGTAGGTAGATAGATAGATAGATAGATAGAGATAGGTAGGTAGGTAGATAGATAGATAGAGATAGGTAGGTAGGTTGATAGATAGATACAGATAGGTAGGTAGGTAGGTAGATAGATAGATAGAGATAGGTAGGTAGGTAGATTGATAGATACAGATAGGTAGGTAGGTAGGTAGGTAGATAGAGATAGGTAGGTAGGTAGATAGATAGAGATAGGTAGGTAGGTAGATTGATAGAGATAGGTAGGTAGGTAGATTGATAGATACAGATAGGTAGGGAGGTAGATAGATAGATACAGATAGGTAGGTAGGTAGATAGATAGATACAGATAGGTAGGTAGATAGATAGATACAGATATGTAGGTAGGTAGAAAGATAGATAGAGATAGGTAGGTAGGTAGGTAGGTAGGTAGATAGATAGAGATAGGTAGGTAGGTAGATAGATACAGATAGGTAGTTAGGTAGATTGATAGATACAGATAGTTAGGTAGGTACATAGATAGATACAGATAGGTAGGTAGGTAGATAGATAGATACAGATAGGTAGGTAGGTAGGTAGATAGATAGATAGAGATAGGTAGGTAGGTAGATAGATAAATACAGATAGGTAGGTAGGTAGATAGATAGATAGAGATAGGTAGGTAGGTAGATTGATATATACAGATAGGTAGGTAGGTAGATAGATAACTACAGATAGGTAGGTAGGTAGGTAGATAGATAGAGATAGGTAGGTAGGTAGATTGATAGATACAGATAGGTTGGTAGGCAGATATATAGATAGAGATAGGTAGGTATGTAGATTGATAGATACAGATAGTTAGGTAGGTAGATAGATAGATACAGATAGGTAGGTAGGTAGATAGATAGATAGAGATAGGTAGGTAGGTAGATAGATAAATACAGATAGGTAGGTAGGTAGGTAGGTAGATAGAGATAGGTAGGTAGGTAGATAGATAGATAGATAGAGATAGGTAGGTAGGTAGATTGATAGATAGAGATAGGTAGGTAGGTAGGTAGATAGATAGATAGAGATAGGTAGGTAGGTAGATAGATAGATAGAGATAGGTAGGTAGGTTGATAGATAGATACAGATAGGTAGGTAGGTAGGTAGATAGATAGATAGAGATAGGTAGGTAGGTAGATTGATAGATACAGATAGGTAGGTAGGTAGATAGATAGATAGATAGAGATAGGTAGGTAGGTAGATAGATATATAGAGATAGGTAGGTAGGTAGATAGATAGATAGAAATAGGTAGGTAGGTAGATTGATAGATACAGATAGGTAGGTAGGTTGATAGATAGATACAGATAAGTAGGTAGGTAGATAGATAGATACAGTTATGTAGGTAGGTAGGTAGATAGATAGATACAGATAGGTAGGTAGGTAGGTAGATAGATAGAGATATGTAGGTAGGTCGATAGATAGAGATAGGTAGGTAGGTAGATAGATAGATAGAGATAGGTAGGTAGGTAGATAGATAGATAGAGATAGGTAGGTAGGTAGATAGATAGATAGAAATAGGTAGGTAGGTAGATTGATAGATACAGATAGGTAGGTAGGTTGATAGATAGATACAGATAGGTAGGTAGGTAGATAGATAGATAGAGATAGGTAGGTAGGTAGATTGATAGATACAGATAGGTAGGTAGGTAGATAGATAAATACAGATAGGTAGGTAGGTAGATAGATAGATACAGATAGGTAGGTAGGTAGATAGATAAATACAGATAGGTAGGTAGATAGATAGATAGATAGAGATAGGTAGATAGGTAGATTGATAGATACAGATAGGTAGGTAGGTAGATAGATAAATACAGATAGGTAGGTAGGTAGATAGATAGATACAGATAGGTAGGTAGGTAGATAGATAGATAGAGATAGGTAGGTAGGTAGATAGATAGAGATAGGTAGGTAGGTAGATAGATAGATAGAGATAGGTAGGTATGTAGATTGATAGATAGAGATAGGTAGGTAGGTAGATAGATAGATAGACATAGGTAGGTAGGTAGATTGATAGATACAGATAGGTAGGTAGGTAGATAGATAAATACAGATAGGTAGGTAGGTAGGTAGATAGATAGAGATAGGTAGGTAGGTAGATTGATAGATACAGATAGGTAGGTAGGCAGATAGATAATTACAGATCGGTAGGTAGGTAGATTGATAGATAGAGATAGGTAAGTAGGTAGATTGATAGATAGAGATAGGTAGGTAGGTAGATAGATAGATAGAGTTATGTAGGTAGGTAGGTAGATAGATAGATTCAGATAGGTAGGTAGGTAGATAGATAGATACAGATAGGTAGGTAGGTAGATAGATAGATTCAGATAGGTAGGTAGGTAGATAGATAGATACAGATATATAGGTAGATAGATAGATAGATACAGATCGGTAGGTAGGTAGATAGATAGATAGAGATAGGTAGGTAGGTAGATAGATAGATAGAGATAGGTAGGTAGGTAGGTAGGTAGATAGATAGAGATAGGTACGTAGGTAGATTGATAGATACAGATAGGTAGGTAGGTAGATAGATAGATACAGATAGGTAGGTAGGTAGTTAGATAGATAGAGATAGGTAGGTAGGTAGATTGATAGATACAGATAGGTAGGTAGGTAGATAGATAAATACATAGAGGTAGGTAGGTAGATAGATAGATAGATAGATAGAGATAGGTAGGTAGGTAGATAGATAAATACAGATAGGTAGGTAGGTAGATAGATAGATAGAGATAGGTAGGTAGGTAGATTGATATATACAGATAGGTAGGTAGGTAGATAGATAACTACAGATAGGTAGGTAGGTAGGTAGATAGATAGAGATAGGTAGGTAGGTAGATTGATAGATACAGATAGGTAGGGAGGTAGATAGATAGATACAGATAGGTAGGTTTGTAGATTGATAGATACAGATTGGTAGGTAGGTAGATAGATAGATACAGATAGGTATGTAGGTAGATAGATAGATACAGATAGGTTGGTAGGCAGATATATAGATAGAGATAGGTAGGTATGTAGATTGATAGATACAGATAGTTAGGTAGGTAGATAGATAGATACAGATAGGTAGGTAGGTAGATAGATAGATAGAGATAGGTAGGTAGGTAGATAGATAAATACAGATAGGTAGGTAGGTAGGTAGGTAGATAGAGATAGGTAGGTGACATGGTTCCGAAAGAAAGCAGATTTTCAAAGAATTTTGAGGCTTTTTCCTCTAAAAGAATCTTTTATTATTCTGCATAGCTTCGGCACTAACAAAGTTAAGCCAGAAACTGAATCCTCCCTTCCCCAAGCATCTGTAACAAAGCATAACTCACTCCTTCATTTTACAGTCATCAATCACATTCTCCAATTAATGTGAACCGTGAGGTGCCCCTCCCGGTGCAGCTGAGCTGACCTTGGCCACACTGTGCCCAGACATTGTTATGGTTGACTTGCATACTTTCCCACCCCTTAACCTACTGCTATCTGTCTTAACTCTAGAAATGCTGCTCGGCTAAGTAAAACAGGTTTGCTTCTTCATATATGGCAAGCAAGAACATACGATGTTAGCAGTCTTGACAGTAGGTAGGTAGATAGATAGATAGATAGATAGATAGATAGAGATAGGTAGGTAGGTAGATTGATAGATAGAGATAGGTAGGTAGGTAGGTAGATAGATAGATAGAGATAGGTAGGTAGGTAGATAGATAGATAGAGATAGGTAGGTAGGTTGATAGATAGATACAGATAGGTAGGTAGGTAGGTAGATAGATAGATAGAGATAGGTAGGTAGGTAGATTGATAGATACAGATAGGTAGGTAGGTAGATAGATAGATAGAGATAGGTAGGTAGGTAGATAGATATATAGAGATAGGTAGGTAGGTAGATAGATAGATAGAAATAGGTAGGTAGGTAGATTGATAGATACAGATAGGTAGGTAGGTTGATAGATAGATACAGATAAGTAGGTAGGTAGATAGATAGATACAGTTATGTAGGTAGGTAGGTAGATAGATAGATACAGATAGGTAGGTAGGTAGGTAGATAGATAGAGATATGTAGGTAGGTCGATAGATAGATAGAGATAGGTAGGTAGGTAGATAGATAGATAGAGATAGGTAGGTAGGTAGATAGATAGATAGAGATAGGTAGGTAGGTAGATAGATAGATAGAAATAGGTAGGTAGGTAGATTGATAGATACAGATAGGTAGGTAGGTTGATAGATAGATACAGATAGGTAGGTAGGTAGATAGATAGATAGAGATAGGTAGGTAGGTAGATTGATAGATACAGATAGGTAGGTAGGTAGATAGATAAATACAGATAGGTAGGTAGGTAGATAGATAGATACAGATAGGTAGGTAGGTAGATAGATAAATACAGATAGGTAGGTAGATAGATAGATAGATAGAGATAGGTAGATAGGTAGATTGATAGATACAGATAGGTAGGTAGGTAGATAGATAAATACAGATAGGTAGGTAGGTAGGTAGGTAGATAGATAGAGATAGGTAGGTAGGTAGATAGATAGATAGAGATAGGTAGGTAGGTAGATTGATAGATAGAGATAGGTAGGTAGGTAGATTGATAGATACAGATAGGTAGGTAGGTTGATAGATAGATACAGATAGGTAGGTAGGTAGATAGATAGATAGAGATAGGTAGGTAGGTAGATAGATAGATAGAGATAGGTAGGTAGGTAGATTGATAGATACAGATAGGTAGGTAGGTAGATAGATACAGATAGGTAGGTAGGTAGATAGATAGATACAGATAGGTAGGTAGGTAGATAGATAGATAGAGATAGGTAGGTAGGTAGATTGATAGATACAGATAGTTAGGTAGGTAGATAGATAAATACAGATAGGTAGGTAGGTAGGTAGGTAGATAGAGATAGGTAGGTAGGTAGATAGATAGATAGATAGAGATAGGTAGGTAGGTAGATTGATAGATAGAGATAGGTAGGTAGATAGATAGATAGATAGATAGAGATAGGTAGGTAGGTAGATAGATAGATAGAGATAGGTAGGTAGGTTGATAGATAGATACAGATAGGTAGGTAGGTAGGTAGATAGATAGATAGAGATAGGTAGGTAGGTAGATTGATAGATACAGATAGGTAGGTAGGTAGGTAGGTAGATAGAGATAGGTAGGTAGGTAGATAGATAGAGATAGGTAGGTAGGTAGATTGATAGAGATAGGTAGGTAGATAGATAGATACAGTTATGTAGGTAGGTAGGTAGATAGATAGATAGAGATAGGTAGGTAGGTAGGTAGATAGATAGAGATAGGTAGGTAGGTAGATAGATAGATAGAGATAGGTAGGTAGGTAGATAGATAGATAGAGATAGGTAGGTAGGTAGATTGATAGATACAGATAGGTAGGTAGGTTGATAGATAGAGATAGGTAGGTAGGTAGATTGATAGATACAGATAGGTAGGTAGGTAGATAGATAAATACAGATAGGTAGGTAGGTCGATAGATAGATAGAGATAGGTAGGTAGGTTGATAGATAGATAGACATAGGTAGGTAGGTAGATTGATAGATACAGATAGGTAGGTAGGTAGATAGATAGATACAGATAGGTAGGTAGGTAGATAGATAGATAGAGATAGGTAGGTAGGTAGATAGATAGATAGAGATAGGTAGGTAGGTAGATTGATAGATACAGATAGGTAGGTAGGTTGATAGATAGATACAGATAGGTAGGTAGGTAGATAGAAAGATAGAGATAGGTAGGTAGGTAGATTGATAGATACAGATAGGTAGGTAGGTAGATAGATAGATACAGATAGGTAGGTAGGTAGATAGATAGATACAGATAGGTAGGTAGGTAGATAGATAGATAGAGATAGGTAGGTAGATAGATTGATAGATACAGATAGTTAGGTAGGTAGATAGATAGATACAGATAGGTAGGTAGGTAGATAGATAGATACAGATAGGTAGGTAGGTAGGTAGATAGATAGATAGAGATAGGTAGGTAGGTAGATAGATAGATAGAGATAGGTAGGTAGGTAGATAGATAGATAGAGGTAGATAGGTAGGTAGATAGATAGATAGAGATAGGTAGGTAGGTAGATAGATAGATAGATAGAGATAGGTAGGTAGGTAGATAGATAAATACAGATAGGTAGGTAGGTAGGTAGGTAGATAGATAGAGATAGGTAGGTAGGTAGATAGATAGATAGAGATAGGTAGGTAGGTAGATTGATAGATACAGATAGGTAGGTAGGTAGATAGATAAATACAGATAGGTAGGTAGGTAGGTCGATAGATAGATAGAGATAGGTAGGTAGATAGATAGATAGACATAGGTAGGTAGGTAGATTGATAGATACAGATAGGTAGGTAGGTAGATAGATAGATACAGATAGGTAGGTAGGTAGATAGATAGATAGAGATAGGTAGGTAGGTAGATAGATAGAGATAGGTAGGTAGGTAGATAGATAGATAGAGATAGGTAGGTATGTAGATTGATAGATAGAGATAGGTAGGTAGGTAGATAGATAGATAGACATAGGTAGGTAGGTAGATTGATAGATACAGATAGGTAGGTAGGTAGATAGATAGATACAGATAGCTAGGTAGGTAGATAGATAGATAGAGATAGGTAGGTAGGTAGATAGATAGATAGACATAGGTAGGTAGGTAGATTGATAGATACAGATAGGTAGGTAGGTAGATAGATAAATACAGATAGGTATGTTGGTAGATAGATAGAGATAGGTAGGTAGGTAGATAGATAGATAGACATAGGTAGGTAGGTAGATTGATAGACACAGATAGGTAGGTAGGTAGATAGATAGAGATAGGTAGGTAGGTAGATTGATAGATACAGATAGGTAGGGAGGTAGATAGATAGATACAGATAGGTAGGTAGGTAGATAGATAGATACAGATAGGTAGGTAGATAGATAGATACAGATATGTAGGTAGGTAGAAAGATAGATAGAGATAGGTAGGTAGGTAGGTAGGTAGGTAGATAGATAGAGATAGGTAGGTAGGTAGATAGATACAGATAGGTAGTTAGGTAGATTGATAGATACAGATAGTTAGGTAGGTACATAGATAGATACAGATAGGTAGGTAGGTAGATAGATAGATACAGATAGGTAGGTAGGTAGGTAGATAGATAGATAGAGATAGGTAGGTAGGTAGATAGATAGATAGAGATAGGTAGGTAGGTAGATAGATAGATATAGATAGGTAGGTAGGTAGATAGATAGATAGAGATAGGTAGGTAGGTAGATTGATAGATACAGATAGGTAGGTAGGTTGATAGATAGATACAGATAGGTAGGTAGGTAGATAGATAGATAGATAGAGATAGGTAGGTAGTTAGATTGATAGATACAGATAGGTAGGTAGGTAGATAGATAAATACAGATAGGTAGGTAGGTAGATAGATAGATACAGATAGGTAGGTAGGTAGATAGATAAATACAGATAGATAGTTAGATAGATAGATAGATAGAGATAGGTAGATAGGTAGATTGATAGATACAGATAGGTAGGTAGGTAGATAGATAAATACAGATAGGTAGGTAGTTAGGTAGGTAGATAGATAGAGATAGGTAGGTAGGTAGATAGATAGATAGAGATAGGTAGGTAGGTAGATTGATAGATACAGATAGGTAGGTAGGTAGATAGATAAATACAGATAGGTAGGTAGGTCGATAGATAGATAGAGATAGGTAGGTAGGTAGATAGATAGATAGACATAGGTAGGTAGGTAGATTGATAGATACAGATAGGTAGGTAGGTAGATAGATAGATACAGATAGGTAGGTAGGTAGATAGATAGATAGAGATAGGTAGGTAGGTAGATAGATAGAGGAAGGTAGGTAGGTAGATAGATAGATAGAGATAGGTAGGTATGTAGATTGATAGATAGAGATAGGTAGGTAGGTAGATAGATAGATAGACATAGGTAGGTAGGTAGATTGATAGATACAGATAGGTAGGTAGGTAGATAGATAGATACAGATAGCTAGGTAGGTAGATAGATAGATAGAGATAGGTAGGAAGGTAGATAGATAGATAGACATAGGTAGGTAGGTAGATTGATAGATACAGATAGGTAGGTAGGTAGATAGATAAATACAGATAGGTAGGTAGGTAGGTAGATAGATAGAGATAGGTAGGTAGGTAGATTGATAGATACAGATAGGTAGGTAGGTAGATAGATAAATACAGATCGGTAGGTAGGTAGATTGATAGATAGAGATAGGTAAGTAGGTAGATTGATAGATACAGATAGGTAGGTAGGTAGATAGATAGATAGATAGAGATAGGTAGGTAGGTAGATAGATAGATAGAGTTATGTAGGTAGGTAGGTAGATAGATAGATTCAGATAGGTAGGTAGGTAGATAGATAGATACAGATAGGTAGGTAGGTAGATAGATAGATTCAGGTAGGTAGGTAGGTAGATAGATAGATACAGATATATAGGTATATAGATAGATAGATAGAGATAGGTAGGTAGGTAGGTAGATAGATAGAGATAGGTAGGTAGGTAGATAGATAGATAGAGATATATAGGTAGGTAGATAGATAGATAGAGATAGGTAGGTAGGTAGATAGATAGATAGAGATATGTAGGTAGGTAGATAGATAGATAGTGATAGGTAGGTAGGTAGGTAGATAGATAGAGATAGGTAGGTAGGTAGATAGATAGATAGAGATAGGTAGGTAGGTAGATTGATAGATACAGATAGGTAGGTAGGTAGATAGATAGATTCAGGTAGGTAGGTAGGTAGATAGATAGATACAGATATATAGGTATATAGATAGATAGATAGAGATAGGTAGGTAGTTAGGTAGATAGATAGAGATAGGTAGGTAGGTAGATAGATAGATAGAGATATATAGGTAGGTAGATAGATAGATAGAGATAGGTAGGTAGGTAGATAGATAGATAGAGATATGTAGGTAGGTAGAGAGATAGATAGTGATAGGTAGGTAGGTAGGTAGATAGATAGAGATAGGTAGGTAGGTAGATAGATAGATAGAGATAGGTAGGTAGGTAGATTGATAGATACAGATAGGTAGGTAGGTAGATAGATAGATACAGATAGGTAGGTAGGTAGATAGATAGATAGAGATAGGTAGGTAGGTAGATAGATAAATACAGATAGGTAGGTAGGTAGATAGATAGATAGAGATAGGTAGGTAGGTAGATTGATATATACAGATAGGTAGGTAGGTAGATAGATAAATACAGATAGGTAGGTCGGTAGGTAGATAGATAGAGATAGGTAGGTAGGTAGATTGATAGATACAGATAGGTAGGTAGGTAGATAGATAAATACAGATAGGTAGGTAGGTAGATAGATAGATACAGATAGGTAGGTAGGTAGATAGATAAATACAGATAGGTAGTTAGATAGATAGATAGATAGAGATAGGTAGATAGGTAGATTGATAGATACAGATAGGTAGGTAGGTAGATAGATAAATACAGATAGGTAGGTAGGTAGATAGATAGATACAGATAGGTAGGTAGGTAGATAGATAAATACAGATAGGTAGTTAGATAGATAGATAGATAGAGATAGGTAGATAGGTAGATTGATTGATACAGATAGGTAGGTAGGTAGATAGATAAATACAGATATGTAGGTAGTTAGGTAGGTAGATAGATAGAGATAGGTAGGTAGGTAGATAGATAGATAGAGATAGGTATGTAGGTAGATTGATAGATACAGATAGGTAGGTAGGTAGATAGATAAATACAGATAGGTAGGTAGGTCGATAGATAGATAGAGATAGGTAGGTAGGAAGATAGATAGGTAGACATAGGTAGGTAGGTAGATTGATAGATACAGATAGGTAGGTAGGTAGATAGATAGATACAGATAGCTAGGTAGGTAGATAGATAGATAGAGATAGGTAGGAAGGTAGATAGATAGATAGACATAGGTAGGTAGGTAGATTGATAGATACAGATAGGTAGGTAGGTAGATAGATAAATACAGATAGGTAGGTAGGTAGGTAGATAGATAGAGATAGGTAGGTAGGTAGATTGATAGATACAGATAGGTAGGTAGGTAGATAGATAAATACAGATCGGTAGGTAGGTAGATTGATAGATAGAGATAGGTAAGTAGGTAGATTGATAGATACAGTTAGGTAGGTAGGTAGATAGATAGATAGATAGAGATAGGTAGGTAGGTAGATAGATAGATAGAGTTATGTAAGTAGGTAGGTAGATAGATAGATTCAGATAGGTAGGTAGGTAGATAGATAGATACAGATAGGTAGGTAGGTAGATAGATAGATTCAGGTAGGTAGGTAGGTAGATAGATAGATACAGATATATAGGTATATAGATAGATAGATAGAGATAGGTAGGTAGGTAGGTAGATAGATAGAGATAGGTAGGTAGGTAGATAGATAGATAGAGATATATAGGTAGGTAGATAGATAGATAGAGATAGGTAGGTAGGTAGATAGATAGATAGAGATATGTAGGTAGGTAGATAGATAGATAGTGATAGGTAGGTAGGTAGGTAGATAGATAGAGATAGGTAGGTAGGTAGATAGATAGATAGAGATAGGTAGGTAGGTAGATTGATAGATACAGATAGGTAGGTAGGTAGATAGATAGATACAGATAGGTAGGTAGGTAGATAGATAGATAGAGATAGGTAGGTAGGTAGATAGATAAATACAGATAGGTAGGTAGGTAGATAGATAGATTCAGGTAGGTAGGTAGGTAGATAGATAGATACAGATATATAGGTATATAGATAGATAGATAGAGATAGGTAGGTAGGTAGGTAGATAGATAGAGATAGGTAGGTAGGTAGATAGATAGATAGAGATATATAGGTAGGTAGATAGATAGATAGAGATAGGTAGGTAGGTAGATAGATAGATAGAGATATGTAGGTAGGTAGAGAGATAGATAGTGATAGGTAGGTAGGTAGGTAGATAGATAGAGATAGGTAGGTAGGTAGATAGATAGATAGAGATAGGTAGGTAGGTAGATTGATAGATACAGATAGGTAGGTAGGTAGATAGATAGATACAGATAGGTAGGTAGGTAGATAGATAGATAGAGATAGGTAGGTAGATAGATAGATAAATACAGATAGGTAGGTAGGTAGATAGATAGATAGAGATAGGTAGGTAGGTAGATTGATATATACAGATAGGTAGGTAGGTAGATAGATAAATACAGATAGGTAGGTAGGTAGGTAGATAGATAGAGATAGGTAGGTAGGTAGATTGATAGATACAGATAGGTAGGTAGGTAGATAGATAAATACAGATAGGTAGGTAGGTAGATTGATAGATAGAGATAGGTAAGTAGGTAGATTGATAGATACAGATAGGTCGGTAGGTAGATAGATAGATAGAGATAGGTAGGTAGGTAGGTAGATAGATAGATAGAGTTATGTAGGTAGGTAGGTAGATAGATACAGATAGGTAGGTAGGTAGGTAGGAAGATAGATAGATACAGATAGGTAGGTAGGTAGATAGATAGATAGAGATAGGTAGGTAGGTAGATAGATAGATACAGATAGGTAGGTAGGTAGATAGATAAATACAGATAGGTAGGTAGGTAGATAGATAGATAGAGATAGGTAGGTAGGTAGATTGATAGATACAGATAGGTAGGTAGGTAGATAGATAGATACAGATAGGTAGGTAGGTAGATAGATACTGTTATGTAGGTAGGTAGGTAGGTAGATAGATACAGATAGGTAGGTAGGTAGGTAGATAGATAGATACAGATAGGTAGGTAGGTAGATAGATAGATAGAGATAGGTAGGTAGGTAGGTAGATAGATAGATACAGATAGGTAGGTAGGTAGATAGATAGATACAGATAGGTAGGTAGGTAGATAGATAAATAGAGATAGGTAGGTAGGTAGATAGATAGATACAGATAAGTATGTAGGTAGATAGATAAATACAGATAGGTAGGTAGGTAGGTAGATAGATAGAGATAGGTAGGTAGATAGATAGATAGAGATAGGTAGGTAGGTAGGTAGATAGATAGATAGATAGAGATAGGTAGTTAGGTAGATTGATAGATACAGATAGGTAGGTAGGTAGATAGATAAATACAGATAGGTAGGTAGGTAGGTAGATAGATAGAGATAGGTAGGTAGGTAGATTGATAGATACAGATAGGTAGGTAGGTAGATAGATAAATACAGATCGGTAGGTAGGTAGATTGATAGATAGAGATAGGTAAGTAGGTAGATTGATAGATACAGATATGTAGGTAGGTAGATAGATAGATAGATAGAGATAGGTAGGTAGGTAGATAGATAGATAGAGTTATGTAAGTAGGTAGGTAGATAGATAGATTCAGATAGGTAGGTAGGTAGATAGATAGATACAGATAGGTAGGTAGGTAGATAGATAGATTCAGGTAGGTAGGTAGGTAGATAGATAGATACAGATATATAGGTATATAGATAGATAGATAGAGATAGGTAGGTAGGTAGGTAGATAGATAGAGATAGGTAGGTAGGTAGATAGATAGATAGAGATATATAGGTAGGTAGATAGATAGATAGAGATAGGTAGGTAGATTGATAGATACAGATAGGTAGGTAGGTAGATAGATAGATACAGATAGGTAGGTAGGTAGATAGATAGATAGAGATAGGTAGGTAGGTAGATAGATAAATACAGATAGGTAGGTAGGTAGATAGATAGATTCAGGTAGGTAGGTAGATAGATAGATAGATACAGATATATAGGTATATAGATAGATAGATAGAGATAGGTAGGTAGGTAGGTAGATAGATAGAGATAGGTAGGTAGGTAGATAGATAGATAGAGATATATAGGTAGGTAGATAGATAGATAGAGATAGGTAGGTAGGTAGATAGATAGATAGAGATATGTAGGTAGGTAGAGAGATAGATAGTGATAGGTAGGTAGGTAGGTAGGTAGATAGATAGAGATAGGTAGGTAGGTAGATAGATAGATAGAGATAGGTAGGTAGGTAGATTGATAGATACAGATAGGTAGGTAGGTAGATAGATAGATACAGATAGGTAGGTAGGTAGATAGATAGATAGAGATAGGTAGGTAGGTAGATAGATAAATACAGATAGGTAGGTAGGTAGATAGATAGATAGAGATAGGTAGGTAGGTAGATTGATATATACAGATAGGTAGGTAGGTAGATAGATAAATACAGATAGGTAGGTAGGTAGATAGATAGATAGAGATAGGTAGGTAGGTAGATTGATATATACAGATAGGTAGGTAGGTAGATAGATAAATACAGATAGGTAGGTAGGTAGATAGATAGATAGAGATAGGTAGGTAGGTAGATTGATAGATACAGATAGGTAGGTAGGTAGATAGATAGATACAGATAGGTAGGTAGGTAGATAGATAGAGATAGGTAAGTAGGTAGATTGATAGATACAGATAGGTCGGTAGGTAGATAGATAGATAGAGATAGGTAGGTAGGTAGGTAGATAGATAGATAGAGTTATGTAGGTAGGTAGGTAGATAGATACAGATAGGTAGGTAGGTAGGTAGGAAGATAGATAGATACAGATAGGTAGGTAGGTAGATAGATAGATAGAGATAGGTAGGTAGGTAGATAGATAGATACAGATAGGTAGGTAGGTAGATAGATAAATACAGATAGGTAGGTAGGTAGATAGATAGATAGAGATAGGTAGGTAGGTAGATTGATAGATACAGATAGGTAGGTAGGTAGATAGATAGATACAGATAGGTAGGTAGGTAGATAGATACTGTTATGTACGTAGGTAGGTAGGTAGATAGATACAGATAGGTAGGTAGGTAGGTAGATAGATAGATACAGATAGGTAGGTAGGTAGATAGATAGATAGAGATAGGTAGGTAGGTAGATAGATAGATATAGATAGGTAGGTAGGTAGATAGATAGATACAGATAGGTAGGTAGGTAGATAGATAAATAGAGATAGGTAGGTAGGTAGATAGATAGATACAGATAAGTATGTAGGTAGATAGATAAATACAGATAGGTAGGTAGGTAGGTAGATAGATAGAGATAGGTAGGTAGATAGATAGATAGAGATAGGTAGGTAGGTAGGTAGATAGATAGATAGAGATAGGTAGGTAGGTAGATTGATAGATACAGATAGGTAGGTAGGTAGATAGATAGATAGAGATAGGTAGGTAGGTAGATAGATAGATAGAGATAGGTAGGTAGGTAGATTGATAGATACAGATAGGTAGGTAGGTAGATAGATAGATACAGATAGGTAGGTAGGTAGATAGATAGATAGAGATAGGTAGGTAGGTAGATTGATAGATACAGATAGTTAGGTAGGTACATAGATAGATACAGATAGGTAGGTAGGTAGATAGATAGATACAGATAGGTAGGTAGGTAGGTAGATAGATAGATAGAGATAGGTAGGTAGGTAGATAGATAGATAGAGATAGGTAGGTAGGTAGATAGATAGATAGAGATAGATAGGTAGGTAGATAGATAGATATAGATAGGTAGGTAGGTAGATAGATAGATAGAGATAGGTAGGTAGGTAGATTGATAGATACAGATAGGTAGGTAGGTTGATAGATAGATACAGATAGGTAGGTAGGTAGATAGATAGATAGATAGAGATAGGTAGGTAGTTAGATTGATAGATACAGATAGGTAGGTAGGTAGATAGATAAATACAGATAGGTAGGTAGGTAGATAGATAGATACAGATAGGTAGGTAGGTAGATAGATAAATACAGATAGGTAGTTAGATAGATAGATAGATAGAGATAGGTAGATAGGTAGATAGGTAGATTGATAGATACAGATAGGTAGGTAGGTAGATAGATAAATAGAGATAGGTAGGTAGGTAGGTAGGTAGATAGATAGAGATAGGTAGGTAGGTAGATAGATAGATAGAGATAGGTAGGTAGGTAGATTGATAGATACAGATAGGTAGGTAGGTAGATAGATAAATACAGATAGGTAGGTAGGTCGATAGATAGATAGAGATAGGTAGGTAGGTTGATAGATAGATAGACATAGGTAGGTAGGTAGATTGATAGATACAGATAGGTAGGTAGGAAGATAGATAGATACAGATAGGTAGGTAGGTAGATAGATAGATAGAGATAGGTAGGTAGGTAGATAGATAGAGATAGGTAGGTAGGTAGATAGATAGATAGAGATAGGTAGGTATGTAGATTGATAGATAGAGATAGGTAGGTAGGTAGATAGATAGATAGATAGATAGAAATAGGTAGGTAGGTAGATTGATAGATACAGATAGGTAGGTAGGTAGATAGATAGATACAGATAGCTAGGTAGGTAGATAGATTGATAGAGATAGGTAGGAAGGTAGATAGATAGATACAGATAGTTAGGTAGGAAGATAGATAGATACAGATAGGTAGGTAGGTAGATAGATAGAGATAGGTAGGTAGGTAGATAGATAAATACAGATAGGTAGGTAGGTAGGTAGGTAGATAGAGATAGGTAGGTAGGTAGATAGATAGAGATAGGTAGGTAGGTAGATTGATAGATAGAGATAGGTAGGTAGATAGATAGATACAGTCATGTAGGTAGGTAGGTAGATAGATAGATAGAGATAGGTAGGTAGGTAGATAGATAGATAGAGATAGGTAGGTAGGTAGATAGATAGATAGAGATAGGTAGGTAGGTAGATTGATAGATACATATAGGTAGGTAGGTTGATAGATAGATACAGATAGGTAGGTAGGTAGGTAGGTAGATAGATAGATAGAGATAGGTAGGTAGGTAGATTGATAGATACAGATAGGTAGGTAGGTAGATAGATAAATACAGATAGGTAGGTAGGTCGATAGATAGATAGAGATAGGTAGGTAGGTAGATAGATAGATAGACATAGGTAGGTAGGAAGATTGATAGATACAGATAGGTAGGTAGGTAGATAGATAGATACAGATAGGTAGGTAGGTAGATAGATAGAGAGAGATAGGTAGGTAGGTAGATAGATAGATAGAGATAGGTAGGTAGGTAGATTGATAGATACAGATAGGTAGGTAGGTTGATAGATAGATACAGATAGGTAGGTAGGTAGATAGATAGATAGAGATAGTTAGGTAGGTAGATTGATAGATACAGATAGGTAGGTAGGTAGATAGATAAATACAGATAGGTAGGTAGGTAGATAGATAGATACAGATAGGTAGGTAGGTAGATAGATAAATACAGATAGGTAGTTAGATAGATAGATAGATAGAGATAGGTAGATAGGTAGATTGATAGATACAGATAGGTAGGTAGGTAGATAGATAAATACAGATAGGTAGGTAGTTAGGTAGGTAGATAGATAGAGATAGGTAGGTAGGTAGATAGATAGAGATAGGTAGGTAGGTAGGTAGATTGATAGATACAGATAGGTAGGTAGGTAGATAGATAAATACAGATAGGTAGGTAGGTCGATAGATAGATAGAGATAGGTAGGTAGGTAGATAGATAGATAGACATAGGTAGGTAGGTAGATTGATAGATACAGATAGGTAGGTAGGTAGATAGATAGATACAGATAGGTAGGTAGGTAGATAGATAGATAGAGATAGGTAGGTAGGTAGATAGATAGAGATAGGTAGGTAGGTAGATAGATAGATAGAGATAGGTAGGTATGTAGATTGATAGATAGAGATAGGTAGGTAGGTAGATAGATAGATAGACATAGGTAGGTAGGTAGATTGATAGATACAGATAGGTAGGTAGGTAGATAGATAGATAGAGATAGGTAGGTAGGTAGATTGATAGATACAGATAGTTAGGTAGGTACATAGATAGATACAGATAGGTAGGTAGGTAGATAGATAGATACAGATAGGTAGGTAGGTAGGTAGATAGATAGATAGAGATAGGTAGGTAGGTAGATAGATAGATAGAGATAGGTAGGTAGGTAGATAGATAGATAGAGATAGATAGGTAGGTAGATAGATAGATATAGATAGGTAGGTAGGTAGATAGATAGATAGAGATAGGTAGGTAGGTAGATTGATAGATACAGATAGGTAGGTAGGTTGATAGATAGATACAGATAGGTAGGTAGGTAGATAGATAGATAGATAGAGATAGGTAGGTAGTTAGATTGATAGATACAGATAGGTAGGTAGGTAGATAGATAAATACAGATAGGTAGGTAGGTAGATAGATAGATACAGATAGGTAGGTAGGTAGATAGATAAATACAGATAGGTAGTTAGATAGATAGATAGATAGAGATAGGTAGATAGGTAGATAGGTAGATTGATAGATACAGATAGGTAGGTAGGTAGATAGATAAATAGAGATAGGTAGGTAGGTAGGTAGGTAGATAGATAGAGATAGGTAGGTAGGTAGATAGATAGATAGAGATAGGTAGGTAGGTAGATTGATAGATACAGATAGGTAGGTAGGTAGATAGATAAATACAGATAGGTAGGTAGGTCGATAGATAGATAGAGATAGGTAGGTAGGTTGATAGATAGATAGACATAGGTAGGTAGGTAGATTGATAGATACAGATAGGTAGGTAGGAAGATAGATAGATACAGATAGGTAGGTAGGTAGATAGATAGATAGAGATAGGTAGGTAGGTAGATAGATAGAGATAGGTAGGTAGGTAGATAGATAGATAGAGATAGGTAGGTATGTAGATTGATAGATAGAGATAGGTAGGTAGGTAGATAGATAGATAGATAGAAATAGGTAGGTAGGTAGATTGATAGATACAGATAGGTAGGTAGGTAGATAGATAGATACAGATAGCTAGGTAGGTAGATAGATTGATAGAGATAGGTAGGAAGGTAGATAGATAGATACAGATAGTTAGGTAGGAAGATAGATAGATACAGATAGGTAGGTAGGTAGATAGATAGAGATAGGTAGGTAGGTAGATAGATAAATACAGATAGGTAGGTAGGTAGGTAGGTAGATAGAGATAGGTAGGTAGGTAGATAGATAGAGATAGGTAGGTAGGTAGATTGATAGATAGAGATAGGTAGGTAGATAGATAGATACAGTCATGTAGGTAGGTAGGTAGATAGATAGATAGAGATAGGTAGGTAGGTAGATAGATAGATAGAGATAGGTAGGTAGGTAGATAGATAGATAGAGATAGGTAGGTAGGTAGATTGATAGATACAGATAGGTAGGTAGGTTGATAGATAGATACAGATAGGTAGGTAGGTAGGTAGATAGATAGATAGAGATAGGTAGGTAGGTAGATTGATAGATACAGATAGGTAGGTAGGTAGATAGATAAATACAGATAGGTAGGTAGGTCGATAGATAGATAGAGATAGGTAGGTAGGTAGATAGATAGATAGACATAGGTAGGTAGGAAGATTGATAGATACAGATAGGTAGGTAGGTAGATAGATAGATACAGATAGGTAGGTAGGTAGATAGATAGAGAGAGATAGGTAGGTAGGTAGATAGATAGATAGAGATAGGTAGGTAGGTAGATTGATAGATACAGATAGGTAGGTAGGTTGATAGATAGATACAGATAGGTAGGTAGGTAGATAGATAGATAGAGATAGTTAGGTAGGTAGATTGATAGATACAGATAGGTAGGTAGGTAGATAGATAAATACAGATAGGTAGGTAGGTAGATAGATAGATACAGATAGGTAGGTAGGTAGATAGATAAATACAGATAGGTAGTTAGATAGATAGATAGATAGAGATAGGTAGATAGGTAGATTGATAGATACAGATAGGTAGGTAGGTAGATAGATAAATACAGATAGGTAGGTAGTTAGGTAGGTAGATAGATAGAGATAGGTAGGTAGGTAGATAGATAGAGATAGGTAGGTAGGTAGGTAGATTGATAGATACAGATAGGTAGGTAGGTAGATAGATAAATACAGATAGGTAGGTAGGTCGATAGATAGATAGAGATAGGTAGGTAGGTAGATAGATAGATAGACATAGGTAGGTAGGTAGATTGATAGATACAGATAGGTAGGTAGGTAGATAGATAGATACAGATAGGTAGGTAGGTAGATAGATAGATAGAGATAGGTAGGTAGGTAGATAGATAGAGATAGGTAGGTAGGTAGATAGATAGATAGAGATAGGTAGGTATGTAGATTGATAGATAGAGATAGGTAGGTAGGTAGATAGATAGATAGACATAGGTAGGTAGGTAGATTGATAGATACAGATAGGTAGGTAGGTAGATAGATAGATACAGATAGGTAGGTAGGTAGATAGATAGATAGAGATAGGTAGGTAGGTAGATAGATAGATAGAGATAGGTAGGTAGGTAGATTGATAGATACAGATAGGTAGGTAGGTTGATAGATAGATACAGATAGGTAGGTAGGTAGATAGATAGATAGATAGAGATAGGTAGGTAGGTAGATTGATAGATACAGATACGTAGATAGGTAGATAGATAAATACAGATAGGTAGTTAGATAGATAGATAGATAGAGATAGGTAGATAGGTAGATTGATAGATACAGATAGGTAGGTAGGTAGATAGATAAATACAGATAGGTAGGTAGTTAGGTAGGTAGATAGATAGAGATAGGTAGGTAAGTAGATAGATAGATAGAGATAGGTAGGTAGGTAGATTGATAGATACAGATAGGTAGGTAGGTAGATAGATAAATACAGATAGGTAGGTAGGTTGATAGATAGATAGAGATAGGTAGGTAGGTAGATAGATAGATAGACATAGGTAGGTAGGTAGATTGATAGATACAGATAGGTAGGTAGGTAGATAGATAGATACAGATAGGTAGGTAGGTAGATAGATATAGGTAGGTAGGTTGATAGATAGAGATAGGTAGGTAGGTAGATAGATAGATAGATAGAGATAGGTAGGTATGTAGATTGATAGATAGAGATAGGTAGGTAGGTAGATAGATAGATAGACATAGGTAGGTAGGTAGATTGATAGATACAGATAGGTAGGTAGGTAGATAGATAGATACAGATAGCTAGGTAGGTAGATAGATAGATAGAGATAGGTAGGTAGGTAGATAGATAGATAGACATAGGTAGGTAGGTAGATTGATAGATACAGATAGGTAGGTAGGTAGATAGATAGATACAGATAGGTAGGTAGGTAGATAGATAGATAGATATATGTAGGTAGGTAGGTAGATAGATAGAGATAGGTAGGTAGGTAGATTGATAGATACAGATAGGTAGGTAGGTTGATAGATAGATACAGATAGCTAGGTAGGTAGATAGATAGATAGATAGAGATAGGTAGGTAGGTAGATTGATAGATACAGATAGGTAGGTAGGTAGATAGATAAATACAGATAGGTAGGTAGGTCGATAGATAGATAGAGATAGGTAGGTAGGTAGATAGATAGATAGACATAGGTAGGTAGGTAGATTGATAGATACAGATAGGTAGGTAGGTAGATAGATAGATACAGATAGGTAGGTAGGTAGATAGATAGAGATAGGTAGGTAGGTAGATAGATAGAGATATGTAGGTAGGTAGATAGATAGATAGAGATAGGTAGGTAGGTAGATTGATAGATAGAGATAGGTAGGTAGGTAGATTGATAGATACAGATAGGTAGGTAGGTTGATAGATAGATACAGATAGGTAGGTAGGTAGATAGATAGATAGAGATAGGTAGGTAGGTCGATAGATAAATACAGATAGGTAGGTAGGTCGATAGATAGATAGAGATAGGTAGGTAGGTAGATAGATAGATAGACATAGGTAGGTAGGTAGATTGATAGATACAGATAGGTAGGTAGGTAGATAGATAGATACAGATAGGTAGGTAGGTAGATAGATAGATAGATATAGGTAGATAGGTAGGTAGATAGATAGAGATAGGTAGGTAGGTAGATTGATAGATACAGATAGGTAGGTAGGTTGATAGATTGATACAGATAGGTAAGTAGGTAGATAGATAGATAGATAGATAGAGATAGGTAGGTAGGTAGATTGATAGATACAGATAGGTAGGTAGGTAGATAGATAGATTCAGGTAGGTAGGTAGGTAGATAGATAGATACAGATATATAGGTATATAGATAGATAGATAGAGATAGGTAGGTAGGTAGGTAGATAGATAGAGATAGGTAGGTAGGTAGATAGATAGATAGAGATATATAGGTAGGTAGATAGATAGATAGAGATAGGTAGGTAGGTAGATAGATAGATAGAGATATGTAGGTAGGTAGATAGATAGATAGTGATAGGTAGGTAGGTAGGTAGATAGATAGAGATAGGTAGGTAGGTAGATAGATAGATAGAGATAGGTAGGTAGGTAGATTGATAGATACAGATAGGTAGGTAGGTAGATAGATAGATACAGATAGGTAGGTAGGTAGATAGATAGATAGAGATAGGTAGGTAGGTAGATAGATAAATACAGATAGGTAGGTAGGTAGATAGATAGATTCAGGTAGGTAGGTAGGTAGATAGATAGATACAGATATATAGGTATATAGATAGATAGATAGAGATAGGTAGGTAGGTAGGTAGATAGATAGAGATAGGTAGGTAGGTAGATAGATAGATAGAGATATATAGGTAGGTAGATAGATAGATAGAGATAGGTAGGTAGGTAGATAGATAGATAGAGATATGTAGGTAGGTAGAGAGATAGATAGTGATAGGTAGGTAGGTAGGTAGATAGATAGAGATAGGTAGGTAGATAGATAGATAGAGATAGGTAGGTAGGTAGATTGATAGATACAGATAGGTAGGTAGGTAGATAGATAGATACAGATAGGTAGGTAGGTAGATAGATAGATAGAGATAGGTAGGTAGATAGATAGATAAATACAGATAGGTAGGTAGGTAGATAGATAGATAGAGATAGGTAGGTAGGTAGATTGATATATACAGATAGGTAGGTAGGTAGATAGATAAATACAGATAGGTAGGTAGGTAGGTAGATAGATAGAGATAGGTAGGTAGGTAGATTGATAGATACAGATAGGTAGGTAGGTAGATAGATAAATACAGATAGGTAGGTAGGTAGATTGATAGATAGAGATAGGTAAGTAGGTAGATTGATAGATACAGATAGGTCGGTAGGTAGATAGATAGATAGAGATAGGTAGGTAGGTAGGTAGATAGATAGATAGAGTTATGTAGGTAGGTAGGTAGATAGATACAGATAGGTAGGTAGGTAGGTAGGAAGATAGATAGATACAGATAGGTAGGTAGGTAGATAGATAGATAGAGATAGGTAGGTAGGTAGATAGATAGATACAGATAGGTAGGTAGGTAGATAGATAAATACAGATAGGTAGGTAGGTAGATAGATAGATAGAGATAGGTAGGTAGGTAGATTGATAGATACAGATAGGTAGGTAGGTAGATAGATAGATACAGATAGGTAGGTAGGTAGATAGATACTGTTATGTAGGTAGGTAGGTAGGTAGATAGATACAGATAGGTAGGTAGGTAGGTAGATAGATAGATACAGATAGGTAGGTAGGTAGATAGATAGATAGAGATAGGTAGGTAGGTAGGTAGATAGATAGATACAGATAGGTAGGTAGGTAGATAGATAGATACAGATAGGTAGGTAGGTAGATAGATAAATAGAGATAGGTAGGTAGGTAGATAGATAGATACAGATAAGTATGTAGGTAGATAGATAAATACAGATAGGTAGGTAGGTAGGTAGATAGATAGAGATAGGTAGGTAGATAGATAGATAGAGATAGGTAGGTAGGTAGGTAGGTAGATAGATAGATAGAGATAGGTAGGTAGGTAGATTGATAGATACAGATAGGTAGGTAGGTAGATAGATAAATACAGATAGGTAGGTAGGTAGGTAGATAGATAGAGATAGGTAGGTAGGTAGATTGATAGATACAGATAGGTAGGTAGGTAGATAGATAAATACAGATCGGTAGGTAGGTAGATTGATAGATAGAGATAGGTAAGTAGGTAGATTGATAGATACAGATATGTAGGTAGGTAGATAGATAGATAGATAGAGATAGGTAGGTAGGTAGATAGATAGATAGAGTTATGTAAGTAGGTAGGTAGATAGATAGATTCAGATAGGTAGGTAGGTAGATAGATAGATACAGATAGGTAGGTAGGTAGATAGATAGATTCAGGTAGGTAGGTAGGTAGATAGATAGATACAGATATATAGGTATATAGATAGATAGATAGAGATAGGTAGGTAGGTAGGTAGATAGATAGAGATAGGTAGGTAGGTAGATAGATAGATAGAGATATATAGGTAGGTAGATAGATAGATAGAGATAGGTAGGTAGGTAGATTGATAGATACAGATAGGTAGGTAGGTAGATAGATAGATACAGATAGGTAGGTAGGTAGATAGATAGATAGAGATAGGTAGGTAGGTAGATAGATAAATACAGATAGGTAGGTAGGTAGATAGATAGATTCAGGTAGGTAGGTAGGTAGATAGATAGATACAGATATATAGGTATATAGATAGATAGATAGAGATAGGTAGGTAGGTAGGTAGATAGATAGAGATAGGTAGGTAGGTAGATAGATAGATAGAGATATATAGGTAGGTAGATAGATAGATAGAGATAGGTAGGTAGGTAGATAGATAGATAGAGATATGTAGGTAGGTAGAGAGATAGATAGTGATAGGTAGGTAGGTAGGTAGGTAGATAGATAGAGATAGGTAGGTAGGTAGATAGATAGATAGAGATAGGTAGGTAGGTAGATTGATAGATACAGATAGGTAGGTAGGTAGATAGATAGATACAGATAGGTAGGTAGGTAGATAGATAGATAGAGATAGGTAGGTAGGTAGATAGATAAATACAGATAGGTAGGTAGGTAGATAGATAGATAGAGATAGGTAGGTAGGTAGATTGATATATACAGATAGGTAGGTAGGTAGATAGATAAATACAGATAGGTAGGTAGGTAGATAGATAGATAGAGATAGGTAGGTAGGTAGATTGATATATACAGATAGGTAGGTAGGTAGATAGATAAATACAGATAGGTAGGTAGGTAGATAGATAGATAGAGATAGGTAGGTAGGTAGATTGATAGATACAGATAGGTAGGTAGGTAGATAGATAGATACAGATAGGTAGGTAGGTAGATAGATAGAGATAGGTAAGTAGGTAGATTGATAGATACAGATAGGTCGGTAGGTAGATAGATAGATAGAGATAGGTAGGTAGGTAGGTAGATAGATAGATAGAGTTATGTAGGTAGGTAGGTAGATAGATACAGATAGGTAGGTAGGTAGGTAGGAAGATAGATAGATACAGATAGGTAGGTAGGTAGATAGATAGATAGAGATAGGTAGGTAGGTAGATAGATAGATACAGATAGGTAGGTAGGTAGATAGATAGATAGAGATAGGTAGGTAGGTAGATTGATAGATACAGATAGGTAGGTAGGTAGATAGATAAATACAGATAGGTAGGTAGGTAGATAGATAGATACAGATAGGTAGGTAGGTAGATAGATAAATACAGATAGGTAGTTAGATAGATAGATAGATAGAGATAGGTAGATAGGTAGATTGATAGATACAGATAGGTAGGTAGGTAGATAGATAAATACAGATAGGTAGGTAGTTAGGTAGGTAGATAGATAGAGATAGGTAGGTAGGTAGATAGATAGAGATAGGTAGGTAGGTAGGTAGATTGATAGATACAGATAGGTAGGTAGGTAGATAGATAAATACAGATAGGTAGGTAGGTCGATAGATAGATAGAGATAGGTAGGTAGGTAGATAGATAGATAGACATAGGTAGGTAGGTAGATTGATAGATACAGATAGGTAGGTAGGTAGATAGATAGATACAGATAGGTAGGTAGGTAGATAGATAGATAGAGATAGGTAGGTAGGTAGATAGATAGAGATAGGTAGGTAGGTAGATAGATAGATAGAGATAGGTAGGTATGTAGATTGATAGATAGAGATAGGTAGGTAGGTAGATAGATAGATAGACATAGGTAGGTAGGTAGATTGATAGATACAGATAGGTAGGTAGGTAGATAGATAGATACAGATAGGTAGGTAGGTAGATAGATAGATAGAGATAGGTAGGTAGGTAGATAGATAGAGATAGGTAGGTAGGTAGATAGATAGATAGAGATAGGTAGGTATGTAGATTGATAGATAGAGATAGGTAGGTAGGTAGATAGATAGATAGACATAGGTAGGTAGGTAGATTGATAGATACAGATAGGTAGGTAGGTAGATAGATAGATACAGATAGGTAGGTAGGTAGATAGATAGATAGAGATAGGTAGGTAGGTAGATAGATAGATAGAGATAGGTAGGTAGGTAGATTGATAGATACAGATAGGTAGGTAGGTTGATAGATAGATACAGATAGGTAGGTAGGTAGATAGATAGATAGATAGAGATAGGTAGGTAGGTAGATTGATAGATACAGATACGTAGATAGGTAGATAGATAAATACAGATAGGTAGTTAGATAAATAGATAGATAGAGATAGGTAGATAGGTAGATTGATAGATACAGATAGGTAGGTAGGTAGATAGATAAATACAGATAGGTAGGTAGTTAGGTAGGTAGATAGATAGAGATAGGTAGGTAAGTAGATAGATAGATAGAGATAGGTAGGTAGGTAGATTGATAGATACAGATAGGTAGGTAGGTAGATAGATAAATACAGATAGGTAGGTAGGTTGATAGATAGATAGAGATAGGTAGGTAGGTAGATAGATAGATAGACATAGGTAGGTAGGTAGATTGATAGATACAGATAGGTAGGTAGGTAGATAGATAGATACAGATAGGTAGGTAGGTAGATAGATATAGGTAGGTAGGTTGATAGATAGAGATAGGTAGGTAGGTAGATAGATAGATAGATAGAGATAGGTAGGTATGTAGATTGATAGATAGAGATAGGTAGGTAGGTAGATAGATAGATAGACATAGGTAGGTAGGTAGATTGATAGATACAGATAGGTAGGTAGGTAGATAGATAGATACAGATAGCTAGGTAGGTAGATAGATAGATAGAGATAGGTAGGTAGGTAGATAGATAGATAGACATAGGTAGGTAGGTAGATTGATAGATACAGATAGGTAGGTAGATAGATAGATAGATACAGATAGGTAGGTAGGTAGATAGATAGATAGATATATGTAGGTAGGTAGGTAGATAGATAGAGATAGGTAGGTAGGTAGATTGATAGATACAGATAGGTAGGTAGGTTGATAGATAGATACAGATAGCTAGGTAGGTAGATAGATAGATAGATAGAGATAGGTAGGTAGGTAGATTGATAGATACAGATAGGTAGGTAGGTAGATAGATAAATACAGATAGGTAGGTAGGTCGATAGATAGATAGAGATAGGTAGGTAGGTAGATAGATAGATAGACATAGGTAGGTAGGTAGATTGATAGATACAGATAGGTAGGTAGGTAGATAGATAGATACAGATAGGTAGGTAGGTAGATAGATAGAGATAGGTAGGTAGGTAGATAGATAGAGATAGGTAGGTAGGTAGATAGATAGATAGAGATAGGTAGGTAGGTAGATTGATAGATAGAGATAGGTAGGTAGGTAGATTGATAGATACAGATAGGTAGGTAGGTTGATAGATAGATACAGATAGGTAGGTAGGTAGATAGATAGATAGAGATAGGTAGGTAGGTCGATAGATAAATACAGATAGGTAGGTAGGTCGATAGATAGATAGAGATAGGTAGGTAGGTAGATAGATAGATAGACATAGGTAGGTAGGTAGATTGATAGATACAGATAGGTAGGTAGGTAGATAGATAGATACAGATAGGTAGGTAGGTAGATAGATAGATAGATATAGGTAGATAGGTAGGTAGATAGATAGAGATAGGTAGGTAGGTAGATTGATAGATACAGATAGGTAGGTAGGTTGATAGATTGATACAGATAGGTAGGTAGGTAGGTAGATAGATAGATAGATAGAGATAGGTAGGTAGGTAGATTGATAGATACAGATAGGTAGGTAGGTAGATAGATAAATACAGATAGGTAGGTAGGTAGATAGATAGATACAGATAGGTAGGTAGGTAGATAGATAGATAGATACAGATCGGTAGGTAGGTAGATAGATAAATACAGATAGGTAGTTAGATAGATAGATAGATAGAGATAGGTAGATAGGTAGATTGATAGATACAGATAGGTAGGTAGGTAGATAGATAAATACAGATATGTAGGTAGTTAGGTAGGTAGATAGATAGAGATAGGTAGGTAGGTAGATAGATAGATAGATAGAGATAGGTATGTAGGTAGATTGATAGATACAGATAGGTAGGTAGGTAGATAGATAAATACAGATAGGTAGGTAGGTCGATAGATAGATAGAGATAGATAGGTAGGTAGATAGATAGATAGACATAGGTAGGTAGGTAGATTGATAGATACAGATAGGTAGGTAGGTAGATAGATAGATACAGATAGCTAGGTAGTTAGATAGATAGATAGAGATAGGTAGGAAGGTAGATAGATAGATAGACATAGGTAGGTAGGTAGATTGATAGATACAGATAGGTAGGTAGGTAGATAGATAAATACAGATAGGTAGGTAGGTAGGTAGATAGATAGAGATAGGTAGGTAGGTAGATTGATAGATACAGATAGGTAGGTAGGTAGATAGATAAATACAGATCGGTAGGTAGGTAGATTGATAGATAGAGATAGGTAAGTAGGTAGATTGATAGATACAGATAGGTAGGTAGGTAGATAGATAGATAGATAGAGATAGGTAGGTAGGTAGATAGATAGATAGAGTTATGTAAGTAGGTAGGTAGATAGATAGATTCAGATAGGTAGGTAGGTAGATAGATAGATACAGATAGGTAGGTAGGTAGATAGATAGATTCAGGTAGGTAGGTAGGTAGATAGATAGATACAGATATATAGGTATATAGATAGATAGATAGAGATAGGTAGGTAGGTAGGTAGATAGATAGAGATAGGTAGGTAGGTAGATAGATAGATAGAGATATATAGGTAGGTAGATAGATAGATAGAGATAGGTAGGTAGGTAGATAGATAGATAGAGATATGTAGGTAGGTAGAGAGATAGATAGTGATAGGTAGGTAGGTAGGTAGATAGATAGAGATAGGTAGGTAGGTAGATAGATAGATAGAGATAGGTAGGTAGGTAGATTGATAGATACAGATAGGTAGGTAGGTAGATAGATAGATACAGATAGGTAGGTAGGTAGATAGATAGATAGAGATAGGTAGGTAGATAGATAGATAAATACAGATAGGTAGGTAGGTAGATAGATAGATATAGATAGGTAGGTAGGTAGATTGATAGATACAGATAGGTAGGTAGGTAGATAGATAAATACAGATAGGTAGGTAGGTAGATAGATAGATAGAGATAGGTAGGTAGGTAGATAGATAAATACAGATAGGTAGGTAGGTAGATAGATAGATTCAGGTAGGTAGGTAGGTAGATAGATAGATACAGATATATAGGTATATAGATAGATAGATAGAGATAGGTAGGTAGGTAGGTAGATAGATAGAGATAGGTAGGTAGGTAGATAGATAGATAGAGATATATAGGTAGGTAGATAGATAGATAGAGATAGGTAGGTAGGTAGATAGATAGATAGAGATATGTAGGTAGGTAGAGAGATAGATAGTGATAGGTAGGTAGGTAGGTAGATAGATAGAGATAGGTAGGTAGGTAGATAGATAGATAGAGATAGGTAGGTAGGTAGATTGATAGATACAGATAGGTAGGTAGGTAGATAGATAGATACAGATAGGTAGGTAGGTAGATAGATAGATAGAGATAGGTAGGTAGATAGATAGATAAATACAGATAGGTAGGTAGGTAGATAGATAGATATAGATAGGTAGGTAGGTAGATTGATATATACAGATAGGTAGGTAGGTAGATAGATAAATACAGATAGGTAGGTAGGTAGGTAGATAGATAGAGATAGGTAGGTAGGTAGATTGATAGATACAGATAGGTAGGTAGGTAGATAGATAAATACAGATAGGTAGGTAGGTAGATTGATAGATAGAGATAGGTAAGTAGGTAGATTGATAGATACAGATAGGTCGGTAGGTAGATAGATAGATAGAGATAGGTAGGTAGGTAGGTAGATAGATAGATAGAGTTATGTAGGTAGGTAGGTAGATAGATACAGATAGGTAGGTAGGTAGGTAGGAAGATAGATAGATACAGATAGGTAGGTAGGTAGATAGATAGATAGAGATAGGTAGGTAGGTAGATAGATAGATACAGATAGGTAGGTAGGTAGATAGATAAATACAGATAGGTAGGTAGGTAGATAGATAGATAGAGATAGGTAGGTAGGTAGATTGATAGATACAGATAGGTAGGTAGGTAGATAGATAGATACAGATAGGTAGGTAGGTAGATAGATACTGTTATGTAGGTAGGTAGGTAGGTAGATAGATACAGATAGGTAGGTAGGTAGGTAGATAGATAGATACAGATAGGTAGGTAGGTAGATAGATAGATAGAGATAGGTAGGTAGGTAGGTAGATAGATAGATACAGATAGGTAGGTAGGTAGATAGATAGATACAGATAGGTAGGTAGGTAGATAGATAAATAGAGATAGGTAGGTAGGTAGATAGATAGATACAGATAAGTATGTAGGTAGATAGATAAATACAGATAGGTTGGTAGGTAGGTAGATAGATAGAGATAGGTAGGTAGATAGATAGATAGAGATAGGTAGGTAGGTAGGTAGATAGATAGATAGAGATAGGTAGGTAGGTAGATTGATAGATACAGATAGGTAGGTAGGTAGATAGATAAATACAGATAGGTAGGTAGGTAGGTAGATAGATAGAGATAGGTAGGTAGGTAGATTGATAGATACAGATAGGTAGGTAGGTAGATAGATAAATACAGATCGGTAGGTAGGTAGATTGATAGATAGTGATAGGTAAGTAGGTAGATTGATAGATACAGATATGTAGGTAGGTAGATAGATAGATAGATAGAGATAGGTAGGTAGGTAGATAGATAGATAGAGTTATGTAAGTAGGTAGGTAGATAGATAGATTCAGATAGGTAGGTAGGTAGATAGATAGATACAGATAGGTAGGTAGGTAGATAGATAGATTCAGGTAGGTAGGTAGGTAGATAGATAGATACAGATATATAGGTATATAGATAGATAGATAGAGATAGGTAGGTAGGTAGGTAGATAGATAGAGATAGGTAGGTAGGTAGATAGATAGATAGAGATATATAGGTAGGTAGATAGATAGATAGAGATAGGTAGGTAGGTAGATTGATAGATACAGATAGGTAGGTAGGTAGATAGATAGATACAGATAGGTAGGTAGGTAGATAGATAGATAGAGATAGGTAGGTAGGTAGATAGATAAATACAGATAGGTAGGTAGGTAGATAGATAGATTCAGGTAGGTAGGTAGGTAGATAGATAGATACAGATATATAGGTATATAGATAGATAGATAGAGATAGGTAGGTAGGTAGGTAGATAGATAGAGATAGGTAGGTAGGTAGATAGATAGATAGAGATATATAGGTAGGTAGATAGATAGATAGAGATAGGTAGGTAGGTAGATAGATAGATAGAGATATGTAGGTAGGTAGAGAGATAGATAGTGATAGGTAGGTAGGTAGGTAGGTAGATAGATAGAGATAGGTAGGTAGGTAGATAGATAGATAGAGATAGGTAGGTAGGTAGATTGATAGATACAGATAGGTAGGTAGGTAGATAGATAGATACAGATAGGTAGGTAGGTAGATAGATAGATAGAGATAGGTAGGTAGGTAGATAGATAAATACAGATAGGTAGGTAGGTAGATAGATAGATAGAGATAGGTAGGTAGGTAGATTGATATATACAGATAGGTAGGTAGGTAGATAGATAAATACAGATAGGTAGGTAGGTAGATAGATAGATAGAGATAGGTAGGTAGGTAGATTGATATATACAGATAGGTAGGTAGGTAGATAGATAAATACAGATAGGTAGGTAGGTAGATAGATAGATAGAGATAGGTAGGTAGGTAGATTGATAGATACAGATAGGTAGGTAGGTAGATAGATAGATACAGATAGGTAGGTAGGTAGATAGATAGAGATAGGTAAGTAGGTAGATTGATAGATACAGATAGGTCGGTAGGTAGATAGATAGATAGAGATAGGTAGGTAGGTAGGTAGATAGATAGATAGAGTTATGTAGGTAGGTAGGTAGATAGATACAGATAGGTAGGTAGGTAGGTAGGAAGATAGATAGATACAGATAGGTAGGTAGGTAGATAGATAGATAGAGATAGGTAGGTAGGTAGATAGATAGATACAGATAGGTAGGTAGGTAGATAGATAAATACAGATAGGTAGGTAGGTAGATAGATAGATAGAGATAGGTAGGTAGGTAGATTGATAGATACAGATAGGTAGGTAGGTAGATAGATAGATACAGATAGGTAGGTAGGTAGATAGATACTGTTATGTACGTAGGTAGGTAGGTAGATAGATACAGATAGGTAGGTAGGTAGGTAGATAGATAGATACAGATAGGTAGGTAGGTAGATAGATAGATAGAGATAGGTAGGTAGGTAGATAGATAGATACAGATAGGTAGGTAGGTAGATAGATAGATACAGATAGGTAGGTAGGTAGATAGATAAATAGAGTTAGGTAGGTAGGTAGATAGATAGATACAGATAAGTATGTAGGTAGATAGATAAATACAGATAGGTAGGTAGGTAGGTAGATAGATAGAGATAGGTAGGTAGATAGATAGATAGAGATAGGTAGGTAGGTAGGTAGATAGATAGATAGAGATAGGTAGGTAGGTAGATTGATAGATACAGATAGGTAGGTAGGTAGATAGATAGATAGAGATAGGTAGGTAGGTAGATAGATAGATAGAGATAGGTAGGTAGGTAGATTGATAGATACAGATAGGTAGGTAGGTAGATAGATAGATACAGATAGGTAGGTAGGTAGATAGATAGATAGAGATAGGTAGGTAGGAAGATTGATAGATACAGATAGTTAGGTAGGTACATAGATAGATACAGATAGGTAGGTAGGTAGATAGATAGATACAGATAGGTAGGTAGGTAGGTAGATAGATAGATAGAGATAGGTAGGTAGGTAGATAGATAGATAGAGACAGGTAGGTAGGTAGATAGATAGATAGAGATAGATAGGTAGGTAGATAGATAGATATAGATAGGTAGGTAGGTAGATAGATAGATAGAGATAGGTAGGTAGGTAGATTGATAGATACAGATAGGTAGGTAGGTTGATAGATAGATACAGATAGGTAGGTAGGTAGATAGATAGATAGATAGAGATAGGTAGGTAGTTAGATTGATAGATACAGATAGGTAGGTAGGTAGATAGATAAATACAGATAGGTAGGTAGGTAGATAGATAGATACAGATAGGTAGGTAGGTAGATAGATAAATACAGATAGGTAGTTAGATAGATAGATAGATAGAGATAGGTAGATAGGTAGATAGGTAGATTGATAGATACAGATAGGTAGGTAGGTAGATAGATAAATAGAGATAGGTAGGTAGGTAGGTAGGTAGATAGATAGAGATAGGTAGGTAGGTAGATAGATAGATAGAGATAGGTAGGTAGGTAGATTGATAGATACAGATAGGTAGGTAGGTAGATAGATAAATACAGATAGGTAGGTAGGTCGATAGATAGATAGAGATAGGTAGGTAGGTTGATAGATAGATAGACATAGGTAGGTAGGTAGATTGATAGATACAGATAGGTAGGTAGGAAGATAGATAGATACAGATAGGTAGGTAGGTAGATAGATAGATAGAGATAGGTAGGTAGGTAGATAGATAGAGATAGGTAGGTAGGTAGATAGATAGATAGAGATAGGTAGGTATGTAGATTGATAGATAGAGATAGGTAGGTAGGTAGATAGATAGATAGAAATAGGTAGGTAGGTAGATTGATAGATACAGATAGGTAGGTAGGTAGATAGATAGATACAGATAGCTAGGTAGGTAGATAGATTGATAGAGATAGGTAGGAAGGTAGATAGATAGATACAGATAGTTAGGTAGGAAGATAGATAGATACAGATAGGTGGGTAGGTAGATAGATAGATAGAGATAGGTAGGTAGGTAGATAGATAAATACAGATAGGTAGGTAGGTAGGTAGGTAGATAGAGATAGGTAGGTAGGTAGATAGATAGAGATAGGTAGGTAGGTAGATTGATAGATAGAGATAGGTAGGTAGATAGATAGATACAGTCATGTAGGTAGGTAGGTAGATAGATAGATAGAGATAGGTAGGTAGGTAGATAGATAGATAGAGATAGGTAGGTAGGTAGATAGATAGATAGAGATAGGTAGGTAGGTAGATTGATAGATACAGATAGGTAGGTAGGTTGATAGATAGATACAGATAGGTAGGTAGGTAGGTAGATAGATAGATAGAGATAGGTAGGTAGGTAGATTGATAGATACAGATAGGTAGGTAGGTAGATAGATAAATACAGATAGGTAGGTAGGTCGATAGATAGATAGAGATAGGTAGGTAGGTAGATAGATAGATAGACATAGGTAGGTAGGAAGATTGATAGATACAGATAGGTAGGTAGGTAGATAGATAGATACAGATAGGTAGGTAGGTAGATAGATAGAGAGAGATAGGTAGGTAGGTAGATAGATAGATAGAGATAGGTAGGTAGGTAGATTGATAGATACAGATAGGTAGGTAGGTTGATAGATAGATACAGATAGGTAGGTAGGTAGATAGATAGATAGAGATAGGTAGGTAGGTAGATTGATAGATACAGATAGGTAGGTAAGTAGATAGATAAATACAGATAGGTAGGTAGATAGATAGATAGATACAGATAGGTAGGTAGGTAGATAGATAAATACAGATAGGTAGTTAGATAGATAGATAGATAGAGATAGGTAGATAGGTAGATTGATAGATACAGATAGGTAGGTAGGTAGATAGATAAATACAGATAGGTAGGTAGTTAGGTAGGTAGATAGATAGAGATAGGTAGGTAGGTAGATAGATAGAGATAGGTAGGTAGGTAGGTAGATTGATAGATACAGATAGGTAGGTAGGTAGATAGATAAATACAGATAGGTAGGTAGGTCGATAGATAGATAGAGATAGGTAGGTAGGTAGATAGATAGATAGACATAGGTAGGTAGGTAGATTGATAGATACAGATAGGTAGGTAGGTAGATAGATAGATACAGATAGGTAGGTAGGTAGATAGATAGATAGAGATAGGTAGGTAGGTAGATAGATAGAGATAGGTAGGTAGGTAGATAGATAGATAGAGATAGGTAGGTATGTAGATTGATAGATAGAGATAGGTAGGTAGGTAGATAGATAGATAGACATAGGTAGGTAGGTAGATTGATAGATACAGATAGGTAGGTAGGTAGATAGATAGATACAGATAGGTAGGTAGGTAGATAGATAGATAGAGATAGGTAGGTAGGTAGATAGATAGATAGAGATAGGTAGGTAGGTAGATTGATAGATACAGATAGGTAGGTAGGTAGATAGATAAATACAGATAGGTAGGTAGTTAGGTAGGTAGATAGATAGAGATAGGTATGTAAGTAGATAGCTAGATAGAGGTAGGTAGGTAGGTAGATTGATAGATACAGATAGGTAGGTAGGTAGATAGATAAATACAGATAGGTAGGTAGGTTGATAGATAGATAGAGATAGGTAGGTAGGTAGATAGATAGATAGACATAGGTAGGTAGGTAGATTGATAGATACAGATAGGTAGGTAGGTAGATAGATAGATACAGATAGGTAGGTAGGTAGATAGATATAGGTAGGTAGGTTGATAGATAGAGATAGGTAGGTAGGTAGATAGATAGATAGATAGAGATAGGTAGGTATGTAGATTGATAGATAGAGATAGGTAGGTAGGTAGATAGATAGATAGACATAGGTAGGTAGGTAGATTGATAGATACAGATAGGTAGGTAGGTAGATAGATAGATACAGATAGCTAGGTAGGTAGATAGATAGATAGAGATAGGTAGGTAGGTAGATAGATAGATAGACATAGGTAGGTAGGTAGATTGATAGATACAGATAGGTAGGTAGGTAGATAGATAGATACAGATAGGTAGGTAGGTAGATAGATAGATAGATATATGTAGGTAGGTAGGTAGATAGATAGAGATAGGTAGGTAGGTAGATTGATAGATACAGATAGGTAGGTAGGTTGATAGATAGATACAGATAGCTAGGTAGGTAGATAGATAGATAGATAGAGATAGGTAGGTAGGTAGATTGATAGATACAGATAGGTAGGTAGGTAGATAGATAAATACAGATAGGTAGTTAGGTCGATAGATAGATAGAGATAGGTAGGTAGGTAGATAGATAGATAGACATAGGTAGGTAGGTAGATTGATAGATACAGATAGGTAGGTAGGTAGATAGATAGATACAGATAGGTAGGTAGGTAGATAGATAGAGATAGGTAGGTAGGTAGATAGATAGAGATAGGTAGGTAGGTAGATAGATAGATAGAGATAGGTAGGTAGGTAGATTGATAGATAGAGATAGGTAGGTAGGTAGATTGATAGATACAGATAGGTAGGTAGGTTGATAGATAGATACAGATAGGTAGGTAGGTAGATAGATAGATAGAGATAGGTAGGTAGGTCGATAGATAAATACAGATAGGTAGGTAGGTCGATAGATAGATAGAGATAGGTAGGTAGGTAGATAGATAGATAGACATAGGTAGGTAGGTAGATTGATAGATACAGATAGGTAGGTAGGTAGATAGATAGATACAGATAGGTAGGTAGGTAGATAGATAGATAGATATAGGTAGATAGGTAGGTAGATAGATAGAGATAGGTAGGTAGGTAGATTGATAGATACAGATAGGTAGGTAGGTTGATAGATTGATACAGATAGGTAGGTAGGTAGATAGATAGATAGATAGAGATAGGTAGGTAGGTAGATTGATAGATACAGATAGGTAGGTAGGTAGATAGATAAATACAGATAGGTAGGTAGGTAGATAGATAGATACAGATAGGTAGGTAGGTAGATAGATAAATACAGATAGGTAGTTAGATAGATAGATAGATAGATAGAGATAGGTAGATAGGTAGATTGATAGATACAGATAGGTAGGTATTTAGATAGATAAATACAGATAGATAGGTAGTTAGGTAGGTAGATAGATAGAGATAGGTAGGTAGGTAGATAGATAGATAGAGATAGGTAGGTAGGTAGATTGATAGATACAGATAGGTAGGTAGGTAGATAGATAAATACAGATAGGTAGGTAGGTCGATAGATAGATAGAGATAGGTAGGTAGGTAGATAGATAGATAGACATAGGTAGGTAGGTAGATTGATAGATACAGATAGGTAGGTAGGTAGATAGATAGATACAGATAGGTAGGTAGGTAGATAGATAGATAGAGATAGGTAGGTAGGTAGATAGATAGATAGAGATAGGTAGGTAGGTAGGTAGATAGATAGAAATAGGTAGGTAGGTAGATTGATAGATACAGATAGTTAGGTAGGTTGATAGATAGATACAGATAGGTAGGTAGGTAGATAGATAGATAGAGATAGGTAGGTAGGTAGATTGATAGATACAGATAGGTAGGTAGGTAGATAGATAAATACAGATAGGTAGGTAGGTAGATAGATAGATACAGATAGGTAGGTAGGTAGATAGATAAATACAGATAGGTAGGTAGATAGATAGATAGAGATAGGTAGATAGGTAGATTGATAGATACAGATAGGTAGGTAGGTAGATAGATAAATACAGATAGGTAGGTAGGTAGGTAGGTAGATAGATAGAGATAGGTAGGTAGGTAGATAGATAGATAGAGATAGGTAGGTAGGTAGATTGATAGATAGAGATAGGTAGGTAGGTAGATTGATAGATACAGATAGGTAGGTAGGTTGATAGATAGATACAGATAGGTAGGTAGGTAGATAGAGATAGGTAGGTAGGTAGATAGATAGATAGAGATAGGTAGGTAGGTAGATTGATAGATACAGATAGGTAGGTAGGTAGATAGATAGATACAGATAGGTAGGTAGGTAGATAGATAGGTACAGATAGGTAGGTAGGTAGATAGATAGATAGAGATAGGTAGGTAGGTAGATTGATAGATACAGATAGTTAGGTAGGTAGATAGATAGATACAGATAGGTAGGTAGGTAGATAGATAGATAGAGATAGGTAGGTAGGTAGATAGATAAATACAGATAGGTAGGTAGGTAGGTAGGTAGATAGAGATAGGTAGGTAGGTAGATAGATAGAGATAGGTAGGTAGGTAGATTGATAGATAGAGATAGGTAGGTAGATAGATAGATACAGTTATGTAGGTAGGTAGGTAGATAGATAGATAGAGATAGGTAGGTAGGTAGATAGATAGATAGAGATAGGTAGGTAGGTAGATAGATAGATAGAGATAGGTAGGTAGGTAGATAGATAGATAGAGATAGGTAGATAGGTAGATTGATAGATACAGATAGGTAGGTAGGTAGATAGATAAATACAGATAGGTAGGTAGTTAGGTAGGTAGATAGATAGAGATAGGTAGGTAGGTAGATAGATAGATAGAGATAGGTAGGTAGGTAGATTGATAGATACAGATAGGTAGGTAGGTAGATAGATAAATACAGATAGGTAGGTAGGTCGATAGATAGATAGAGATAGGTAGATAGGTAGATAGATAGATAGACATAGGTAGGTAGGTAGATTGATAGATACAGATAGGTAGGTAGGTAGATAGATAAATACAGATAGGTAGGTAGGTAGATAGATAGATAGAGATAGGTAGGTAGGTTGATAGATAGAGATAGGTAGGTAGGTAGATAGATAGATAGAGATAGGTAGGTATGTAGATTGATAGATAGAGATAGGTAGGTAGGTAGATAGATAGATAGACATAGGTAGGTAGGTAGATTGATAGATACAGATAGGTAGGTAGGTAGATAGATAGATACAGATAGCTAGGTAGGTAGATAGATAGATAGAGATAGGTAGGTAGGTAGATAGATAGATAGACATAGGTAGGTAGGTAGATTGATAGATACAGATAGGTAGGTAGGTAGATAGATAGATACAGATAGGTAGGTAGGTAGATAGATAGATAGATATAGGTAGGTAGGTAGGTAGATAGATAGAGATAGGTAGGTAGGTAGATTGATAGATATAGATAGGTAGGTAGGTTGATAGATAGATACAGATAGCTAGGTAGGTAGATAGATAGATAGATAGATAGAGATAGGTAGGTAGGTAAATTGATAGATACAGATAGGTAGGTAGGTAGATAGATAAATACAGATAGGTAGGTAGGTCGATAGATAGATAGAGATAGGTAGGTAGGTAGATAGATAGATAGACATAGGTAGGTAGGTAGATTGATAGATACAGATAGGTAGGTAGGTAGATAGATAGATACAGATAGGTAGGTAGGTAGATAGATAGATAGAGATAGGTAGGTAGGTAGATAGATAGAGATAGGTAGGTAGGTAGATAGATAGATAGATAGATAGATAGATAGAGATAGGTAGGTAGGTAGATTGATAGATAGAGATAGGTAGGTAGGTAGATTGATAGATACAGATAGGTAGGTAGGTTGATAGATAGATACAGATAGGTAGGTAGGTAGATAGATAGATAGAGATAGGTAGGTAGGTCGATAGATAAATACAGATAGGTAGGTAGGTCGATAGATAGATAGAGATAGGTAGGTAGGTAGATAGATAGATAGACATAGGTAGGTAGGTAGATTGATAGATACAGATAGGTAGGTAGGTAGATAGATAGATACAGATAGGTAGGTAGGTAGATAGATAGATATAGGTAGGTAGGTAGGTAGATAGATAGAGATAGGTAGGTAGGTAGATTGATAGATACAGATAGGTAGGTAGGTTGATAGATAGATACAGATAGGTAGGTAGGTAGATAGATAGATAGATAGAGATAGGTAGGTAGGTAGATTGATAGATACAGATAGGTAGGTAGGTAGATAGATAAATACAGATAGGTAGGTAGGTAGATAGATAGATACAGATAGGTAGGTAGGTAGATAGATAAATACAGATAGGTAGTTAGATAGATAGATAGATAGATAGAGATAGGTAGATAGGTAGATTGATAGATACAGATAGGTAGGTAGGTAGATAGATAAATACAGATAGGTAGGTAGTTAGGTAGGTAGATAGATAGAGATAGGTAGGTAGGTAGATAGATAGATAGAGATAGGTAGGTAGGTAGATATATAGATACAGATCGGTAGGTAGGTAGATAGATAAATACAGATAGGTAGGTAGGTCGATAGATAGATAGAGATAGGTAGGTAGGTAGATAGATAGATAGACATAGGTAGGTAGGTAGATTGATAGATACAGATAGGTAGGTAGGTAGATAGATAGATAGAGATAGGTAGGTAGGTAGATAGATAGATAGAGATAGGTAGGTAGGTAGATAGATAGATAGAGATAGGTAGGTAGGTAGATTGATAGATAGAGATAGGTAGGTAGGTTGATAGATAGATACAGATATGTAGGTAGGTAGGTAGATAGATAGAGATAGGTAGGTAGGTAGATTGATAGATACAGATAGGTAGGTAGGTAGATAGATAAATACAGATAGGTAGGTAGGTCGATAGATAGATAGAGATAGGTAGGTAGGTCGATAGATAGATAGACATAGGTACGTAGGTAGATTGATAGATACAGATAGGTAGGTAGGTAGATAGATAGATACAGATAGGTAGGTAGGTAGATAGATAGATAGAAATAGGTAGGTAGGTTGATAGATAGAGATAGGTAGGTAGGTAGATAGATAGATAGAGATAGGTAGGTATGTAGATTGATAGATAGAGATAGGTAGGTAGGTAGATAGATAGATAGACATAGGTAGGTAGGTAGATTGATAGATACAGATAGGTAGGTAGGTAGATAGATAGATACAGATAGCTAGGTAGGTAGATAGATAGATAGAGATAGGTAGGTAGGTAGATAGATAGATAGACATAGGTAGGTAGGTAGATTGATAGATACAGATAGGTAGGTAGGTAGATAGATAGATACAGATAGGTAGGTAGGTAGATAGATAGATAGATATAGGTAGGTAGGTAGGTAGATAGATAGAGATAGGTAGGTAGGTAGATTGATAGATATAGATAGGTAGGTAGGTTGATAGATAGATACAGATAGCTAGGTAGGTAGATAGATAGATAGATAGACATAGGTAGGTAGGTAGATTGATAGATACAGATAGGTAGGTAGGTAGATAGATAGATACAGATAGGTAGGTAGGTAGATAGATAGATAGATATAGGTAGGTAGGTAGGTAGATAGATAGAGATAGGTAGGTAGGTAGATTGATAGATACAGATAGGTAGGTAGGTTGATAGATAGATACAGATAGGTAGGTAGGTAGATAGATAGATAGATAGAGATAGGTAGGTAGGTAGATTGATAGATACAGATAGGTAGGTAGGTAGATAGATAAATACAGATAGGTAGGTAGGTAGATAGATAGATAGATAGATAGAGATAGGTAGATAGGTAGATTGATAGATACAGATAGGTAGGTAGGTAGATAGATAAATACAGATAGGTAGGTAGTTAGGTAGGTAGATAGATAGAGATAGGTAGGTAGGTAGATAGATAGATAGAGATAGGTAGGTAGGTAGATATATAGATACAGATCGGTAGGTAGGTAGATAGATAAATACAGATAGGTAGGTAGGTCGATAGATAGATAGAGATAGGTAGGTAGGTAGATAGATAGATAGACATAGGTAGGTAGGTAGATTGATAGATACAGATAGGTAGGTAGGTAGATAGATAGATAGAGATAGGTAGGTAGGTAGATAGATAGATAGAGATAGGTAGGTAGGTAGATAGATAGATAGAGATAGGTAGGTAGGTAGATTGATAGATAGAGATAGGTAGGTAGGTTTATAGATAGATACAGATATGTAGGTAGGTAGGTAGATAGATAGAGATAGGTAGGTAGGTAGATTGATAGATACAGATAGGTAGGTAGGTAGATAGATAAATACAGATAGGTAGGTAGGTCGATAGATAGATAGAGATAGGTAGGTAGGTAGATAGATAGATAGACATAGGTAGGTAGGTAGATTGATAGATACAGATAGGTAGGTAGGTAGATAGATAGATACAGATAGGTAGGTAGGTAGATAGATAGATAGAGATAGGTAGGTAGGTAGATAGATAGATAGAGATAGGTAGGTAGGTAGATTGATAGATACAGATAGGTAGGTAGGTTGATAGATAGATACAGATAGGTAGGTAGGTAGATAGATAAATACAGATAGGTAGTTAGATAGATAGATAGATAGAGATAGGTAGATAGGTAGATTGATAGATACAGATAGGTAGTTAGATAGATAGATAGATAGAGATAGGTAGATAGGTAGATTGATAGATACAGATAGGTAGGTAGGTAGATAGATAGATAGAGATAGGTAGGTAGGTAGATTGATAGATACAGATATGTAGGTAGGTAGATAGATAAATACAGATAGGTAGGTAGGTCGATAGATAGATAGAGATAGGTAGGTAGGTACATAGATAGATAGACATAGGTAGGTAGGTAGATTGATAGATACAGATAGGTAGGTAGGTAGATAGATAGATACAGATAGGTAGGTAGGTAGATAGATAGATAGAGATAGGTAGGTAGGTAGATAGATAGAGATAGGTAGGTAGGTAGATAGATAGATAGAGATAGGTAGGTAGGTAGATTGATAGAAAGAGATAGGTAGGTAGGTAGATTGATAGATACAGATAGGTAGGTAGGTTGATAGATAGATACAGATAGGTAGGTAGGTAGATAGATAGATAGATAGAGATAGGTAGGTAGGTAGATTGATAGATACAGATAGGTAGGTAGGTAGATAGATAAATACAGATAGGTAGGTAGGTAGATAGATAGATACAGATAGGTAGGTAGGTAGATAGATAAATACAGATAGGTAGTTAGATAGATAGATAGATAGATATAGGTAGAGAGGTAGATTGATAGATACAGATAGGTAGGTAGGTAGATAGATAAATACAGATAGGTAGGTAGTTAGGTAGGTAGATAGATAGAGATAGGTAGGTAGGTAGATAGATAGATAGAGATAGGTAGGTAGGTAGATTGATAGATACAGATAGGTAGGTAGGTAGATAGATAAATACAGATAGGTAGGTAGGTCGATAGATAGATAGAGATAGGTAGGTAGGTAGATAGATAGATAGACATAGGTAGGTAGGTAGATTGATAGATACAGATAGGTAGGTAGGTAGATAGATAGATAAAGATAGGTAGGTAGGTAGATAGATAGATACAGATAGGTAGGTAGGTAGATAGATAGATAGAGATAGGTAGGTAGGTAGGTAGATAGATAGATAGAAATAGGTAGGTATGTAGATTGATAGATACAGATAGTTAGGTAGGTTGATAGATAGATACAGATAGGTAGGTAGGTAGATAGATAGATAGAGATAGGTAGGTAGGTAGATTGATAGATACAGATAGGTAGGTAGGTAGATAGATAAATACAGATAGGTAGGTAGGTAGATAGATAGATACAGATAGGTAGGTAGGTAGATAGATAAATACAGATAGGTAGTTAGATAGATAGATAGATAGATAGAGATAGGTAGATAGGTAGATTGATAGATACAGATAGGTAGGTAGGTAGATAGATAAATACAGATAGGTAGGTAGTTAGGTAGGTAGATAGATAGAGATAGGTAGGTAAGTAGATTGATAGATAGAGATAGGTAGGTAGGTAGATTGATAGATACAGATAGGTAGGTAGGTTGATAGATAGATACAGATAGGTAGGTAGGTAGATAGATAGATAGAGATAGGTAGGTAGGTCGATAGATAAATACAGATAGATAGGTAGGTCGATAGATAGATAGAGATAGGTAGGTAGGTAGATAGATAGATAGACATAGGTAGGTAGGTAGATTGATAGATACAGATAGGTAGGTAGGTAGATAGATAGATACAGATAGGTAGGTAGGTAGATAGATAGATAGATATAGGTAGGTAGGTAGGTAGATAGATAGAGATAGGTAGGTAGGTAGATTGATAGATACAGATAGGTAGGTAGGTAGATAGATAGATACAGATAGCTAGGTAGGTAGATAGATTGATAGAGATAGGTAGGAAGGTAGATAGATAGATACAGATAGTTAGGTAGGAAGATAGATAGATACAGATAGGTAGGTAGGTAGATAGATAGATAGAGATAGGTAGGTAGGTAGATAGATAAATACAGATAGGTAGGTAGGTAGGTAGGTAGATAGAGATAGGTAGGTAGGTAGATAGATAGAGATAGGTAGGTAGGTAGATTGATAGATAGAGATAGGTAGGTAGATAGATAGATAGATACAGTCATGTAGGTAGGTAGGTAGATAGATAGATAGAGATAGGTAGGTAGGTAGATAGATAGATAGAGATAGGTAGGTAGGTAGATAGATAGATAGAGATAGGTAGGTAGGTAGATTGATAGATACAGATAGGTAGGTAGGTTGATAGATAGATACAGATAGGTAGGTAGGTAGGTAGATAGATAGATAGAGATAGGTAGGTAGGTAGATTGATAGATACAGATAGGTAGGTAGGTAGATAGATAAATACAGATAGGTAGGTAGGTCGATAGATAGATAGAGATAGGTAGGTAGGTAGATAGATAGATAGACATAGGTAGGTAGGAAGATTGATAGATACAGATAGGTAGGTAGGTAGATAGATAGATACAGATAGGTAGGTAGGTAGATTGATAGATACAGATAGGTAGGTAGGTTGATAGATAGATACAGATAGGTAGGTAGGTAGATAGATAGATAGAGATAGGTAGGTAGGTAGATTGATAGATACAGATAGGTAGGTAAGTAGATAGATAAATACAGATAGGTAGGTAGGTAGATAGATAGATAGAGATAGGTAGGTAGGTAGATAGATAGAGATAGGTAGGTAGGTAGATAGATAGATAGAGATAGGTAGGTATGTAGATTGATAGATAGAGATAGGTAGGTAGGTAGATAGATAGATAGACATAGGTAGGTAGGTAGATTGATAGATACAGATAGGTAGGTAGGTAGATAGATAGATACAGATAGGTAGGTAGGTAGATAGATAGATAGAGATAGGTAGGTAGGTAGATTGATAGATACAGATAGGTAGGTAGGTTGATAGATAGATACAGATAGGTAGGTAGGTAGATAGATAGATAGATAGAGATAGGTAGGTAGGTAGATTGATAGATACAGATACGTAGATAGGTAGATAGATAAATACAGATAGGTAGTTAGATAGATAGATAGATAGAGATAGGTAGATAGGTAGATTGATAGATACAGATAGGTAGGTAGGTAGATAGATAAATACAGATAGGTAGGTAGTTAGGTAGGTAGATAGATAGAGATAGGTATGTAAGTAGATAGCTAGATAGAGGTAGGTAGGTAGGTAGATTGATAGATACAGATAGGTAGGTAGGTAGATAGATAAATACAGATAGGTAGGTAGGTTGATAGATAGATAGAGATAGGTAGGTAGGTAGATAGATAGATAGACATAGGTAGGTAGGTAGATTGATAGATACAGATAGGTAGGTAGGTAGATAGATAGATACAGATAGGTAGGTAGGTAGATAGATATAGGTAGGTAGGTTGATAGATAGAGATAGGTAGGTAGGTAGATAGATAGATAGATAGAGATAGGTAGGTATGTAGATTGATAGATAGAGATAGGTAGGTAGGTAGATAGATAGATAGACATAGGTAGGTAGGTAGATTGATAGATACAGATAGGTAGGTAGGTAGATAGATAGATACAGATAGCTAGGTAGGTAGATAGATAGATAGAGATAGGTAGGTAGGTAGATAGATAGATAGACATAGGTAGGTAGGTAGATTGATAGATACAGATAGGTAGGTAGGTAGATAGATAGATACAGATAGGTAGGTAGGTAGATAGATAGATAGATATATGTAGGTAGGTAGGTAGATAGATAGAGATAGGTAGGTAGGTAGATTGATAGATACAGATAGGTAGGTAGGTTGATAGATAGATACAGATAGCTAGGTAGGTAGATAGATAGATAGATAGAGATAGGTAGGTAGGTAGATTGATAGATACAGATAGGTAGGTAGGTAGATAGATAAATACAGATAGGTAGGTAGGTCGATAGATAGATAGAGATAGGTAGGTAGGTAGATAGATAGATAGACATAGGTAGGTAGGTAGATTGATAGATACAGATAGGTAGGTAGGTAGATAGATAGATACAGATAGGTAGGTAGGTAGATAGATAGAGATAGGTAGGTAGGTAGATAGATAGAGATAGGTAGGTAGGTAGATAGATAGATAGAGATAGGTAGGTAGGTAGATTGATAGATAGAGATAGGTAGGTAGGTAGATTGATAGATACAGATAGGTAGGTAGGTTGATAGATAGATACAGATAGGTAGGTAGGTAGATAGATAGATAGAGATAGGTAGGTAGGTCGATAGATAAATACAGATAGGTAGGTAGGTCGATAGATAGATAGAGATAGGTAGGTAGGTAGATAGATAGATAGACATAGGTAGGTAGGTAGATTGATAGATACAGATAGGTAGGTAGGTAGATAGATAGATACAGATAGGTAGGTAGATAGATAGATAGATAGATATAGGTAGATAGGTAGGTAGATAGATAGAGATAGGTAGGTAGGTAGATTGATAGATACAGATAGGTAGGTAGGTTGATAGATTGATACAGATAGGTAGGTAGGTAGATAGATAGATAGATAGAGATAGGTAGGTAGGTAGATTGATAGATACAGATAGGTAGGTAGGTAGATAGATAAATACAGATAGGTAGGTAGGTAGATAGATAGATACAGATAGGTAGGTAGGTAGATAGATAAATACAGATAGGTAGTTAGATAGATAGATAGATAGATAGAGATAGGTAGATAGGTAGATTGATAGATACAGATAGGTAGGTATTTAGATAGATAAATACAGATAGATAGGTAGTTAGGTAGGTAGATAGATAGAGATAGGTAGGTAGGTAGATAGATAGATAGAGATAGGTAGGTAGGTAGATTGATAGATACAGATAGGTAGGTAGGTAGATAGATAAATACAGATAGGTAGGTAGGTCGATAGATAGATAGAGATAGGTAGGTAGGTAGATAGATAGATAGACATAGGTAGGTAGGTAGATTGATAGATACAGATAGGTAGGTAGGTAGATAGATAGATACAGATAGGTAGGTAGGTAGATAGATAGATAGAGATAGGTAGGTAGGTAGATAGATAGATAGAGATAGGTAGGTAGGTAGGTAGATAGATAGAAATAGGTAGGTAGGTAGATTGATAGATACAGATAGTTAGGTAGGTTGATAGATAGATACAGATAGGTAGGTAGGTAGATAGATAGATAGAGATAGGTAGGTAGGTAGATTGATAGATACAGATAGGTAGGTAGGTAGATAGATAAATACAGATAGGTAGGTAGGTAGATAGATAGATACAGATAGGTAGGTAGGTAGATAGATAAATACAGATAGGTAGGTAGATAGATAGATAGAGATAGGTAGATAGGTAGATTGATAGATACAGATAGGTAGGTAGGTAGATAGATAAATACAGATAGGTAGGTAGGTAGGTAGGTAGATAGATAGAGATAGGTAGGTAGGTAGATAGATAGATAGAGATAGGTAGGTAGGTAGATTGATAGATAGAGATAGGTAGGTAGGTAGATTGATAGATACAGATAGGTAGGTAGGTTGATAGATAGATACAGATAGGTAGGTAGGTAGGTAGAGATAGGTAGGTAGGTAGATAGATAGATAGAGATAGGTAGGTAGGTAGATTGATAGATACAGATAGGTAGGTAGGTAGATAGATACAGATAGGTAGGTAGGTAGATAGATAGGTACAGATAGGTAGGTAGGTAGATAGATAGATAGAGATAGGTAGGTAGGTAGATTGATAGATACAGATAGTTAGGTAGGTAGATAGATAGATACAGATAGGTAGGTAGGTAGATAGATAGATAGAGATAGGTAGGTAGGTAGATAGATAAATACAGATAGGTAGGTAGGTAGGTAGGTAGATAGAGATAGGTAGGTAGGTAGATAGATAGAGATAGGTAGGTAGGTAGATTGATAGATAGAGATAGGTAGGTAGATAGATAGATACAGTTATGTAGGTAGGTAGGTAGATAGATAGATAGAGATAGGTAGGTAGGTAGATAGATAGATAGAGATAGGTAGGTAGGTAGATAGATAGATAGAGATAGGTAGGTAGGTAGATAGATAGATAGAGATAGGTAGATAGGTAGATTGATAGATACAGATAGGTAGGTAGGTAGATAGATAAATACAGATAGGTAGGTAGTTAGGTAGGTAGATAGATAGAGATAGGTAGGTAGGTAGATAGATAGATAGAGATAGGTAGGTAGGTAGATTGATAGATACAGATAGGTAGGTAGGTAGATAGATAAATACAGATAGGTAGGTAGGTCGATAGATAGATAGAGATAGGTAGGTAGGTAGATAGATAGATAGACATAGGTAGGTAGGTAGATTGATAGATACAGATAGGTAGGTAGGTAGATAGATAGATACAGATAGGTAGGTAGGTAGATAGATAGATAGAGATAGGTAGGTAGGTTGATAGATAGAGATAGGTAGGTAGGTAGATAGATAGATAGAGATAGGTAGGTATGTAGATTGATAGATAGAGATAGGTAGGTAGGTAGATAGATAGATAGACATAGGTAGGTAGGTAGATTGATAGATACAGATAGGTAGGTAGGTAGATAGATAGATACAGATAGCTAGGTAGGTAGATAGATAGATAGAGATAGGTAGGTAGGTAGATAGATAGATAGACATAGGTAGGTAGGTAGATTGATAGATACAGATAGGTAGGTAGGTAGATAGATAGATACAGATAGGTAGGTAGGTAGATAGATAGATAGATATAGGTAGGTAGGTAGGTAGATAGATAGAGATAGGTAGGTAGGTAGATTGATAGATATAGATAGGTAGGTAGGTTGATAGATAGATACAGATAGCTAGGTAGGTAGATAGATAGATAGATAGATAGAGATAGGTAGGTAGGTAAATTGATAGATACAGATAGGTAGGTAGGTAGATAGATAAATACAGATAGGTAGGTAGGTCGATAGATAGATAGAGATAGGTAGGTAGATAGATAGATAGACATAGGTAGGTAGGTAGATTGATAGATACAGATAGGTAGGTAGGTAGATAGATAGATACAGATAGGTAGGTAGGTAGATAGATAGATAGAGATAGGTAGGTAGGTAGATAGATAGAGATAGGTAGGTAGGTAGATAGATAGATAGATAGATAGAGATAGGTAGGTAGGTAGATTGATAGATAGAGATAGGTAGGTAGGTAGATTGATAGATACAGATAGGTAGGTAGGTTGATAGATAGATACAGATAGGTAGATAGGTAGATAGATAGATAGAGATAGGTAGGTAGGTCGATAGATAAATACAGATAGGTAGGTAGGTCGATAGATAGATAGAGATAGGTAGGTAGGTAGATAGATAGATAGACATAGGTAGGTAGGTAGATTGATAGATACAGATAGGTAGGTAGGTAGATAGATAGATACAGATAGGTAGGTAGGTAGATAGATAGATATAGGTAGGTAGGTAGGTAGATAGATAGAGATAGGTAGGTAGGTAGATTGATAGATACAGATAGGTAGGTAGGTTGATAGATAGATACAGATAGGTAGGTAGGTAGATAGATAGATAGATAGAGATAGGTAGGTAGGTAGATTGATAGATACAGATAGGTAGGTAGGTAGATAGATAAATACAGATAGGTAGGTAGGTAGATAGATAGATACAGATAGGTAGGTAGGTAGATAGATAAATACAGATAGGTAGTTAGATAGATAGATAGATAGATAGATAGAGATAGGTAGATAGGTAGATTGATAGATACAGATAGGTAGGTAGGTAGATAGATAAATACAGATAGGTAGGTAGTTAGGTAGGTAGATAGATAGAGATAGGTAGGTAGGTAGATATATAGATACAGATCGGTAGGTAGGTAGATAGATAAATACAGATAGGTAGGTAGGTCGATAGATAGATAGAGATAGGTAGGTAGGTAGATAGATAGATAGACATAGGTAGGTAGGTAGATTGATAGATACAGATAGGTAGGTAGGTAGATAGATAGATAGAGATAGGTAGGTAGGTAGATAGATAGATAGAGATAGGTAGGTAGGTAGATAGATAGATAGAGATAGGTAGGTAGGTAGATTGATAGATAGAGATAGGTAGGTAGGTTGATAGATAGATACAGATATGTAGGTAGGTAGGTAGATAGATAGAGATAGGTAGGTAGGTAGATTGATAGATACAGATAGGTAGGTAGGTAGATAGATAAATACAGATAGGTAGGTAGGTCGATAGATAGATAGAGATAGGTAGGTAGGTAGATAGATAGATAGACATAGGTAGGTAGGTAGATTGATAGATACAGATAGGTAGGTAGGTAGATAGATAGATACAGATAGGTAGGTAGGTAGATAGATAGATAGAAATAGGTAGGTAGGTTGATAGATAGAGATAGGTAGGTAGGTAGATAGATAGATAGAGATAGGTAGGTATGTAGATTGATAGATAGAGATAGGTAGGTAGGTAGATAGATAGATAGACATAGGTAGGTAGGTAGATTGATAGATACAGATAGGTAGGTAGGTAGATAGATAGATACAGATAGCTAGGTAGGTAGATAGATAGATAGAGATAGGTAGGTAGGTAGATAGATAGATAGACATAGGTAGGTAGGTAGATTGATAGATACAGATAGGTAGGTAGGTAGATAGATAGATACAGATAGGTAGGTAGGTAGATAGATAGATAGATATAGGTAGGTAGGTAGGTAGATAGATAGAGATAGGTAGGTAGGTAGATTGATAGATATAGATATGTAGGTAGGTTGATAGATAGATACAGATAGCTAGGTAGGTAGATAGATAGATAGATAGACATAGGTAGGTAGGTAGATTGATAGATACAGATAGGTAGGTAGGTAGATAGATAGATACAGATAGGTAGGTAGGTAGATAGATAGATAGATATAGGTAGGTAGGTAGGTAGATAGATAGAGATAGGTAGGTAGGTAGATTGATAGATACAGATAGGTAGGTAGGTTGATAGATAGATACAGATAGGTAGGTAGGTAGATAGATAGATAGATAGAGATAGGTAGGTAGGTAGATTGATAGATACAGATAGGTAGGTAGGTAGATAGATAAATACAGATAGGTAGGTAGGTAGATAGATAGATAGATAGATAGAGATAGGTAGATAGGTAGATTGATAGATACAGATAGGTAGGTAGGTAGATAGATAAATACAGATAGGTAGGTAGTTAGGTAGGTAGATAGATAGAGATAGGTAGGTAGGTAGATAGATAGATAGAGATAGGTAGGTAGGTAGATATATAGATACAGATCGGTAGGTAGGTAGATAGATAAATACAGATAGGTAGGTAGGTCGATAGATAGATAGAGATAGGTAGGTAGGTAGATAGATAGATAGACATAGGTAGGTAGGTAGATTGATAGATACAGATAGGTAGGTAGGTAGATAGATAGATAGAGATAGGTAGGTAGGTAGATAGATAGATAGAGATAGGTAGGTAGGTAGATAGATAGATAGAGATAGGTAGGTAGGTAGATTGATAGATAGAGATAGGTAGGTAGGTTGATAGATAGATACAGATATGTAGGTAGGTAGGTAGATAGATAGAGATAGGTAGGTAGGTAGATTGATAGATACAGATAGGTAGGTAGGTAGATAGATAAATACAGATAGGTAGGTAGGTCGATAGATAGATAGAGATAGGTAGGTAGGTAGATAGATAGATAGACATAGGTAGGTAGGTAGATTGATAGATACAGATAGGTAGGTAGGTAGATAGATAGATACAGATAGGTAGGTAGGTAGATAGATAGATAGAGATAGGTAGGTAGGTAGATAGATAGATAGAGATAGGTAGGTAGGTAGATTGATAGATACAGATAGGTAGGTAGGTTGATAGATAGATACAGATAGGTAGGTAGGTAGATAGATAAATACAGATAGGTAGTTAGATAGATAGATAGATAGAGATAGGTAGGTAGGTAGATAGATAAATACAGATAGGTAGGTAGGTCGATAGATAGATAGAGATAGGTAGGTAGGTAGATAGATAGATAGACATAGGTAGGTAGGTAGATTGATAGATACAGATAGGTAGGTAGGTAGATAGATAGATAGAGATAGGTAGGTAGGTAGATAGATAGATAGAGATAGGTAGGTAGGTAGATAGATAGATAGAGATAGGTAGGTAGGTAGATTGATAGATAGAGATAGGTAGGTAGGTTGATAGATAGATACAGATATGTAGGTAGGTAGGTAGATAGATAGAGATAGGTAGGTAGGTAGATTGATAGATACAGATAGGTAGGTAGGTAGATAGATAAATACAGATAGGTAGGTAGGTCGATAGATAGATAGAGATAGGTAGGTAGGTAGATAGATAGATAGACATAGGTAGGTAGGTAGATTGATAGATACAGATAGGTAGGTAGGTAGATAGATAGATACAGATAGGTAGGTAGGTAGATAGATAGATAGAAATAGGTAGGTAGGTTGATAGATAGAGATAGGTAGGTAGGTAGATAGATAGATAGAGATAGGTAGGTATGTAGATTGATAGATAGAGATAGGTAGGTAGGTAGATAGATAGATAGACATAGGTAGGTAGGTAGATTGATAGATACAGATAGGTAGGTAGGTAGATAGATAGATACAGATAGCTAGGTAGGTAGATAGATAGATAGAGATAGGTAGGTAGGTAGATAGATAGATAGACATAGGTAGGTAGGTAGATTGATAGATACAGATAGGTAGGTAGGTAGATAGATAGATACAGATAGGTAGGTAGGTAGATAGATAGATAGATATAGGTAGGTAGGTAGGTAGATAGATAGAGATAGGTAGGTAGGTAGATTGATAGATATAGATAGGTAGGTAGGTTGATAGATAGATACAGATAGCTAGGTAGGTAGATAGATAGATAGATAGACATAGGTAGGTAGGTAGATTGATAGATACAGATAGGTAGGTAGGTAGATAGATAGATACAGATAGGTAGGTAGGTAGATAGATAGATAGATATAGGTAGGTAGGTAGGTAGATAGATAGAGATAGGTAGGTAGGTAGATTGATAGATACAGATAGGTAGGTAGGTTGATAGATAGATACAGATAGGTAGGTAGGTAGATAGATAGATAGATAGAGATAGGTAGGTAGGTAGATTGATAGATACAGATAGGTAGGTAGGTAGATAGATAAATACAGATAGGTAGGTAGGTAGATAGATAGATAGATAGATAGAGATAGGTAGATAGGTAGATTGATAGATACAGATAGGTAGGTAGGTAGATAGATAAATACAGATAGGTAGGTAGTTAGGTAGGTAGATAGATAGAGATAGGTAGGTAGGTAGATAGATAGATAGAGATAGGTAGGTAGGTAGATATATAGATACAGATCGGTAGGTAGGTAGATAGATAAATACAGATAGGTAGGTAGGTCGATAGATAGATAGAGATAGGTAGGTAGGTAGATAGATAGATAGACATAGGTAGGTAGGTAGATTGATAGATACAGATAGGTAGGTAGGTAGATAGATAGATAGAGATAGGTAGGTAGGTAGATAGATAGATAGAGATAGGTAGGTAGGTAGATAGATAGATAGAGATAGGTAGGTAGGTAGATTGATAGATAGAGATAGGTAGGTAGGTTGATAGATAGATACAGATATGTAGGTAGGTAGGTAGATAGATAGAGATAGGTAGGTAGGTAGATTGATAGATACAGATAGGTAGGTAGGTAGATAGATAAATACAGATAGGTAGGTAGGTCGATAGATAGATAGAGATAGGTAGGTAGGTAGATAGATAGATAGACATAGGTAGGTAGGTAGATTGATAGATACAGATAGGTAGGTAGGTAGATAGATAGATACAGATAGGTAGGTAGGTAGATAGATAGATAGAGATAGGTAGGTAGGTAGATAGATAGATAGAGATAGGTAGGTAGGTAGATTGATAGATACAGATAGGTAGGTAGGTTGATAGATAGATACAGATAGGTAGGTAGGTAGATAGATAAATACAGATAGGTAGTTAGATAGATAGATAGATAGAGATAGGTAGATAGGTAGATTGATAGATACAGATAGGTAGTTAGATAGATAGATAGATAGAGATAGGTAGATAGGTAGATTGATAGATACAGATAGGTAGGTAGGTAGATAGATAGATAGAGATAGGTAGGTAGGTAGATTGATAGATACAGATAGGTAGGTAGGTAGATAGATAAATACAGATAGGTAGGTAGGTCGATAGATAGATAGATATAGGTAGGTAGGTAGATAGATAGATAGACATAGGTAGGTAGGTAGATTGATAGATACAGATAGGTAGGTAGGTAGATAGATAGATACAGATAGGTAGGTAGGTAGATAGATAGATAGAGATAGGTAGGTAGGTAGATAGATAGAGATAGGTAGGTAGGTAGATAGATAGATAGAGATAGGTAGGTAGGTAGATTGATAGAAAGAGATAGGTAGGTAGGTAGATTGATAGATACAGATAGGTAGGTAGGTTGATAGATAGATACAGATAGGTAGGTAGGTAGATAGATAGATAGATAGAGATAGGTAGGTAGGTAGATTGATAGATACAGATAGGTAGGTAGGTAGATAGATAAATACAGATAGGTAGGTAGGTAGATAGATAGATACAGATAGGTAGGTAGGTAGATAGATAAATACAGATAGGTAGTTAGATAGATAGATAGATAGAGATAGGTAGAGAGGTAGATTGATAGATACAGATAGGTAGGTAGGTAGATAGATAAATACAGATAGGTAGGTAGTTAGGTAGGTAGATAGATAGAGATAGGTAGGTAGGTAGATAGATAGATAGAGATAGGTAGGTAGGTAGATTGATAGATACAGATAGGTAGGTAGGTAGATAGATAAATACAGATAGGTAGGTAGGTCGATAGATAGATAGAGATAGGTAGGTAGGTAGATAGATAGATAGACATAGGTAGGTAGGTAGATTGATAGATACAGATAGGTAGGTAGGTAGATAGATAGATACAGATAGGTAGGTAGGTAGATAGATAGATAGAGATAGGTAGGTAGGTAGATAGATAGATAGAGATAGGTAGGTAGGTAGGTAGATAGATAGATAGAAATAGGTAGGTATGTAGATTGATAGATACAGATAGTTAGGTAGGTTGATAGATAGATACAGATAGGTAGGTAGGTAGATAGATAGATAGAGATAGGTAGGTAGGTAGATTGATAGATACAGATAGGTAGGTAGGTAGATAGATAAATACAGATAGGTAGGTAGGTAGATAGATAGATACAGATAGGTAGGTAGGTAGATAGATAAATACAGATAGGTAGTTAGATAGATAGATAGATAGATAGATAGAGATAGGTAGATAGGTAGATTGATAGATACAGATAGATAGGTAGGTAGATAGATAAATACAGATAGGTAGGTAGTTAGGTAGGTAGATAGATAGAGATAGGTAGGTAGGTAGATTGATAGATAGAGATAGGTAGGTAGGTAGATTGATAGATACAGATAGGTAGGTAGGTTGATAGATAGATACAGATAGGTAGGTAGGTAGATAGATAGATAGAGATAGGTAGGTAGGTCGATAGATAAATACAGATAGATAGGTAGGTCGATAGATAGATAGAGATAGGTAGGTAGGTAGATAGATAGATAGACATAGGTAGGTAGGTAGATTGATAGATACAGATAGGTAGGTAGGTAGATAGATAGATACAGATAGGTAGGTAGGTAGATAGATAGATAGATATAGGTAGGTAGGTAGGTAGATAGATAGAGATAGGTAGGTAGGTAGATTGATAGATACAGATAGGTAGGTAGGTTGATAGATAGATACAGATAGGTAGGTAGGTAGATAGATAGATAGATAGAGATAGGTAGGTAGGTAGATTGATAGATACAGATAGGTAGGTAGGTAGATAGATAAATACAGATAGGTAGGTAGGTAGATAGATAGATACAGATAGGTAGGTAGGTAGATAGATAAATACAGATAGGTAGTTAGATAGATAGATAGATAGATAGATAGAGATAGGTAGATAGGTAGATTGATAGATACAGATAGGTAGGTAGGTAGATAGATAAATACAGATAGGTAGGTAGTTAGGTAGGTAGATAGATAGAGATAGGTAGGTAGGTAGATAGATAGATAGAGATAGGTAGGTAGGTAGATATATAGATACAGATCGGTAGGTAGGTAGATAGATAAATACAGATAGGTAGGTAGGTCGATAGATAGATAGAGATAGGTAGGTAGGTAGATAGATAGATAGACATAGGTAGGTAGGTAGATTGATAGATACAGATAGGTAGGTAGGTAGATAGATAGATAGAGATAGGTAGGTAGGTAGATAGATAGATAGAGATAGGTAGGTAGGTAGATAGATAGATAGAGATAGGTAGGTAGGTAGATTGATAGATAGAGATAGGTAGGTAGGTTGATAGATAGATACAGATATGTATGTAGGTAGGTAGATAGATAGAGATAGGTAGGTAGGTAGATTGAAAGATACAGATAGGTAGGTAGGTAGATAGATAAATACAGATAGGTAGGTAGGTCGATAGATAGATAGAGATAGGTAGGTAGGTAGATAGATAGATAGACATAGGTAGGTAGGTAGATTGATAGATACAGATAGGTAGGTAGGTAGATAGATAGATACAGATAGGTAGGTAGGTAGATAGATAGATAGAGATAGGTAGGTAGGTAGGTAGATAGATAGAGATAGGTAGGTAGGTAGATTGATAGATACAGATAGGTAGGTAGGTTGATAGATAGATACAGATAGGTAGGTAGGTAGATAGATAAATACAGATAGGTAGTTAGATAGATAGATAGATAGAGATAGGTAGATAGGTAGATTGATAGATACAGATAGGTAGTTAGATAGATAGATAGATAGAGATAGGTAGATAGGTAGATTGATAGATACAGATAGGTAGGTAGGTAGATAGATAGATAGAGATAGGTAGGTAGGTAGATTGATAGATACAGATAGGTAGGTAGGTAGATAGATAAATACAGATAGGTAGGTAGGTCGATAGATAGATAGAGATAGGTAGGTAGGTAGATAGATAGATAGACATAGGTAGGTAGGTAGATTGATAGATACAGATAGGTAGGTAGGTAGATAGATAGATACAGATAGGTAGGTAGGTAGATAGATAGATAGAGATAGGTAGGTAGGTAGATAGATAGAGATAGGTAGGTAGGTAGATAGATAGATAGAGATAGGTAGATAGGTAGATTGATAGAAAGAGATAGGTAGGTAGGTAGATTGATAGATACAGATAGGTAGGTAGGTTGATAGATAGATACAGATAGGTAGGTAGGTAGATAGATAGATAGATAGAGATAGGTAGGTAGGTAGATTGATAGATACAGATAGGTAGGTAGGTAGATAGATAAACACAGATAGGTAGGTAGGTAGATAGATAGATACAGATAGGTAGGTAGGTAGATAGATAAATACAGATAGGTAGTTAGATAGATAGATAGATAGAGATAGGTAGAGAGGTAGATTGATAGATACAGATAGGTAGGTAGGTAGATAGATAAATACAGATAGGTAGGTAGTTAGGTAGGTAGATAGATAGAGATAGGTAGGTAGGTAGATAGATAGATAGAGATAGGTAGGTAGGTAGATTGATAGATACAGATAGGTAGGTAGGTAGATAGATAAATACAGATAGGTAGGTAGGTCGATAGATAGATAGAGATAGGTAGGTAGGTAGATAGATAGATAGACATAGGTAGGTAGGTAGATTGATAGATACAGATAGGTAGGTAGGTAGATAGATAGATACAGATAGGTAGGTAGGTAGATAGATAGATAGAGATAGGTAGGTAGGTAGATAGATAGATAGAGATAGGTAGGTAGGTAGGTAGATAGATAGATAGAAATAGGTAGTTATGTAGATTGATAGATACAGATAGTTAGGTAGGTTGATAGATAGATACAGATAGGTAGGTAGGTAGATAGATAGATAGAGATAGGTAGGTAGGTAGATTGATAGATACAGATAGGTAGGTAGGTAGATAGATAAATACAGATAGGTAGGTAGGTAGATAGATAGATACAGATAGGTAGGTAGGTAGATAGATAAATACAGATATGTAGGTAGATAGATAGATAGAGATAGGTAGATAGGTAGATTGATAGATACAGATAGGTAGGTAGGTAGATAGATAAATACAGATAGGTAGGTAGGTAGGTAGGTAGATAGATAGAGATAGGTAGGTAGGTAGATAGATAGATAGAGATAGGTAGGTAGGTAGATTGATAGATAGAGATAGGTAGGTAGGTAGATTGATAGATACAGATAGGTAGGTAGGTTGATAGATAGATACAGATAGGTAGGTAGGTAGATAGAGATAGGTAGGTAGGTAGGTAGATAGATAGAGATAGGTAGGTAGGTAGATTGATAGATACAGATAGGTAGGTAGGTAGATAGATAGATACAGATAGGTAGGTAGGTAGATAGATAGATATAGATAGGTAGGTAGGTAGATAGATAGATAGAGATAGGTAGGTAGGTAGATTGATAGATACAGATAGTTAGGTAGGTAGATAGATAGATACAGATAGGTAGGTAGGTAGATAGATAGATAGAGATAGGTAGGTAGGTAGATAGATAAATACAGATAGGTAGGTAGGTAGGTAGGTAGATAGAGATAGGTAGGTAGGTAGATAGATAGAGATAGGTAGGTAGGTAGATTGATAGATAGAGATAGGTAGGTAGATAGATAGATACAGTTATGTAGGTAGGTAGGTAGATAGATAGATAGAGATAGGTAGGTAAGTAGATAGATAGATAGAGATAGGTAGGTAGGTAGATAGATAGATCGAGATAGGTAGGTAGGTAGATAGATAGATAGAGATAGGTAGGTAGGTAGATTGATAGATACAGATAGGTAGGTAGGTTGATAGATAGATACAGATATGTAGGTAGGTAGGTAGATAGATAGATAGAGATAGGTAGGTAGGTAGATTGATAGATACAGATAGGTAGGTAGGTAGATAGATAAATACAGATAGGTAGGTAGGTCGATAGATAGATAGAGATAGGTAGGTAGGTAGATAGATAGATAGACATAGGTAGGTAGGTAGATTGATAGATACAGATAGGTAGGTAGGTAGATAGATAGATACAGATAGGTAGGTAGGTAGATAGATAGATAGAGATAGGTAGGTAGGTAGATAGATAGATAGAGATAGGTAGGTAGGTAGATTGATAGATACAGATAGGTAGGTAGGTTGATAGATAGATACAGATAGGTAGGTAGGTAGATAGATAAATACAGATAGGTAGTTAGATAGATAGATAGATAGATAGATAGATAGATAGAGATAGGTAGATAGGTAGATTGATAGATACAGATAGGTAGGTAGGTAGATTGATAGATACAGATAGGTAGGTAGGTAGATAGATAGATACAGATAGGTAGGTAGGTAGATAGATAGATAGAGATAGGTAGGTAGGTAGATTGATAGATACAGATAGGTAGGTAGGTAGATAGATAAATACATATAGGTAGGTAGGTAGATAGATAGATAGATAGATAGAGATAGGTAGGTAGGTAGATAGATAAATACAGATAGGTAGGTAGGTAGATAGATAGATAGAGATAGGTAGGTAGGTAGATTGATATATACAGATAGGTAGGTTGGTAGATAGATAAATACAGATAGGTAGGTAGGTAGGTAGATAGATAGAGATAGGTAGGTAGGTAGATTGATAGATACAGATAGGTAGGTAGGTAGATAGATAAATACAGATAGGTAGGTAGGTAGATTGATAGATAGAGATAGGTAGGTAGGTAGATAGATAGATACAGATAGGTAGGTATGTAGATTGATAGATACAGATAGGTAGGTAGGTAGATAGATAGATACAGATAGGTAGGTAGATAGATAGATAGATACAGATAGGTTGGTAGGCAGATAGATAGATAGAGATAGGTAGGTAGGTAGATTGATAGATACAGATAGTTAGGTAGGTAGATAGATAGATACAGATAGGTAGGTAGGTAGATAGATAGATACAGATAGGTAGGTAGGTAGATAGATAGATAGAGATAGGTAGGTAGTTAGATAGATAAATACAGATAGAAAGGTAGGTAGGTAGGTAGATAGAGATAGGTAGGTAGGTAGATAGATAGATAGATAGAGATAGGTAGGTAGGTAGATTGATAGATAGAGATAGGTAGGTAGGTAGATAGATAGATACAGTTATGTAGGTAGGTAGGTAGATAGATAGAGATAGGTAGGTAGGTAGGTAGATAGATAGATACAGTTATGTAGGTAGGTAGGTAGATAGATAGAGATAGGTAGGTAGGTAGGTAGGTAGATAGATAGAGATAGGTAGGTAGGTAGATAGATAGATAGAGATAGGTAGGTAGGTAGATAGATAGATAGAGATAGGTAGGTAGGTAGATAGATAGATAGAAATAGGTAGGTAGGTAGATTGATAGATACAGATAGGTAGGTAGGTTGATAGATAGATACAGATAGGTAGGTAGGTAGATAGATAGAGATAGGTAGGTAGGTAGATTGATAGATACAGATAGGTAGGTAGGTAGATAGATAAATACAGATAGGTAGGTAGGTAGATAGATAGATACAGATAGGGAGGTAGGTAGATAGATAAATACAGATAGGTAGGTAGATAGATAGATAGATAGATAGAGATAGGTAGATAGGTAGATTGATAGATACAGATAGGTAGGTAGGTAGATAGATAAATACAGATAGGTAGGTAGGTAGGTAGATAGATAGATAGAGATAGGTAGGTAGGTAGATTGATAGATAGAGATAGGTAGGTAGGTAGATAGATAGATACAGTTATGTAGGTAGGTAGGTAGGTAGATAGATACAGATAGGTAGGTAGGTAGGTAGATAGATAGATAGAGATAGGTAGGTAGGTAAATAGATAGATAGAGATAGGTAGGTAGGTAGATAGATAGATAGAGATAGGTAGGTAGGTAGATAGATAGATAGAGATAGGTAGGTAGGTAGATTGATAGATACAGATAGGTAGGTAGGTTGATAGATAGATACAGATAGGTAGGTAGGTAGATAGATAGATACAGATAGGTAGGTAGGTAGATAGATAGAGATAGGTAGGTAGGTAGATAGATAAATACAGATAGGTAGGTAGGTAGGTAGGTAGGTAGATAGAGATAGGTAGGTAGGTAGATAGATAGAGATAGGTAGGTAGGTAGATTGATAGATAGAGATAGGTAGGTAGATAGATAGATACAGTTATGTAGGTAGGTAGGTAGATAGATAGAGATAGGTAGGTAGGTAGATAGATAGATAGACATAGGTAGGTAGATAGATAGATAGATAGAGATAGGTAGGTAGGTAGATGGATAGATAGAGATAGGTAGGTAGGTAGATTGATAGTTACAGATAGGTAGGTAGGTTGATAGATAGATACAGATAGGTAGGTAGGTAGATAGATAGATAGATAGATAGATAGAGATAGGTAGGTAGGTAGATATATAGATACAGATAGGTAGGTAGGTAGATAGATAAATACAGATAGGTAGGTAGGTAGATAGATAAATACAGATAGGTAGGTAGGTAGATAGATAGATAGATAGAGATAGGTAGGTAGGTAGATTGATAGATACAGATAGGTAGGTAGGTAGATAGATAGATACAGATAGGTAGGTAGGTAGATTGATAGATAGAGATAGGTAGGTAGGTAGATAGATAGAGATAGGTAGGTAGGTAGATAGATAGAGATAGGTAGGTAGGTAGATAGATAGATAGATAGATAGAGATAGATAGGTAGGTAGATTGATAGAGACAGATAGGTAGGTAGGTAGATAGATAGAGATAGGTAGGTAGGTAGATTGATAGATACAGATAGGTAGGTAGGTAGATAGATAGATACAGATAGGTAGGTAGGTAGATAGATAGATACAGATATGTAGGTAGGTAGATAGATAGATAGATACAGATAGGTAGGTAGGTACGTAGATAGATAGATACAGATAGGTAGGTAGGTAGATAGATAGATAGAGATAGGTAGGTAGGTAGATAGATAAATACAGATAGGTAGGTAGGTAGATAGATAGATACAGATAGGTACGTAGGTAGATAGATAGATACAGATAGGTAGGTAGATAGATAGATAGATAGATAGATAGAGATAGGTAGGTACGTAGGTAGGTAGATAGATAGAGATAGGTAGGTAGGTAGATTGATAGATACAGATAGGTAGGTAGGTAGATAGATACAGATAGGTAGGTAGGTAGATAGATAGATACAGTTATGTAGGTAGGTAGGTAGATAGATAGATACAGACAGGTAGGTAGGTAGGTAGGTAGATTGATAGATACAGATAGGTAGGTAGGTAGATAGATAGATACAGATAGGTAGGTAGGTAGATAGATAGATACAGTTATGTAGGTAGGTAGGTAGATAGATAGATACAGATAGGTAGGTAGGTAGGTAGATAGATAGATACAGATAGGTAGGTAGGTAGATAGATAGATAGAGTTAGATAGGTAGGTAGATAGATAGATACAGATAGGTAGGTAGGTAGATAGATAGATACAGATAGGTAGGTAGGAAGATAGATAGATAGAGATAGGTAGGTAGGTAGGTAGGTAGATAGAGATAGGTAGGTAGATAGATAGATAGATAGATAGATAGATAGATAGATAGATAGATAGATAGATAGACATATGTAGGTAGGTAGATTGATAGATACAGATAGGTAGGTAGGTAGATAGATAGATACAGATAGGTAGGTAGGTAGGTAGATAGAGATAGGTAGGTAGGTAGATAGATAGATAGAGATAGGTAGGTAGGTAGATTGATAGATAGAGATAGGTAGGTAGGTAGATAGATAAGACATAGGTAGGTAGGTAGATTGATAGATACAGATAGGTAGGTAGGTAGATAGATAGATACAGATAGGTAGGTAGGTAGATAGATAGATAGAGATAGGTAGCTAGGTAGATTGATAGATACAGATAGGTAGGTAGGTAGATAGATAGATAGAGATAGGTAGGTAGGTAGATTGATAGATAGAGATAGGTAGGTAGGTAGATAGATAGATACAGATAGGTAGGTAGGTAGATAGATAGATACAGATAGGTAGGTAGGTAGATAGATAGATAGAGATAGGTAGGTAGGTAGATTGATAGATACAGATAGGTAGGTAGGTAGATAGATAGATACAGATAGGTAGGTAGGTAGATTGATAGATAGAGATAGGTACGTAGGTAGATTGATAGATACAGATAGGTAGGTAGGTAGATAGATACAGTGATGTAGGTAGGTAGGTAGATAGATAGATACAGATAGGTAGCTAGGTAGGTAGATAGATAGATACAGATAGGTTGGTAGGTAGATTGATAGATAGAGCTAGGTAGGTAGGTAGATAGATAGATAGACATAGGTAGGTAGGTAGATTGATAGATACAGATAGGTAGGTAGGTAGATAGATAGATACAGATAGGTAGGTAGGTAGATAGATAGAGATAGGTAGCTAGGTAGATTGATAGATACAGATAGGTAGGTAGGTAGATAGATAGATAGAGATAGGTAGGTAGGTAGATTGATAGATAGAGATAGGTAGGTAGGTAGATTGATAGATACAGATAGGTAGGTAGGTAGATAGATAGATACAGATAGGTAGGTAGGTAGATAGATAGATACAGATAGGTAGGTAGGTAGATAGATAGATAGAGATAGGTAGGTAGGTAGATTGATAGATACAGATAGGTAGGTAGGTAGATAGATAGATAGAGATAGGTAGGTAGATTGAAAGATACAGATAGGTAGGTAGGTAGATAGATAGATACAGATAGGTAGGTAGGTAGATTGATAGATAGAGATAGGTAGGTAGGTAGATTGATAGATACAGATAGGTAGGTAGGTAGATAGATAGATACAGATAGGTACGTAGGTTGATAGATAGATAGAGATAGGTAGGTAGGTAGATTGATAGATACAGATAGGTAGGTAGGTAGATAGATAGATAGAGATAGGTAGGAAGGTAGATTGAAAGATACAGATAGGTAGGTAGGTAGATAGATAGATACAGATAGGTAGGTAGGTAGATTGATAGATAGAGATAGGTAGGTAGGTAGATAGATAGATAGAGATAGGTAGGTAGGTAGATTGATAGATACAGATAGGTAGGTAGGTAGATAGATAGATAGAGATAGGTAGGAAGGTAGATTGAAAGATACAGATAGGTAGGTAGGTAGATAGATACAGATAGGTAGGTAGGTAGATTGATAGATAGAGATAGGTACGTAGGTAGATTGATAGATACAGATAGGTAGGTAGGTAGATAGATAGATACAGTTATGTAGGTAGGTAGGTAGATAGATAGATACAGATAGGTAGCTAGGTAGGTAGATAGATAGATACAGATAGGTTGGTAGGTAGATTGATAGATAGAGATATGTAGGTAGGTAGATAGATAGATAGACATAGGTAGGTAGGTAGATTGATAGATACAGATAGGTAGGTAGGTAGATAGATAGATACAGATAGGTAGGTAGGTAGATAGATAGAGATAGGTAGCTAGGTAGCTTGATAGATACAGATAGGTAGGTAGGTAGATAGATAGATACAGATAGGTAGGTAGGTAGATAGATAGAGATAGGTAGCTAGGTAGATTGATAGATACAGATAGGTAGGTAGGTAGATAGATAGATAGAGATAGGTAGGTAGGTAGATTGATAGATAGAGATAGGTAGGTAGGTAGATTGATAGATACAGATAGGTAGGTAGGTAGATAGATAGATACAGATAGGTAGGTAGGTAGATAGATAGATACAGATATGTAGGTAGGTAGATAGATAGATACACATAGGTAGGTAGGTAGATAGATAGATAGAGATAGGTAGGTAGGTAGATTGATAGATACAGATAGGTAGGTAGGTAGATAGATAGAGATAGGTAGCTAGGTAGATTGATAGATACAGATAGGTAGGTAGGTAGATAGATAGATAGAGATAGGTAGGTAGGTAGATTGATAGATAGAGATAGGTAGGTAGGTAGATTGATAGATACAGATAGGTAGGTAGGTAGATAGATAGATACAGATAGGTAGGTAGGTAGATAGATAGATACAGATATGTAGGTAGGTAGATAGATAGATACACATAGGTAGGTAGGTAGATAGATAGATAGAGATAGGTAGGTAGGTAGATTGATAGATACAGATAGGTAGGTAGGTAGATAGATAGATAGAGATAGGTAGGTAGGTAGATTGAAAGATACAGATAGGTAGGTAGGTAGATAGATAGATACAGATAGGTAGGTAGGTAGATTGATAGATAGAGATAGGTAGGTAGGTAGATTGATAGATACAGATAGGTAGGTAGGTAGATAGATAGATACAGATAGGTACGTAGGTTGATAGATAGATACAGATAGGTAGGTAGGTAGATAGATAGATAGATAGATAGAGATAGGTCGGTAGGTAGGTAGATAGATAGAGATAGGTAGGTAGGTAGGTAGATAGATAGATAGAGATAGGTAGGTAGGTAGGTAGATAGATACAGATAGGTAGGTAGGTAGATAGATAGATACAGATAGGTAGGTAGGTAGATAGATAGATAGACATAGGTAGGTAGGTAGATTGATAGATACAGATAGGTAGGTAGGTAGATAGATAGATACAGATAGGTAGGTAGGTAGATAGATAGATAGAGATAGGTAGGTAAATAGATAGATAAATACAGATAGGTAGGTAGGTAGGTAGATAGATAGAGATAGGTAGGTAGGTAGATAGATAGATAGAGATAGGTAGGTAGGTAGATTGATAGATAGAGATAGGAAGGTAGGTAGATAGATAGATAGACATAGGTAGGTAGGTAGATTGATAGATACAGATAGGTAGGTAGGTAGATAGATAGATACAGATAGGTAGGTAGGTAGATAGATAGATAGAGATAGGTAGCTAAGTAGATTGATAGATACAGATAGGTAGGTAGGTAGATAGATAGATAGAGATAGGTAGGTAGGTAGATTGATAGATAGAGATAGGTAGGTAGGTAGATTGATAGATACAGATAGGTAGGTAGGTAGATAGATAGATACAGATAGGTAGGTAGGTAGATAGATAGATACAGATAGGTAGGTAGGTAGATAGATAGATAGAGATAGGTAGGTAGGTAGATTGATAGATACAGATAGGTAGGTAGGTAGATAGATAGATAGAGATAGGTAGGTAGGTAGATTGAAAGATACAGATAGGTAGGTAGGTAGATAGATAGATACAGATAGGTAGGTAGGTAGATTGATAGATAGAGATAGGTAGGTAGGTAGATTGATAGATACAGATAGGTAGGTAGGTAGATAGATAGATACAGATAGGTAGGTAGGTAGATAGATAGATACAGTTATGTAGGTAGGTAGGTAGATAGATAGATACAGATAGGTAGTTAGGTAGGTAGATAGATAGATACAGATAGGTAGGTAGGTAGATTGATAGATAGAGATAGGTAGGTAGGTAGATAGATAGATAGACATAGGTAGGTAGGTAGATAGATAGATAGACATAGGTAGGTAGGTAGATTGATAGATACAGATAGGTAGGTAGGTAGATAGATAGATACAGATAGGTAGGTAGGTAGATAGATAGATAGAGATAGGTAGCTAGGTAGATTGATAGATACAGATAGGTAGGTAGGTAGATTGATAGATACAGATAGGTAGGTAGGTAGATAGATAAATACAGATAGGTAGGTAGGTAGATTGATAGATAGAGATATGTAGGTAGGTAGATAGATAGATAGAGATAGGTAGATAGGTAGATAGATAGAGATAGGTAGGTAGGTAGATAGATAGATAGAGATAGATAGGTAGGTAGATTGATAGAGACAGATAGGTAGGTAGGTAGATAGATAGAGATAGGTAGGTAGGTAGATTGATAGATACAGATAGGTAAGTAGGTAGATAGATAGATACAGATAGGTAGGTAGGTAGATAGATAGATACAGATATGTAGGTAGGTAGATAGATAGATAGATAGAGATAGGTAGGTAGGTAGGTAGATAGATAGAGATAGGTAGGTAGGTAGATAGATAGATAGAGATAGGTAGGTAGGTAGATTGATAGATACAGATAGGTAGGTAGGTAGATAGATAGATACAGATAGGTAGGTAGGTAGATAGATATATACAGATATGTAGGTAGGTAGATAGACAGATAGAGATATGTAGGTAGGTAGATAGACAGATAGAGATATGTAGGTAGGTAGGTAGGTAGATAGATAGAGATAGGTAGGTAGATAGAAAGAGATAGTTAGGTAGGTAGGTAGATAGATACAGATAGGTAGGTAGATAGATAGAGATAGGTAGGTAGGTAGGTAGATAGATAGAGATAGGTAGGTAGGTAGATAGATAGATAGAGATAGATAGGTAGGTAGATTGATAGAGACAGATAGGTAGGTAGGTAGATAGATAGAGATAGGTAGGTAGGTAGATTGATAGATACAGATAGGTAAGTAGGTAGATAGATAGATACAGATAGGTAGGTAGGTAGATAGATAGATACAGATATGTAGGTAGGTAGATAGATAGATAGAGATAGGTAGGTAGGTAGGTAGATAGATAGAGATAGGTAGGTAGGTAGATAGATAGATAGAGATAGGTAGGTAGGTAGATTGATAGATACAGATAGGTAGGTAGGTAGATAGATAGATACAGATAGGTAGGTAGGTAGATAGATAGATACAGATATGTAGGTAGGTAGATAGACAGATAGAGATATGTAGGTAGGTAGGTAGGTAGATAGATAGAGATAGGTAGGTAGGTAGGTAGGTAGAGATAGGTAGGTAGGTAGATAGAAAGAGATAGTTAGGTAGATAGGTAGATAGATACAGATAGGTAGGTAGATAGATAGAGATAGGTAGGTAGGTAGGTAGGTAGGTAGATAGAGATAGGTAGGTAGGTAGATAGATAGATAGAGATAGGTAGGTAGGTAGATAAATAGATACAGATAGGTAGGTAGGTAGATAGATAGATACAGATAGGTAGGTAGGTAGATAGATAGATAGAGATAGGTAGGTAGTTAGATAGATAGATAGACATAGGTAGGTAGGTAGATTGATAGAGACAGATAGGTAGGTAGGTAGATAGATAGATACAGATAGGTAGGTAGGTAGATAGATAGATAGAGATAGGTAGGTAGGTAGATAGATAGATAGAGATAGGTAGGTAGGTAGATTGATAGATACAGATAGGTAGGTAGGTAGATAGATAGATACAGATAGGTAGGTAGGTAGATAGATAGATACAGATAGGTAGGTAGGTATATAGATAGATAGAGATAGGTAGGTAGGTAGATTTATAGATACAGATAGGTAGGTAGGTAGATAGATAGATAGAGATAGGTAGGTAGGTAGATAGATAGATACAGATATGTAGGTAGGTAGATAGATAGATAGAGATAGGTAGGTAGGTAGGTAGATAGATAGAGATAGGTAGGTAGGTAGATAGATAGATAGAGATAGGTAGGTAGGTAGATAGATAGATAGACATAGGTAGGTAGGTAGATTGATAGATACAGATAGGTAGGTAGGTAGATAGATAGATACAGATAGGTAGGTAGGTAGATAGATAGATAGATATAGGTAGGTAGGTAGGTAGATAGATAGAGATAGGTAGGTAGGTAGATTGATAGATACAGATAGGTAGGTAGGTTGATAGATAGATACAGATAGGTAGGTAGGTAGATAGATAGATAGATAGAGATAGGTAGGTAGGTAGATTGATAGATACAGATAGGTAGGTAGGTAGATAGATAAATACAGATAGGTAGGTAGGTAGATAGATAGATACAGATAGGTAGGTAGGTAGATAGATAAATACAGATAGGTAGTTAGATAGATAGATAGATAGATAGATAGAGATAGGTAGATAGGTAGATTGATAGATACAGATAGGTAGGTAGGTAGATAGATAAATACAGATAGGTAGGTAGTTAGGTAGGTAGATAGATAGAGATAGGTAGGTAGGTAGATAGATAGATAGAGATAGGTAGGTAGGTAGATATATAGATACAGATCGGTAGGTAGGTAGATAGATAAATACAGATAGGTAGGTAGGTCGATAGATAGATAGAGATAGGTAGGTAGGTAGATAGATAGATAGACATAGGTAGGTAGGTAGATTGATAGATACAGATAGGTAGGTAGGTAGATAGATAGATAGAGATAGGTAGGTAGGTAGATAGATAGATAGAGATAGGTAGGTAGGTAGATTGATAGATAGAGATAGGTAGGTAGGTTGATAGATAGATACAGATAGGTAGGTAGGTAGATAGATAAATACAGATAGGTAGGTAGGTCGATAGATAGATAGAGATAGGTAGGTAGGTAGATAGATAGATAGACATAGGTAGGTAGGTAGATTGATAGATACAGATAGGTAGGTAGGTAGATAGATAGATACAGATAGGTAGGTAGGTAGATAGATAGATAGAGATAGGTAGGTAGGTAGATAGATAGATAGAGATAGGTAGGTAGGTAGATTGATAGATACAGATAGGTAGGTAGGTTGATAGATAGATACAGATAGGTAGGTAGGTAGATAGATAAATACAGATAGGTAGTTAGATAGATAGATAGATAGAGATAGGTAGATAGGTAGATTGATAGATACAGATAGGTAGTTAGATAGATAGATAGATAGAGATAGGTAGATAGGTAGATTGATAGATACAGATAGGTAGGTAGGTAGATAGATAGAGATAGGTAGGTAGGTAGATTGATAGATACAGATAGGTAGGTAGGTAGATAGATAAATACAGATAGGTAGGTAGGTCGATAGATAGATAGAGATAGGTAGGTAGGTAGATAGATAGATAGACATAGGTAGGTAGGTAGATTGATAGATACAGATAGGTAGGTAGGTAGATAGATAGATACAGATAGGTAGGTAGGTAGATAGATAGATAGAGATAGGTAGGTAGGTAGATAGATAGAGATAGGTAGGTAGGTAGATAGATAGATAGAGATAGGTAGGTAGGTAGATTGATAGAAAGAGATAGGTAGGTAGGTAGATTGATAGATACAGATAGGTAGGTAGGTTGATAGATAGATACAGATAGGTAGGTAGGTAGATAGATAGATAGATAGATAGAGATAGGTAGGTAGGTAGATTGATAGATACAGATAGGTAGGTAGGTAGATAGATAAATACAGATAGGTAGGTAGGTAGATAGATAGATACAGATAGGTAGGTAGGTAGATAGATAAATACAGATAGGTAGTTAGATAGATAGATAGATAGAGATAGGTAGAGAGGTAGATTGATAGATACAGATAGGTAGGTAGGTAGATAGATAAATACAGATAGGTAGGTAGTTAGGTAGGTAGATAGATAGAGATAGGTAGGTAGGTAGATAGATAGATAGAGATAGGTAGGTAGGTAGATTGATAGATACAGATAGGTAGGTAGGTAGATAGATAAATACAGATAGGTAGGTAGGTCGATAGATAGATAGAGATAGGTAGGTAGGTAGATAGATAGATAGACATAGGTAGGTAGGTAGATTGATAGATACAGATAGGTAGGTAGGTAGATAGATAGATACAGATAGGTAGGTAGGTAGATAGATAGATAGAGATAGGTAGGTAGGTAGATAGATAGATAGAGATAATAATAATAATAGTAGTAAAGTTGGAAGGGACCTTGGAGGTCATCTAGTCCAACCCCCTGCTCGGGCAGGAAACCCTACACCATTTCGGACAAATGGCTGTCCAGTCTCTTCTTAAAAACTTCCAGTGTTGGAGCATTTACTGCTTCTGGAGGCAAGCTGTTCCACTGATTAATTGTTCTCACTGTCAGGAAGTTTCTCCTTAGTTCTAGGTTGCTTCTCTCCTTGATTAGTTTCCACCCGTTGCTTCTTGTCCTGCCTTCAGGTGCTTTGGAGAATAGCTTAATTCCCTCTTCTTTATGGCAGCCCCTGAGATATTGGAACACTGCTATCATGTCCCCCCTTGTCCTTCTCTTCGTTAAACTAGACATACCCAATTCTAGCAACCGTTCCTTATATGTTTTAGCCTCCAGTCCCCTAATCATCTTTGTTGCTCTTCTCTGTACTCTTTCTAGAGTCTCAACATCTTTTTTACATTGTGGTGACCAAAACTGGATGCAGTATTCCAAGTGTGGCCTTACCAAGGCATTAAAGAGTGGTATTAATACTTCACGTGATATGTAGGTAGATAGATAGATAGAGATAGGTAGATAGGTAGATTGATAGATACAGATAGGTAGGTAGGTAGATAGATAAATACAGATAGGTAGGTAGGTAGGTAGGTAGATAGATAGAGATAGGTAGGTAGGTAGATAGATAGATAGAGATAGGTAGGTAGGTAGATTGATAGATAGAGATAGGTAGGTAGGTAGATTGATAGATACAGATAGGTAGGTAGGTTGATAGATAGATACAGATAGGTAGGTAGGTAGATAGAGATAGGTAGGTAGGTAGGTAGATAGATAGAGATAGGTAGGTAGGTAGATTGATAGATACAGATAGGTAGGTAGGTAGATAGATAGATACAGATAGGTAGGTAGGTAGATAGATAGATACAGATAGGTAGGTAGGTAGATAGATAGATAGAGATAGGTAGGTAGGTAGATTGATAGATACAGATAGTTAGGTAGGTAGATAGATAGATACAGATAGGTATGTAGGTAGATAGATAGATAGAGATAGGTAGGTAGGTAGATAGATAAATACAGATAGGTAGGTAGGTAGGTAGGTAGATAGAGATAGGTAGGTAGGTAGATAGATAGAGATAGGTAGGTAGGTAGATTGATAGATAGAGATAGGTAGGTAGATAGATAGATACAGTTATGTAGGTAGGTAGGTAGATAGATAGATAGAGATAGGTAGGTAGGTAGATAGATAGATAGAGATAGGTAGGTAGGTAGATAGATAGATCGAGATAGGTAGGTAGGTAGATAGATAGATAGAGATAGGTAGGTAGGTAGATTGATAGATACAGATAGGTAGGTAGGTTGATAGATAGATACAGATATGTAGGTAGGTAGGTAGATAGATAGATAGAGATAGGTAGGTAGGTAGATTGATAGATACAGATAGGTAGGTAGGTAGATAGCTAAATACAGATAGGTAGGTAGGTCGATAGATAGATAGAGATAGGTAGGTAGGTAGATAGATAGATAGACATAGGTAGGTAGGTAGATTGATAGATACAGATAGGTAGGTAGGTAGATAGATAGATACAGATAGGTAGGTAGGTAGATAGATAGATAGAGATAGGTAGGTAGGTAGATAGATAGATAGAGATAGGTAGGTAGGTAGATTGATAGATACAGATAGGTAGGTAGGTTGATAGATAGATACAGATAGGTAGGTAGGTAGATAGATAAATACAGATAGGTAGTTAGATAGATAGATAGATAGATAGATAGAGATAGGTAGATAGGTAGATTGATAGATACAGATAGGTAGGTAGGTAGATTGATAGATACAGATAGGTAGGTAGGTAGATAGATAGATACAGATAGGTAGGTAGGTAGATAGATAGATAGAGATAGGTAGGTAGGTAGATTGATAGATACAGATAGGTAGGTAGGTAGATAGATAAATACATATAGGTAGGTAGGTAGATAGATAGATAGATAGAGATAGGTAGGTAGGTAGATAGATAAATACAGATAGGTAGGTAGGTAGATAGATAGATAGAGATAGGTAGGTAGGTAGATTGATATATACAGATAGGTAGGTAGGTAGATAGATAAATACAGATAGGTAGGTAGGTAGGTAGATAGATAGAGATAGGTAGGTAGGTAGATTGATAGATACAGATAGGTAGGTAGGTAGATAGATAAATACAGATAGGTAGGTAGGTAGATTGATAGATAGAGATAGTTAGGTAGGTAGATAGATAGATACAGATAGGTAGGTATGTAGATTGATAGATACAGATAGGTAGGTAGGTAGATAGATAGATACAGATAGGTAGGTAGATAGATAGATAGATACAGATAGGTTGGTAGGCAGATAGATAGATAGAGATAGGTAGGTAGGTAGATTGATAGATACAGATAGTTAGGTAGGTAGATAGATAGATACAGATAGGTAGGTAGGTAGATAGATAGATACAGATAGGTAGGTAGGTAGATAGATAGATAGAGATAGGTAGGTAGTTAGATAGATAAATACAGATAGGAAGGTAGGTAGGTAGGTAGATAGAGATAGGTAGGTAGGTAGATAGATAGATAGATAGAGATAGGTAGGTAGGTAGATTGATAGATAGAGATAGGTAGGTAGGTAGATAGATAGATACAGTTATGTAGGTAGGTAGGTAGATAGATAGAGATAGGTAGGTAGGTAGGTAGATAGATAGATACAGTTATGTAGGTAGGTAGGTAGATAGATAGAGATAGGTATGTAGGTAGGTAGATAGATAGATAGAGATAGGTAGGTAGGTAGATAGATAGATAGAGATAGGTAGGTAGGTAGATAGATAGATAGAGATAGGTAGGTAGGTAGATAGATAGATAGAAATAGGTAGGTAGGTAGATTGATAGATACAGATAGGTAGGTAGGTTGATAGATAGATACAGATAGGTAGGTAGGTAGATAGATAGATAGAGATAGGTAGGTAGGTAGATTGATAGATACAGATAGGTAGGTAGGTAGATAGATAAATACAGATAGGTAGGTAGGTAGATAGATAGATACAGATAGGGAGGTAGGTAGATAGATAAATACAGATAGGTAGGTAGATAGATAGATAGATAGATAGAGATAGGTAGATAGGTAGATTGATAGATACAGATAGGTATGTAGGTAGATAGATAAATACAGATAGGTAGGTAGGTAGGTAGATAGATAGATAGAGATAGGTAGGTAGGTAGATTGATAGATAGAGATAGGTAGGTAGGTAGATAGATAGATACAGTTATGTAGGTAGGTAGGTAGGTAGATAGATACAGATAGGTAGGTAGGTAGGTAGATAGATAGATAGAGATAGGTAGGTAGGTAAATAGATAGATAGAGATAGGTAGGTAGGTAGATAGATAGATAGAGATAGGTAGGTAGGTAGATAGATAGATAGAGATAGGTAGGTAGGTAGATTGATAGATACAGATAGGTAGGTAGGTTGATAGATAGATACAGATAGGTAGGTAGGTAGATAGATAGATACAGATAGGTAGGTAGGTAGATAGATAGAGATAGGTAGGTAGGTAGATAGATAAATACAGATAGGTAGGTAGGTAGGTAGGTAGATAGAGATAGGTAGGTAGGTAGATAGATAGAGATAGGTAGGTAGGTAGATTGATAGATAGAGATAGGTAGGTAGATAGATAGATACAGTTATGTAGGTAGGTAGGTAGATAGATAGAGATAGGTAGGTAGGTAGATAGATAGATAGACATAGGTAGGTAGATAGATAGATAGATAGAGATAGGTAGGTAGGTAGATGGATAGATAGAGATAGGTAGGTAGGTAGATTGATAGTTACAGATAGGTAGGTAGGTTGATAGATAGATACAGATAGGTAGGTAGGTAGATAGATAGATAGATAGATAGAGATAGGTAGGTAGGTAGATATATAGATACAGATAGGTAGGTAGGTAGATAGATAAATACAGATAGGTAGGTAGGTAGATAGATAAATACAGATAGGTAGGTAGGTAGATAGATAGATAGATAGAGATAGGTAGGTAGGTAGATTGATAGATACAGATAGGTAGGTAGGTAGATAGATAGATACAGATAGGTAGGTAGGTAGATTGATAGATAGAGATAGGTAGGTAGGTAGATAGATAGAGATAGGTAGGTAGGTAGATAGATAGAGATAGGTAGGTAGGTAGATAGATAGATAGATAGAGATAGATAGGTAGGTAGATTGATAGAGACAGATAGGTAGGTAGGTAGATAGTTAGAGATAGGTAGGTAGGTAGATTGATAGATACAGATAGGTAGGTAGGTAGATAGATAGATACAGATAGGTAGGTAGGTAGATAGATAGATACAGATATGTAGGTAGGTAGATAGATAGATAGATACAGATAGGTAGGTAGGTACGTAGATAGATAGATACAGATAGGTAGGTAGGTAGATAGATAGATAGAGATAGGTAGGTAGGTAGATAGATAAATACAGATAGGTAGGTAGGTAGATAGATAGATACAGATAGGTACGTAGGTAGATAGATAGATACAGATAGGTAGGTAGATAGATAGATAGATAGATAGATAGAGATAGGTAGGTACGTAGGTAGGTAGATAGATAGAGATAGGTAGGTAGGTAGATTGATAGATACAGATAGGTAGGTAGGTAGATAGATAGATACAGATAGGTAGGTAGGTAGATAGATAGATACAGTTATGTAGGTAGGTAGGTAGATAGATAGATACAGACAGGTAGGTAGGTAGGTAGGTAGATTGATAGATACAGATAGGTAGGTAGGTAGATAGATAGATACAGATAGGTAGGTAGGTAGATAGATAGATACAGTTATGTAGGTAGGTAGGTAGATAGATAGATACAGATAGGTAGGTAGGTAGGTAGATAGATAGATACAGATAGGTAGGTAGGTAGATAGATAGATAGAGTTAGATAGGTAGGTAGATAGATAGATACAGATAGGTAGGTAGGTAGATAGATAGATACAGATAGGTAGGTAGGAAGATAGATAGATAGAGATAGGTAGGTAGGTAGATAGATAGAGATAGGTAGGTAGATAGATAGATAGATAGATAGATAGATAGATAGATAGATAGATAGATAGACATATGTAGGTAGGTAGATTGATAGATACAGATAGGTAGGTAGGTAGATAGATAGATACAGATAGGTAGGTAGGTAGGTAGATAGAGATAGGTAGGTAGGTAGATAGATAAGACATAGGTAGGTAGGTAGATTGATAGATACAGATAGGTAGGTAGGTAGATAGATAGATACAGATAGGTAGGTAGGTAGATAGATAGATAGAGATAGGTAGCTAGGTAGATTGATAGATACAGATAGGTAGGTAGGTAGATAGATAGATAGAGATAGGTAGGTAGGTAGATTGATAGATAGAGATAGGTAGGTAGGTAGATTGATAGATACAGATAGGTAGGTAGGTAGATAGATAGATACAGATAGGTAGGTAGGTAGATAGATAGATACAGATAGGTAGGTAGGTAGATAGATAGATAGAGATAGGTAGGTAGGTAGATTGATAGATACAGATAGGTAGGTAGGTAGATATATAGATAGAGATAGGTAGGAAGGTAGATTGAAAGATACAGATAGGTAGGTAGGTAGATAGATAGATACAGATAGGTAGGTAGGTAGATTGATAGATAGAGATAGGTACGTAGGTAGATTGATAGATACAGATAGGTAGGTAGGTAGATAGATACAGTGATGTAGGTAGGTAGGTAGATAGATAGATACAGATAGGTAGCTAGGTAGGTAGATAGATAGATACAGATAGGTTGGTAGGTAGATTGATAGATAGAGCTAGGTAGGTAGGTAGATAGATAGATAGACATAGGTAGGTAGGTAGATTGATAGATACAGATAGGTAGGTAGGTAGATAGATAGATACAGATAGGTAGGTAGGTAGATAGATAGAGATAGGTAGCTAGGTAGATTGATAGATACAGATAGGTAGGTAGGTAGATAGATAGATAGAGATAGGTAGGTAGGTAGATTGATAGATACAGATAGGTAGGTAGGTAGATAGATAGATACAGATAGGTAGGTAGGTAGATAGATAGATACAGATAGGTAGGTAGGTAGATAGATAGATAGAGATAGGTAGGTAGGTAGATTGATAGATACAGATAGGTAGGTAGGTAGATAGATAGATAGAGATAGGTAGGTAGATTGAAAGATACAGATAGGTAGGTAGGTAGATAGATAGATACAGATAGGTAGGTAGGTAGATTGATAGATAGAGATAGGTAGGTAGGTAGATTGATAGATACAGATAGGTAGGTAGGTAGATAGATAGATACAGATAGGTACGTAGGTTGATAGATAGATAGAGATAGGTAGGTAGGTAGATTGATAGATACAGATAGGTAGGTAGGTAGATAGATAGATAGAGATAGGTAGGAAGGTAGATTGAAAGATACAGATAGGTAGCTAGGTAGATAGATAGATACAGATAGGTAGGTAGGTAGATTGATAGATAGAGATAGGTAGGTAGGTAGATAGATAGATAGAGATAGGTAGGTAGGTAGATTGATAGATACAGATAGGTAGGTAGGTAGATAGATAGATACAGATAGGTAGGTAAGTAGATAGATAGATACAGATATGTAGGTAGGTAGATAGATAGATAGATACAGATAGGTAGGTAGGTACGTAGATAGATAGATACAGATAGGTAGGTAGGTAGATAGATAGATAGAGATAGGTAGGTAGGTAGATAGATAAATACAGATAGGTAGGTAGGTAGATAGATAGATACAGATAGGTACGTAGGTAGATAGATAGATACAGATAGGTAGGTAGATAGATAGATAGATAGATAGATAGAGATAGGTAGGTACGTAGGTAGGTAGATAGATAGAGATAGGTAGGTAGGTAGATTGATAGATACAGATAGGTAGGTAGGTAGATAGATAGATACAGATAGGTAGGTAGGTAGATAGATAGATACAGTTATGTAGGTAGGTAGGTAGATAGATAGATACAGACAGGTAGGTAGGTAGGTAGGTAGATTGATAGATACAGATAGGTAGGTAGGTAGATAGATAGATACAGATAGGTAGGTAGGTAGATAGATAGATACAGTTATGTAGGTAGGTAGGTAGATAGATAGATACAGATAGGTAGGTAGGTAGGTAGATAGATAGATACAGATAGGTAGGTAGGTAGATAGATAGATAGAGTTAGATAGGTAGGTAGATAGATAGATACAGATAGGTAGGTAGGTAGATAGATAGATACAGATAGGTAGGTAGGAAGATAGATAGATAGAGATAGGTAGGTAGGTAGATAGATAGAGATAGGTAGGTAGATAGATAGATAGATAGATAGATAGATAGATAGATAGATAGATAGATAGATAGATAGACATATGTAGGTAGGTAGATTGATAGATACAGATAGGTAGGTAGGTAGATAGATAGATACAGATAGGTAGGTAGGTAGGTAGATAGAGATAGGTAGGTAGGTAGATAGATAGATAGAGATAGGTAGGTAGGTAGATTGATAGATAGAGATAGGTAGGTAGGAAGATAGATAAGACATAGGTAGGTAGGTAGATTGATAGATACAGATAGGTAGGTAGGTAGATAGATAGATACAGATAGGTAGGTAGGTAGATAGATAGATAGAGATAGGTAGCTAGGTAGATTGATAGATACAGATAGGTAGGTAGGTAGATAGATAGATAGAGATAGGTAGGTAGGTAGATTGATAGATAGAGATAGGTAGGTAGGTAGATTGATAGATACAGATAGGTAGGTAGGTAGATAGATAGATACAGATAGGTAGGTAGGTAGATAGATAGATACAGATAGGTAGGTAGGTAGATAGATAGATAGAGATAGGTAGGTAGGTAGATTGATAGATACAGATAGGTAGGTAGGTAGATATATAGATAGAGATAGGTAGGAAGGTAGATTGAAAGATACAGATAGGTAGGTAGGTAGATAGATAGATACAGATAGGTAGGTAGGTAGATTGATAGATAGAGATAGGTACGTAGGTAGATTGATAGATACAGATAGGTAGGTAGGTAGATAGATACAGTGATGTAGGTAGGTAGGTAGATAGATAGATACAGATAGGTAGCTAGGTAGGTAGATAGATAGATACAGATAGGTTGGTAGGTAGATTGATAGATAGAGCTAGGTAGGTAGGTAGATAGATAGATAGACATAGGTAGGTAGGTAGATTGATAGATACAGATAGGTAGGTAGGTAGATAGATAGATACAGATAGGTAGGTAGGTAGATAGATAGAGATAGGTAGCTAGGTAGATTGATAGATACAGATAGGTAGGTAGGTAGATAGATAGATAGAGATAGGTAGGTAGGTAGATTGATAGATACAGATAGGTAGGTAGGCAGATAGATAGATACAGATAGGTAGGTAGGTAGATAGATAGATACAGATAGGTAGGTAGGTAGATAGATAGATAGAGATAGGTAGGTAGGTAGATTGATAGATACAGATAGGTAGGTAGGTAGATAGATAGATAGAGATAGGTAGGTAGATTGAAAGATACAGATAGGTAGGTAGGTAGATAGATAGATACAGATAGGTAGGTAGGTAGATTGATAGATAGAGATAGGTAGGTAGGTAGATTGATAGATACAGATAGGTAGGTAGGTAGATAGATAGATACAGATAGGTACGTAGGTTGATAGATAGATAGAGATAGGTAGGTAGGTAGATTGATAGATACAGATAGGTAGGTAGGTAGATAGATAGATAGAGATAGGTAGGAAGGTAGATTGAAAGATACAGATAGGTAGGTAGGTAGATAGATAGATACAGATAGGTAGGTAGGTAGATTGATAGATAGAGATAGGTAGGTAGGTAGATAGATAGATAGAGATAGGTAGGTAGGTAGATTGATAGATACAGATAGGTAGGTAGGTAGATAGATAGATAGAGATAGGTAGGAAGGTAGATTGAAAGATACAGATAGGTAGGTAGGTAGATAGATAGATACAGATAGGTAGGTAGGTAGATTGATAGATAGAGATAGGTACGTAGGTAGATTGATAGATACAGATAGGTAGGTAGGTAGATAGATAGATACAGTTATGTAGGTAGGTAGGTAGATAGATAGATACAGATAGGTAGCTAGGTAGGTAGATAGATAGATACAGATAGGTTGGTAGGTAGATTGATAGATAGAGATATGTAGGTAGGTAGATAGATAGATAGACATAGGTAGGTAGGTAGATTGATAGATACAGATAGGTAGGTAGGTAGATAGATAGATACAGATAGGTAGGTAGGTAGATAGATAGAGATAGGTAGCTAGGTAGATTGATAGATACAGATAGGTAGGTAGGTAGATAGATAGATACAGATAGGTAGGTAGGTAGATAGATAGAGATAGGTAGCTAGGTAGATTGATAGATACAGATAGGTAGGTAGGTAGATAGATAGATAGAGATAGGTAGGTAGGTAGATTGATAGATAGAGATAGGTAGGTAGGTAGATTGATAGATACAGATAGGTAGGTAGGTAGATAGATAGATAGATACAGATATGTAGGTAGGTAGATAGATAGATACACATAGGTAGGTAGGTAGATAGATAGATAGAGATAGGTAGGTAGGTAGATTGATAGATACAGATAGGTAGGTAGGTAGATAGATAGATAGAGATAGGTAGGTAGGTAGATTGAAAGATACAGATAGGTAGGTAGGTAGATAGATAGATACAGATAGGTAGGTAGGTAGAGTGATAGATAGAGATAGGTAGGTAGGTAGATTGATAGATACAGATAGGTAGGTAGGTAGATAGATAGATAGAGATAGGTAGGTAGGTAGATTGATAGATAGAGATAGGTAGGTAGGTAGATTGATAGATACAGATAGGTAGGTAGGTAGATAGATAGATAGATACAGATATGTAGGTAGGTAGATAGATAGATACACATAGGTAGGTAGGTAGATAGATAGATAGAGATAGGTAGGTAGGTAGATTGATAGATACAGATAGGTAGGTAGGTAGATAGATAGATAGAGATAGGTAGGTAGGTAGATTGAAAGATACAGATAGGTAGGTAGGTAGATAGATAGATACAGATAGGTAGGTAGGTAGAGTGATAGATAGAGATAGGTAGGTAGGTAGATTGATAGATACAGATAGGTAGGTAGGTAGATAGATAGATACAGATAGGTACGTAGGTTGATAGATAGATACAGATAGGTAGGTAGGTAGATAGATAGATAGATAGATAGAGATAGGTCGGTAGGTAGGTAGATAGATAGAGATAGGTAGGTAGGTAGGTAGATAGATAGATAGAGATAGGTAGGTAGGTAGGTAGATAGATACAGATAGGTAGGTAGGTAGATAGATAGATACAGATAGGTAGGTAGGTAGATAGATATATAGACATAGGTAGGTAGGTAGATTGATAGATACAGATAGGTAGGTAGGTAGATAGATAGATACAGATAGGTAGGTAGGTAGATAGATAGATAGAGATAGGTAGGTAAATAGATAGATAAATACAGATAGGTAGGTAGGTAGGTAGATAGATAGAGATAGGTAGGTAGATAGATAGATAGATAGAGATAGGTAGGTAGGTAGATTGATAGATAGAGATAGGAAGGTAGGTAGATAGATAGATAGACATAGGTAGGTAGGTAGATTGATAGATACAGATAGGTAGGTAGGTAGATAGATAGATAGATAGATACAGATAGGTAGGTAGGTAGGTAGATAGATAGATAGATAGATAGATAGATAGATAGAGATAGGTAGGTAGGTAGGTAGATAGATAGAGATAGGTAGGTATGTAGGTAGGTAGATAGATAGATAGAGATAGGTAGGTAGGTAGATTGATAGATAGAGATAGGTAGGTAGGTAGATAGATAGATAGACATAGGTAGGTAGGTAGATTGATAGATACAGATAGGTAGGTAGGTAGATAGATAGATACAGATAGGTAGGTAGGTAGATAGATAGATAGAGATAGGTAGCTAGGTAGATTGATAGATACAGATAGGTAGGTAGGTAGATAGATAGATAGAGATAGGTAGGTAGGTAGATTGATAGATAGAGATAGGTAGGTAGGTAGATTGATAGATACAGATAGGTAGGTAGGTAGATAGATAGATACAGATAGGTAGGTAGGTAGATAGATAGATACAGATAGGTAGGTAGGTAGATAGATAGATAGAGATAGGTAGGTAGGTAGATTGATAGATACAGATAGGTAGGTAGGTAGATAGATAGATAGAGATAGGTAGGTAGGTAGATTGAAAGATACAGATAGGTAGGTAGGTAGATAGATAGATACAGATAGGTAGGTAGGTAGATTGATAGATAGAGATAGGTAGGTAGGTAGATTGATAGATACAGATAGGTAGGTAGGTAGATAGATAGATACAGATAGGTAGGTAGGTAGATAGATAGATACAGTTATGTAGGTAGGTAGGTAGATAGATAGATACAGATAGGTAGTTAGGTAGGTAGATAGATAGATACAGATAGGTAGGTAGGTAGATTGATAGATAGAGATAGGTAGGTAGGTAGATAGATAGATAGACATAGGTAGGTAGGTAGATAGATAGATAGACATAGGTAGGTAGGTAGATTGATAGATACAGATAGGTAGGTAGGTAGATAGATAGATACAGATAGGTAGGTAGGTAGATAGATAGATAGAGATAGGTAGCTAGGTAGATTGATAGATACAGATAGGTAGGTAGGTAGATTGATAGATACAGATAGGTAGGTAGGTAGATAGATAAATACAGATAGGTAGGTAGGTAGATTGATAGATAGAGATATGTAGGTAGGTAGATAGATAGATAGAGATAGGTAGATAGGTAGATAGATAGAGATAGGTAGGTAGGTAGATAGATAGATAGAGATAGATAGGTAGGTAGATTGATAGAGACAGATAGGTAGGTAGGTAGATAGATAGAGATAGGTAGGTAGGTAGATTGATAGATACAGATAGGTAAGTAGGTAGATAGATAGATACAGATAGGTAGGTAGGTAGATAGATAGATACAGATATGTAGGTAGGTAGATAGATAGATAGATAGAGATAGGTAGGTAGGTAGGTAGATAGATAGAGATAGGTAGGTAGGTAGATAGATAGATAGAGATAGGTAGGTAGGTAGATTGATAGATACAGATAGGTAGGTAGGTAGATAGATAGATACAGATAGGTAGGTAGGTAGATAGATATATACAGATATGTAGGTAGGTAGATAGACAGATAGAGATATGTAGGTAGGTAGATAGACAGATAGAGATATGTAGGTAGGTAGGTAGGTAGATAGATAGAGATAGGTAGGTAGATAGAAAGAGATAGTTAGGTAGGTAGGTAGATAGATACAGATAGGTAGGTAGATAGATAGAGATAGGTAGGTAGGTAGGTAGATAGATAGAGATAGGTAGGTAGGTAGATAGATAGATAGAGATAGATAGGTAGGTAGATTGATAGAGACAGATAGGTAGGTAGGTAGATAGATAGAGATAGGTAGGTAGGTAGATTGATAGATACAGATAGGTAAGTAGGTAGATAGATAGATACAGATAGGTAGGTAGGTAGATAGATAGATAGAGATATGTAGGTAGGTAGATAGATAGATAGAGATAGGTAGATAGGTAGATAGATAGAGATAGGTAGGTAGGTAGATAGATAGATAGAGATAGATAGGTAGGTAGATTGATAGAGACAGATAGGTAGGTAGGTAGATAGATAGAGATAGGTAGGTAGGTAGATTGATAGATACAGATAGGTAAGTAGGTAGATAGATAGATACAGATAGGTAGGTAGGTAGATAGATAGATACAGATATGTAGGTAGGTAGATAGATAGATAGATAGAGATAGGTAGGTAGGTAGGTAGATAGATAGAGATAGGTAGGTAGGTAGATAGATAGATAGAGATAGGTAGGTAGGTAGATTGATAGATACAGATAGGTAGGTAGGTAGATAGATAGATACAGATAGGTAGGTAGGTAGATAGATATATACAGATATGTAGGTAGGTAGATAGACAGATAGAGATATGTAGGTAGGTAGATAGACAGATAGAGATATGTAGGTAGGTAGGTAGGTAGATAGATAGAGATAGGTAGGTAGATAGAAAGAGATAGTTAGGTAGGTAGGTAGATAGATACAGATAGGTAGGTAGATAGATAGAGATAGGTAGGTAGGTAGGTAGATAGATAGAGATAGGTAGGTAGGTAGATAGATAGATAGAGATAGATAGGTAGGTAGATTGATAGAGACAGATAGGTAGGTAGGTAGATAGATAGAGATAGGTAGGTAGGTAGATTGATAGATACAGATAGGTAAGTAGGTAGATAGATAGATACAGATAGGTAGGTAGGTAGATAGATAGATAGAGATATGTAGGTAGGTAGATAGATAGATAGAGATAGGTAGGTAGGTAGGTAGATAGATAGAGATAGGTAGGTAGGTAGATAGATAGATAGAGATAGGTAGGTAGGTAGATTGATAGATACAGATAGGTAGGTAGGTAGATAGATAGATACAGATAGGTAGGTAGGTAGATAGATAGATACAGATATGTAGGTAGGTACATAGACAGATAGAGATATGTAGGTAGGTAGGTAGGTAGATAGATAGAGATAGGTAGGTAGGTAGGTAGGTAGAGATAGGTAGGTAGGTAGATAGAAAGAGATAGTTAGGTAGGTAGGTAGATAGATACAGATAGGTAGGTAGATAGATAGAGATAGGTAGGTAGGTAGGTAGGTAGATAGAGATAGGTAGGTAGGTAGATAGATAGATAGAGATAGGTAGGTAGGTAGATAAATAGATACAGATAGGTAGGTAGGTAGATAGATAGATACAGATAGGTAGGTAGGTAGATAGATAGATAGAGATAGGTAGGTAGTTAGATAGATAGATAGACATAGGTAGGTAGGTAGATTGATAGAGACAGATAGGTAGGTAGGTAGATAGATAGATACAGATAGGTAGGTAGGTAGATAGATAGATAGAGATAGGTAGGTAGGTAGATAGATAGATAGAGATAGGTAGGTAGGTAGATTGATAGATACAGATAGGTAGGTAGGTAGATAGATAGATACAGATAGGTAGGTAGGTAGATAGATAGATACAGATAGGTAGGTAGGTATATAGATAGATAGAGATAGGTAGGTAGGTAGATTGATAGATACAGATAGGTAGGTAGGTAGATAGATAGATAGAGATTGGTAGGTAGGTAGATAGATAGATACAGATATGTAGGTAGGTAGATAGATAGATAGAGATAGGTAGGTAGGTAGGTAGATAGATAGAGATAGGTAGGTAGGTAGATAGATAGATAGAGATAGGTAGGTAGGTAGATTGATAGATACAGATAGGTAGGTAGGTAGATAGATAGATACAGATAGGTAGGTAGGTAGATAGATAGATACAGATATGTAGGTAGGTAGATAGACAGATAGAGATATGTAGGTAGGTAGGTAGGTAGATAGAGATAGGTAGGTAGGTAGGTAGGTAGAGATAGGTAGGTAGGTAGATAGAAAGAGATAGTTAGGTAGGTAGGTAGATAGATACAGATAGGTAGGTAGATAGATAGAGATAGGTAGGTAGGTAGGTAGATAGATAGAGATAGGTAGGTAGGTAGATAGATAGAGATAGGTAGGTAGGTAGATAAATAGATACAGATAGGTAGGTAGGTAGATAGATAGATACAGATAGGTAGGTAGGTAGATAGATAGATAGAGATAGGTAGGTAGTTAGATAGATAGATAGACATAGGTAGGTAGGTAGATTGATAGAGACAGATAGGTAGGTAGGTAGATAGATAGATACAGATAGGTAGGTAGGTAGATAGATAGATAGAGATAGGTAGGTAGGTAGATAGATAGATAGAGATAGGTAGGTAGGTAGATTGATAGATACAGATAGGTAGGTAGGTAGATAGATAGATACAGATAGGTAGGTAGGTAGATAGATAGATACAGATAGGTAGGTAGGTATATAGATAGATAGAGATAGGTAGGTAGGTAGATTGATAGATACAGATAGGTAGGTAGGTAGATAGATAGATAGAGATAGGTAGGTAGGTAGATAGATAGATACAGATATGTAGGTAGGTAGATAGATAGATAGAGATAGGTAGGTAGGTAGGTAGATAGATAGAGATAGGTAGGTAGGTAGATAGATAGATAGAGATAGGTAGGTAGGTAGATTGATAGATACAGATAGGTAGGTAGGTAGATAGATAGATACAGATAGGTAGGTAGGTAGATAGATAGATACAGATATGTAGGTAGGTAGATAGACAGATAGAGATATGTAGGTAGGTAGGTAGGTAGATAGAGATATGTAGGTAGGTAGGTAGGTAGATAGATAGAGATAGGTAGGTATATAGAAAGAGATAGTTAGGTAGGTAGGTAGATAGATACAGATAGGTAGGTAGATAGATAGAGATAGGTAGGTAGGTAGGTAGATAGATAGAGATAGGTAGGTAGGTAGATAGATAGATAGAGATAGGTAGATAGGTAGATAGATAGAGATAGGTAGGTAGGTAGATAGATAGATAGAGATAGATAGGTAGGTAGATTGATAGAGACAGATAGGTAGGTAGGTAGATAGATAGAGATAGGTAGGTAGGTAGATTGATAGATACAGATAGGTAAGTAGGTAGATAGATAGATACAGATAGGTAGGTAGGTAGATAGATAGATACAGATATGTAGGTAGGTAGATAGATAGATAGATAGAGATAGGTAGGTAGGTAGGTAGATAGATAGAGATAGGTAGGTAGGTAGATAGATAGATAGAGATAGGTAGGTAGGTAGATTGATAGATACAGATAGGTAGGTAGGTAGATAGATAGATACAGATAGGTAGGTAGGTAGATAGATATATACAGATATGTAGGTAGGTAGATAGACAGATAGAGATATGTAGGTAGGTAGATAGACAGATAGAGATATGTAGGTAGGTAGGTAGGTAGATAGATAGAGATAGGTAGGTAGATAGAAAGAGATAGTTAGGTAGGTAGGTAGATAGATACAGATAGGTAGGTAGATAGATAGAGATAGGTAGGTAGGTAGGTAGATAGATAGAGATAGGTAGGTAGGTAGATAGATAGATAGAGATAGATAGGTAGGTAGATTGATAGAGACAGATAGGTAGGTAGGTAGATAGATAGAGATAGGTAGGTAGGTAGATTGATAGATACAGATAGGTAAGTAGGTAGATAGATAGATACAGATAGGTAGGTAGGTAGATAGATAGATAGAGATATGTAGGTAGGTAGATAGATAGATAGAGATAGGTAGGTAGGTAGGTAGATAGATAGAGATAGGTAGGTAGGTAGATAGATAGATAGAGATAGGTAGGTAGGTAGATTGATAGATACAGATAGGTAGGTAGGTAGATAGATAGATACAGATAGGTAGGTAGGTAGATAGATAGATACAGATATGTAGGTAGGTACATAGACAGATAGAGATATGTAGGTAGGTAGGTAGGTAGATAGATAGAGATAGGTAGGTAGGTAGGTAGAGATAGGTAGGTAGGTAGATAGAAAGAGATAGTTAGGTAGGTAGGTAGATAGATACAGATAGGTAGGTAGATAGATAGAGATAGGTAGGTAGGTAGGTAGGTAGATAGAGATAGGTAGGTAGGTAGATAGATAGATAGAGATAGGTAGGTAGGTAGATAAATAGATACAGATAGGTAGGTAGGTAGATAGATAGATACAGATAGGTAGGTAGGTAGATAGATAGATAGAGATAGGTAGGTAGTTAGATAGATAGATAGACATAGGTAGGTAGGTAGATTGATAGAGACAGATAGGTAGGTAGGTAGATAGATAGATACAGATAGGTAGGTAGGTAGATAGATAGATAGAGATAGGTAGGTAGGTAGATAGATAGATAGAGATAGGTAGGTAGGTAGATTGATAGATACAGATAGGTAGGTAGGTAGATAGATAGATACAGATAGGTAGGTAGGTAGATAGATAGATACAGATAGGTAGGTAGGTATATAGATAGATAGAGATAGGTAGGTAGGTAGATTGATAGATACAGATAGGTAGGTAGGTAGATAGATAGATAGAGATTGGTAGGTAGGTAGATAGATAGATACAGATATGTAGGTAGGTAGATAGATAGATAGAGATAGGTAGGTAGGTAGGTAGATAGATAGAGATAGGTAGGTAGGTAGATAGATAGATAGAGATAGGTAGGTAGGTAGATTGATAGATACAGATAGGTAGGTAGGTAGATAGATAGATACAGATAGGTAGGTAGGTAGATAGATAGATACAGATATGTAGGTAGGTAGATAGACAGATAGAGATATGTAGGTAGGTAGGTAGGTAGATAGATAGAGATAGGTAGGTAGGTAGGTAGGTAGAGATAGGTAGGTAGGTAGATAGAAAGAGATAGTTAGGTAGGTAGGTAGATAGATACAGATAGGTAGGTAGATAGATAGAGATAGGTAGGTAGGTAGGTAGATAGATAGAGATAGGTAGGTAGGTAGATAGATAGAGATAGGTAGGTAGGTAGATAAATAGATACAGATAGGTAGGTAGGTAGATAGATAGATACAGATAGGTAGGTAGGTAGATAGATAGATAGAGATAGGTAGGTAGTTAGATAGATAGATAGACATAGGTAGGTAGGTAGATTGATAGAGACAGATAGGTAGGTAGGTAGATAGATAGATAGATACAGATAGGTAGGTAGGTAGATAGATAGATAGAGATAGGTAGGTAGGTAGATAGATAGATAGAGATAGGTAGGTAGGTAGATTGATAGATACAGATAGGTAGGTAGGTAGATAGATAGATACAGATAGGTAGGTAGGTAGATAGATAGATACAGATAGGTAGGTAGGTATATAGATAGATAGAGATAGGTAGGTAGGTAGATTGATAGATACAGATAGGTAGGTAGGTAGATAGATAGATAGAGATAGGTAGGTAGGTAGATAGATAGATACAGATATGTAGGTAGGTAGATAGATAGATAGAGATAGGTAGGTAGGTAGGTAGATAGATAGAGATAGGTAGGTAGGTAGATAGATAGATAGAGATAGGTAGGTAGGTAGATTGATAGATACAGATAGGTAGGTAGGTATATAGATAGATACAGATAGGTAGGTAGGTAGATAGATAGATACAGATATGTAGGTAGGTAGATAGACAGATAGAGATATGTAGGTAGGTAGGTAGGTAGATAGATAGAGATAGGTAGGTAGGTAGGTAGGTAGAGATAGGTAGGTAGGTAGATAGAAAGAGATAGTTAGGTAGGTAGGTAGATAGATACAGATAGGTAGGTAGATAGATAGAGATAGGTAGGTAGGTAGGTAGATAGATAGAGATAGGTAGGTAGGTAGATAGATAGAGATAGGTAGGTAGGTAGATAAATAGATACAGATAGGTAGGTAGGTAGATAGATAGATACAGATAGGTAGGTAGGTAGATAGATAGATAGAGATAGGTAGGTAGTTAGATAGATAGATAGACATAGGTAGGTAGGTAGATTGATAGAGACAGATAGGTAGGTAGGTAGATAGATAGATACAGATAGGTAGGTAGGTAGATAGATAGATAGAGATAGGTAGGTAGGTAGATAGATAGATAGAGATAGGTAGGTAGGTAGATTGATAGATACAGATAGGTAGGTAGGTAGATAGATAGATACAGATAGGTAGGTAGGTAGATAGATAGATACAGATAGGTAGGTAGGTATATAGATAGATAGAGATAGGTAGGTAGGTAGATTGATAGATACAGATAGGTAGGTAGGTAGATAGATAGATAGAGATAGGTAGGTAGGTAGATTGAAAGATACACATAGGTAGGTAGGTAGATAGATAGATACAGATAGGTAGGTAGGTAGATTGATAGATAGAGATAGGTACGTAGGTAGATTGATAGATACTGATAGGTAGGTAGGTAGATAGATAGAGATAGGTAGGTAGGTAGATAGATAGATAGAGATAGGTAGGTAGGTAGATAAATAGATACAGATAGGTAGGTAGGTAGATAGATAGATACAGATAGGTAGGTAGGTAGATAGATAGATAGAGATAGGTAGGTAGTTAGATAGATAGATAGACATAGGTAGGTAGGTAGATTGATAGAGACAGATAGGTAGGTAGGTAGATAGATAGATACAGATAGGTAGGTAGGTAGATAGATAGATAGAGATAGGTAGGTAGGTAGATAGATAGATAGAGATAGGTAGGTAGGTAGATTGATAGATACAGATAGGTAGGTAGGTAGATAGATAGATACAGATAGGTAGGTAGGTAGATTGATAGATACAGATAGGTAGGTAGGTAGATAGATAGATACAGATAGGTAGGTAGGTAGATAGATAGATAGATAGAGATAGGTAGGTAGGTAGATAGATAGATAGAGATAGGTAGGTAGGTAGATTGATAGTTACAGATAGGTAGGTAGGTTGATAGATAGATACAGATAGGTAGGTAGGTAGATAGATAGATAGAGATAGGTAGGTAGGTAGATATATAGATACAGATAGGTAGGTAGGTAGATAGATAAATACAGATAGGTAGGTAGGTAGATAGATAAATACAGATAGGTAGGTAGGTAGATAGATAGATAGATAGAGATAGGTAGGTAGGTAGATTGATAGATACAGATAGGTAGGTAGGTAGATAGATAGATACAGATAGGTAGGTAGGTAGATTGATAGATAGAGATAGGTAGGTAGGTAGATAGATAGATAGAGATAGGTAGGTAGGTAGATAGATAGAGATAGGTAGGTAGGTAGATAAATAGATAGAGATAGATAGGTAGGTAGATTGATAGAGACAGATAGGTAGGTAGGTAGATAGATAGAGATAGGTAGGTAGGTAGATTGATAGATACAGATAGGTAGGTAGGTAGATAGATAGATACAGATAGGTAGGTAGGTAGATAGATAGATACAGATATGTAGGTAGGTAGATAGATAGATAGATACAGATAGGTAGGTAGGTACGTAGATAGATAGATACAGATAGGTAGGTAGGTAGATAGATAGATAGAGATAGGTAGGTAGGTAGGTAGATAAATACAGATAGGTAGGTAGGTAGATAGATAGATACAGATAGGTACGTAGGTAGATAGATAGATACAGATAGGTAGGTAGATAGATAGATAGATAGAGATAGGTAGGTACGTAGGTAGGTAGATAGATAGAGATAGGTAGGTAGGTAGATTGATAGATACAGATAGGTAGGTAGGTAGATAGATAGATACAGATAGGTAGGTAGGTAGATAGATAGATACAGTTATGTAGGTAGGTAGGTAGATAGATAGATACAGATAGGTAGGTAGGTAGGTAGATAGATAGATACAGATAGGTAGGTAGGTAGATAGATAGATAGAGTTAGATAGGTAGGTAGATAGATAGATACAGATAGGTAGGTAGGTAGATAGATAGATACAGATAGGTAGGTAGGAAGATAGATAGATAGAGATAGGTAGGTAGGTAGATAAATAGATACAGATAGGTAGGTAGGTAGATAGATAGATACAGATAGGTAGGTAGGTAGATAGATAGATACAGATAGGTAGGTAGGTAGATAGATAGATAGAGATAGGTAGGTAGTTAGATAGATAGATAGACATAGGTAGGTAGGTAGATTGATAGAGACAGATAGGTAGGTAGGTAGATAGATAGATACAGATAGGTAGGTAGGTAGATAGATAGATAGAGATAGGTAGGTAGGTAGATAGATAGATAGAGATAGGTAGGTAGGTAGATTGATAGATACAGATAGGTAGGTAGGTAGATAGATAGATACAGATAGGTAGGTAGGTAGATTGATAGATACAGATAGGTAGGTAGGTAGATAGATAGATACAGATAGGTAGGTAGGTAGATAGATAGATAGATAGAGATAGGTAGGTAGGTAGATAGATAGATAGAGATAGGTAGGTAGGTAGATTGATAGTTACAGATAGGTATGTAGGTTGATAGATAGATACAGATAGGTAGGTAGGTAGATAGATAGATAGATAGAGATAGGTAGGTAGGTAGATAGATAGATACAGATATGTAGGTAGGTAGATAGACAGATAGAGATATGTAGGTAGGTAGGTAGGTAGATAGATAGAGATAGGTAGGTAGGTAGGTAGGTAGGTAGAGATAGGTAGGTAGGTAGATAGAAAGAGATAGTTAGGTAGGTAGGTAGATAGATACAGATAGGTAGGTAGATAGATAGAGATAGGTAGGTAGGTAGGTAGATAGATAGAGATAGGTAGGTAGGTAGATAGATAGAGATAGGTAGGTAGGTAGATAAATAGATACAGATAGGTAGGTAGGTAGATAGATAGATACAGATAGGTAGGTAGGTAGATAGATAGATAGAGATAGGTAGGTAGTTAGATAGATAGATAGACATAGGTAGGTAGGTAGATTGATAGAGACAGATAGGTAGGTAGGTAGATAGATAGATACAGATAGGTAGGTAGGTAGATAGATAGATAGAGATAGGTAGGTAGGTAGATAGATAGATAGAGATAGGTAGGTAGGTAGATTGATAGATACAGATAGGTAGGTAGGTAGATAGATAGATACAGATAGGTAGGTAGGTAGATAGATAGATAGAGATAGGTAGGTAGGTATATAGATAGATAGAGATAGGTAGGTAGGTAGATTGATAGATACAGATAGGTAGGTAGGTAGATAGATAGATAGAGATAGGTAGGTAGGTAGATTGAAAGATACACATAGGTAGGTAGGTAGATAGATAGATACAGATAGGTAGGTAGGTAGATTGATAGATAGAGATAGGTACGTAGGTAGATTGATAGATACTGATAGGTAGGTAGGTAGATAGATAGAGATAGGTAGGTAGGTAGATAGATAGATAGAGATAGGTAGGTAGGTAGATAAATAGATACAGATAGGTAGGTAGGTAGATAGATAGATACAGATAGGTAGGTAGGTAGATAGATAGATAGAGATAGGTAGGTAGTTAGATAGATAGATAGACATAGGTAGGTAGGTAGATTGATAGAGACAGATAGGTAGGTAGGTAGATAGATAGATACAGATAGGTAGGTAGGTAGATAGATAGATAGAGATAGGTAGGTAGGTAGATAGATAGATAGAGATAGGTAGGTAGGTAGATTGATAGATACAGATAGGTAGGTAGGTAGATAGATAGATACAGATAGGTAGGTAGGTAGATTGATAGATACAGATAGGTAGGTAGGTAGATAGATAGATACAGATAGGTAGGTAGGTAGATAGATAGATAGATAGATAGAGATAGGTAGGTAGGTAGATAGATAGATAGAGATAGGTAGGTAGGTAGATTGATAGTTACAGATAGGTAGGTAGGTTGATAGATAGATACAGATAGGTAGGTAGGTAGATAGATAGATAGAGATAGGTAGGTAGGTAGATATATAGATACAGATAGGTAGGTAGGTAGATAGATAAATACAGATAGGTAGGTAGGTAGATAGATAAATACAGATAGGTAGGTAGGTAGATAGATAGATAGATAGAGATAGGTAGGTAGGTAGATTGATAGATACAGATAGGTAGGTAGGTAGATAGATAGATACAGATAGGTAGGTAGGTAGATTGATAGATAGAGATAGGTAGGTAGGTAGATAGATAGATAGAGATAGGTAGGTAGGTAGATAGATAGAGATAGGTAGGTAGGTAGATAGATAGATAGAGATAGATAGGTAGGTAGATTGATAGAGACAGATAGGTAGGTAGGTAGATAGATAGAGATAGGTAGGTAGGTAGATTGATAGATACAGATAGGTAGGTAGGTAGATAGATAGATACAGATAGGTAGGTAGGTAGATAGATAGATACAGTTATGTAGGTAGGTAGATAGATAGATAGATACAGATAGGTAGGTAGGTACGTAGATAGATAGATACAGATAGGTAGGTAGGTAGATAGATAGATAGAGATAGGTTGGTAGGTAGATAGATAAATACAGATAGGTAGGTAGGTAGATAGATAGATACAGATAGGTACGTAGGTAGATAGATAGATACAGATAGGTAGGTAGATAGATAGATAGATAGAGATAGGTAGGTACGTAGGTAGGTAGATAGATAGAGATAGGTAGGTAGGTAGATTGATAGATACAGATAGGTAGGTAGGTAGATAGATAGATACAGATAGGTAGGTAGGTAGATAGATAGATACAGTTATGTAGGTAGGTAGGTAGATAGATAGATACAGATAGGTAGGTAGGTAGGTAGATAGATAGATACAGATAGGTAGGTAGGTAGATAGATAGATAGAGTTAGATAGGTAGGTAGATAGATAGATACAGATAGGTAGGTAGGTAGATAGATAGATACAGATAGGTAGGTAGGAAGATAGATAGATAGAGATAGGTAGGTAGGTAGATAAATAGATACAGATAGGTAGGTAGGTAGATAGATAGATACAGATAGGTAGGTAGGTAGATAGATAGATACAGATAGGTAGGTAGGTAGATAGATAGATAGAGATAGGTAGGTAGTTAGATAGATAGATAGACATAGGTAGGTAGGTAGATTGATAGAGACAGATAGGTAGGTAGGTAGATAGATAGATACAGATAGGTAGGTAGGTAGATAGATAGATAGAGATAGGTAGGTAGGTAGATAGATAGATAGAGATAGGTAGGTAGGTAGATTGATAGATACAGATAGGTAGGTAGGTAGATAGATAGATACAGATAGGTAGGTAGGTAGATTGATAGATACAGATAGGTAGGTAGGTAGATAGATAGATACAGATAGGTAGGTAGGTAGATAGATAGATAGATAGAGATAGGTAGGTAGGTAGATAGATAGATAGAGATAGGTAGGTAGGTAGATTGATAGTTACAGATAGGTAGGTAGATTGATAGATAGATACAGATAGGTAGGTAGGTAGATAGATAGATAGATAGATAGAGATAGGTAGGTAGGTAGATATATAGATACAGATAGGTAGGTAGGTAGATAGATAAATACAGATAGGTAGGTAGGTAGATAGATAAATACAGATAGGTAGGTAGGTAGATAGATAGATAGATAGAGATAGGTAGGTAGGTAGATTGATAGATACAGATAGGTAGGTAGGTAGATAGATAGATACAGATAGGTAGGTAGGTAGATTGATAGATAGAGATAGGTAGGTAGGTAGATAGATAGATAGAGATAGGTAGGTAGGTAGATAGATAGAGATAGATAGGTAGGTAGATAGATAGATAGAGATAGATAGGTAGGTAGATTGATAGAAACAGATAGGTAGGTAGGTAGATAGATAGAGATAGGTAGGTAGGTAGATTGATAGATACAGATAGGTAGGTAGGTAGATAGATAGATACAGATAGGTAGGTAGGTAGATAGATAGATACAGATATGTAGGTAGGTAGATAGATAGATAGATACAGATAGGTAGGTAGGTACGTAGATAGATAGATACAGATAGGTAGGTAGGTAGATAGATAGATAGAGATAGGTAGGTAGGTAGATAGATAAATACAGATAGGTAGGTAGGTAGATAGATAGATACAGATAGGTACGTAGGTAGATAGATAGATACAGATAGGTAGGTAGATAGATAGATAGATAGAGATAGGTAGGTACGTAGGTAGGTAGATAGATAGAGATAGGTAGGTAGGTAGATTGATAGATACAGATAGGTAGGTAGGTAGATAGATAGATACAGTTATGTAGGTAGGTAGGTAGATAGATAGATACAGATAGGTAGGTAGGTAGGTAGATAGATAGATACAGATAGGTAGGTAGGTAGATAGATAGATAGAGTTAGATAGGTAGGTAGATAGATAGATACAGATAGGTAGGTAGGTAGATAGATAGATACAGATAGGTAGGTAGGAAGATAGATAGATAGAGATAGGTAGGTAGGTAGATAGATAGAGATAGGTAGGTAGATAGATAGATAGATAGATAGATAGATAGATAGACATAGGTAGGTAGGTAGATTGATAGATACAGATAGGAAGGTAGGTAGATAGATAGATACAGATAGGTAGGTAGGTAGGTATATAGATACAGATAGGTAGGTAGGTAGATAGATAGATAGAGATAGGTAGGTAGGTAGATTGAAAGATAAAGATAGGTAGGTAGGTAGATAGATAGATACAGATAGGTAGGTAGGTAGATTGATAGATAGAGATAGGTACGTAGGTAGATTGATAGATACAGATAGGTAGGTAGGTAGATAGATAGATACAGTTATGTAGGTAGGTAGGTAGATAGATAGATACAGATAGGTAGCTAGGTAGGTAGATAGATAGATACAGATAGGTAGGTAGGTAGATTGATAGATAGAGATAGGTAGGTAGGTAGATAGATAGATAGACATAGGTAGGTAGGTAGATTGATAGATACAGATAGGTAGGTAGGTAGATAGATAGATACAGATAGGTAGGTAGGTAGATAGATAGATAGAGATAGGTAGCTAGGTAGATTGATAGATACAGATAGGTAGGTAGATAGATAGATAGATACAGATAGGTAGGTAGGTAGATTGATAGATAGAGATATGTAGGTAGGTAGATAGATAGATAGAGATAGGTAGATAGGTAGATAGATAGAGATAGGTAGGTAGGTAGATAGATAGATAGAGATAGGTAGGTAGGTAGGTAGATAGATAGAGATAGGAAGGTAGGTAGATAGATAGATAGAGATAGGTAGGTAGGTAGATTGATAGATACAGATAGGTAGGTAGGTAGATAGATAGATACAGATAGGTAGGTAGGTAGATAGATAGATACAGATATGTAGGTAGGTAGATAGACAGATAGAGATAGGTAGGTAGGTAGGTAGATAGATAGAGATAGGTAGGTAGGTAGGTAGGTAGAGATAGGTAGGTAGGTAGATAGAAAGAGATAGTTAGGTAGGTAGGTAGATAGATACAGATAGGTAGGTAGATAGATAGAGATAGGTAGGTAGGTAGGTAGGTAGATAGATAGAGATAGGTAGGTAGGTAGATAGATAGATAGACATAGGTAGGTAGGTAGATTGATAGATACAGATAGGTAGGTAGGTAGATAGATAGATACAGATAGGTAGGTAGGTAGATAGATAGATACAGATAGGTAGGTAGATAGATAGATAAATACAGATAGGTAGGTAGGTAGGTAGATAGATAGAGATAGGTAGGTAGGTAGATAGATAGATAGAGATAGGTAGGTAGGTAGATTGATAGATAGAGATAGGTAGGTAGGTAGATAGATAGATAGACATAGGTAGGTAGGTAGATTGATAGATACAGATAGGTAGGTAGGTAGATAGATAGATACAGATACGTAGGTAGGAAGATAGATAGATAGAGATAGGTAGCTAGGTAGATTGATAGATACAGATAGGTAGGTAGGTAGATAGATAGATAGAGATAGGTAGGTAGGTAGATTGATAGATAGAGATAGGTAGGTAGATAGATTGATAGATACAGATAGGTAGGTAGGTAGATAGATAAATACAGATAGGTAGGTAGGTAGATAGATAAATACAGATAGGTAGGTAGGTAGATAGATAGATAGAGATAGGTAGGTAGGTAGATTGATAGATACAGATAGGTAGGTAGGTAGATAGATAGATAGAGATAGGTAGGTAGGTAGATAGATAGATACAGATATGTAGGTAGGTAGGTAGGTAGATAGATAGAGATAGGTAGGTAGGTAGATAGATAGATAGAGATAGGTAGGTAGGTAGATTGATAGATACAGATAGGTAGGTAGGTAGATAGATAGATACAGATAGGTAGGTAGGTAGATAGATAGATACAGTTATGTAGTAGGTAGGTAGATAGATAGATACAGATAGGTAGGTAGGTAGATAGATACAGTTATGTAGGTAGGTAGGTAGATAGATAGATACAGATAGGTAGGTAGGTAGGTAGATAGATAGATAGAGATAGGTAGGTAGGTAGATAGATAGATACAGATAGGTAGGTAGGTAGATAGATAGATACAGATAGGTAGGTAGGTAGGTAGATAGATAGAGATAGGTAGGTAGGTAGGTAGATAGATAGAGATAGGTAGGTAGGTAGGTAGGTAGATAGATAGATAGAGATAGGTAGGTAGGTAGATAGATAGATAGAGATAGGTAGGTAGGTAGGTTGATAGATACAGATAGGTAGGTAGGTAGATAGATAGATACAGATAGGTAGGTAGGTAGATAGATAGATACAGATAGGTAGGTAGGTAGGTAGGTAGATAGAGATAGGTAGGTAGGTAGATAGATAGATAGAGATAGGTAGGTAGGTAGATAGATAGATAGATATAGGTAGGTAGGTAGATAGATAGATAGAGATAGGTAGGTAGGTAGATTGATGGATACAGATCGGTAGGTAGGTAGATAGATAGATACAGATAGGTAGGTGGTTATAGATAGAGATAGGTAGGTAGGTAGATTGATAGATACAGATAGGTAGGTAGGTAGATAGATAGATAGAGATAGGTAGGTAGGTAGATTGAAAGATACAGATAGGTAGGTAGGTAGATAGATAGATACAGATAGGTAGGTAGGTAGATTGATAGATAGAGATAGGTACGTAGGTAGATTGATAGATACTGATAGGTAGGTAGGTAGATAGATAGAGATAGGTAGGTAGGTAGATAGATAGATACAGATAGGTAGGTAGGTAGATAGATAGATACAGTTATGTAGGTAGGTAGGTAGATAGATAGATACAGATAGGTAGCTAGGTAGGTAGATAGATAGATACAGATAGGTAGGTAGGTAGGTAGATAGATACAGTTATGTAGGTAGGTAGGTAGATAGATACAGATAGGTAGGTAGGTAGGTAGATTGATAGAGATAGGTAGGTAGGTAGATAGATAGATACAGATAGGTAGGTAGGTAGATAGATAGATAGAGATAGGTAGCTAGGTAGATTGATAGATAAAGATAGGTAGGTAGATAGATAGATAGATACAGATAGGTAGGTAGGTAGATTGATAGATAGAGATATGTAGGTAGGTAGATAGATAGATAGAGATAGGTAGATAGGTAGATAGATAGAGATAGGTAGGTAGGTAGATAGATAGAGATAGGTAGGTAGGTAGGTAGATAGATAGAGATAGGTAGGTAGGTAGATAGATAGATAGAGATAGGTAGGTAGGTAGATTGATAGATACAGATAGGTAGGTAGGTAGATAGATAGATACAGATAGGTAGGTAGGTAGATAGATAGATACAGATATGTAGGTAGGTAGATAGACAGATAGAGATAGGTAGGTAGGTAGGTAGATAGATAGAGATAGGTAGGTAGGTAGGTAGGTAGAGATAGGTAGGTAGGTAGATAGAAAGAGATAGTTAGGTAGGTAGGTAGATAGATACAGATAGGTAGGTAGATAGATAGAGATAGGTAGGTAGGTAGGTAGATAGATAGAGATAGGTAGGTAGGTAGATAGATAGATAGAGATAGGTAGGTAGGTAGATACATAGATACAGATAGGTAGGTAGGTAGATAGATAGATACAGATAGGTAGGTAGATAGATAGATAGAGATAGGTAGGTAGTTAGATAGATAGATAGACATAGGTAGGTAGTTAGATTGATAGATACAGATAGGTAGGTAGGTAGATAGATAGATACAGATAGGTACGTAGGTAGATAGATAGATACAGATAGGTAGGTAGGTAGATAGATAGATAGATAGAGATAGGTAGGTAGGTAGGTAGATAGATAGATAGAGATAGGTAGGTAGGTAGATAGATAGATACAGATAGGTAGGTAGGTAGATAGATAGATACAGATAGGTAGGTAGGTAGATAGATAGATAGACATAGGTAGGTAGGTAGATTGATAGATACAGATAGGTAGGTAGGTAGATAGATAGATACAGATAGGTAGGTAGGTAGATAGATAGATAGAGATTGGTAGGTAGATAGATAAATACAGATAGGTAGGTAGGTAGGTAGATAGGTAGAGATAGGTAGGTAGGTAGATAGATAGATAGATAGAGATAGGTAGGTAGGTAGATTGATAGATAGAGATAGGAAGGTAGGTAGATAGATAGATAGACATAGGTAGGTAAGTAGATTGATAGATACAGATAGGTAGGTAGGTAGATAGATAGATACAGATAGGTAGGTAGGTAGGTAGATAGATAGATAGATAGATAGAGATAGGTAGGTAGGTAGGTAGATAGATAGAGATAGGTAGGTAGGTAGATAGATAGATAGAGATAGGTAGGTAGGAATATTGATAGATAGAGATAGGAAGGTATGTAGATAGATAGATACAGATAGGTAGGTAGGTAGATAGATAGATAGATAGATAGATAGATAGATAGATAGATAGATAGATAGATAGATAGAGATAGGTAGGTAGGTAGGTAGGTAGATAGATAGAGATAGGTAGGTAGGTAGGTAGGTAGATAGATAGATAGAGATAGGTAGGTAGGTAGATAGATAGATACAGATAGGTAGGTAGGTAGATAGATAGATACAGATAGGTAGGTAGGTAGATAGATAGATACAGATAGGTAGGTAGGTAGATAGATAGATAGACATAGGTAGGTAGGTAGATTGATAGATACAGATAGGTAGGTAGATAGATAGATAAATACAGATAGGTAGGTAGGTAGGTAGATAGATAGAGAGAGGTAGCTAGGTAGATTGATAGATAAAGATAGGTAGGTAGGTAGATAGATAGATAGAGATAGGTAGGTAGGTAGATAGATAGATAGAGAGAGGTAGCTAGGTAGATTGATAGATACAGATAGGTAGGTAGGTAGATAGATAGATAGATAGAGATAGGTAGGTAGGTAGATTGATAGATAGAGATAGGTAGGTAGGTAGATTGATAGATACAGATAGGTAGGTAGGTAGATAGATAGATACAGATAGGTAGGTAGGTAGATAGATAGATAGAGATAGGTAGCTAGGTAGATTGATAGATACAGATAGGTAGGTAGATAGATAGATAGATACAGATAGGTAGGTAGGTAGATTGATAGATAGAGATATGTAGGTAGGTAGATAGATAGATAGAGATAGGTAGATAGGTAGATAGATAGAGATAGGTAGGTAGGTAGATAGATAGATAGAGATAGGTAGGTAGGTAGGTAGATAGATAGAGATAGGAAGGTAGGTAGATAGATAGATAGAGATAGGTAGGTAGGTAGATTGATAGATACAGATAGGTAGGTAGGTAGATAGATAGATACAGATAGGTAGGTAGGTAGATAGATAGATACAGATATGTAGGTAGGTAGATAGACAGATAGAGATAGGTAGGTAGGTAGGTAGATAGATAGAGATAGGTAGGTAGGTAGGTAGGTAGAGATAGGTAGGTAGGTAGATAGAAAGAGATAGTTAGGTAGGTAGGTAGATAGATACAGATAGGTAGGTAGATAGATAGAGATAGGTAGGTAGGTAGGTAGATAGATAGAGATAGGTAGGTAGGTAGATAGATAGATAGACATAGGTAGGTAGGTAGATTGATAGATACAGATAGGTAGGTAGGTAGATAGATAGATACAGATAGGTAGGTAGGTAGATAGATAGATACAGATAGGTAGGTAGATAGATAGATAAATACAGATAGGTAGGTAGGTAGGTAGATAGATAGAGATAGGTAGGTAGGTAGATAGATAGATAGAGATAGGTAGGTAGGTAGATTGATAGATAGAGATAGGTAGGTAGGTAGATAGATAGATAGACATAGGTAGGTAGGTAGATTGATAGATACAGATAGGTAGGTAGGTAGATAGATAGATACAGATACGTAGGTAGGAAGATAGATAGATAGAGATAGGTAGCTAGGTAGATTGATAGATACAGATAGGTAGGTAGGTAGATAGATAGATAGAGATAGGTAGGTAGGTAGATTGATAGATAGAGATAGGTAGGTAGATAGATTGATAGATACAGATAGGTAGGTAGGTAGATAGATAAATACAGATAGGTAGGTAGGTAGATAGATAAATACAGATAGGTAGGTAGGTAGATAGATAGATAGAGATAGGTAGGTAGGTAGATTGATAGATACAGATAGGTAGGTAGGTAGATAGATAGATAGAGATAGGTAGGTAGGTAGATAGATAGATACAGATATGTAGGTAGGTAGGTAGGTAGATAGATAGAGATAGGTAGGTAGGTAGATAGATAGATAGAGATAGGTAGGTAGGTAGATTGATAGATACAGATAGGTAGGTAGGTAGATAGATAGATACAGATAGGTAGGTAGGTAGATAGATAGATACAGTTATGTAGTAGGTAGGTAGATAGATAGATACAGATAGGTAGGTAGGTAGATAGATACAGTTATGTAGGTAGGTAGGTAGATAGATAGATACAGATAAGTAGGTAGGTAGGTAGATAGATAGATAGAGATAGGTAGGTAGGTAGATAGATAGATACAGATAGGTAGGTAGGTAGATAGATAGATACAGATAGGTAGGTAGGTAGGTAGATAGATAGAGATAGGTAGGTAGGTAGGTAGATAGATAGAGATAGGTAGGTAGGTAGGTAGGTAGATAGATAGATAGAGATAGGTAGGTAGGTAGATAGATAGATAGAGATAGGTAGGTAGGTAGGTTGATAGATACAGATAGGTAGGTAGGTAGATAGATAGATACAGATAGGTAGGTAGGTAGATAGATAGATACAGATAGGTAGGTAGGTAGGTAGGTAGATAGAGATAGGTAGGTAGGTAGATAGATAGATAGAGATAGGTAGGTAGGTAGATAGATAGATAGATATAGGTAGGTAGGTAGATAGATAGATAGAGATAGGTAGGTAGGTAGATTGATGGATACAGATCGGTAGGTAGGTAGATAGATAGATACAGATAGGTAGGTGGTTATAGATAGAGATAGGTAGGTAGGTAGATTGATAGATACAGATAGGTAGGTAGGTAGATAGATAGATAGAGATAGGTAGGTAGGTAGATTGAAAGATACAGATAGGTAGGTAGGTAGATAGATAGATACAGATAGGTAGGTAGGTAGATTGATAGATAGAGATAGGTACGTAGGTAGATTGATAGATACTGATAGGTAGGTAGGTAGATAGATAGAGATAGGTAGGTAGGTAGATAGATAGATACAGATAGGTAGGTAGGTAGATAGATAGATACAGTTATGTAGGTAGGTAGGTAGATAGATAGATACAGATAGGTAGCTAGGTAGGTAGATAGATAGATACAGATAGGTAGGTAGGTAGGTAGATAGATACAGTTATGTAGGTAGGTAGGTAGATAGATACAGATAGGTAGGTAGGTAGGTAGATTGATAGAGATAGGTAGGTAGGTAGATAGATAGATACAGATAGGTAGGTAGGTAGATAGATAGATAGAGATAGGTAGCTAGGTAGATTGATAGATAAAGATAGGTAGGTAGATAGATAGATAGATACAGATAGGTAGGTAGGTAGATTGATAGATAGAGATATGTAGGTAGGTAGATAGATAGATAGAGATAGGTAGATAGGTAGATAGATAGAGATAGGTAGGTAGGTAGATAGATAGAGATAGGTAGGTAGGTAGGTAGATAGATAGAGATAGGTAGGTAGGTAGATAGATAGATAGAGATAGGTAGGTAGGTAGATTGATAGATACAGATAGGTAGGTAGGTAGATAGATAGATACAGATAGGTAGGTAGGTAGATAGATAGATACAGATATGTAGGTAGGTAGATAGACAGATAGAGATAGGTAGGTAGGTAGGTAGATAGATAGAGATAGGTAGGTAGGTAGGTAGGTAGAGATAGGTAGGTAGGTAGATAGAAAGAGATAGTTAGGTAGGTAGGTAGATAGATACAGATAGGTAGGTAGATAGATAGAGATAGGTAGGTAGGTAGGTAGATAGATAGAGATAGGTAGGTAGGTAGATAGATAGATAGAGATAGGTAGGTAGGTAGATACATAGATACAGATAGGTAGGTAGGTAGATAGATAGATACAGATAGGTAGGTAGATAGATAGATAGAGATAGGTAGGTAGTTAGATAGATAGATAGACATAGGTAGGTAGTTAGATTGATAGATACAGATAGGTAGGTAGGTAGATAGATAGATACAGATAGGTACGTAGGTAGATAGATAGATACAGATAGGTAGGTAGGTAGATAGATAGATAGAGATAGGTAGGTAGGTAGGTAGATAGATAGATAGAGATAGGTAGGTAGGTAGATAGATAGATACAGATAGGTAGGTAGGTAGATAGATAGATACAGATAGGTAGGTAGGTAGATAGATAGATAGACATAGGTAGGTAGGTAGATTGATAGATACAGATAGGTAGGTAGGTAGATAGATAGATACAGATAGGTAGGTAGGTAGATAGATAGATAGAGATTGGTAGGTAGATAGATAAATACAGATAGGTAGGTAGGTAGGTAGATAGGTAGAGATAGGTAGGTAGGTAGATAGATAGATAGATAGAGATAGGTAGGTAGGTAGATTGATAGATAGAGATAGGAAGGTAGGTAGATAGATAGATAGACATAGGTAGGTAAGTAGATTGATAGATACAGATAGGTAGGTAGGTAGATAGATAGATACAGATAGGTAGGTAGGTAGGTAGATAGATAGATAGATAGATAGAGATAGGTAGGTAGGTAGGTAGATAGATAGAGATAGGTAGGTAGGTAGATAGATAGATAGAGATAGGTAGGTAGGAATATTGATAGATAGAGATAGGAAGGTATGTAGATAGATAGATACAGATAGGTAGGTAGGTAGATAGATAGATAGATAGATAGATAGATAGATAGATAGATAGATAGATAGATAGATAGATAGAGATAGGTAGGTAGGTAGGTAGGTAGATAGATAGAGATAGGTAGGTAGGTAGGTAGGTAGATAGATAGATAGAGATAGGTAGGTAGGTAGATAGATAGATACAGATAGGTAGGTAGGTAGATAGATAGATACAGATAGGTAGGTAGGTAGATAGATAGATACAGATAGGTAGGTAGGTAGATAGATAGATAGACATAGGTAGGTAGGTAGATTGATAGATACAGATAGGTAGGTAGATAGATAGATAAATACAGATAGGTAGGTAGGTAGGTAGATAGATAGAGAGAGGTAGCTAGGTAGATTGATAGATACAGATAGGTAGGTAGGTAGATAGATAGATAGAGATAGGTAGGTAGGTAGATAGATAGATAGAGAGAGGTAGCTAGGTAGATTGATAGATACAGATAGGTAGGTAGGTAGATAGATAGATAGATAGAGATAGGTAGGTAGGTAGATTGATAGATAGAGATAGGTAGGTAGGTAGATTGATAGATACAGATAGGTAGGTAGGTAGATAGATAGATACAGATAGGTAGGTAGGTAGATAGATAGATACAGATAGGGAGGTAGGTAGATAGATAGATAGAGATAGGTAGGTAGGTAGATTGATAGATACAGATAGGTAGGTAGGTAGATAGATAGATAGAGATAGGTAGGTAGGTAGATTGAAAGATACAGATAGGTAGGTAGGTAGATAGATAGATACAGATAGGTAGGTAGGTAGATTGATAGATAGAGATAGGTAGGTAGGTAGATTGATAGATACAGATAGGTAGGTAGGTAGATAGATAGATACAGATAGGTAGGTAGGTAGATAGATAGATACAGTTATGAAGGTAGGTAGGTAGATAGATAGATACAGATAGGTAGCTTGGTAGGTAGATAGATAGATACAGATAGGTAGGTAGGTAGATTGATAGATAGAGATAGGTAGGTAGGTAGATAGATAGATAGACATAGGTAGGTAGGTAGATTGATAGATACAGATAGGTAGGTAGGTAGATAGATATATACAGATAGGTAGGTAGGTAGATAGATAGATAGATAGATAGAGATAGGTAGCTAGGTAGATTGATAGATACAGATAGGTAGGTAGGTAGATTGATAGATACAGATAGGTAGGTAGGTAGATAGATAAATACAGATAGGTAGGTAGGTAGATTGATAGATAGAGATATGTAGGTAGGTAGATAGATAGATAGAGATAGGTAGATAGGTAGATAGATAGAGATAGGTAGGTAGGTAGATAGATAGATAGAGATAGATAGGTAGGTAGATTGATAGAGAAAGATAGGTAGGTACGTACATAGATAGAGATAGGTAGGTAGGTAGATTGATAGATACAGATAGGTAAGTAGGTAGATAGATAGATACAGATAGGTAGGTAGGTAGATAGATAGATACAGATATGTAGGTAGGTAGATAGATAGATAGAGATAGGTAGGTAGGTAGGTAGATAGATAGAGATAGGTAGGTAGGTAGATAGATAGATAGAGATAGGTAGGTAGGTAGATTGATAGATACAGATAGGTAGGTAGGTAGATAGATAGATACAGATAGGTAGGTAGGTAGATAGATAGATACAGATATGTAGGTAGGTAGATAGACAGATAGAGATAGGTAGGTAGGTAGGTAGGTAGATAGATAGAGATAGGTAGGTAGGTAGGTTGGTAGAGATAGGTAGGTAGGTAGATAGAAAGAGATAGTTAGGTAGGTAGGTAGATAGATACAGATAGGTAGGTAGATAGATAGAGATAGGTAGGTAGGTAGGTAGATAGATAGAGATAGGTAGGTAGGTAGATAGATAGATAGAGATAGGTAGGTAGGTAGATAGATAGATACAGATAGGTAGGTAGGTAGATAGATAGATACAGATAGGTAGGTAGGTAGATAGATAGATACAGATAGGTAGGTAGGTAGATAGATAGATAGATAGATAGATAGATAGATAGATAGATAGATAGATAGATAGATAGATAGAGATAGGTAGGTAGGTAGGTAGGTAGATAAATAGAGATAGGTAGGTAGGTAGGTAGGTAGATAGATAGATACAGATAGGTAGGTAGGTAGATAGATAGATACAGATAGGTAGGTAGGTAGATAGATAGATACAGATAGGTAGGTAGGTAGATAGATAGATAGACATAGGTAGGTAGGTAGATTGATAGATACAGATAGGTAGGTAGGTAGATAGATAGATACAGATAGGTAGGTAGGTAGATAGATAGATAGAGATAGGTAGGTAGATAGATAGATAAATACAGATAGGTAGGTAGGTAGGTAGATAGATAGAGATAGGTAGGTAGATAGATAGATAGAGATAGGTAGGTAGGTAGATTGATAGATAGAGATAGGAAGGTAGGTAGATAGATAGATAGACATAGGTAGGTAAGTAGATTGATAGATACAGATAGGTAGGTAGGTAGATAGATAGATACAGATAGGTAGGTAGGTAGATAGATAGATAGATAGATAGATAGATAGAGATAGGTAGGTAGGTAGGTAGATAGATAGAGATAGGTAGGTAGGTAGGTAGGTAGATAGATAGATAGAGATAGGTAGGTAGGTAGATAGATAGATACAGATAGGTAGGTAGGTAGATAGATAGATACAGATAGGTAGGTAGGTAGATAGATAGATACAGATAGGTAGATAGGTAGATTGATAGATACAGATAGGTAGGTAGGTAGATAGATAGATACAGATAGGAAGGTAGGTAGATAGATAGATAGAGATAGGTAGGTAGATAGATAGATAAATACAGATAGGTAGGTAGGTAGGTAGATAGATAGAGATAGGTAGGTAGGTATATAGATAGATAGAGATAGGTAGGTAGGTAGATTGATAGATAGAGATAGGTAGGTAGGTAGATAGATAGACATAGGTAGGTAGGTAGATTGATAGATACAGATAGGTAGGTAGGTAGATAGATAGATACAGATAGGTAGGTAGGTAGATAGATAGATAGAGATAGGTAGCTAGGTAGATTGATAGATACAGATAGGTAGGTAGGTAGATAGATAGATAGAGATAGGTAGGTAGGTAGATAGATAGAGATAGGTAGGTAGGTAGATAGATAGATAGAGATAGGTAGGTAGGTAGATTGATAGATAGAGATAGGAAGGTAGGTAGATAGATAGATAGACATAGGTAGGTAAGTAGATTGATAGATACAGATAGGTAGGTAGGTAGATAGATAGATACAGATAGGTAGGTAGGTAGATAGATAGATAGATAGATAGATAGATAGATAGATAGATAGATAGATAGATAGATAGATAGAGATAGGTAGGTAGGTAGGTAGATAGATAGAGATAGGTAGGTAGGTAGGTAGGTAGGTAGATAGATAGATAGAGATAGGTAGGTAGGTAGATAGATAGATACAGATAGGTAGGTAGGTAGATAGATAGATACAGATAGGTAGGTAGGTAGATAGATAGACATAGGTAGGTAGGTAGATAGATAGATACAGATAGGTAGGTAGGTAGATAGATAGATACAGATATGTAGGTAGGTAGATAGATAGATAGAGATAGGTAGGTAGGAAGGTAGATAGATAGAGATAGGTAGGTAGGTAGATAGATAGATAGAGATAGGTAGGTAGGTAGATTGATAGATACAGATAGGTAGGTAGGTAGATATTTAGATACAGATAGGTAGGTAGGTAGATAGATAGATACAGATATGTAGGTAGGTAGATAGACAGATAGAGATAGGTAGGTAGGTAGGTAGATAGATAGAGATAGGTAGGTAGGTAGGTAGGTAGAGATAGGTAGGTAGGTAGATAGAAAGAGATAGTTAGGTAGGTAGGTAGATAGATACAGATAGGTAGGTAGATAGATAGAGATAGGTAGGTAGGTAGGTAGATAGATAGAGATAGGTAGGTAGGTAGATAGATAGATACAGATAGGTAGGTAGGTAGATAGATAGATAGAGATAGGTAGGTAGGTAGATTGATAGATACAGATAGGTAGGTAGGTAGATAGATAGATAGAGATAGGTAGGTAGGTAGATTGAAAGATAAAGATAGGTAGGTAGGTAGATAGATAGATACAGATAGGTAGGTAGGTAGATTGATAGATATAGGTAGGTAGGTAGATTGATAGATACAGATAGGTAGGTAGGTAGATAGATAGATACAGATAGGTAGGTAGGTAGGTAGAGAGATACAGTTATGTAGGTAGGTAGGTAGATAGATAGATACAGATAGGTAGCTAGGTAGGTAGATAGATAGATACAGATAGGTAGGTAGGTAGATTGATAGATAGAGATAGGTAGGTAGGTAGATAGATAGATAGACATAGGTAGGTAGGTAGATTGATAGATACAGATAGGTAGGTAGGTAGATAGATAGATACAGATAGTTAGGTAGGTAGATAGATAGATAGAGATAGGTAGCTAGGTAGATTGATAGATACAGATAGGTAGGTAGGTAGATTGATAGATACAGATAGGTAGGTAGGTAGATAAATAAATACAGATAGGTAGGTAGGTAGATTGATAGATAGAGATATGTAGGTAGGTAGATAGATAGATAGAGATAGGTAGATAGGTAGATAGATAGAGATCGGTAGGTAGGTAGATAGATAGATAGAGATAGATAGGTAGGTAGATTGATAGAGACAGATAGGTAGGTTGGTAGATAGATAGAGATAGGTAGGTAGGTAGATTGATAGATACAGATAGGTAAGTAGGTAGATAGATAGATACAGATAGGTAGGTAGGTAGATAGATAGATAAAGATATGTAGGTAGGTAGATAGATAGATAGAGATAGGTAGGTAGGTAGGTAGATAGATAGAGATAGGTAGGTAGGTAGATAGATAGATAGAGATAGGTAGGTAGGTAGATTGATAGATACAGATAGGTAGGTAGGTAGATAGATAGATACAGATAGGTAGGTAGGTAGATAGATAGATACAGATATGTAGGTAGGTAGATAGACAGATAGAGATAGGTAGGTAGGTAGGTAGGTAGATAGATAGAGATAGGTAGGTAGGTAGGTAGGTAGAGATAGGTAGGTAGGTAGATAGAAAGAGATAGTTAGGTAGGTAGGTAGATAGATACAGATAGGTAGGTAGATAGATAGAGATAGGTAGGTAGCTAGGTAGATAGATAGAGATAGGTAGGTAGGTAGATAGATAGATAGAGATAGGTAGGTAGGTAGATAGATAGATACAGATAGGTAGGTAGGTAGATAGATAGATAGAGACAGGTAGGTAGGTAGATAGATAGATACAGTTATGTAGGTAGGTAGGTAGATAGATAGATACAGATAGGTAGCTAGGTAGGTAGATAGATAGATACAGATAGGTAGGTAGGCAGATTGATAGATAGAGATAGGTAGGTAGGTAGATAGATAGATAGACATAGGTAGGTAGGTAGATTGACAGATACAGATAGGTAGGTAGGTAGATAGATAGATACAGATAGGTAGGTAGGTAGATAGATAGATAGATAGAGATAGGTAGCTAGGTAGATTGATAGATACAGATAGGTAGGTAGGTAGATTGATAGATACAGATAGGTAGGTAGGTAGATAGATAAATACAGATAGGCAGGTAGGTAGATTGATAGATAGAGATATGTAGGTAGGTAGATAGATAGATAGAGATAGGTAGATAGGTAGATAGATAGAGATAGGTAGGTAGGTAGATAGATAGATAGAGATAGATAGGTAGGTAGATTGATAGAGAAAGATAGGTAGGTAGGTAGATAGATAGAGATAGGTAGGTAGGTAGATTGATAGATACAGATAGGTAAGTAGGTAGATAGATAGATACAGATAGGTAGGTAGGTAGATAGATAGATACAGATATGTAGGTAGGTAGATAGATAGATAGAGATAGGTAGGTAGGTAGGTAGATAGATAGAGATAGGTAGGTAGGTAGATAGATAGATAGAGATAGGTAGGTAGGTAGATTGATAGATACAGATAGGTAGGTAGGTAGATAGATAGATACAGATAGGTAGGTAGGTAGATAGATAGATAGATAGAGATAGGTAGCTAGGTAGATTGATAGATACAGATAGGTAGGTAGGTAGATTGATAGATACAGATAGGTAGGTAGGTAGATAGATAAATACAGATAGGCAGGTAGGTAGATTGATAGATAGAGATATGTAGGTAGGTAGATAGATAGATAGAGATAGGTAGATAGGTAGATAGATAGAGATAGGTAGGTAGGTAGATAGATAGATAGAGATAGATAGGTAGGTAGATTGATAGAGAAAGATAGGTAGGTAGGTAGATAGATAGAGATAGGTAGGTAGGTAGATTGATAGATACAGATAGGTAAGTAGGTAGATAGATAGATACAGATAGGTAGGTAGGTAGATAGATAGATACAGATATGTAGGTAGGTAGATAGATAGATAGAGATAGGTAGGTAGGTAGGTAGATAGATAGAGATAGGTAGGTAGGTAGGTAGATAGATAGAGATAGGTAGGTAGGTAGATTGATAGATACAGATAGGTAGGTAGGTAGATAGATAGATACAGATAGGTAGGTAGGTAGATAGATAGATACAGATATGTAGGTAGGTAGATAGACAGATAGAGATAGGTAGGTAGGTAGGTAGGTAGATAGATAGAGATAGGTAGGTAGGTAGGTAGGTAGAGATAGGTAGGTAGGTAGATAGAAAGAGATAGTTAGGTAGGTAGGTAGATAGATACAGATAGGTAGGTAGGTAGATAGATAGATAGAGATAGGTAGGTAGGTAGATAGATAGATACAGATAGGTAGGTAGGTAGATAGATAGATACAGATAGGTAGGTAGGTAGATAGATAGATACAGATAGGTAGGTAGGTAGATAGATAGATAGATAGATAGAGATAGGTAGGTAGGTAGGTAGATAGATAGAGATAGGTAGGTAGGTAGGTAGGTAGATAGATAGATACAGATAGGTAGGTAGGTAGATAGATAGATACAGATAGGTAGGTAGGTAGATAGATAGATACAGATAGGTAGGTAGGTAGATAGATAGATAGACATATGTAGGTAGATAGATAGATAAATACAGATAGGTAGGTAGGTAGGTAGATAGATAGAGATAGGTAGGTAGGTAGATAGATAGATAGAGATAGGTAGGTAGGTAGATTGATAGATAGAGATAGGAAGGTAGGTAGATAGATAGATAGACATAGGTAGGTAAGTAGATTGATAGATACAGATAGGTAGGTAGGTAGATAGATAGATACAGATAGGTAGGTAGGTAGATAGATAGATAGATAGATAGATAGATAGATAGATAGATAGATAGATAGATAGAGATAGGTAGGTAGGTAGATAGATAGAGATAGGTAGGTAGGTAGGTAGGTAGATAGATAGAGATAGGTAGGTAGGTAGATAGATAGATACAGATAGGTAGGTAGGTAGATAGATAGATACAGATAGGTAGGTAGATAGATAGATAGATACAGATAGGTAGGTAGGTAGATAGATAGATAGACATAGGTAGATAGGTAGATTGATAGATACAGATAGGTAGGTAGGTAGATAGATAGATACAGATAGGTAGGTAGGTAGATAGATAGATAGAGATAGGTAGGTAGATAGATAGATAAATACAGATAGGTAGGTAGGTAGATAGATAGATAGAGATAGGTAGGTAGGTAGATAGATAGATACAGATAGGTAGGTAGGTAGATAGATAGATACAGATAGGTAGGTAGATAGATAGATAGATACAGATAGGTAGGTAGGTAGATAGATAGATAGACATAGGTAGATAGGTAGATTGATAGATACAGATAGGTAGGTAGGTAGATAGATAGATACAGATAGGTAGGTAGGTAGATAGATAGATAGAGATAGGTAGGTAGATAGATAGATAAATACAGATAGGTAGGTAGGTAGGTAGATAGATAGAGATAGGTAGGTAGGTAGATAGATAGATACAGATAGGTAGGTAGGTAGATAGATAGATACAGATAGGTAGGTAGGTAGATAGATAGATAGATAGATAGAGATAGGTAGGTAGGTAGGTAGATAGATAGAGATAGGTAGGTAGGTAGGTAGGTAGATAGATAGATACAGATAGGTAGGTAGGTAGATAGATAGATAGACATAGGTAGGTAGGTAGATTAATAGATACAGATAGGTAGGTAGGTAGATAGATAGATACAGATAGGTAGGTAGGTAGATAGATAGATAGAGATAGGTAGGTAGATAGATAGATAAATACAGATAGGTAGGTAGGTAGGTAGATAGAGATAGGTAGGTAGGTAGATAGATAGATAGAGATAGGTAGGTAGGTAGATTGATAGATAGAGATAGGAAGGTAGGTAGATAGATAGATACACATAGGTAGGTAAGTAGATTGATAGATACAGATAGGTAGGTAGGTAGATAGATAGATACAGATAGGTAGGTAGGTAGATAGATAGATACAGATAGGTAGGTAGGTAGATAGATAGATAGAGATATGTACGTAGATAGATAGATAAATACAGATAGGTAGGTAGGTAGGTAGATAGATAGAGATAGGTAGGTAGGTAGATAGATAGATAGAGATAGGTAGGTAGGTAGATTGATAGATAGAGATAGGAAGGTAGGTAGATAGATAGATAGACATAGGTAGGTAAGTAGATTGATAGATACAGATAGGTAGGTAGGTAGATAGATAGATACAGATAGGTAGGTAGATAGATAGATAGATAGATAGATAGATAGATAGATAGATAGAGATAGGTAGGTAGGTAGATAGATAGAGATAGGTAGGTAGGTAGGTAGGTAGATAGATAGATAGAGATAGGTAGGTAGGTAGATAGATAGATACAGATAGGTAGGTAGGTAGATAGATAGATACAGATAGGTAGGTAGATAGATAGATAGATACAGATAGGTAGGTAGGTAGATAGATAGATAGACATAGGTAGATAGGTAGATTGATAGATACAGATAGGTAGGTAGGTAGATAGATAGATACAGATAGGTAGGTAGGTAGATAGATAGATAGAGATAGGTAGGTAGATAGATAGATAAATACAGATAGGTAGGTAGGTAGGTAGATAGATAGAGATAGGTAGGTAGGTAGATAGATAGATACAGATAGGTAGGTAGGTAGATAGATAGATACAGATAGGTAGGTAGGTAGGTAGATAGATAGATAGATAGATAGAGATAGGTAGGTAGGTAGATAGATAGAGATAGGTAGGTAGGTAGGTAGGTAGATAGATAGATACAGATAGGTAGGTAGGTAGATAGATAGATAGACATAGGTAGTTAGGTAGATTGATAGATACAGATAGGTAGGTAGGTAGATAGATAGATACAGATAGGTAGGTAGGTAGATAGATAGATAGAGATAGGTAGGTAGATAGATAGATAAATACAGATAGGTAGGTAGGTAGGTAGATAGAGATAGGTAGGTAGGTAGATAGATAGATAGAGATAGGTAGGTAGGTAGATTGATAGATAGAGATAGGAAGGTAGGTAGATAGATAGATACACATAGGTAGGTAAGTAGATTGATAGATACAGATAGGTAGGTAGGTAGATAGATAGATACAGATAGGTAGGTAGGTAGATAGATAGATAGATAGATAGATAGATAGATAGATAGATAGATAGATAGATAGATAGATAGAGATAGGTAGGTAGGTAGGTAGATAGATAGAGATAGGTAGGTAGGTAGGTAGATAGATAGATAGATAGATAGAGATAGGTAGGTAGGTAGATAGATAGATACAGATAGGTAGGTAGGTAGGTAGATAGATAGATACAGATAGGTAGGTAGGTAGATAGATAGATACAGATAGGTAGGTAGGTAGATAGATAGATAGACATAGGTAGATAGGTAGATTGATAGATACAGATAGGTAGGTAGGTAGATAGATAGATACAGATAGGTAGGTAGGTAGATAGATAGATAGAGATAGGTAGGTAGATAGATAGATAAATACAGATAGGTAGGTAGGTAGGTAGATAGATAGAGATAGGTAGGTAGGTAGATAGATAGATAGAGATAGGTAGGTAGGTAGATTGATAGATAGAGATAGGTAGGTAGGTAGATAGATAGACATAGGTAGGTAGGTAGATTGATAGATACAGATAGGTAGGTAGGTAGATAGATAGATACAGATAGGTAGGTAGGTAGATAGATAGATAGAGATAGGTAGCTAGGTAGATTGATAGATACAGATAGGTAGGTAGGTAGATAGATAGATAGAGATAGGTAGGTAGGTAGATAGATAGAGATAGGTAGGTAGGTAGATAGATAGATAGAGATAGATAGGTAGGTAGATTGATAGAGAAAGATAGGTAGGTAGGTAGATAGATAGAGATAGGTAGGTAGGTAGATTGATAGATACAGATAGGTAAGTAGGTAGATAGATAGATACAGATAGGTAGGTAGGTAGATAGATAGATACAGATATGTAGGTAGGTAGATAGATAGATAGAGATAGGTAGGTAGGATGGTAGATAGATAGAGATAGGTAGGTAGGTAGATAGATAGATAGAGATAGGTAGGTAGGTAGATTGATAGATACAGATAGGTAGGTAGGTAGATATTTAGATACAGATAGGTAGGTAGGTAGATAGATAGATACAGATATGTAGGTAGGTAGATAGACAGATAGAGATAGGTAGGTAGGTAGGTAGATAGATAGAGATAGGTAGGTAGGTAGGTAGGTAGAGATAGGTAGGTAGGTAGATAGAAAGAGATAGTTAGGTAGGTAGGTAGATAGATACAGATAGGTAGGTAGATAGATAGAGATAGGTAGGTAGGTAGATAGATAGATAGAGATAGGTAGGTAGGTAGGTAGATAGATAGAGATAGGTAGGTAGGTAGATAGATAGATAGAGATAGGTAGGTAGGTAGATAGATAGATACAGATAGGTAGGTAGGTAGATAGATAGATACAGATAGGTAGGTAGGTAGATTGATAGATACAGATAGGTAGGTAGGTAGATAGATAGATAGAGATAGGTAGGTAGGTAGATTGAAAGATACAGATAGGTAGGTAGGTAGATAGATAGATACAGATAGGTAGGTAGGTAGATTGATAGAGATAGGTAGGTAGGTAGATTGATAGATACAGATAGGTAGGTAGGTAGATAGATAGATACAGATAGGTAGGTAGGTAGGTAGAGAGATACAGTTATGTAGGTAGGTAGGTAGATAGATAGATACAGATAGGTAGCTAGGTAGGTAGATAGATAGATACAGATAGGTAGGTAGGTAGATTGATAGATAGAGATAGGTAGGTAGGTAGATAGATAGATAGACATAGGTAGGTAGGTAGATTGATAGATACAGATAGGTAGGTAGGTAGATAGATAGATACAGATAGTTAGGTAGGTAGATAGATAGATAGAGATAGGTAGCTAGGTAGATTGATAGATACAGATAGGTAGGTAGGTAGATTGATAGATACAGATAGGTAGGTAGGTAGATAAATAAATACAGATAGGTAGGTAGGTAGATTGATAGATAGAGATATGTAGGTAGGTAGATAGATAGATAGAGATAGGTAGATAGGTAGATAGATAGAGATAGGTAGGTAGGTAGATAGATAGATAGATAGAGATAGATAGGTAGGTAGATTGATAGAGACAGATAGGTAGGTAGGTAGATAGATAGAGATAGGTAGGTAGGTAGATTGATAGATACAGATAGGTAAGTAGGTAGATAGATAGATACAGATAGGTAGGTAGGTAGATAGATAGATACAGATATGTAGGTAGGTAGATAGATAGATAGAGATAGGTAGGTAGGTAGGTAGATAGAGATAGGTAGGTAGGTAGATAGATAGATAGAGATAGGTAGGTAGGTAGATTGATAGATACAGATAGGTAGGTAGGTAGATAGATATATACAGATAGGTAGGTAGGTAGATAGATAGATACAGATATGTAGGTAGGTAGATAGACAGATAGAGATAGGTAGGTAGGTAGGTAGGTAGGTAGATAGAGATAGGTAGGTAGGTAGGTAGGTAGAGATAGGTAGGTAGGTAGATAGAAAGAGATAGTTAGGTAGGTAGGTAGATAGATACAGATAGGTAGGTAGATAGATAGAGATAGGTAGGTAGGTAGGTAGATAGATAGATAGAGATAGGTAGGTAGGTAGATAGATAGATAGAGATAGGTAGGTAGGTAGATAGATAGATACAGATAGGTAGGTAGGTAGATAGATAGATAGAGATAGGTAGGTAGGTAGATAGATAGATACAGTTATGTAGGTAGGTAGGTAGATAGATAGATACAGATAGGTAGCTAGGTAGGTAGATAGATAGATACAGATAGGTAGGTAGGTAGATTGATAGATAGAGATAGGTAGGTAGGTAGATAGATAGATAGACATAGGTAGGTAGTTAGATTGATAGATACAGATAGGTAGGTAGGTAGATAGATAGATACAGATAGGTAGGTAGGTAGATAGATAGATAGATAGAGATAGGTAGCTAGGTAGATTGATAGATACAGATAGGTAGGTAGGTAGATTGATAGATACAGATAGGTAGGTAGGTAGATAGATAAATTCAGATAGGTAGGTAGGTAGATTGATAGATAGAGATATGTAGGTAGGTAGATAGATAGATAGAGATAGGTAGATAGGTAGATAGATAGAGATAGGTAGGTAGGTAGATAGATAGATAGAGATAGATAGGTAGGTAGATTGATAGAGAAAGATAGGTAGGTAGGTAGATAGATAGATAGAGATAGGTAGGTAGGTAGATTGATAGATACAGATAGGTAAGTAGGTAGATAGATAGATACAGATAGGTAGGTAGGTAGATAGATAGATACAGATATGTAGGTAGGTAGATAGATAGATAGAGATAGGTAGGTAGGTAGGTAGATAGATAGAGATAGGTAGGTAGGTAGATAGATAGATAGATAGATATAGGTAGGTAGGTAGATTGATAGATACAGATAGGTAGGTAGGTAGATAGATAGATACAGATAGGTAGGTAGGTAGATAGATAGATACAGATATGTAGGTAGGTAGATAGACAGATAGAGATAGGTAGGTAGGTAGGTAGGTAGATAGATAGAGATAGGTAGGTAGGTAGGTAGGTAGAGATAGGTAGGTAGGTAGATAGAAAGAGATAGTTAGGTAGGTAGGTAGATAGATACAGATAGGTAGGTAGATAGATAGAGATAGGTAGGTAGGTAGGTAGATAGATAGAGATAGGTAGGTAGGTAGATAGATAGATAGAGATAGGTAGGTAGGTAGATAGATAGATACAGATAGGTAGGTAGGTAGATAGATAGATACAGATAGGTAGGTAGGTAGATAGATAGATAGAGATAGGTAGGTAGGTAGATTGATAGATACAGATAGGTAGGTAGGTAGATAGATAGATAGAGATAGGTAGGTAGGTAGATTGAAAGATACAGATAGGTAGGTAGGTAGATAGATAGATACAGATAGGTAGGTAGGTAGATTGATAGAGATAGGTAGGTAGGTAGATTGATAGATACAGATAGGTAGGTAGGTAGATAGATAGATACAGATAGGTAGGTAGGTAGATAGATACAGTTATATAGGTAGGTAGGTAGATAGATAGATACAGATAGGTAGCTAGCTAGGTAGATAGATAGATACAGATAGGTAGGTAGGTAGATTGATAGATAGAGATAGGTAGGTAGGTAGATAGATAGATAGACATAGGTAGGTAGGTAGATTGATAGATACAGATAGGTAGGTAGGTAGATAGATAGATACAGATAGTTAGGTAGGTAGATAGATAGATAGAGATAGGTAGCTAGGTAGATTGATAGATACAGATAGGTAGGTAGGTAGATTGACAGATACAGATAGGTAGGTAGGTAGATAGATAAATACAGATAGGTAGGTAGGTAGATTGATAGATAGAGATATGTAGGTAGGTAGATAGATAGATAGAGATAGGTAGATAGGTAGATAGATAGAGATAGGTAGGTAGGTAGATAGATAGATAGAGATAGATAGGTAGGTAGATTGATAGAGAAAGATAGGTAGGTAGGTAGATAGATAGAGATAGGTAGGTAGGTAGATTGATAGATACAGATAGGTAAGTAGGTAGATAGATAGATACAGATAGGTAGGTAGGTAGATAGATAGATACAGATATGTAGGTAGGTAGATAGATAGATAGAGATAGGTAGGTAGGTAGGTAGATAGATAGAGATAGGTAGGTAGGTAGGTAGGTAGAGATAGGTAGGTAGGTAGATAGAAAGAGATAGTTAGGTAGGTAGGTAGATAGATACAGATAGGTAGGTAGATAGATAGAGATAGGTAGGTAGGTAGATAGATAGATAGAGATAGGTAGGTAGGTAGATAGATAGATAGAGATAGGTAGGTAGGTAGATAGATAGATACAGATAGGTAGGTAGGTAGATAGATAGATACAGATAGGTAGGTAGGTAGATAGATAGATAGAGATAGGTAGGTAGGTAGATTGATAGATACAGGTAGGTAGGTAGGTAGATAGATAGATAGAGATAGGTAGGTAGGTAGATTGAAAGATACAGATAGGTAGGTAGGTAGATAGATAGATACAGATAGGTAGGTAGGTAGATTGATAGAGATAGGTAGGTAGGTAGATTGATAGATACAGATAGGTAGGTAGGTAGATAGATAGATACAGATAGGTAGGTAGGTAGGTAGAGAGATACAGTTATGTAGGTAGGTAGGTAGATAGATAGATACAGATAGGTAGCTAGGTAGGTAGATAGATAGATACAGATAGGTAGGTAGGTAGATTGATAGATAGAGATAGGTAGGTAGGTAGATAGATAGATAGACATAGGTAGGTAGGTAGATTGATAGATACAGATAGGTAGGTAGGTAGATAGATAGATACAGATAGGTAGGTAGATAGATAGATAGAGATAGGTAGCTAGGTAGATTGATAGATACAGATAGGTAGGTAGGTAGATTGATAGATACAGATAGGTAGGTAGGTAGATAAATAAATACAGATAGGTAGGTAGGTAGATTGATAGATAGAGATATGTAGGTAGGTAGATAGATAGATAGAGATAGGTAGATAGGTAGATAGATAGAGATAGGTAGGTAGGTAGATAGATAGATAGATAGATAGAGATAGATAGGTAGGTAGATTGATAGAGACAGATAGGTAGGTAGGTAGATAGATAGAGATAGGTAGGTAGGTAGATTGATAGATACAGATAGGTAAGTAGGTAGATAGATAGATACAGATAGGTAGGTAGGTAGATAGATAGATACAGATATGTAGGTAGGTAGATAGATAGATAGAGATAGGTAGGTAGGTAGGTAGATAGATAGAGATAGGTAGGTAGGTAGATAGATAGATAGAGATAGGTAGGTAGGTAGATTGATAGATACAGATAGGTAGGTAGGTAGATAGATATATACAGATAGGTAGGTAGGTAGATAGATAGATACAGATATGTAGGTAGGTAGATAGACAGATAGAGATAGGTAGGTAGGTAGGTAGGTAGATAGATAGAGATAGGTAGATAGGTAGGTAGGTAGAGATAGGTAGGTAGGTAGATAGAAAGAGATAGTTAGGTAGGTAGATAGATAGATACAGATAGGTAGGTAGATAGATAGAGATAGGTAGGTAGGTAGGTAGATAGATAGAGATAGGTAGGTAGGTAGATAGATAGATAGAGATAGGTAGCTAGGTAGATAGATAGATACAGATAGGTAGGTAGGTAGATAGATAGATAGAGATAGGTAGGTAGGTAGATAGATAGATACAGTTATGTAGGTAGGTAGGTAGATAGATAGATACAGATAGGTAGCTAGGTAGGTAGATAGATAGATACAGATAGGTAGGTAGGTAGATTGATAGATAGAGATAGGTAGGTAGGTAGATAGATAGATAGACATAGGTAGGTAGGTAGATTGATAGATACAGATAGGTAGGTAGGTAGATAGATAGATACAGATAGGTAGGTAGGTAGATAGATAGATAGATAGATAGAGATAGGTAGCTAGGTAGATTGATAGATACAGATAGGTAGGTAGGTAGATTGATAGATACAGATAGGTAGGTAGGTAGATAGATAAATTCAGATAGGTAGGTAGGTAGATTGATAGATAGAGATATGTAGGTAGGTAGATAGATAGATAGAGATAGGTAGATAGGTAGATAGATAGAGATAGGTAGGTAGGTAGATAGATAGATAGAGATAGATAGGTAGGTAGATTGATAGAGAAAGATAGGTAGGTAGGTAGATAGATAGATAGAGATAGGTAGGTAGGTAGATTGATAGATACAGATAGGTAAGTAGGTAGATAGATAGATACAGATAGGTAGGTAGGTAGATAGATAGATACAGATATGTAGGTAGGTAGATAGATAGATAGAGATAGGTAGGTAGGTAGGTAGATAGATAGAGATAGGTAGGTAGGTAGATAGATAGATAGAGATAGGTAGGTAGGTAGATTGATAGATACAGATAGGTAGGTAGGTAGATAGATAGATACAGATAGGTAGGTAGGTAGATAGATAGATACAGATATGTAGGTAGGTAGATAGACAGATAGAGATAGGTAGGTAGGTAGGTAGGTAGATAGATAGAGATAGGTAGGTAGGTAGGTAGGTAGAGATAGGTAGGTAGGTAGATAGAAAGAGATAGTTAGGTAGGTAGGTAGATAGATACAGATAGGTAGGTAGATAGATAGAGATAGGTAGGTAGGTAGGTAGATAGATAGAGATAGGTAGGTAGGTAGATAGATAGATAGAGATAGGTAGGTAGGTAGATAGATAGATACAGATAGGTAGGTAGGTAGATAGATAGATACAGATAGGTAGGTAGGTAGATAGATAGATAGAGATAGGTAGGTAGGTAGATTGATAGATACAGATAGGTAGGTAGGTAGATAGATAGATAGAGATAGGTAGGTAGGTAGATTGAAAGATACAGATAGGTAGGTAGGTAGATAGATAGATACAGATAGGTAGGTAGGTAGATTGATAGAGATAGGTAGGTAGGTAGATTGATAGATACAGATAGGTAGGTAGGTAGATAGATAGATACAGATAGGTAGGTAGGTAGATAGATAGATACAGATATGTAGGTAGGTAGATAGACAGATAGAGATAGGTAGGTAGGTAGGTAGGTAGATAGATAGAGATAGGTAGGTAGGTAGGTAGGTAGAGATAGGTAGGTAGGTAGATAGAAAGAGATAGTTAGGTAGGTAGGTAGATAGATACAGATAGGTAGGTAGATAGATAGAGATAGGTAGGTAGGTAGGTAGATAGATAGAGATAGGTAGGTAGGTAGATAGATAGATAGAGATAGGTAGGTAGGTAGATAGATAGATACAGATAGGTAGGTAGGTAGATAGATAGATACAGATAGGTAGGTAGGTAGATAGATAGATAGAGATAGGTAGGTAGGTAGATTGATAGATACAGATAGGTAGGTAGGTAGATAGATAGATAGAGATAGGTAGGTAGGTAGATTGAAAGATACAGATAGGTAGGTAGGTAGATAGATAGATACAGATAGGTAGGTAGGTAGATTGATAGAGATAGGTAGGTAGGTAGATTGATAGATACAGATAGGTAGGTAGGTAGATAGATAGATACAGATAGGTAGGTAGGTAGATAGATACAGTTATGTAGGTAGGTAGGTAGATAGATAGATACAGATAGGTAGCTAGGTAGGTAGATAGATAGATACAGATAGGTAGGTAGGTAGATTGATAGATAGAGATAGGTAGGTAGGTAGATAGATAGATAGACATAGGTAGGTAGGTAGATTGATAGATACAGATAGGTAGGTAGGTAGATAGATAGATACAGATAGTTAGGTAGGTAGATAGATAGATAGAGATAGGTAGCTAGGTAGATTGATAGATACAGATAGGTAGGTAGGTAGATTGATAGATACAGATAGGTAGGTAGGTAGATAGATAAATACAGATAGGTAGGTAGGTAGATTGATAGATAGAGATATGTAGGTAGGTAGATAGATAGATAGAGATAGGTAGATAGGTAGATAGATAGAGATAGGTAGGTAGATAGATAGATACAGATAGGTACGTAGGTAGATAGATAGATAGAGATAGGTAGGTAGGTAGATAGATAGATAGATAGAGATAGGTAGGTAGGTAGGTAGGTAGATAGATAGAGATAGGTAGGTAGGTAGGTAGATAGATAGATAGAGATAGGTAGGTAGGTAGATAGATAGATACAGATAGGTAGGTAGGTAGATAGATAGATACAGATAGGTAGGTAGGTAGATAGATAGATACAGATAGGTAGGTAGGTAGATAGATAGATAGATAGAGATAGGTAGGTAGGTAGGTAGATAGATAGAGATAGGTAGGTAGGTAGGTAGATAGATAGATACAGATAGGTAGGTAGGTAGATAGATAGATACAGATAGGTAGGTAGGTAGATAGATAGATACAGATAGGTAGGTAGTTAGATAGATAGATACAGATAGGTAGGTAGGTAGATAGATAGATAGACATAGGTAGGTAGGTAGATTGATAGATACAGATAGGTAGGTAGGTAGATAGATAGATACAGATAGGTAGGTAGGTAGATAGATAGATAGAGATTGGTAGGTAGATAGATAGATAAATACAGATAGGTAGGTAGGTAGGTAGATAGATAGAGATAGGTAGGTAGGTAGATAGATAGATAGAGATAGGTAGGTAGGTAGATTGATAGATAGAGATAGGAAGGTAGGTAGATAGATAGATAGACATAGGTAGGTAAGTAGATTGATAGATACAGATAGGTAGGTAGGTAGATAGATAGATACAGATAGGTAGGTAGGTAGATAGATAGATAGATAGAGATAGGTAGGTAGGTAGGTAGATAGATAGAGATAGGTAGGTAGGTAGGTAGGTAGGTAGGTAGATAGATAGATAGAGATAGGTAGGTAGGTAGATAGATAGATACAGATAGGTAGGTAGGTAGATAGATAGATACAGATAGGTAGGTAGGTAGATAGATAGATACAGATAGGTAGGTAGGTAGATAGATAGATAGACATAGGTAGGTAGGTAGATTGATAGATACAGATAGGTAGGTAGGTAGATAGATAGATACAGATAGGTAGGTAGGTAGATAGATAGATAGAGATAGGTAGGTAGATAGATAGATAAATACAGATAGGTAGGTAGGTAGGTAGATAGATAGAGATAGGTAGGTAGGTAGATAGATAGATAGAGATAGGTAGGTAGGTAGATTGATAGATAGAGATAGGTAGGTAGGTAGATAGATAGACATAGGTAGGTAGGTAGATTGATAGATACAGATAGGTAGGTAGGTAGATAGATAGATACAGATAGGTAGGTAGGTAGATAGATAGATAGAGATAGGTAGCTAGGTAGATTGATAGATACAGATAGGTAGGTAGGTAGATAGATAGATAGAGATAGGTAGGTAGGTAGATTGATAGATAGAGATAGGTAGGTAGGTAGATTGATAGATACAGATAGGTAGGTAGGTAGATAGATAGATACAGATAGGTAGGTAGGTAGATAGATAGATACAGATAGGGAGGTAGGTAGATAGATAGAGATAGGTAGGTAGGTAGATTGATAGATACAGATAGGTAGGTAGGTAGATAGATAGATAGAGATAGGTAGGTAGGTAGATTGAAAGATACAGATAGGTAGGTAGGTAGATAGATAGATACAGATAGGTAGGTAGGTAGATTGATAGATAGAGATAGGTAGGTAGGTAGATTGATAGATACAGATAGGTAGGTAGGTAGATAGATAGATACAGATAGGTAGGTAGGTAGATAGATAGATACAGTTATGTAGGTAGGTAGGTAGATAGATAGATACAGATAGGTAGCTAGGTAGGTAGATAGATAGATACAGATAGGTAGGTAGGTAGATTGATAGATACAGATAGGTAGGTAGGTAGATAGATAGATAGACATAGGTAGGTAGGTAGATTGATAGATACAGATAGGTAGGTAGGTAGATAGATAGATACAGATAGGTAGGTAGGTAGATAGATAGATAGATAGATAGATAGATAGATAGATAGATAGATAGAAAAGATAGAGATAGGTAGCTAGGTACATTGATAGATACAGATAGGTAGGTAGGTAGATTGATAGATACAGATAGGTAGGTAGGTAGATAGATAGATAAATACAGATAGGGAGGTAGGTAGATTGATAGATAGAGATATGTAGGTAGGTAGATAGATAGATAGAGATAGGTAGATAGGTAGATAGATAGAGATAGGTAGGTAGGTAGATAGATAGATAGAGATAGATAGGTAGGTAGATTGATAGAGACAGATAGGTAGGTAGGTAGATAGATAGAGATAGGTAGGTAGGTAGATTGATAGATACAGATAGGTAAGTAGGTAGATAGATAGATACAGATAGGTAGGTAGGTAGATAGATAGATACAGATATGTAGGTAGGTAGATAGATAGATAGAGATAGGTAGGTAGGTAGGTAGATAGATAGATACAGATAGGTAGGTAGGTAGATAGATAGATAGATAGATAGATAGATAGAGATAGGTAGGTAGGTAGGTAGGTAGATAGATAGAGATAGGTAGGTAGGTAGGTAGGTAGATAGATAGATAGAGATAGGTAGGTAGGTAGATAGATAGATACAGATAGGTAGGTAGGTAGATAGATAGATACAGATAGGTAGGTAGGTAGATAGATAGATAGACATAGGTAGGTAGGTAGATTGATAGATACAGATAGGTAGGTAGGTAGATAGATAGATACAGATAGGTAGGTAGGTAGATAGATAGATAGATAGATAGATAGAGATAGGTAGCTAGGTACATTGATAGATACAGATAGGTAGGTAGGTAGATTGATAGATACAGATAGGTAGGTAGGTAGATAGATAGATAAATACAGATAGGGAGGTAGGTAGATTGATAGATAGAGATATGTAGGTAGGTAGATAGATAGATAGAGATAGGTAGATAGGTAGATAGATAGAGATAGGTAGGTAGGTAGATAGATAGATAGAGATAGATAGGTAGGTAGATTGATAGAGACAGATAGGTAGGTAGGTAGATAGATAGAGATAGGTAGGTAGGTAGATTGATAGATACAGATAGGTAAGTAGGTAGATAGATAGATACAGATAGGTAGGTAGGTAGATAGATAGATACAGATATGTAGGTAGGTAGATAGATAGATAGAGATAGGTAGGTAGGTAGGTAGATAGATAGATACAGATAGGTAGGTAGGTAGATAGATAGATAGATAGATAGATAGATAGATAGATAGATAGATAGAGATAGGTAGGTAGGTAGGTAGGTAGGTAGATAGATAGAGATAGGTAGGTAGGTAGGTAGGTAGGTAGGTAGATAGATAGATAGAGATAGGTAGGTAGGTAGATAGATAGATACAGATAGGTAGGTAGGTAGATAGATAGATACAGATAGGTAGGTAGGTAGATAGATAGATAGACATAGGTAGGTAGGTAGATTGATAGCTACAGATAGGTAGGTAGGTAGATAGATAGATACAGATAGGTAGGTAGGTAGATAGATAGATAGAGATAGGTAGGTAGATAGATAGATAAATACAGATAGGTAGGTAGGTAGGTAGATAGATAGAGATAGGTAGGTAGGTAGATAGATAGATAGAGATAGGTAGGTAGGTAGATTGATAGATAGAGATAGGTAGGTAGGTAGATAGATAGATAGAGATAGATAGGTAGGTAGATTGATAGAGACAGATAGGTAGGTAGGTAGATAGATAGAGATAGGTAGGTAGGTAGATTGATAGATACAGATAGGTAGGTAGGTAGATAGATAGATACAGATAGGTAGGTAGATAGATAGATAGATACAGATATGTAGGTAGGTAGATAGATAGATAGAGATAGGTAGGTAGGTAGGTAGATAGATAGACATAGGTAGGTAGGTAGATAGATAGATAGAGATAGGTAGGTAGGTAGATTGATAGATACAGATAGGTAGGTAGGTAGATAGATAGATACAGATAGGTAGGTAGGTAGGTAGGTAGGTAGATAGATAGAGATAGGTAGGTAGGTAGATTGATAGATAGAGATAGGTAGGTAGGTAGATTGATAGATACAGATAGGTAGGTAGGTAGATAGATAGATAGAGATAGGTAGGTAGGTAGATTGATAGATAGAGATAGGTAGGTAGGTAGATTGATAGATACAGATAGGTAGGTAGGTAGATAGATAGATACAGATAGGTAGGTAGGTAGATAGATAGATACAGATAGGGAGGTAGGTAGATAGATAGATAGAGATAGGTAGGTAGGTAGATTGAAAGATACAGATAGGTAGGTAGGTAGATAGATAGATACAGATAGGTAGGTAGGTAGATTGATAGATAGAGATAGGTAGGAAGGTAGATTGATAGATACAGATAGGTAGGTAGGTAGATAGATAGATACAGATAGGTAGGTAGGTAGATAGATAGATACAGTTATGTAGGTAGGTAGGTAGATAGATAGATACAGATAGGTAGGTAGGTAGATTGATAGATAGAGATAGGTAGGTAGGTAGATAGATAGATACAGATAGGTAGGTAGGTAGATAGATAGATAGATAGAGATAGGTAGCTAGGTAGATTGATAGATACAGATAGGTAGGTAGGTAGATTGATAGATACAGATAGGTAGGTAGGTAGATAGATAAATACAGATAGGTAGGTAGGTAGATTGATAGATAGAGATATGTAGGTAGGTAGATAGATAGATAGAGATAGGTAGATAGGTAGATAGATAGAGATAGGTAGGTAGTTAGATAGATAGATAGAGATAGATAGGTAGGTAGATTGATAGAGACAGATAGGTAGGTAGGTAGATAGATAGAGATAGGTAGGTAGGTAGATTGATAGATAAAGATAGGTAAGAAGGTAGATAGATAGATACAGATAGGTAGGTAGGTAGATAGATAGATACAGATATGTAGGTAGGTAGATAGATAGATAGAGATAGGTAGGTAGGTAGGTAGATAGATAGAGATAGGTAGGTAGATAGATAGATAGAGATAGGTAGGTAGGTAGATTGATAGATACAGATAGGTAGGTAGGTAGATAGATAGATACAGATAGGTAGGTAGGTAGATAGATAGATACAGATTTGAAGGTAGGTAGATAGACAGATAGCGATAGGTAGGTAGGTAGGTAGGTAGGTAGATAGATAGAGATAGGTAGGTAGGTAGGTAGGTAGGTAGAGATAGGTAGGTAGGTAGATAGAAAGAGATAGTTAGGTAGGTAGGTAGATAGATACAGATAGGTAGGTAGATAGATAGAGATAGGTAGGTAGGTAGATAGATAGATAGAGATAGGTAGGTAGGTAGATAGATAGATACAGATAGGTAGGTAGGTTGATAGATAGATAGAGATAGGTAGGTAGTTAGATAGATAGATAGACATAGGTAGGTAGGTAGATTGATAGAGACAGATAGGTAGGTAGGTAGATAGATAGATACAGATAGGTACGTAGGTAGATAGATAGATACAGATAGGTAGGTAGGTAGATAGATAGATAGATAGATAGAGATAGGTAGGTAGGTAGGTAGATAGAGATAGGTAGGTAGGTAGGTAGATAGATAGATAGAGATAGGTAGGTAGGTAGATAGATAGATACAGATAGGTAGGTAGGTAGATAGATAGATACAGATAGGTAGGTAGGTAGATAGATAGATACAGATAGGTAGGTAGGTAGATAGATAGATAGATAGAGATAGGTAGGTAGGTAGGTAGATAGATAGAGATAGGTAGGTAGTTAGGTAGATAGATAGATACAGATAGGTAGGTAGGTAGATAGATAGATACAGATAGGTGGGTAGGTAGATAGATAGATACAGATAGGTAGGTAGGTAGATAGATAGATACAGATAGGTAGGTAGGTAGATAGATAGATAGACATAGGTAGGTAGGTAGATTGATAGATACAGATAGGTAGGTAGGTAGATAGATAGATACAGATAGGTAGGTAGGTAGATAGATAGATAGAGATTGGTAGGTAGATAGATAGATAAATACAGATAGGTAGGTAGGTAGGTAGATAGATAGAGATAGGTAGGTAGGTAGATAGATAGATAGATAGATAGATAGAGATAGGTAGGTAGGTAGATTGATAGATAGAGATAGGAAGGTAGATAGATAGATAGATAGACATAGGTAGGTAAGTAGATTGATAGATACAGATAGGTAGGTAGGTAGATAGATAGATACAGATAGGTAGGTAGGTAGATAGATAGATAGATAGAGATAGGTAGGTAGGTAGGTAGATAGATAGAGATAGGTAGGTAGGTAGGTAGGTAGGTAGGTAGATAGATAGATAGAGATAGGTAGGTAGGTAGATAGATAGATACAGATAGGTAGGTAGGTAGATAGATAGATACAGATAGGTAGGTAGGTAGATAGATAGATACAGATAGGTAGGTAGGTAGATAGATAGATAGACATAGGTAGGTAGGTAGATTGATAGATACAGATAGGTAGGTAGGTAGATAGATAGATACAGATAGGTAGGTAGGTAGATAGATAGATAGAGATAGGTAGGTAGATAGATAGATAAATACAGATAGGTAGGTAGGTAGGTAGATAGATAGAGATAGGTAGGTAGGTAGATAGATAGATAGAGATAGGTAGGTAGGTAGATTGATAGATAGAGATAGGTAGGTAGGTAGATAGATAGACATAGGTAGGTAGGTAGATTGATAGATACAGATAGGTAGGTAGGTAGATAGATAGATACAGATAGGTAGGTAGGTAGATAGATAGATAGAGATAGGTAGCTAGGTAGATTGATAGATACAGATAGGTAGGTAGGTAGATAGATAGATAGAGATAGGTAGGTAGGTAGATTGATAGATAGAGATAGGTAGGTAGGTAGATTGATAGATACAGATAGGTAGGTAGGTAGATAGATAGATACAGATAGGTAGGTAGGTAGATAGATAGATACAGATAGGGAGGTAGGTAGATAGATAGAGATAGGTAGGTAGGTAGATTGATAGATACAGATAGGTAGGTAGGTAGATAGATAGATACAGATAGGTAGGTAGGTAGATAGATAGATAGAGATAGGTAGGTAGATAGATAGATAAATACAGATAGGTAGGTAGGTAGGTAGATAGATAGAGATAGGTAGGTAGGTAGATAGATAGATAGAGATAGGTAGGTAGGTAGATTGATAGATAGAGATAGGTAGGTAGGTAGATAGATAGACATAGGTAGGTAGGTAGATTGATAGATACAGATAGGTAGGTAGGTAGATAGATAGATACAGATAGGTAGGTAGGTAGATAGATAGATAGAGATAGGTAGCTAGGTAGATTGATAGATACAGATAGGTAGGTAGGTAGATAGATAGATAGAGATAGGTAGGTAGGTAGATTGATAGATAGAGATAGGTAGGTAGGTAGATTGATAGATACAGATAGGTAGGTAGGTAGATAGATAGATACAGATAGGTAGGTAGGTAGATAGATAGATACAGATAGGGAGGTAGGTAGATAGATAGAGATAGGTAGGTAGGTAGATTGATAGATACAGATAGGTAGGTAGGTAGATAGATAGATAGAGATAGGTAGGTAGGTAGATTGAAAGATACAGATAGGTAGGTAGGTAGATAGATAGATACAGATAGGTAGGTAGGTAGATTGATAGATAGAGATAGGTAGGTAGGTAGATTGATAGATACAGATAGGTAGGTAGGTAGATAGATAGATACAGATAGGTAGGTAGGTAGATAGATAGATACAGATAGGTAGGTAGGTAGATAGATAGATAGATAGAGATAGGTAGGTAGGTAGATTGATAGATACAGATAGGTAGGTAGGTAGGTAGATTGATAGATAGAGATAGGTAGGTAGGTAGATAGATAGATAGACATAGGTAGGTAGGTAGATTGATAGATACAGATAGGTAGGTAGGTAGATAGATAGATACAGATAGGTAGGTAGGTAGATAGATAGATAGATAGAGATAGGTAGCTAGGTAGATTGATAGATACAGATAGGTAGGTAGGTAGATTGATAGATACAGATAGGTAGGTAGGTAGATAGATAGATAAATACAGATAGGTAGGTAGGTAGATTGATAGATAGAGATATGTAGGTAGGTAGATAGATAGATAGATAGAGATAGGTAGATAGGTAGATAGATAGAGATAGGTAGGTAGGTAGATAGATAGATAGAGATAGATAGGTAGGTAGATTGATAGAGACAGATAGGTAGGTAGGTAGATAGATAGAGATAGGTAGGTAGGTAGATTGATAGATACAGATAGGTAAGTAGGTAGATAGATAGATACAGATAGGTAGGTAGGTAGATAGATAGATACAGATATGTAGGTAGGTAGATAGATAGATAGAGATAGGTAGGTAGGTAGGTAGATAGATAGATACAGATAGGTAGGTAGGTAGGTAGATAGATAGATAGATAGATAGATAGAGATAGGTAGGTAGGTAGGTAGGTAGATAGATAGAGATAGGTAGGTAGGTAGGTAGGTAGATAGATAGATAGAGATAGGTAGGTAGGTAGATAGATAGATACAGATAGGTAGGTAGGTAGATAGATAGATACAGATAGGTAGGTAGGTAGATAGATAGATAGACATAGGTAGGTAGGTAGATTGATAGATACAGATAGGTAGGTAGGTAGATAGATAGATACAGATAGGTAGGTAGGTAGATAGATAGATAGATAGATAGAGATAGGTAGCTAGGTACATTGATAGATACAGATAGGTAGGTAGGTAGATTGATAGATACAGATAGGTAGGTAGGTAGATAGATAGATAAATACAGATAGGGAGGTAGGTAGATTGATAGATAGAGATATGTAGGTAGGTAGATAGATAGATAGAGATAGGTAGATAGGTAGATAGATAGAGATAGGTAGGTAGGTAGATAGATAGAGATAGATAGGTAGGTAGATTGATAGAGACAGATAGGTAGGTAGGTAGATAGATAGAGATAGGTAGGTAGGTAGATTGATAGATACAGATAGGTAAGTAGGTAGATAGATAGATACAGATAGGTAGGTAGGTAGATAGATAGATACAGATATGTAGGTAGGTAGATAGATAGATAGAGATAGGTAGGTAGGTAGGTAGATAGATAGATACAGATAGGTAGGTAGGTAGATAGATAGATAGATAGATAGATAGATAGATAGATAGAGATAGGTAGGTAGGTAGGTAGGTAGGTAGATAGATAGAGATAGGTAGGTAGGTAGGTAGGTAGGTAGATAGATAGATAGAGATAGGTAGGTAGGTAGATAGATAGATACAGATAGGTAGGTAGGTAGATAGATAGATACAGATAGGTAGGTAGGTAGATAGATAGATAGACATAGGTAGGTAGGTAGATTGATAGATACAGATAGGTAGGTAGGTAGATAGATAGATACAGATAGGTAGGTAGGTAGATAGATAGATAGATAGAGATAGGTAGGTAGATAGATAAATACAGATAGGTAGGTAGGTAGGTAGATAGATAGAGATAGGTAGGTAGGTAGATAGATAGATAGAGATAGGTAGGTAGGTAGATTGATAGATAGAGATAGGTAGGTAGGTAGATAGATAGATAGAGATAGATAGGTAGGTAGATTGATAGAGACAGATAGGTAGGTAGGTAGATAGATAGAGATAGGTAGGTAGGTAGATTGATAGATACAGATAGGTAGGTAGGTAGATAGATAGATACAGATAGGTAGGTAGATAGATAGATAGATACAGATATGTAGGTAGGTAGATAGATAGATAGAGATAGGTAGGTAGGTAGGTAGATAGATAGACATAGGTAGGTAGGTAGATAGATAGATAGAGATAGGTAGGTAGGTAGATTGATAGATACAGATAGGTAGGTAGGTAGATAGATAGATACAGATAGGTAGGTAGGTAGGTAGGTAGGTAGATAGATAGAGATAGGTAGGTAGGTAGATTGATAGATAGAGATAGGTAGGTAGGTAGATTGATAGATACAGATAGGTAGGTAGGTAGATAGATAGATAGAGATAGGTAGGTAGGTAGATTGATAGATAGAGATAGGTAGGTAGGTAGATTGATAGATACAGATAGGTAGGTAGGTAAATAGATAGATACAGATAGGTAGGTAGGTAGATAGATAGATACAGATAGGGAGGTAGGTAGATAGATAGATAGAGATAGGTAGGTAGGTAGATTGAAAGATACAGATAGTAGGTAGGTAGATAGATAGATACAGATAGGTAGGTAGGTAGATTGATAGATAGAGATAGGTAGGAAGGTAGATTGTTAGATACAGATAGGTAGGTAGGTAGATAGATAGATACAGATAGGTAGGTAGGTAGATAGATAGATACAGTTATGTAGGTAGGTAGGTAGATAGATAGATACAGATAGGTAGGTAGGTAGATTGATAGATAGAGATAGGTAGGTAGGTAGATAGATAGATAGACATAGGTAGGTAGGTAGATTGATAGATAGAGATAGGTAGGTAGGTAGATAGATAGATACAGATAGGTAGGTAGGTAGATAGATAGATAGATAGAGATAGGTAGCTAGGTAGATTGATAGATACAGATAGGTAGGTAGGTAGATTGGTAGATACAGATAGGTAGGTAGGTAGATAGATAAATACAGATAGGTAGGTAGGTAGATTGATAGATAGAGATATGTAGGTAGGTAGATAGATAGATAGAGATAGGTAGATAGGTAGATAGATAGAGATAGGTAGGTAGTTAGATAGATAGAGATAGATAGGTAGGTAGATTGATAGAGACAGATAGGTAGGTAGGTAGATAGATAGAGATAGGTAGGTAGGTAGATTGATAGATAAAGATAGGTAAGAAGGTAGATAGATAGATACAGATAGGTAGGTAGGTAGATAGATAGATACAGATATGTAGGTAGGTAGATAGATAGATAGAGATAGGTAGGTAGGTAGGTAGATAGATAGAGATAGGTAGGTAGATAGATAGATAGAGATAGGTAGGTAGGTAGATTGATAGATACAGATAGGTAGGTAGGTAGATAGATAGATACAGATAGGTAGGTAGGTAGATAGATAGATACAGATTTGAAGGTAGGTAGATAGACAGATAGAGATAGGTAGGTAGGTAGGTAGGTAGGTAGATAGATAGAGATAGGTAGGTAGGTAGGTAGGTAGAGATAGGTAGGTAGGTAGATAGAAAGAGATAGTTAGGTAGGTAGGTAGATAGATACAGATAGGTAGGTAGATAGATAGAGATAGGTAGGTAGGTAGATAGATAGATAGAGATAGGTAGGTAGGTAGATAGATAGATACAGATAGGTAGGTAGGTTGATAGATAGATAGAGATAGGTAGGTAGTTAGATAGATAGATAGACATAGGTAGGTAGGTAGATTGATAGAGACAGATAGGTAGGTAGGTAGATAGATAGATACAGATAGGTACGTAGGTAGATAGATAGATACAGATAGGTAGGTAGGTAGATAGATAGATAGATAGATAGAGATAGGTAGGTAGGTAGGTAGATAGAGATAGGTAGGTAGGTAGGTAGATAGATAGATAGAGATATGTAGGTAGGTAGATAGATAGATACAGATAGGTAGGTAGGTAGATAGATAGATACAGATAGGTAGGTAGGTAGATAGATAGATACAGATAGGTAGGTAGGTAGATAGATAGATAGATAGAGATAGGTAGGTAGGTAGGTAGATAGATAGAGATAGGTAGGTAGTTAGGTAGATAGATAGATACAGATAGGTAGGTAGGTAGATAGATAGATACAGATAGGTGGGTAGGTAGATAGATAGATACAGATAGGTAGGTAGGTAGATAGATAGATACAGATAGGTAGGTAGGTAGATAGATAGATAGACATAGGTAGGTAGGTAGATTGATAGATACAGATAGGTAGGTAGGTAGATAGATAGATACAGATAGGTAGGTAGGTAGATAGATAGATAGAGATTGGTAGGTAGATAGATAGATAAATACAGATAGGTAGGTAGGTAGGTAGATAGATAGAGATAGGTAGGTAGGTAGATAGATAGATAGATAGATAGATAGATAGAGATAGGTAGGTAGGTAGATTGATAGATAGAGATAGGAAGGTAGATAGATAGATAGATAGACATAGGTAGGTAAGTAGATTGATAGATACAGATAGGTAGGTAGGTAGATAGATAGATACAGATAGGTAGGTAGGTAGATAGATAGATAGATAGAGATAGGTAGGTAGGTAGGTAGATAGATAGAGATAGGTAGGTAGGTAGGTAGGTAGGTAGGTAGATAGATAGATAGAGATAGGTAGGTAGGTAGATAGATAGATACAGATAGGTAGGTAGGTAGATAGATAGATACAGATAGGTAGGTAGGTAGATAGATAGATACAGATAGGTAGGTAGGTAGATAGATAGATAGACATAGGTAGGTAGGTAGATTGATAGATACAGATAGGTAGGTAGGTAGATAGATAGATACAGATAGGTAGGTAGGTAGATAGATAGATAGAGATAGGTAGGTAGATAGATAGATAAATACAGATAGGTAGGTAGGTAGGTAGATAGATAGAGATAGGTAGGTAGGTAGATAGATAGATAGAGATAGGTAGGTAGGTAGATTGATAGATAGAGATAGGTAGGTAGGTAGATAGATAGACATAGGTAGGTAGGTAGATTGATAGATACAGATAGGTAGGTAGGTAGATAGATAGATACAGATAGGTAGGTAGGTAGATAGATAGATAGAGATAGGTAGCTAGGTAGATTGATAGATACAGATAGGTAGGTAGGTAGATAGATAGATAGAGATAGGTAGGTAGGTAGATTGATAGATAGAGATAGGTAGGTAGGTAGATTGATAGATACAGATAGGTAGGTAGGTAGATAGATAGATACAGATAGGTAGGTAGGTAGATAGATAGATACAGATAGGGAGGTAGGTAGATAGATAGAGATAGGTAGGTAGGTAGATTGATAGATACAGATAGGTAGGTAGGTAGATAGATAGATAGAGATAGGTAGGTAGGTAGATTGAAAGATACAGATAGGTAGGTAGGTAGATAGATAGATACAGATAGGTAGGTAGGTAGATTGATAGATAGAGATAGGTAGGTAGGTAGATTGATAGATACAGATAGGTAGGTAGGTAGATAGATAGATACAGATAGGTAGGTAGGTAGATAGATAGATACAGTTATGTAGGTAGGTAGGTAGATAGATAGATACAGATAGGTAGCTAGGTAGGTAGATAGATAGATACAGATAGGTAGGTAGGTAGATTGATAGATAGAGATAGGTAGGTAGGTAGATAGATAGATAGACATAGGTAGGTAGGTAGATTGATAGATACAGATAGGTAGGTAGGTAGATAGATAGATACAGATAGGTAGGTAGGTAGATAGATAGATAGATAGAGATAGGTAGCTAGGTAGATTGATAGATACAGATAGGTAGGTAGGTAGATTGATAGATACAGATAGGTAGGTAGGTAGATAGATAGATAAATACAGATAGGTAGGTAGGTAGATTGATAGATAGAGATATGTAGGTAGGTAGATAGATAGATAGATAGAGATAGGTAGATAGGTAGATAGATAGAGATAGGTAGGTAGGTAGATAGATAGATAGAGATAGATAGGTAGGTAGATTGATAGAGACAGATAGGTAGGTAGGTAGATAGATAGAGATAGGTAGGTAGGTAGATTGATAGATACAGATAGGTAAGTAGGTAGATAGATAGATACAGATAGGTAGGTAGGTAGATAGATAGATAGAGATAGGTAGGTAGGTAGGTAGATAGATAGATACAGATAGGTAGGTAGGTAGATAGATAGATAGATAGAGATAGGTAGGTAGGTAGGTAGGTAGATAGATAGAGATAGGTAGGTAGGTAGGTAGGTAGATAGATAGATAGAGATAGGTAGGTAGGTAGATAGATACAGATAGGTAGGTAGGTAGATAGATAGATACAGATAGGTAGGTAGGTAGATAGATAGATACAGATAGGTAGGTAGGTAGATAGATAGATAGACATAGGTAGGTAGGTAGATAGATAGATAGACATAGGTAGGTAGGTAGATTGATAGATACAGATAGGTAGGTAGGTAGATAGATAGATACAGATAGGTAGGTAGGTAGATAGATAGATAGATAGATAGATAGATAGATAGATAGATAGATAGATAGATAGATAGATAGATAGATAGATAGATAGATAGATAGATAGAGATAGGTAGCTAGGTAGATTGATAGATACAGATAGGTAGGTAGGTAGATTGATAGATACAGATAGGTAGGTAGGTAGATAGATAGATAAATACAGATAGGGAGGTAGGTAGATTGATAGATAGAGATATGTAGGTAGGTAGATAGATAGATAGAGATAGGTAGATAGGTAGATAGATAGAGATAGGTAGGTAGGTAGATAGATAGATAGAGATAGATAGGTAGGTAGATTGATAGAGACAGATAGGTAGGTAGGTAGATAGATAGAGATAGGTAGGTAGGTAGATTGATAGATACAGATAGGTAAGTAGGTAGATAGATAGATACAGATAGGTAGGTAGGTAGATAGATAGATACAGATATGTAGGTAGGTAGATAGATAGATAGAGATAGGTAGGTAGGTAGATAGATAGATACAGATAGGTAGGTAGGTAGATAGATAGATACAGATAGGTAGGTAGGTAGATAGATAGATAGACATAGGTAGGTAGGTAGATTGATAGATACAGATAGGTAGGTAGGTAGATAGATAGATACAGATAGGTAGGTAGGTAGATAGATAGATAGAGATAGGTAGGTAGATAGATAGATAAATACAGATAGGTAGGTAGGTAGGTAGATAGATAGAGATAGGTAGGTAGGTAGATAGATAGATAGAGATAGGTAGGTAGGTAGATTGATAGATAGAGATAGGTAGGTAGGTAGATAGATAGATAGAGATAGATAGGTAGGTAGATTGATAGAGACAGATAGGTAGGTAGGTAGATAGATAGAGATAGGTAGGTAGGTAGATTGATAGATACAGATAGGTAGGTAGGTAGATAGATAGATACAGATAGGTAGGTAGATAGATAGATAGATAGATACAGATATGTAGGTAGGTAGATAGATAGATAGAGATAGGTAGGTAGGTAGGTAGATAGATAGACATAGGTAGGTAGGTAGATAGATAGATAGAGATAGGTAGGTAGGTAGATTGATAGATACAGATAGGTAGGTAGGTAGATAGATAGATACAGATAGGTAGGTAGGTAGGTAGGTAGGTAGATAGATAGAGATAGGTAGGTAGGTAGATTGATAGATAGAGATAGGTAGGTAGGTAGATTGATAGATACAGATAGGTAGGTAGGTTGATAGATAGATAGAGATAGGTAGGTAGGTAGATTGATAGATAGAGATAGGTAGGTAGGTAGATTGATAGATACAGATAGGTAGGTAGGTAGATAGATAGATACAGATAGGTAGGTAGGTAGATAGATAGATACAGATAGGGAGGTAGGTAGATTGATAGATAGAGATAGGTAGGTAGGTAGATAGATAGATAGACATAGGTAGGTAGGTAGATTGATAGATAGAGATAGGTAGGTAGGTAGATAGATAGATACAGATAGGTAGGTAGGTAGATAGATAGATAGATAGAGATAGGTAGCTAGGTAGATTGATAGATACAGATAGGTAGGTAGGTAGATTGATAGATACAGATAGGTAGGTAGGTAGATAGATAAATACAGATAGGTAGGTAGGTCGATTGATAGATAGAGATATGTAGGTAGGTAGATAGATAGATAGAGATAGGTAGATAGGTAGATAGATAGAGATAGGTAGGTAGGTAGATAGATAGATAGAGATAGATAGGTAGGTAGATTGATAGAGACAGATAGGTAGGTAGGTAGATAGATAGAGATAGGTAGGTAGGTAGATTGATAGATACAGATAGGTAAGAAGGTAGATAGATAGATACAGATAGGTAGGTAGGTAGATAGATAGATACAGATATGTAGTTAGGTAGATAGATAGATAGAGATAGGTAGGTAGGTAGGTAGATAGATAGAGATAGGTAGGTAGATAGATAGATAGAGATAGGTAGGTAGGTAGATTGATAGATACAGATAGGTAGGTAGGTAGATAGATAGATACAGATAGGTAGGTAGGTAGATAGATAGATACAGATATGAAGGTAGGTAGATAGACAGATAGAGATAGGTAGGTAGGTAGGTAGGTAGGTAGATAGATAGAGACAGGTAGGTAGGTAGGTAGGTAGAGATAGGTAGGTAGGTAGATAGAAAGAGATAGGTAGGTAGGTAGGTAGGTAGATACAGATAGGTAGGTAGATAGATAGAGATAGGTAGGTAGGTAGGTAGATAGATAGAGATAGGTAGGTAGGTAGATAGATAGATAGAGATAGGTAGGTAGGTAGATAGATAGATACAGATAGGTAGGTAGGTTGATAGATAGATAGAGATAGGTAGGTAGATAGATAGATAGACATAGGTAGGTAGGTAGATTGATAGAGACAGATAGGTAGGTAGGTAGATAGATAGATACAGATAGGTACGTAGGTAGATAGATAGATACAGATAGGTAGGTAGGTAGATAGATAGATAGATAGAGATAGGTAGGTAGGTAGGTAGATAGAGATAGGTAGGTAGGTAGGTAGATAGATAGATAGAGATAGGTAGGTAGGTAGATAGATAGATACAGATAGGTAGGTAGGTAGATAGATAGATACAGATAGGTAGGTAGGTAGATAGATAGATACAGATAGGTAGGTAGGTAGATAGATAGATAGAGATAGGTAGGTAGGTAGGTAGATAGATAGAGATAGGTAGGTAGGTAGGTAGATAGATAGATACAGATAGGTAGGTAGGTAGATAGATAGATACAGATAGGTGGGTAGGTAGATAGATAGATACAGATAGGTAGGTAGGTAGATAGATAGATACAGATAGGTAGGTATGTAGATAGATAGATAGACATAGGTAGGTAGGTAGATTGATAGATACAGATAGGTAGGTAGGTAGATAGATAGATACAGATAGGTAGGTAGGTAGATAGATAGATAGAGATTGGTAGGTAGATAGATAGATAAATACAGATAGGTAGGTAGGTAGGTAGATAGATAGAGATAGGTAGGTAGGTAGATAGATAGATAGAGATAGGTAGGTAGGTAGATTGATAGATAGAGATAGGAAGGTAGGTAGATAGATAGATAGACATAGGTAGGTAAGTAGATTGATAGATACAGATAGGTAGGTAGGTAGATAGATAGATACAGATAGGTAGGTAGGTAGGTAGATAGATAGATAGAGATAGGTAGGTAGGTAGGTAGATAGATAGAGATAGGTAGGTAGGTACGTAGGTAGGTAGGTAGGTAGATAGATAGATAGAGATAGGTAGGTAGGTAGATAGATAGATACAGATAGGTAGGTAGGTAGATAGATAGATACAGATAGGTAGGTAGGTAGATAGATAGATACAGATAGGTAGGTAGGTAGATAGATAGATAGACATAGGTAGGTAGGTAGATTGATAGATACAGATAGGTAGGTAGGTAGATAGATAGATACAGATAGGTAGGTAGGTAGATAGATAGATAGAGATAGGTAGGTAGATAGATAGATAAATACAGATAGGTAGGTAGGTAGGTAGATAGATAGAGATAGGTAGGTAGGTAGATAGATAGATAGAGATAGGTAGGTAGGTAGATTGATAGATAGAGATAGGTAGGTAGGTAGATAGATAGACATAGGTAGGTAGGTAGATTGATAGATACAGATAGGTAGGTAGGTAGATAGATAGATACAGATAGGTAGGTAGGTAGATAGATAGATAGAGATAGGTAGCTAGGTAGATTGATAGATACAGATAGGTAGGTAGGTAGATAGATAGATAGAGATAGGTAGGTAGGTAGATTGATAGATAGAGATAGGTAGGTAGGTAGATTGATAGATACAGATAGGTAGGTAGGTAGATAGATAGATACAGATAGGTAGGTAGGTAGATAGATAGATACAGATAGGGAGGTAGGTAGATAGATAGAGATAGGTAGGTAGGTAGATTGATAGATACAGATAGGTAGGTAGGTAGATAGATAGATAGAGATAGGTAGGTAGGTAGATTGAAAGATACAGATAGGTAGGCAGGTAGATAGATAGATACAGATAGGTAGGTAGGTAGATTGATAGATAGAGATAGGTAGGTAGGTAGATTGATAGATACAGATAGGTAGGTAGGTAGATAGATAGATACAGATAGGTAGGTAGGTAGATAGATAGATACAGTTATGTAGGTAGGTAGGTAGATAGATAGATACAGATAGGTAGCTAGGTAGGTAGATAGATAGATACAGATAGGTAGGTAGGTAGATTGATAGATAGAGATAGGTAGGTAGGTAGATAGATAGATAGACATAGGTAGGTAGGTAGATTGATAGATACAGATAGGTAGGTAGGTAGATAGATAGATACAGATAGGTAGGTAGGTAGATAGATAGATAGATAGAGATAGGTAGCTAGGTAGATTGATAGATACAGATAGGTAGGTAGGTAGATTGATAGATACAGATAGGTAGGTAGGTAGATAGATAGATAAATACAGATAGGTAGGTAGGTAGATTGATAGATAGAGATATGTAGGTAGGTAGATAGATAGATAGAGATAGGTAGATAGGTAGATAGATAGAGATAGGTAGGTAGGTAGATAGATAGATAGAGATAGATAGGTAGGTAGATTGATAGAGACAGATAGGTAGGTAGGTAGATAGATAGAGATAGGTAGGTAGGTAGATTGATAGATACAGATAGGTAAGTAGGTAGATAGATAGATACAGATAGGTAGGTAGGTAGATAGATAGATACAGATATGTAGGTAGGTAGATAGATAGATAGAGATAGGTAGGTAGGTAGGTAGATAGATAGATACAGATAGGTAGGTAGGTAGATAGATAGATAGATAGAGATAGGTAGGTAGGTAGGTAGGTAGATAGATAGAGATAGGTAGGTAGGTAGGTAGGTAGATAGATAGATAGAGATAGGTAGGTAGGTAGATAGATAGATACAGATAGGTAGGTAGGTAGATAGATAGATACAGATAGGTAGGTAGGTAGATAGATAGATACAGATAGGTAGGTAGGTAGATAGATAGATAGACATAGATAGGTAGGTAGATTGATAGATACAGATAGGTAGGTAGGTAGATAGATAGATACAGATAGGTAGGTAGGTAGATAGATAGATAGAGATAGGTAGGTAGATAGATAGATAAATACAGATAGGTAGGTAGGTAGGTAGATAGATAGAGATAGGTAGGTAGGTAGATAGATAGATAGAGATAGGTAGGTAGGTAGATTGATAGATAGAGATAGGTAGGTAGGTAGATAGATAGATAGAGATAGATAGGTAGGTAGATTGATAGAGACAGATAGGTAGGTAGGTAGATAGATAGAGATAGGTAGGTAGGTAGATTGATAGATACAGATAGGTAGGTAGGTAGATAGATAGATACAGATAGGTAGGTAGATAGATAGATAGATACAGATATGTAGGTAGGTAGATAGATAGATAGAGATAGGTAGGTAGGTAGGTAGATAGATAGACATAGGTAGGTAGGTAGATTGATAGATACAGATAGGTAGGTAGGTAGATAGATAGATACAGATAGGTAGGTAGGTAGATAGATAGATAGAGATAGGTAGCTAGGTAGATTGATAGATACAGATAGGTAGGTAGGTAGATTGATAGATACAGATAGGTAGGTAGGTAGATAGATAGATAAATACAGATAGGTAGGTAGGTAGATTGATAGATAGAGATATGTAGGTAGGTAGATAGATAGATAGAGATAGGTAGATAGGTAGATAGATGGAGATAGGTAGGTAGGTAGATAGATAGATAGAGATAGATAGGTAGGTAGATTGATAGAGACAGATAGGTAGGTAGGTAGATAGATAGAGATAGGTAGGTAGGTAGATTGATAGATACAGATAGGTAAGTAGGTAGATAGATAGATACAGATAGGTAGGTAGGTAGATAGATAGATACAGATATGTAGGTAGGTAGATAGATAGATAGAGATAGGTAGGTAGGTAGGTAGATAGATAGATACAGATAGGTAGGTAGGTAGATAGATAGATAGATAGTGATAGGTAGGTAGGTAGGTAGGTAAATAGATAGAGATAGGTAGGTAGGTAGGTAGGTAGATAGATAGATAGAGATAGGTAGGTAGGTAGATAGATAGATACAGATAGGTAGGTAGGTAGATAGATAGATACAGATAGGTAGGTAGGTAGATAGATAGATACAGATAGGTAGGTAGGTAGATTGATAGATACAGATAGGTAGGTAGGTAGATAGATAGATACAGATAGGTAGGTAGGTAGATAGATAGATAGAGATAGGTAGGTAGATAGATAGATAAATACAGATAGGTAGGTAGGTAGGTAGATAGATAGAGATAGGTAGGTAGATAGATAGATAGAGATAGGTAGGTAGGTAGATTGATAGATAGAGATAGGTAGGTAGGTAGATAGATAGATAGAGATAGATAGGTAGGTAGATTGATAGAGACAGATAGGTAGGTAGGTAGATAGATAGAGATAGGTAGGTAGGTAGATTGATAGATACAGATAGGTAGGTAGGTAGATAGATAGATACAGATAGGTAGGTAGATAGATAGATAGATACAGATATGTAGGTAGGTAGATAGATAGATAGAGATAGGTAGGTAGGTAGGTAGATAGATAGACATAGGTAGGTAGGTAGATAGATAGATAGAGATAGGTAGGTAGGTAGATTGATAGATACAGATAGGTAGGTAGATAGATAGATAGATACAGATAGGTAGGTAGGTAGGTAGGTAGGTAGATAGATAGAGATAGGTAGGTAGGTAGATTGATAGATAGAGATAGGTAGGTAGGTAGATTGATAGATACAGATAGGTAGGTAGGTAGATAGATAGATAGAGATAGGTAGGTAGGTAGATTGATAGATAGAGATAGGTAGGTAGGTAGATTGATAGATACAGATAGGTAGGTAGGTAGATAGATAGATACAGATAGGTAGGTAGGTAGATAGATAGATACAGATAGGGAGGTAGGTAGATAGATAGATAGAGATAGGTAGGTAGGTAGAATGATAGATACAGATAGGTAGGTAGGTAGATAGATAGATAGAGATAGGTAGGTAGGTAGATTGAAAGATACAGATAGGTAGGTAGGTAGATAGATAGATACAGATAGGTAGGTAGGTAGATTGATAGATAGAGATAGGTAGGTAGGTAGATTGATAGATACAGATAGGTAGGTAGGTAGATAGATAGATACAGATAGGTAGGTAGGTAGATAGATAGATACAGTTATGTAGGTAGGTAGGTAGATAGATAGATACAGATAGGTAGGTAGGTAGATTGATAGATAGAGATAGGTAGGTAGGTAGATAGATAGATAGACATAGGTAGGTAGGTAGATTGATAGATAGAGATAGGTAGGTAGGTAGATAGATAGATACAGATAGGTAGGTAGGTAGATAGATAGATAGATAGAGATAGGTAGCTAGGTAGATTGATAGATACAGATAGGTAGGTAGGTAGATTGATAGATAGAGATAGGTAGGTAGGTAGATAGATAGATAGACATAGGTAGGTAGGTAGATTGATAGATAGAGATAGGTAGGTAGGTAGATAGATAGATACAGATAGGTAGGTAGGTAGATAGATAGATAGATAGAGATAGGTAGCTAGGTAGATTGATAGATACAGATAGGTAGGTAGGTAGATTGATAGATACAGATAGGTAGGTAGGTAGATAGATAAATACAGATAGGTAGGTAGGTAGATTGATAGATAGAGATATGTAGGTAGGTAGATAGATAGATAGAGATAGGTAGATAGGTAGATAGATAGAGATAGGTAGGTAGGTAGATAGATAGATAGAGATAGATAGGTAGGTAGATTGATAGATACAGATAGGTAGGTAGGTAGATAGATAGATACAGATAGGTAGGTAGGTAGATAGATAGATACAGATAGGGAGGTAGGTAGATAGATAGAGATAGGAAGGTAGGTAGATTGATAGATACAGATAGGTAGGTAGGTAGATAGATAGATAGAGATAGGTAGGTAGGTAGGTAGATTGATAGATAGAGATAGGTAGGTAGGTAGATTGATAGATACAGATAGGTAGGTAGGTAGATAGATAGATACAGATAGGTAGGTAGGTAGATAGATAGATACAGATAGGGAGGTAGGTAGATAGGTAGAGATAGGTAGGTAGGTAGATTGATAGATACAGATAGGTAGGTAGGTAGATAGATAGATAGAGATAGGTAGGTAGGTAGATTGAAAGATACAGATAGGTAGGTAGGTAGATAGATAGATACAGATAGGTAGGTAGGTAGATTGATAGATAGAGATAGGTAGGTAGGTAGATTGATAGATACAGATAGGTAGGTAGGTAGATAGATAGATACAGATAGGTAGGTAGGTAGATAGATAGATACAGTTATGTAGGTAGGTAGATTGATAGATAGATACAGATAGGTAGCTAGGTAGGTAGATAGATAGATACAGATAGGTAGGTAGGTAGATTGATAGATAGAGATAGGTAGGTAGGTAGATAGATAGATAGACATAGGTAGGTAGGTAGATTGATAGATACAGATAGGTAGGTAGGTAGATAGATAGATACAGATAGGTAGGTAGGTAGATAGATAGATAGATAGATAGAGATAGGTAGCTAGGTAGATTGATAGATACAGATAGGTAGGTAGGTAGATTGATAGATACAGATAGGTAGGTAGGTAGATAGATAGATAAATACAGATAGGTAGGTAGGTAGATTGATAGATAGAGATATGTAGGTAGGTAGATAGATAGATAGAGATAGGTAGATAGGTAGATAGATAGAGATAGGTAGGTAGGTAGATAGATAGATAGAGATAGATAGGTAGGTAGATTGATAGAGACAAATAGGTAGGTAGGTAGATAGATAGAGATAGGTAGGTAGGTAGATTGATAGATACAGATAGGTAAGTAGGTAGATAGATAGATACAGATATGTAGGTAGGTAGATAGATAGATACAGATATGTAGGTAGGTAGATAGATAGATAGAGATAGGTAGGTAGGTAGGTAGATAGATAGATACAGATAGGTAGGTAGGTAGATAGATAGATAGATAGAGATAGGTAGGTAGGTAGGTAGGTAGATAGATAGAGATAGGTAGGTAGGTAGGTAGGTAGGTAGATAGATAGATAGATAGAGATAGGTAGGTAGGTAGATAGATAGATACAGATAGGTAGGTAGGTAGATAGATAGATACAGATAGGTAGGTAGGTAGATAGATAGATACAGATAGGTAGGTAGGTAGATAGATAGATAGACATAGGTAAGTAGGTAGATTGATAGATACAGATAGGTAGGTAGGTAGATAGATAGATACAGATAGGTAGGTAGGTAGATAGATAGATAGAGATAGGTAGGTAGATAGATAGATAAATACAGATAGGTAGGTAGGTAGGTAGATAGATAGAGATAGGTAGGTAGGTAGATAGATAGATAGAGATAGGTAGGTAGGTAGATTGATAGATAGAGATAGGTAGGTAGGTAGATAGATAGATAGATAGAGATAGATAGGTAGGTAGATTGATAGAGACAGATAGGTAGGTAGGTAGATAGATAGAGATAGGTAGGTAGGTAGATTGATAGATACAGATAGGTAGGTAGGTAGATAGATAGATACAGATAGGTAGGTAGATAGATAGATAGATACAGATATGTAGGTAGGTAGATAGATAGATAGAGATAGGTAGGTAGGTAGGTAGATAGATAGACATAGGTAGGTAGGTAGATAGATAGATAGAGATAGGTAGGTAGGTAGATTGATAGATACAGATAGGTAGGTAGGTAGATAGATAGATACAGATATGTAGGTAGGTAGGTAGGTAGGTAGATAGATAGAGATAGGTAGGTAGGTAGATTGATAGATAGAGATAGGTAGGTAGGTAGATTGATAGATAGAGATAGGTAGGTAGGTAGATAGATAGATACAGATAGGTAGGTAGGTAGATAGATAGATACAGTTATGTAGGTAGGTAGGTAGGTAGGTAGATAGATAGAGATAGGTAGGTAGGTAGATTGATAGATAGAGATAGGTAGGTAGGTAGATTGATAGATACAGATAGGTAGGTAGGTAGATAGATAGATAGAGATAGGTAGGTAGGTAGATTGATAGATAGAGATAGGTAGGTAGGTAGATTGATAGATACAGATAGGTAGGTGGGTAGATAGATAGATACAGATAGGTAGGTAGGTAGATAGATAGATACAGATAGGGAGGTAGGTAGATAGATAGATAGAGATAGGTAGGTAGGTAGATTGATAGATACAGATAGGTAGGTAGGTAGATAGATAGATAGAGATAGGTAGGTAGGTAGATTGAAAGATACAGATAGGTAGGTAGGTAGATAGATAGATACAGATAGGTAGGTAGGTAGATTGATAGATAGAGATAGGTAGGTAGGTAGATTGATAGATACAGATAGGTAGGTAGGTAGATAGATAGATACAGATAGGTAGGTAGGTAGATAGATAGATAGATACAGTTATGTAGGTAGGTAGGTAGATAGATAGATACAGATAGGTAGGTAGGTAGATTGATAGATAGAGATAGGTAGGTAGGTAGATAGATAGATAGACATAGGTAGGTAGGTAGATTGATAGATAGAGATAGGTAGGTAGATAGATAGATAGATACAGATAGGTAGGTAGGTAGATAGATAGATAGATAGATAGAGATAGGTAGCTAGGTAGATTGATAGATACAGATAGGTAGGTAGGTAGATTGATAGATACAGATAGGTAGGTAGGTAGATAGATAAATACAGATAGGTAGGTAGGTAGATTGATAGATAGAGATATGTAGGTAGGTAGATAGATAGATAGAGATAGGTAGATAGGTAGATAGATAGAGATAGGTAGGTAGGTAGATAGATAGATAGAGATAGATAGGTAGGTAGATTGATAGAGACAGATAGGTAGGTAGGTAGATTGATAGATACAGATAGGTAGGTAGGTAGATAGATAGATACAGATAGGTAGGTAGGTAGATAGATAGATACAGATAGGGAGGTAGGTAGATAGATAGAGATAGGTAGGTAGGTAGATTGATAGATACAGATAGGTAGGTAAGTAGATAGATAGATAGAGATAGGTAGGTAGGTAGATTGATAGATAGAGATTGGTAGGTAGGTAGATTGATAGATACAGATAGGTAGGTAGGTAGATAGATAGATACAGATAGGTAGGTAGGTAGATAGATAGATACAGATAGGGAGGTAGGTAGATAGATAGAGATAGGTAGGTAGGTAGATTGATAGATACAGATAGGTAGGTAGGTAGATAGATAGATAGAGATAGGTAGGTAGGTAGATTGAAAGATACAGATAGGTAGGTAGGTAGATAGATAGATACAGATAGGTAGGTAGGTAGATTGATAGATAGAGATAGGTAGGTAGGTAGATTGATAGATACAGATAGGTAGGTAGGTAGATAGATAGATACAGATAGGTAGGTAGGTAGATTGATAGATACAGATAGATAGGTAGGTAGATAGATAGATACAGTTATGTAGGTAGGTAGGTAGATAGATAGATACAGATAGGTAGCTAGGTAGGTAGATAGATAGATACAGATAGGTAGGTAGGTAGATTGATAGATAGAGATAGGTAGGTAGGTAGATAGATAGATAGACATAGGTAGGTAGGTAGATTGATAGATACAGATAGGTAGGTAGGTAGATAGATAGATACAGTTATGTAGGTAGGTAGGTAGATAGATAGATACAGATAGGTAGCTAGGTAGGTAGATAGATAGATACAGATAGGTAGGTAGGTAGATTGATAGATAGAGATAGGTAGGTAGGTAGATAGATAGATAGACATAGGTAGGTAGGTAGATTGATAGATACAGATAGGTAGGTAGGTAGATAGATAGATACAGTTATGTAGGTAGGTAGGTAGATAGATAGATACAGATAGGTAGCTAGGTAGGTAGATAGATAGATACAGATAGGTAGGTAGGTAGATTGATAGATAGAGATAGGTAGGTAGGTAGATAGATAGATACAGATAGGTAGGTAGGTAGATTGATAGATACAGATAGGTAGGTAGGTAGATAGATAGATACAGTTATGTAGGTAGGTAGGTAGATAGATAGATACAGATAGGTAGCTAGGTAGGTAGATAGATAGATACAGATAGGTAGGTAGGTAGATTGATAGATAGAGATAGGTAGGTAGGTAGATAGATAGATAGACATAGGTAGGTAGGTAGATTGATAGATACAGATAGGTAGGTAGGTAGATTGATAGATACAGATAGGTAGGTAGGTAGATAGATAGATACAGATATGTAGGTAGGTAGGTAGGTAGGTAGATAGATAGAGATAGGTAGGTAGGTAGATTGATAGATAGAGATAGGTAGGTAGGTAGATTGATAGATACAGATAGGTAGGTAGGTAGATAGATAGATAGAGATAGGTAGGTAGGTAGATTGATAGATAGAGATAGGTAGGTAGGTAGATTGATAGATACAGATAGGTAGGTAGGTAGATAGATAGATACAGATAGGTAGGTAGGTAGATAGATAGATACAGATAGGGAGGTAGGTAGATAGATAGATAGAGATAGGTAGGTAGGTAGATTGATAGATACAGATAGGTAGGTAGGTAGATAGATAGATACAGATAGGTAGGTAGGTAGATTGATAGATAGAGATAGGTAGGTAGGTAGATTGATAGATACAGATAGGTAGGTAGGTAGAAAGATAGATACAGATAGGTAGGTAGGTAGATAGATTGATACAGTTATGTAGGTAGGTAGGTAGATAGATAGATACAGATAGGTAGGTAGGTAGATTGATAGATAGAGATAGGTAGGTAGGTAGATAGATAGATAGACATAGGTAGGTAGGTAGATTGATAGATACAGATAGGTAGGTAGGTAGATAGATAGATACAGATAGGTAGGTAGGTAGATAGATAGATAGAGATAGGTAGGTAGATAGATAGATAAATACAGATAGGTAGGTAGGTAGGTAGATAGATAGAGATAGGTAGGTAGGTAGATAGATAGATAGAGATAGGTAGGTAGGTAGTTTGATAGATAGAGATAGGTAGGTAGATAGATAGATAGAGATAGATAGGTAGGTAGATTGATAGAGACAGATAGGTAGGTAGGTAGATAGATAGAGATAGGTAGGTAGGTAGATTGATAGATACAGATAGGTAGGTAGGTAGATAGATAGATACAGATAGGTAGGTAGATAGATAGATAGATACAGATATGTAGGTAGGTAGATAGATAGATAGAGATAAGTAGGTAGGTAGGTAGATAGATAGACATAGGTAGGTAGGTAGATAGATAGATAGAGATAGGTAGGTAGGTAGATTGATAGATACAGATAGGTAGGTAGGTAGATAGATAGATACAGATATGTAGGTAGGTAGGTAGGTAGGTAGGTAGATAGATAGAGATAGGTAGGTAGGTAGATTGATAGATAGAGATAGGTAGGTAGGTAGATTGATAGATACAGATAGGTAGGTAGGTAGATAGATAGATAGAGATAGGTAGGTAGGTAGATTGATAGATAGAGATAGGTAGGTAGGTAGATTGATAGATACAGATAGGTAGGTAGGTAGATAGATAGATACAGATAGGTAGGTAGGTAGATAGATAGATACAGATAGGGAGGTAGGTAGATAGATAGATAGAGATAGGTAGGTAGGTAGATTGAAAGATACAGATAGGTAGGTAGGTAGATAGATAGATACAGATAGGTAGGTAGGTAGATTGATAGATAGAGATAGGTAGGTAGGTAGATTGATAGATACAGATAGGTAGGTAGGTAGATAGATAGATACAGATAGGTAGGTAGGTAGATAGATAGATACAGTTATGTAGGTAGGTAGGTAGATAGATAGATACAGATAGGTAGGTAGGTAGATTGATAGATAGAGATAGGTAGGTAGGTAGATAGATAGATAGACATAGGTAGGTAGGTAGATTGATAGATAGAGATAGGTAGGTAGGTAGATAGATAGATACAGATAGGTAGGTAGGTAGATAGATAGATAGATAGAGATAGGTAGCTAGGTAGATTGATAGATACAGATAGGTAGGTAGGTAGATTGATAGATACAGATAGGTAGGTAGGTAGATAGATAAATACAGATAGGTAGGTAGGTAGATTGATAGATAGAGATACGTAGGTAGGTAGATAGATAGATAGAGATAGGTAGATAGGTAGATAGATAGAGATAGGTAGGTAGGTAGATAGATAGATAGAGATAGATAGGTAGGTAGATTGATAGAGACAGATAGGTAGGTAGGTAGATAGATAGAGATAGGTAGGTAGGTAGATTGATAGATACAGATAGGTAAGTAGGTAGATAGATAGATACAGATATGTAGGTAGGTAGATAGATAGATAGAGATAGGTAGGTAGTTAGGTAGGTAGATAGAGATAGGTAGGTAGGTAGATAGATAGATAGAGATAGGTAGGTAGGTAGATTGATAGATACAGATAGGTAGGTAGGTAGATAGATAGATACAGATAGGTAGGTAGGTAGATAGATAGATACAGATATGTAGGTAGGTAGATAGACAGATAGAGATAGGTAGGTAGGTAGGTAGGTAGGTAGATAGATAGAGATAGGTAGGTAGGTAGGTAGGTAGAGATAGGTAGGTAGGTAGATAGAAAGAGATAGTTAGGTAGGTAGGTAGATAGATACAGATAGGTAGGTAGATAGATAGAGATAGGTAGGTAGGTAGGTAGATAGATAGAGATAGGTAGGTAGGTAGATAGATAGATAGAGATAGGTAGGTAGGTAGATAGATAGATACAGATAGGTAGGTAGGTAGATAGATAGATACAGATAGGTAGGTAGGTAGATTGAAAGATACAGATAGGTAGGTAGGTAGATAGATAGATACAGATAGGTAGGTAGGTAGATTCATAGAGATAGGTAGGTAGGTAGATTGATAGATACAGATAGGTAGGTAGGTAGATAGATAGATACAGATAGTTAGGTACGTAGATAGATAGATAGAGATAGGTAGCTAGGTAGATTGATAGATACAGATAGGTAGGTAGGTAGATTGATAGATACAGATAGGTAGGTAGGTAGATAGATAAATACAGATAGGTAGGTAGGTAGATTGATAGATAGAGATATGTAGGTAGGTAGATAGATAGATAGAGATAGGTAGGTAGGTAGATTGAAAGATACAGATAGGTAGGTAGGTAGGTAGATAGATACAGATAGGTAGGTAGGTAGATTGATAGATAGAGATAGGTAGGTAGGTAGATTGATAGATAGAGATAGGTAGGTAGGTAGATAGATAGATAGATAGAGATAGATAGGTAGGTAGATTGATAGAGACAGATAGGTAGGTAGGTAGATAGATAGAGATAGGTAGGTAGGTAGATTGATAGATACAGATAGGTAGGTAGGTAGATAGATAGATACAGATAGGTAGGTAGATAGATAGATAGATACAGATATGTAGGTAGGTAGATAGATAGATAGAGATAGGTAGGTAGGTAGGTAGATAGATAGACATAGGTAGGTAGGTAGATAGATAGATAGAGATAGGTAGGTAGGTAGATTGATAGATACAGATAGGTAGGTAGGTAGATAGATAGATACAGATATGTAGGTAGGTAGGTAGGTAGGTAGATAGATAGAGATAGGTAGGTAGGTAGATTGATAGATAGAGATAGGTAGGTAGGTAGATTGATAGATAGAGATAGGTAGGTAGGTAGATAGATAGATACAGATAGGTAGGTAGGTAGATAGATAGATACAGTTATGTAGGTAGGTAGGTAGGTAGGTAGATAGATAGAGATAGGTAGGTAGGTAGATTGATAGATAGAGATAGGTAGGTAGGTAGATTGATAGATACAGATAGGTAGGTAGGTAGATAGATAGATAGAGATAGGTAGGTAGGTAGATTGATAGATAGAGATAGGTAGGTAGGTAGATTGATAGATACAGATAGGTAGGTGGGTAGATAGATAGATACAGATAGGTAGGTAGGTAGATAGATAGATACAGATAGGGAGGTAGGTAGATAGATAGATAGAGATAGGTAGGTAGGTAGATTGATAGATACAGATAGGTAGGTAGGTAGATAGATAGATAGAGATAGGTAGGTAGGTAGATTGAAAGATACAGATAGGTAGGTAGGTAGATAGATAGATACAGATAGGTAGGTAGGTAGATTGATAGATAGAGATAGGTAGGTAGGTAGATTGATAGATACAGATAGGTAGGTAGGTAGATAGATAGATACAGATAGGTAGGTAGGTAGATAGATAGATAGATACAGTTATGTAGGTAGGTAGGTAGATAGATAGATACAGATAGGTAGGTAGGTAGATTGATAGATAGAGATAGGTAGGTAGGTAGATAGATAGATAGACATAGGTAGGTAGGTAGATTGATAGATAGAGATAGGTAGGTAGATAGATAGATAGATACAGATAGGTAGGTAGGTAGATAGATAGATAGATAGATAGAGATAGGTAGCTAGGTAGATTGATAGATACAGATAGGTAGGTAGGTAGATTGATAGATACAGATAGGTAGGTAGGTAGATAGATAAATACAGATAGGTAGGTAGGTAGATTGATAGATAGAGATATGTAGGTAGGTAGATAGATAGATAGAGATAGGTAGATAGGTAGATAGATAGAGATAGGTAGGTAGGTAGATAGATAGATAGAGATAGATAGGTAGGTAGATTGATAGAGACAGATAGGTAGCTAGGTAGATTGATAGATACAGATAGGTAGGTAGGTAGATAGATAGATACAGATAGGTAGGTAGGTAGATAGATAGATACAGATAGGGAGGTAGGTAGATAGATAGAGATAGGTAGGTAGGTAGATTGATAGATACAGATAGGTAGGTAGGTAGATAGATAGATAGAGATAGGTAGGTAGGTAGATTGATAGATAGAGATTGGTAGGTAGGTAGATTGATAGATACAGATAGGTAGGTAGGTAGATAGATAGATACAGATAGGTAGGTAGGTAGATAGATAGATACAGATAGGGAGGTAGGTAGATAGATAGAGATAGGTAGGTAGGTAGATTGATAGATACAGATAGGTAGGTAGGTAGATAGATAGATAGAGATAGGTAGGTAGGTAGATTGAAAGATACAGATAGGTAGGTAGGTAGATAGATAGATACAGATAGGTAGGTAGGTAGATTGATAGATAGAGATAGGTAGGTAGGTAGATTGATAGATACAGATAGGTAGGTAGGTAGATAGATAGATACAGATAGGTAGGTAGGTAGATAGATAGATACAGTTATGTAGGTAGGTAGGTAGATAGATAGATACAGATAGGTAGCTAGGTAGGTAGATAGATAGATACAGATAGGTAGGTAGGTAGATTGATAGATAGAGATAGGTAGGTAGGTAGATAGATAGATAGACATAGGTAGGTAGGTAGATTGATAGATACAGATAGGTAGGTAGGTAGATTGATAGATACAGATAGGTAGGTAGGTAGATAGATAGATACAGATATGTAGGTAGGTAGGTAGGTAGGTAGATAGATAGAGATAGGTAGGTAGGTAGATTGATAGATAGAGATAGGTAGGTAGGTAGATTGATAGATACAGATAGGTAGGTAGGTAGATAGATAGATAGAGATAGGTAGGTAGGTAGATTGATAGATAGAGATAGGTAGGTAGGTAGATTGATAGATACAGATAGGTAGGTAGGTAGATAGATAGATACAGATAGGTAGGTAGGTAGATAGATAGATACAGATAGGGAGGTAGGTAGATAGATAGATAGAGATAGGTAGGTAGGTAGATTGATAGATACAGATAGGTAGGTAGGTAGATAGATAGATACAGATAGGTAGGTAGGTAGATTGATAGATAGAGATAGGTAGGTAGGTAGATTGATAGATACAGATAGGTAGGTAGGTAGAAAGATAGATACAGATAGGTAGGTAGGTAGATAGATAGATACAGTTATGTAGGTAGGTAGGTAGATAGATAGATACAGATAGGTAGGTAGGTAGATTGATAGATAGAGATAGGTAGGTAGGTAGATAGATAGATAGACATAGGTAGGTAGGTAGATTGATAGATACAGATAGGTAGGTAGGTAGATAGATAGATACAGATAGGTAGGTAGGTAGATAGATAGATAGAGATAGGTAGGTAGATAGATAGATAAATACAGATAGGTAGGTAGGTAGGTAGATAGATAGAGATAGGTAGGTAGGTAGATAGATAGATAGAGATAGGTAGGTAGGTAGTTTGATAGATAGAGATAGGTAGGTAGGTAGATAGATAGATAGAGATAGATAGGTAGGTAGATTGATAGAGACAGATAGGTAGGTAGGTAGATAGATAGAGATAGGTAGGTAGGTAGATTGATAGATACAGATAGGTAGGTAGGTAGATAGATAGATACAGATAGGTAGGTAGATAGATAGATAGATACAGATATGTAGGTAGGTAGATAGATAGATAGAGATAAGTAGGTAGGTAGGTAGATAGATAGACATAGGTAGGTAGGTAGATAGATAGATAGAGATAGGTAGGTAGGTAGATTGATAGATACAGATAGGTAGGTAGGTAGATAGATAGATACAGATATGTAGGTAGGTAGGTAGGTAGGTAGATAGATAGAGATAGGTAGGTAGGTAGATTGATAGATAGAGATAGGTAGGTAGGTAGATTGATAGATACAGATAGGTAGGTAGGTAGATAGATAGATAGAGATAGGTAGGTAGGTAGATTGATAGATAGAGATAGGTAGGTAGGTAGATTGATAGATACAGATAGGTAGGTAGGTAGATAGATAGATACAGATAGGTAGGTAGGTAGATAGATAGATACAGATAGGGAGGTAGGTAGATAGATAGATAGAGATAGGTAGGTAGGTAGATTGAAAGATACAGATAGGTAGGTAGGTAGATAGATAGATACAGATAGGTAGGTAGGTAGATTGATAGATAGAGATAGGTAGGTAGGTAGATTGATAGATACAGATAGGTAGGTAGGTAGATAGATAGATACAGATAGGTAGGTAGGTAGATAGATAGATACAGTTATGTAGGTAGGTAGGTAGATAGATAGATACAGATAGGTAGGTAGGTAGATTGATAGATAGAGATAGGTAGGTAGGTAGATAGATAGATAGACATAGGTAGGTAGGTAGATTGATAGATAGAGATAGGTAGGTAGGTAGATAGATAGATACAGATAGGTAGGTAGGTAGGTAGATAGATAGATAGAGATAGGTAGCTAGGTAGATTGATAGATACAGATAGGTAGGTAGGTAGATTGATAGATACAGATAGGTAGGTAGGTAGATAGATAAATACAGATAGGTAGGTAGGTAGATTGATAGATAGAGATACGTAGGTAGGTAGATAGATAGATAGAGATAGGTAGATAGGTAGATAGATAGAGATAGGTAGGTAGGTAGATAGATAGATAGAGATAGATAGGTAGGTAGATTGATAGAGACAGATAGGTAGGTAGGTAGATAGATAGAGATAGGTAGGTAGGTAGATTGATAGATACAGATAGGTAAGTAGGTAGATAGATAGATACAGATATGTAGGTAGGTAGATAGATAGATAGAGATAGGTAGGTAGGTAGGTAGGTAGATAGAGATAGGTAGGTAGGTAGATAGATAGATAGAGATAGGTAGGTAGGTAGATTGATAGATACAGATAGGTAGGTAGGTAGATAGATAGATACAGATAGGTAGGTAGGTAGATAGATAGATACAGATATGTAGGTAGGTAGATAGACAGATAGAGATAGGTAGGTAGGTAGGTAGGTAGGTAGATAGATAGAGATAGGTAGGTAGGTAGGTAGGTAGAGATAGGTAGGTAGGTAGATAGAAAGAGATAGTTAGGTAGGTAGGTAGATAGATACAGATAGGTAGGTAGATAGATAGAGATAGGTAGGTAGGTAGGTAGATAGATAGAGATAGGTAGGTAGGTAGATAGATAGATAGAGATAGGTAGGTAGGTAGATAGATAGATACAGATAGGTAGGTAGGTAGATAGATAGATACAGATAGGTAGGTAGGTAGATTGAAAGATACAGATAGGTAGGTAGGTAGATAGATAGATACAGATAGGTAGGTAGGTAGATTCATAGAGATAGGTAGGTAGGTAGATTGATAGATACAGATAGGTAGGTAGGTAGATAGATAGATACAGATAGTTAGGTACGTAGATAGATAGATAGAGATAGGTAGCTAGGTAGATTGATAGATACAGATAGGTAGGTAGGTAGATTGATAGATACAGATAGGTAGGTAGGTAGATAGATAAATACAGATAGGTAGGTAGGTAGATTGATAGATAGAGATATGTAGGTAGGTAGATAGATAGATAGAGATAGGTAGATAGGTAGATAGATAGAGATAGGTAGGTAAGTAGATAGATAGATAGAGATAGATAGGTAGGTAGATTGATAGAGACAGATAGGTAGGTAGGTAGATAGATAGAGATAGGTAGGTAGGTAGATTGATAGATACAGATAGGTAAGTAGGTAGATAGATAGATACAGATAGGTAGGTAGGTAGATAGATAGATACAGATATGTAGGTAGGTAGATAGATAGATAGAGATAGGTAGGTACGTAGGTAGATAGATAGAGATAGGTAGGTAGGTAGATAGATAGATAGAGATAGGTAGGTTGGTAGATTGATAGATACAGATAGGTAGGTAGGTAGATAGATAGATACAGATAGGTATGTAGGTAGATAGATAGATACAGATATGTAGGTAGGTAGATAGACAGATAGAGATAGGTAGGTAGGTAGGTAGGTAGATAGATAGAGATAGGTAGGTAGGTAGGTAGGTAGAGATAGGTAGGTAGGTAGATAGAAAGAGATAGTTAGTTAGGTAGGTAGATAGATACAGATAGGTAGGTAGATAGATAGAGATAGGTAGGTAGGTAGGTAGGTAGATAGATAGAGATAGGTAGGTAGGTAGATAGATAGATAGATAGAGATAGGTAGGTAGGTAGATAGATAGATAGAGATAGGTAGGTAGTTAGATAGATAGATAGACGTAGGTAGGTAGGTAGATTGATAGAGACAGATAGGTAGGTAGGTAGATAGATAGATACAGATAGGTACGTAGGTAGATAGATAGATACAGATAGGTAGGTAGGTAGATAGATAGATAGATAGAGATAGGTAGGTAGGTAGGTAGATAGGTAGAGATAGGTAGGTAGGTAGGTAGATAGATAGATAGAGATAGGTAGGTAGGTAGATAGATAGATACAGATAGGTAGGTAGGTAGATAGATAGATACAGATAGATAGGTAGGTAGATAGATAGATACAGATAGGTAGGTAGGTAGATAGATAGATAGACATAGGTAGGTAGGTAGATTGATAGATACAGATAGGTAGGTAGGTAGATAGATAGATACAGATAGGTAGGTAGGTAGATAGATAGATAGAGATAGGTAGATAGATAGATAGATAAATACAGATAGGTAGGTAGGTAGGTAGATAGATAGAGATAGGTAGGTAGGTAGATAGATAGAGATAGGTAGGTAGGTAGATTGATAGATAGAGATATGTAGGTAGGTAGATAGATAGATAGACATAGGTAGGTAGGTAGATTGATAGATACAGATAGGTAGGTAGGTAGATAGATAGATACATATAGGTAGGTAGGTAGATAGATAGATAGAGATAGGTAGCTAAGTAGATTGATAGATACAGATAGGTAGGTAGGTAGGTAGATAGATAGAGATAGATAGGTAGGTAGATTGATAGATACAGATAGGTAGGTAGGTAGATAGATAGATACAGATAGGTAGGTAGGTAGATAGATAGATACAGATAGGTAGGTAGGTAGATAGATAGATACAGATAGGTAGGTAGGTAGATAGATAGATAGAGATAGGTAGGTAGGTAGATTGAAAGATACAGATAGGTAGGTAGGTAGGTAGATAGATACAGATAGGTAGGTAGGTAGATTGATAGATAGAGATAGGTAGGTAGGTAGATTGATAGATAGAGATAGGTAGGTAGGTAGATAGATAGATAGACATAGGTAGGTAGGTAGATTGATAGATACAGATAGGTAGGTAGGTAGATAGATAGATACAGATAGGTAGGTAGGTAGATAGATAGAGATAGGTAGCTTGGTAGATTGATAGATACAGTTAGGTAGGTAGGTAGATAGATAGATACAGATAGGTAGGTAGGTAGATTGATAGATAGAGATATGTAGGTAGGTAGATAGATAGATAGAGATAGGTAGGTAGGTAGATAGATAGATACAGATAGGTAGGTGGTTAGATAGATAGATAGAGATAGGTAGGTAGGTAGGTAGATAGATAGAGATAGGTAGGTAGGTAGGTAGATAGAAAGAGATAGTTAGGTAGGTAGGTAGATAGATACAGATAGGTAGGTAGGTAGATAGATAGAGATAGGTAGGTAGGTAGGTAGATAGATAGAGATAGGTAGGTAGGTAGATAGATAGATAGAGATAGGTAGGTAGGTAGATACATAGATACAGATAGGTAGGTAGGTAGATAGATAGATACAGATAGGTAGGTAGGTAGATAGATAGATAGAGATAGGTAGGTAGTTAGATAGATAGATAGATAGACATAGGTAGGTAGGTAGATTGATAGATACAGATAGGTAGGTAGGTAGATAGATAGATACAGATAGGTACGTAGGTAGATAGATAGATACAGATAAGTAGGTAGGTAGAAAGATAGATAGATACAGATAGGTAGGTAGGTAGATAGATAGATACAGATAGGTAGGTAGGTAGGTAGATAGATAGATACAGATAGGTAGGTAGGTAGATAGATAGATAGACATAGGTAGGTAGGTAGATAGATAGATAGAGATAGGTAGGTAGGTAGATTGAAAGATACAGATAGGTAGGTAGGTAGATAGATAGATACAGATAGGTAGGTAGGTAGATTGATAGATACAGATAAGTAGGTAGGTAGAAAGATAGATAGATACAGATAGGTAGGTAGGTAGATAGATAGATACAGATAGGTAGGTAGGTAGGTAGATAGATAGATACAGATAGGTAGGTAGGTAGATTGATAGATACAGATAGGTAGGTAGGTAGATAGATAAATACAGATAGGTAGGTAGGTAGATTGATAGATAGAGATACGTAGGTAGGTAGATAGATAGATAGAGATAGGTAGATAGGTAGATAGATAGAGATAGGTAGGTAGGTAGATAGATAGATAGAGATAGATAGGTAGGTAGATTGATAGAGACAGATAGGTAGGTAGGTAGATAGATAGAGATAGGTAGGTAGGTAGATTGATAGATACAGATAGGTAAGTAGGTAGATAGATAGATACAGATATGTAGGTAGGTAGATAGATAGATAGAGATAGGTAGGTAGGTAGGTAGGTAGATAGAGATAGGTAGGTAGGTAGATAGATAGATAGAGATAGGTAGGTAGGTAGATTGATAGATACAGATAGGTAGGTAGGTAGATAGATAGATACAGATAGGTAGGTAGGTAGATAGATAGATACAGATATGTAGGTAGGTAGATAGACAGATAGAGATAGGTAGGTAGGTAGGTAGGTAGGTAGATAGATAGAGATAGGTAGGTAGGTAGGTAGGTAGAGATAGGTAGGTAGGTAGATAGAAAGAGATAGTTAGGTAGGTAGGTAGATAGATACAGATAGGTAGGTAGATAGATAGAGATAGGTAGGTAGGTAGGTAGATAGATAGAGATAGGTAGGTAGGTAGATAGATAGATAGAGATAGGTAGGTAGGTAGATAGATAGATACAGATAGGTAGGTAGGTAGATAGATAGATACAGATAGGTAGGTAGGTAGATTGAAAGATACAGATAGGTAGGTAGGTAGATAGATAGATACAGATAGGTAGGTAGGTAGATTCATAGAGATAGGTAGGTAGGTAGATTGATAGATACAGATAGGTAGGTAGGTAGATAGATAGATACAGATAGTTAGGTACGTAGATAGATAGATAGAGATAGGTAGCTAGGTAGATTGATAGATACAGATAGGTAGGTAGGTAGATTGATAGATACAGATAGGTAGGTAGGTAGATAGATAAATACAGATAGGTAGGTAGGTAGATTGATAGATAGAGATATGTAGGTAGGTAGATAGATAGATAGAGATAGGTAGATAGGTAGATAGATAGAGATAGGTAGGTAAGTAGATAGATAGATAGAGATAGATAGGTAGGTAGATTGATAGAGACAGATAGGTAGGTAGGTAGATAGATAGAGATAGGTAGGTAGGTAGATTGATAGATACAGATAGGTAAGTAGGTAGATAGATAGATACAGATAGGTAGGTAGGTAGATAGATAGATACAGATATGTAGGTAGGTAGATAGATAGATAGAGATAGGTAGGTACGTAGGTAGATAGATAGAGATAGGTAGGTAGGTAGATAGATAGATAGAGATAGGTAGGTTGGTAGATTGATAGATACAGATAGGTAGGTAGGTAGATAGATAGATACAGATAGGTATGTAGGTAGATAGATAGATACAGATATGTAGGTAGGTAGATAGACAGATAGAGATAGGTAGGTAGGTAGGTAGGTAGATAGATAGAGATAGGTAGGTAGGTAGGTAGAGATAGGTAGGTAGGTAGATAGAAAGAGATAGTTAGTTAGGTAGGTAGATAGATACAGATAGGTAGGTAGATAGATAGAGATAGGTAGGTAGGTAGGTAGATAGATAGAGATAGGTAGGTAGGTAGATAGATAGATAGAGATAGGTAGGTAGGTAGATAGATAGATAGAGATAGGTAGGTAGATAGATAGATAGATAGACGTAGGTAGGTAGGTAGATTGATAGAGACAGATAGGTAGGTAGGTAGATAGATAGATACAGATAGGTACGTAGGTAGATAGATAGATACAGATAGGTAGGTAGGTAGATAGATAGATAGATAGAGATAGATAGGTAGGTAGGTAGATAGGTAGGTAGGTAGGTAGATAGATAGATAGAGATAGGTAGGTAGGTAGATAGATAGATACAGATAGGTAGGTAGGTAGATAGATAGATACAGATAGATAGGTAGGTAGATAGATAGATACAGATAGGTAGGTAGGTAGATAGATAGATAGACATAGGTAGGTAGGTAGATTGATAGATACAGATAGGTAGGTAGGTAGATAGATAGATACAGATAGGTAGGTAGGTAGATAGATAGATAGAGATAGGTAGATAGATAGATAGATAAATACAGATAGGTAGGTAGGTAGGTAGATAGATAGAGATAGGTAGGTAGGTAGATAGATAGAGATAGGTAGGTAGGTAGATTGATAGATAGAGATATGTAGGTAGGTAGATAGATAGATAGACATAGGTAGGTAGGTAAATTGATAGATACAGATAGGTAGGTAGGTAGATAGATAGATACATATAGGTAGGTAGGTAGATAGATAGATAGAGATAGGTAGCTAGGTAGATTGATAGATACAGATAGGTAGGTAGGTAGATAGATAGATAGAGATAGGTAGGTAGGTAGATTGATAGATACAGATAGGTAGGTAGGTAGATAGATAGATACAGATAGGTAGGTAGGTAGATAGATAGATACAGATAGGTAGGTAGGTAGATAGATAGATACAGATAGGTAGGTAGGTAGATAGATAGATAGAGATAGGTAGGTAGGTAGATTGAAAGATACAGATAGGTAGGTAGGTAGGTAGATAGATACAGATAGGTAGGTAGGTAGATTGATAGATAGAGATAGGTAGGTAGGTCGATTGATAGATAGAGATAGGTAGGTAGGTAGATAGATAGACATAGGTAGGTAGGTAGATTGATAGATACAGATAGGTAGGTAGGTAGATAGATAGATACAGATAGGTAGGTAGGTAGATAGATAGAGATAGGTAGCTTGGTAGATTGATAGATACAGATAGGTAGGTAGGTAGATAGATAGATACAGATAGGTAGGTAGGTAGATTGATAGATAGAGATATGTAGGTAGGTAGATAGATAGATAGAGATAGGTAGGTAGGTAGATAGATAGATACAGATAGGTAGGTAGTTAGATAGATAGATAGAGATAGGTAGGTAGGTAGGTAGATAGATAGAGATAGGTAGGTAGGTAGGTAGATAGAAAGAGATAGTTAGGTAGGTAGGTAGATAGATACAGATAGGTAGGTAGGTAGATAGATAGAGATAGGTAGGTAGGTAGGTAGATAGATAGAGATAGGTAGGTAGGTAGATAGATAGATAGAGATAGGTAGGTAGGTAGATACATAGATACAGATAGGTAGGTAGGTAGATAGATAGATACAGATAGGTAGGTAGGTAGATAGATAGATAGAGATAGGTAGGTAGTTAGATAGATAGATAGACATAGGTAGGTAGGTAGATTGATAGATACAGATAGGTAGGTAGGTAGATAGATAGATACAGATAGGTACGTAGGTAGATAGATAGATACAGATAAGTAGGTAGGTAGAAAGATAGATAGATACAGATAGGTAGGTAGGTAGATAGATAGATACAGATAGGTAGGTAGGTAGGTAGATAGATAGATAGATACAGATAGGTAGGTAGGTAGATAGATAGATAGACATAGGTAGGTAGGTAGATAGATAGATACAGATAGGTAGGTAGGTAGATTGATAGATAGAGATAGGTAGGTAGGTAGATTGATAGATAGAGATAGGTAGGTAGGTAGATAGATAGATAGACATAGGTAGGTAGGTAGATTGATAGATACAGATAGGTAGGTAGGTAGATAGATAGATACAGATAGGTAGGTAGGTAGATAGATAGAGATAGGTAGCTTGGTAGATTGATAGATACAGATAGGTAGGTAGGTAGATAGATAGATACAGATAGGTAGGTAGGTAGATTGATAGATAGAGATATGTAGGTAGGTAGATAGATAGATAGAGATAGGTAGGTAGGTAGATAGATAGATACAGATAGGTAGGTAGTTAGATAGATAGATAGAGATAGGTAGGTAGGTAGGTAGATAGATAGAGATAGGTAGGTAGGTAGGTAGATAGAAAGAGATAGTTAGGTAGGTAGGTAGATAGATACAGATAGGTAGGTAGGTAGATAGATAGAGATAGGTAGGTAGGTAGGTAGATAGATAGAGATAGGTAGGTAGGTAGATAGATAGATACAGATAGATAGGTAGGTAGATAGATAGATACAGATAGGTAGGTAGGTAGATAGATAGATACAGATAGGTAGGTAGGTAGATAGATAGATAGAGATAGGTAGGTAGTTAGATAGATAGATAGACATAGATAGGTAGGTAGATTGATAGATACAGATAGGTAGGTAGGTAGATAGATAGATACAGATAGGTACGTAGGTAGATAGATAGATACAGATAAGTAGGTAGGTAGAAAGATAGATAGATACAGATAGGTAGGTAGGTAGATAGATAGATACAGATAGGTAGGTAGGTAGGTAGATAGATAGATACAGATAGGTAGGTAGGTAGATAGATAGATAGACATAGGTAGGTAGGTAGATTGATAGATACAGATAGGTAGGTAGGTAGATAGATAGATACAGATAGGTAGGTAGGTAGATAGATAGATAGAGATAGGTAGGTAGATAGATAGATAAATACAGATAGGTAGGTAGGTAGGTAGATAGATAGAGATAGGTAGGTAGGTAGATAGATAGATAGAGATAGGTAGGTAGGTAGATTGATAGATAGACATAGGTAGGTAGGTAGATAGATAGATAGACATAGGTAGGTAGGTAGATTGGTAGATACAGATAGGTAGGTAGGTAGATAAATAGATACAGATAGGTAGGTAGGTAGATAGATAGATAGAGATAGGTAGGTAAGTAGATAGAGATAGGTAGGTAGGTAGATAGATAGATAGAGATAGGTAGGTAGGTAGATTGATAGATAGACATAGGTAGGTAGGTAGATAGATAGACATAGGTAGGTAGGTAGATTGATAGATACAGATAGGTAGGTAGGTAGATAGATAGATACAGATAGATACAGATAGATACAGATAGATACAGTTATGTAGGTAGGTAGGTAGATAGATAGATAGATACAGATATTTAGGTAGGTAGGTAGATAGATAGATACAGATAGGAAGGTAGGTAGATAGATAGATACAGATAGGTAGGTAGATAGATAGATAGAGATAGGTAGGTAGGTAGATAGATACAGATAGGTAGGTAGGTAGATAGATAAATACAGATAGGTAGGTAGGTAGGTAGATAGATAGAGGTAGGTAGGTAGATAGATAGAGATAGGTAGGTAGGTAGATAGATAGATAGAGATAGGTAGGTAGGTAGATTGATAGATAGACATAGGTAGGTAGGTAGATAGATAGATAGACATAGGTAGGTAGGTAGATTGATAGATACAGATAGGTAGGTAGGTAGATAGATAGATACAGATAGATACAGATAGATACAGTTATGTAGGTAGGTAGGTAGATAGATAGATACAGATATTTAGGTAGGTAGGTAGATAGATAGATACAGATAGGTAGGTAGGTAGATAGATAGATACAGATAGGTAGGTAGGTAGATAGATAGATAGAGATAGGTAGGTAGGTAGATAGAGATAGGTAGGTAGATAGATACAGATAGGTAGGTAGGTAGATAGATAGATAGAGATAGGTAGGTAGGTAGATAGATAGATAGAGATAGGTAGGTAGGTAGATAGAGATAGGTAGGTAGGTAGATAGATAGATAGAGATAGGTAGGTAGGTAGATTGATAGATAGACATAGGTAGGTAGGTAGATAGATAGATAGACATAGGTAGGTAGGTAGATTGATAGATACAGATAGGTAGGTAGGTAGATAGATAGATACAAATAGGTAGGTAGGTAGATAGATAGATAGATAGAGATAGGTAGGTAGGTAGGTAGATAGATAGATAGAGATAGGTAGGTAGGTAGATAGATAGATACAGATAGGTAGGTAGGTAGATAGATAGATACAGATAGGTAGGTAGGTAGATTGATAGATAGAGATAGGTAGGCAGGTAGATTGATAGATACAAATAGGTAGGTTGGTAGATAGATAGATACAGATAGGTAGGTAGGTAGATAGATAGATACAGTTATGTAGGAAGGTAGGTAGATAGATAGATACAGATAGGTAGCTAGGTAGGTAGATAGATAGATACAGATAGGTAGGTAGGTAGATAGATAGATAGACATAGGTAGGTAGGTAGATTGATAGATACAGATAGGTAGGTAGGTAGATAGATAGATACAGATAGGTAGGTAGGTAGATAGATAGATAGAGATAGGTAGGTAGGTAGATAGATAGATACAGATAGGTAGGTAATTAGATAGATAGATAGAGATAGGTAGGTAGGTAGGTAGATAGATAGAGATAGGTAGGTAGGTAGGTAGATAGATAGATAGAGATAGGTAGGTAGGTAGATAGATAGATAGAGATAGGTAGGTAGGTAGATTGATAGATACAGATAGGTAGGTAGGTAGATAGATAAATACAGATAGGTAGGTAGGTAGATTGATAGATAGAGATAGGTAGGTAGGTAGATTGATAGATACAGATAGGTAGGTAGGGAGATAGATAGATAGAGATAGGTAGGTAGGTAGATTGATAGATAGAGATAGGTAGGTAGGTAGATAGATAGAGATAGGTAGGTAGGTAGATTGAAAGATACAGATAGGTAGGTAGGTAGATAGATAGATACAGATAGGTAGGTAGGTAGATTGATAGATAGAGATAGGTAGGTAGGTAGATTGATAGATACAGATAGGTAGGTAGGTAGATAGATAGATACAGATAGGTAGGTAGGTAGATAGATAGATACAAATAGGTAGGTAGTTAGATAGATAGATAGAGATAGGTAGGTAGGTAGATTGATAGATACAGATAGGTAGGTAGGTAGATAGATAGATACAGTTATGTAGGTAGGTAGGTAGATAGATAGATACAGACAGGTAGGTAGGTACGTAGATAGATAGATACAGATAGGTAGGTAGGTAGATCGATAAATACAGATAGGTAGGTAGGTAGATAGATAGATAGACATAGGTATGTAGGTAGATTGATAGATACAGATAGGTAGGTAGGTAGATAGATAGATAGAGATAGGTAGATAGGTAGATAGATAGATACAGATAGGTAGGTAGGTAGGTAGATAGATAGAGATAGGTAGGTAGGTAGATAGATAGATAGGTAGGTAGGTAGATTGATAGATAAAGATAGGTAGCTAGGTAGATTGATAGATACAGATAGGTAGGTAGGTAGATAGATAGATACAGATAGGTAGGTAGATAGATAGATAGATAGATAGATAGAGATAGGTAGGTAGGTAGATTGATAGATACAGATAGGTAGGTAGATAGATAGATAGAGATAGGTAGGTAGGTAGATAGATAGATACAGATAGGTAGGTAGTTAGGTAGATAGATAGATATAGGTAGGTAGGTAGATAGATAGATAGGTAGGTAGGTAGATTGATAGATAAAGATAGGTAGCTAGGTAGATTGATAGATACAGATAGGTAGGTAGGTAGATAGATAGATACAGATAGGTAGGTAGATAGATAGATAGATAGAGATAGGTAGGTAGGTAGATTGATAGATACAGATAGGTAGGTCGATAGATAGATAGAGATAGGTAGGTAGGTAGATTGATAGATAGAGATAGGTAGGTAGGTAGATTGATAGATACAGATAGGTAGGTAGGTAGATAGATAGATACAGATAGGTAGGTAGGTAGATAGATAGATACAGATAGGTAGGTAGTTAGATAGATAGATAGAGATAGGTAGGTAGGTAGATTGATAGATACAGATAGGTAGGTAGGTTGATAGATAGATAGAGATAGGTAGGTAGGTAGATTGAAAGATACAGATTGGTAGGTAGGTAGATAGATAGATCCAGATAGGTAGGTAGGTAGATTGATAGATACAGATAGGTAGGTTGGTAGATAGATAGATACAGATAGGTAGGTAGTTAGATTGATAGATAGAGATAGGTAGGTAGGTAGATTGATAGATACAGATAGGTAGGTAGGTAGATAGATAGATACAGATAGGTAGGTAGGTAGATGGATAAATACAGTTATGTAGGTAGGTAGGTAGATAGATAGATACAGATAGGTAGGTAGGTACGTAGATAGATAGATACAGATAGGTAGGTAGGTAGGTAGATAGATAGAGATAGGTAGGTAGGTAGATAGATAAATACAGATAGGTAGGTAGGTAGATAGATAGATACAGATAGGTACGTAGGTAGATAGATAGATACAGATAGGTAGGTAGATAGATACATAGAGATAGGTAGGTAGGTAGGTAGGTAGATAGATAGAGATAGGTAGGTAGGTAGATTGATAGATACAGATAGGTAGGTAGGTAGATAGATAGATACAGATAGGTAGGTAGGTAGATAGATAGATACAGTTATGTAGGTAGGTAGGTAGATAGATAGATACAGTTAGGTAGGTAGGTAGGTAGATAGATAGATACAGTTAGGTAGGTAGGTAGGTAGATAGATAGATACAGATAGGTAGGTAGATAGATAGATAGATACAGATAGGTAGGTAGGTAGATAGATAGATAGAGATAGGTAGGTAGGTAGGTAGATAGATAGAGATAGGTAGGTAGGTAGATAGATAAATAGAGATAGTTAGGTAGGTAGATTGATAGATATAGATAGGTAGGTAGGTAGATTGATAGAGACAGATAGGTAGGTAGGTAGATAGATAGATAGAGATAGATAGGTAGGTAGATAGATAAATACAGATAGGTAGGTAGGTAGATAGATAAATACTGATAGGTAGGTAGATAGATAGATAGAGATAGGTAGGTAGGTAGATTGATAGATACAGATAGGTAGGTAGGTAGATAGATAGATACAGATAGGTAGGTAAATAGATTGATAGATAGAGATAGGTAGGTAGGTAGATAGATAGATAGATAGAGATAGGTAGGTAGGTAGGTAGATAGATAGAGATATGTAGGTAGGTAGATAGATAGATAGAGATAGATAGGTAGGTAGATTGATAGAGACACATAGGTAGGTAGGTAGATAGATAGATACAGATAGGTAGGTAGGTAGGTAGATAGATAGATACAGTTATGTAGGTAGGTAGGTAGATAGATAGATACAGATAGGTAGGTAGGTAGGTAGATAGATACAGTTATGTAGGTAGGTAGGTAGATAGATAGATACAGATAGGTAGGTAGGTAGGTAGGTAGATAGATAGATAGAGATAGGTAGGTAGGTAGATAGATAGATACAGATAGGTAGGTAGGTAGATAGATAGATAGACATAGGTATGTAGGTAGATTGATAGATACAGATAGGTAGGTAGGTAGATAGATAGATAGAGATAGGTAGATAGGTAGATAGATAGATACAGATAGGTAGGTAGGTAGGTAGATAGATAGAGATAGGTAGGTAGGTAGATAGATAGATAGGTAGGTAGGTAGATTGATAGATAAAGATAGGTAGCTAGGTAGATTGATAGATACAGATAGGTAGGTAGGTAGATAGATAGATACAGATAGGTAGGTAGATAGATAGATAGATAGATAGATAGATAGATAGATAGATAGAGATAGGTAGGTAGGTAGATTGATAGATACAGATAGGTAGGTAGATAGATAGATAGAGATAGGTAGGTAGGTAGATAGATAGATACAGATAGGTAGGTAGTTAGGTAGATAGATAGATATAGGTAGGTAGGTAGATAGATAGATAGGTAGGTAGGTAGATTGATAGATAAAGATAGGTAGCTAGGTAGATTGATAGATACAGATAGGTAGGTAGGTAGATAGATAGATACAGATAGGTAGGTAGATAGATAGATAGATAGAGATAGGTAGGTAGGTAGATTGATAGATACAGATAGGTAGGTAGATAGATAGATAGAGATAGGTAGGTAGGTAGATTGATAGATAGAGATAGGTAGGTAGGTAGATTGATAGATACAGATAGGTAGGTAGGTAGATAGATAGATACAGATAGGTAGGTAGGTAGATAGATAGATACAGATAGGTAGGTAGTTAGATAGATAGATAGAGATAGGTAGGTAGGTAGATTGATAGATACAGATAGGTAGGTAGGTTGATAGATAGATAGAGATAGGTAGGTAGGTAGATTGAAAGATACAGATTGGTAGGTAGGTAGATAGATAGATCCAGATAGGTAGGTAGGTAGATTGATAGATACAGATAGGTAGGTTGGTAGATAGATAGATACAGATAGGTAGGTAGTTAGATTGATAGATAGAGATAGGTAGGTAGGTAGATTGATAGATACAGATAGGTAGGTAGGTAGATAGATAGATACAGATAGGTAGGTAGGTAGATGGATAAATACAGTTATGTAGGTAGGTAGGTAGATAGATAGATACAGATAGGTAGGTAGGTACGTAGATAGATAGATACAGATAGGTAGGTAGGTAGGTAGATAGATAGAGATAGGTAGGTAGGTAGATAGATAAATACAGATAGGTAGGTAGGTAGATAGATAGATACAGATAGGTACGTAGGTAGATAGATAGATACAGATAGGTAGGTAGATAGATACATAGAGATAGGTAGGTAGGTAGGTAGGTAGATAGATAGAGATAGGTAGGTAGGTAGATTGATAGATACAGATAGGTAGGTAGGTAGATAGATAGATACAGATAGGTAGGTAGGTAGATAGATAGATACAGTTATGTAGGTAGGTAGGTAGATAGATAGATACAGTTAGGTAGGTAGGTAGGTAGATAGATAGATACAGTTAGGTAGGTAGGTAGGTAGATAGATAGATACAGATAGGTAGGTAGATAGATAGATAGATACAGATAGGTAGGTAGGTAGATAGATAGATAGAGATAGGTAGGTAGGTAGGTAGATAGATAGAGATAGGTAGGTAGGTAGATAGATAAATAGAGATAGTTAGGTAGGTAGATTGATAGATATAGATAGGTAGGTAGGTAGATTGATAGAGACAGATAGGTAGGTAGGTAGATAGATAGATAGAGATAGATAGGTAGGTAGATAGATAAATACAGATAGGTAGGTAGGTAGATAGATAAATACTGATAGGTAGGTAGATAGATAGATAGAGATAGGTAGGTAGGTAGATTGATAGATACAGATAGGTAGGTAGGTAGATAGATAGATACAGATAGGTAGGTAAATAGATTGATAGATAGAGATAGGTAGGTAGGTAGATAGATAGATAGATAGAGATAGGTAGGTAGGTAGGTAGATAGATAGAGATATGTAGGTAGGTAGATAGATAGATAGAGATAGATAGGTAGGTAGATTGATAGAGACACATAGGTAGGTAGGTAGATAGATAGATACAGATAGGTAGGTAGGTAGGTAGATAGATAGATACAGTTATGTAGGTAGGTAGGTAGATAGATAGATACAGATAGGTAGGTAGGTAGGTAGATAGATACAGTTATGTAGGTAGGTAGGTAGATAGATAGATACAGATAGGTAGGTAGGTAGGTAGGTAGATAGATAGATAGAGATAGGTAGGTAGGTAGATAGATAGATACAGATAGGTAGGTAGGTAGATAGATAGATACAGATAGGTAGGGAGGTAGGTAGATAGATAGAGATAGGTAGGTAGGTAGGTAGATAGATAGAGATAGGTAGGTAGGTGGGTAGATAGATAGATAGAGATAGGTAGGTAGGTAGATAGATAGAGATAGGTAGGTAGGTAGATTGATAGATACAGATAGGTAGGTAGGTAGATAGATAGATACAGATAGGTAGGTAGATAGATAGATAGATACAGATAGGTAGGTATGTAGGTAGGTAGGTAGATAGAGATAGGTAGGTAGGTAGATAGATAGATAGAGATAGGTAGGTAGGTAGATTGATAGATACAGATAGGTAGGTAGGTAGATAGATAGATACAGATAGGTAGGTGGATAGATAGATAGAGATAGGTAGGTTGGTAGATTGATAGATACAGATAGGTAGGTAATTAGATAGATAGATAGAGATAGGTAGGTAGGTAGATTGATAGATAGAGATAGGTAGGTAGGTAGATTGATAGATACAGATAGGTAGGTAGGTAGATAGATAGATACAGATAGGTAGGTAGGTAGATAGATAGATACAGATAGGTAGGTAGTTAGATAGATAGATAGAGATAGGTAGGTAGGTAGATTGATAGATACAGATAGGTAGGTAGGTAGATAGATAGATAGAGATACGTAGGTAGGTAAATTGAAAGATACAGATTGGTACGTAGGTAGATAGATATATACAGATAGGTAGGTAGGTAGATAGATAGATAGAGATAGGTAGGTAGGTAGATTGATAGATACAGATAGGTAGGTAGGTAGATAGATAGATACAGATAGGTAGGTAGATAGATAGATACAGTTATGTAGGTAGGTAGGTAGATAGATAGATACAGATAGGTAGGTAGGTAGGTAGATAGATACAGTTATGTAGGTAGGTAGGTAGATAGATAGATACAGATAGGTAGGAAGGTAGGTAGGTAGATAGATAGATAGAGATAGGTAGGTAGGTAGATAGATAGAGATAGGTAGGCAGGTAGATAGATAGATACAGATAGGTAGGTAGGTAGATAGATAGATACAGATAGGTAGGTAGGTAGGTAGATAGATAGAGATAGGTAGGTAGGTAGGTAGATAGATAGAGATAGGTAGGTTGGTAGGTAGGTAGATAGATAGATAGAGATAGGTAGGTAGGTAGATAGATAGATAGAGATAGGTAGGTAGGTAGATTGATAGATACAGATAGGTAGGTAGGTAGATAGATAGATACAGATAGGTAGGTAGGTAGATAGATAGATACAGATAGGTAGGTAGGTAGGTAGGTAGATAGAGATAGGTAGGTAGGTAGATAGATAGATAGAGATAGGTAGGTAGGTAGATTGATAGATACAGATAGGTAGCTAGGTAGATTGATAGATACAGAGGTAGGTAGGTAGATAGATAGATACAGATAGGTAGGTAGATAGATAGATAGAGATATGTAGGTAGGTAGACTGATAGATACAGATAGGTAGGTAATTAGATAGATAGATAGATAGAGATAGGTAGGTAGGTAGATTGATAGATAGAGATAGGTAGGTAGGTAGATTGATAGATACAGATAGGTAGGTAGGTAGATAGATAGATACAGATAGGTAGGTAGGTAGATAGATAGATACAGATAGGTAGGTAGTTAGATAGATAGATAGAGATAGGTAGGTAGGTAGATTGATAGATACAGATAGGTAGGTAGGTAGATAGATAGATAGAGATAGGTAGGTAGGTAAATTGAAAGATACAGATTGGTACGTAGGTAGATAGATATATACAGATAGGTAGGTAGGTAGATAGATAGATACAGATAGGTAGGTAGTTAGATTGATAGATAGAGATAGGTAGGTAGGTAGATTGATAGATACAGATAGGTAGGTAGGTAGATAGATAGATACAGATAGGTAGGTAGGTAGATAGATAGATACAGTTATGTAGGTAGGTATGTAGATAGATAGATACAGATAGGTAGGTAGGTACGTAGATAGATAGATATAGATAGGTAGGTAGGTAGGTAGATAGATAAATACAGATAGGTAGGTAGGTAGATCGATAAATACAGATAGGTAGGTAGGTAGATAGATAGATAGACATAGGTAGGTAGGTAGATTGATAGATACAGATAGGTAGGTAGGTAGATAGATAGATAGAGAGAGGTAGATAGGTAGATAGATAGATACAGATAGGTAGGTAGGTAGGTAGGTAGATAGAGATAGGTAGGTAGGTAGATAGATAGATAGAGATAGGTAGGTAGGTAGATTGATAGATACAGATAGGTAGCTAGGTAGATTGATAGATACAGATAGGTAGGTAGGTAGGTAGGTAGATAGATAGATACAGATAGGTAGGTAGATAGATAGATAGATAGAGATAGGTAGGTAGGTAGATTGATAGATACAGATAGGTAGGTAGATAGATAGATAGATAGAGATAGGTAGGTAGGTAGATTGATAGATAGAGATAGGTAGGTAGGTAGATTGATAGATACAGATAGGTAGGTAGATAGATAGATAGATACAGATAGGTAGGTAGGTAGATAGATAGATACAGATAGGTAGGTAGTTAGATAGATAGATAGAGATAGGTAGGTAGGTAGATTGATAGATACAAATAGGTAGGTAGGTTGATAGATAGATAGAGATAGGTAGGTAGGTAGATTGAAAGATACAGATTGGTAGGTAGGTAGATAGATAGATACAGATAGGTAGGTAGGTAGATTGATAGATACAGATAGGTAGGTAGGTAGATAGATAGATACAGATAGGTAGGTAGTTAGATTGATAGATAGAGATAGGTAGGTAGGTAGATTGATAGATACAGATAGGTAGGTAGGTAGATAGATAGAGACAGATAGGTAGGTAGGTAGATAGATAGATACAGTTATGTAGGTAGGTAGATAGATAGATACAGATAGGTAGGTAGGTACGTAGATAGATAGATACAGATAGGTAGGTAGGTAGATAGATAGATAGAGATAGGTAGGTAGGTAGATAGATAAATACATATAGGTAGGTAGGTAGATAGATAGATACAGATAGGTACGTAGGTAGATAGATAAATACAGATAGGTAGGTAGATAGATAGATAGAGATAGGTAGGTAGGTAGGTAGATAGATAGAGATAGGTAGGTAGGTAGATTGATAGATACAGATAGGTAGTTAGGTAGATAGATAGATACAGATAGGTAGGTAGGTAGATGGATAGATACAGTTATGTAGGTAGGTAGGTAGATAGATAGATACAGATAGGTAGGTAGGTAGATAGATAGATACAGATAGGTAGGTAGATAGATACAGATAGGTAGGTAGGTAGATAGATAGATACAGATAGGTAGGTAGGTAGATAGATAGATAGAGATAGGTAGGTAGGTAGATAGATAGAGATAGGTAGGTAGGTAGGTAGGTAGATAGATAGAGATAGGTAGGTAGGTAGATTGATAGATACAGATAGGTAGGTAGGTAGATAGATAGAGATAGGTAGGTAGGTAGGTAGGTAGATAGATAGAGATAGGTAGGTAGGTAGATTGATAGATACAGATAGGTAAGTAGGTAGATAGATAGATACAGATAGGTAGGTAGGTAGATAGATAGATACAGATAGGTAGGTAGGTAGGTAGGTAGGTAGATAGAGATAGGTAGGTAGGTAGATAGATAGATAGAGATAGGTAGGTAGGTAGATTGATAGATACAGATAGGTAGCTAGGTAGATTGATAGATACAGAGGTAGGTAGGTAGATAGATACAGATAGGTAGGTAGATAGATAGATAGAGATAGGTAGGTAGGTAGATTGATAGATACAGATAGGTAGGTAATTAGATAGATAGATAGAGATAGGTAGGTAGGTAGATTGATAGATAGAGATAGGTAGGTAGGTAGATTGATAGATACAGATAGGTAGGTAGGTAGATAGATAGATACAGATAGGTAGGTAGGTAGATAGATAGATACAGATAGGTAGGTAGTTAGATAGATAGATAGAGATAGGTAGGTAGGTAGATTGATAGATACAGATAGGTAGGTAGGTAGATAGATAGAGATAGGTAGGTAGGTAAATTGAAAGATACAGATTGGTACGTAGGTAGATAGATATATACAGATAGGTAGGTAGGTAGATTGATAGATACAGATAGGTAGGTAGGTAGATAGATAGATACAGATAGGTAGGTAGTTAGATTGATAGATAGAGATAGGTAGGTAGGTAGATTGATAGATACAGATAGGTAGGTAGGTAGATAGATAGATACAGATAGGTAGGTAGGTACGTAGATAGATAGATACAGATAGGTAGGTATGTAGATAGATAAATACTGATAGGTAGGTATGTAGATCGATAAATACAGATAGGTAGGTAGGTAGATAGATAGATAGACATAGGTAGGTAGGTAGATTGATAGATACAGATAGGTAGGTAGGTAGATAGATAGATAGAGATAGGTAGATAGGTAGATAGATAGATACAGATAGGTAGGTAGGTAGGTAGATAGATAGAGATAGGTAGGTAGGTAGATAGATAGATAGGTAGGTAGGTAGATTGATAGATAAAGATAGGTAGCTAGGTAGATTGATAGATACAGATAGGTAGGTAGATAGATAGATACAGATAGGTAGGTAGATAGATAGATAGAGATAGATAGGTAGGTAGATTGATAGATACAGATAGGTAGGTAGATAGATAGATAGAGATAGATAGGTAGGTAGATTGATAGATAGAGATAGGTAGGTAGGTAGATTGATAGATACAGATAGGTAGGTAGGTAGATAGATAGATAGAGATAGGTAGGTAGGTAGATTGATAGATACATATAGGTAGCTAGGTAGATTGATAGATACAGAGGTAGGTAGGTAGATAGATAGATTCAGATAGGTAGGTAGATAGATAGATAGAGATAGGTAGGTAGGTAGATTGATAGATACAGATAGGTAGGTAATTAGATAGATAGATAGAGATAGGTAGGTAGGTAGATTGATAGATAGAGATAGGTAGGTAGGTAGATTGATAGATACAGATAGGTAGGTAGGTAGATAGATAGAGATAGGTAGGTAGGTAAATTGAAAGATACAGATTGGTACGTAGGTAGATAGATATATACAGATAGGTAGGTAGGTAGATTGATAGATACAGATAGGTAGGTAGGTAGATAGATAGATACAGATAGGTAGGTAGTTAGATTGATAGATAGAGATAGGTAGCTAGGTAGATTGATAGATACAGATAGGTAGGTAGGTAGATAGATAGATACAGATAGGTAGGTAGGTAGATAGATAGATACAGTTATGTAGGTAGGTAGGTAGATAGATAGATACAGATAGGTAGGTAGGTAGATAGATAAATACAGATAGGTAGGTAGGTAGATCGATAAATACAGATAGGTAGGTAGGTAGATAGATAGATAGACATAGGTAGGTAGATAGATAGATAGAGATAGGTAGATAGGTAGATAGATAGATACAGATAGGTAGGTAGGTAGATAGATAGATAGATATAGGTAGGTAGGTAGATAGATAGGTAGGTAGGTAGATTGATAGATAAAGATAGGTAGCTAGGTAGATTGATAGATACAGATAGGTAGGTAGGTAGATAGATAGATACAGATAGGTAGGTAGATAGATAGATAGATAGAGATAGGTAGGTAGGTAGATTGATAGATACAGATAGGTAGGTAGATAGATAGATAGAGATAGGTAGGTAGGTAGATTGATAGATAGAGATAGGTAGGTAGGTAGATTGATAGATACAGATAGGTAGGTAGGTAGATAGATAGATACAGATAGGTAGGTAGGTAGATAGATAGATACCTATAGGTAGGTAGTTAGATAGATAGATAGAGATAGGTAGGTAGGTAGATTGATAGATACAGATAGGTAGCTAGGTTGATAGATAGATAGAGATAGGTAGGTAGGTAGATTGAAAGATACAGATTGGTAGGTAGGTAGATAGATAGATACAGATAGGTAGGTAGGTAGATTGATAGATAGAGATAGGTAGGTAGGTAGATTGATAGATACAGATAGGTAGGTAGGTAGATAGATAGATACAGATAGGTAGGTAGGTAGATAGATAAATACAGTTATGTAGATAGGTAGGTAGATAGATAGATACAGATAGGTAGGTAGGTACGTAGATAGATAGATACAGATAGGTAGGTAGGTAGGTAGATTGATAGATACAGATAGGTAGGTAGGTAGATAGATAGATAGAGATAGGTAGATAGGTAGATAGATAGATACAGATAGGTAGGTAGGTAGGTAGATAGATAGAGATAGGTAGGTAGGTAGATAGATAGATAGGTAGGTAGGTAGATTGATAGATAAAGATAGGTAGCTAGGTAGATTGATAGATACAGATAGGTAGGTAGATAGATAGATACAGATAGGTAGGTAGATAGATAGATAGAGATAGATAGGTAGGTAGATTGATAGATACAGATAGGTAGGTAGATAGATAGATAGAGATAGATAGGTAGGTAGATTGATAGATAGAGATAGGTAGGTAGGTAGATTGATAGATACAGATAGGTAGGTAGGTAGATAGATAGATAGAGATAGGTAGGTAGGTAGATTGATAGATACATATAGGTAGCTAGGTAGATTGATAGATACAGAGGTAGGTAGGTAGATAGATAGATTCAGATAGGTAGGTAGATAGATAGATACAGATAGGTAGGTAGGTAGATAGATAGATACAGATAGGTAGGTAGGTAGATAGATAGATACCTATAGGTAGGTAGTTAGATAGATAGATAGAGATAGGTAGGTAGGTAGATTGATAGATACAGATAGGTAGCTAGGTTGATAGATAGATAGAGATAGGTAGGTAGGTAGATTGAAAGATACAGATTGGTAGGTAGGTAGATAGATAGATACAGATAGGTAGGTAGGTAGATTGATAGATAGAGATAGGTAGGTAGGTAGATTGATAGATACAGATAGGTAGGTAGGTAGATAGATAGATACAGATAGGTAGGTAGGTAGATAGATAAATACAGTTATGTAGATAGGTAGGTAGATAGATAGATACAGATAGGTAGGTAGGTACGTAGATAGATAGATACAGATAGGTAGGTAGGTAGGTAGATTGATAGATACAGATAGGTAGGTAGGTAGATAGATAGATAGAGATAGGTAGATAGGTAGATAGATAGATACAGATAGGTAGGTAGGTAGGTAGATAGATAGAGATAGGTAGGTAGGTAGATAGATAGATAGGTAGGTAGGTAGATTGATAGATAAAGATAGGTAGCTAGGTAGATTGATAGATACAGATAGGTAGGTAGATAGATAGATACAGATAGGTAGGTAGATAGATAGATAGAGATAGATAGGTAGGTAGATTGATAGATACAGATAGGTAGGTAGATAGATAGATAGAGATAGATAGGTAGGTAGATTGATAGATAGAGATAGGTAGGTAGGTAGATTGATAGATACAGATAGGTAGGTAGGTAGATAGATAGATAGAGATAGGTAGGTAGGTAGATTGATAGATACATATAGGTAGCTAGGTAGATTGATAGATACAGAGGTAGGTAGGTAGATAGATAGATTCAGATAGGTAGGTAGATAGATAGATAGAGATAGGTAGGTAGGTAGATTGATAGATACAGATAGGTAGGTAGGTAGATAGATAGAGATAGGTAGGTAGGTAAATTGAAAGATACAGATTGGTACGTAGGTAGATAGATATATACAGATAGGTAGGTAGGTAGATTGATAGATACAGATAGGTAGGTAGGTAGATAGATAGATACAGATAGGTAGGTAGTTAGATTGATAGATAGAGATAGGTAGCTAGGTAGATTGATAGATACAGATAGGTAGGTATGTAGATAGATAGATACAGATAGGTAGGTAGGTAGATAGATAGATACAGTTATGTAGGTAGGTAGGTAGATAGATAGATACAGATAGGTAGGTAGGTACGTAGATAGATAGATACAGATAGGTAGGTAGGTAGATAGATAAATACAGATAGGTAGGTAGGTAGATCGATAAATACAGATAGGTAGGTAGGTAGATAGATAGATAGACATAGGTAGGTAGATAGATAGATAGAGATAGGTAGATAGGTAGATAGATAGATACAGATAGGTAGGTAGGTAGATAGATAGATAGATATAGGTAGGTAGGTAGATAGATAGATAGGTAGGTAGGTAGATTGATAGATAAAGATAGGTAGCTAGGTAGATTGATAGATACAGATAGGTAGGTAGGTAGATAGATAGATACAGATAGGTAGGTAGATAGATAGATAGATAGAGATAGGTAGGTAGGTAGATTGATAGATACAGATAGGTAGGTAGATAGATAGATAGAGATAGGTAGGTAGGTAGATTGATAGATAGAGATAGGTAGGTAGGTAGATTGATAGATACAGATAGGTAGGTAGGTAGATAGATAGATACAGATAGGTAGGTAGGTAGATAGATAGATACCTATAGGTAGGTAGTTAGATAGATAGATAGAGATAGGTAGGTAGGTAGATTGATAGATACAGATAGGTAGCTAGGTTGATAGATAGATAGAGATAGGTAGGTAGGTAGATTGAAAGATACAGATTGGTAGGTAGGTAGATAGATAGATACAGATAGGTAGGTAGGTAGATTGATAGATAGAGATAGGTAGGTAGGTAGATTGATAGATACAGATAGGTAGGTAGGTAGATAGATAGATACAGATAGGTAGGTAGGTAGATAGATAAATACAGTTATGTAGATAGGTAGGTAGATAGATAGATACAGATAGGTAGGTAGGTACGTAGATAGATAGATACAGATAGGTAGGTAGGTAGGTAGATAGATAGAGATAGGTAGGTAGGTAGATCGATAAATACAGATAGGTAGGTAGGTAGATAGATAGATACAGATAGGTACGTAGGTAGATAGATAGATACAGATAGGTAGGTAGATAGATACATAGAGATAGGTAGGTAGGTAGGTAGGTAGATAGATAGAGATAGGTAGGTAGGTAGATTGATAGATACAGATAGGTAGGTAGGTAGATAGATAGATACAGATAGGTAGGTAGGTAGATAGATAGATACAGTTATGTAGGTAGGTAGGTAGATAGATAGATACAGTTAGGTAGGTAGGTAGGTAGATAGATAGATACAGATAGGTAGGTAGGTAGATAGATAGATACAGATAGGTAGGTAGGTAGATAGATAGATAGAGATAGGTAGGTAGGTAGGTAGATAGATAGAGATAGGTAGGTAGGTAGATAGATAAATAGAGATAGTTAGGTAGGTAGATTGATAGATACAGATAGGTAGGTAGGTAGATTGATAGAGACAGATAGGTAGGTAGGTAGATAGATAGATACAGATAGATAGGTAGGTAGATAGATAAATACAGATAGGTAGGTAGGTAGATAGATAAATACAGATAGGTAGGTAGATAGATAGATAGATAGAGATAGGTAGGTAGGTAGATTGATAGATACAGATAGGTAGGTAGGTAGATTGATAGATACAGATAGGTAGGTAGATAGATAGATAGAGATAGATAGGTAGGTAGATTGATAGATAGAGATAGGTAGGTAGGTAGATTGATAGATACAGATAGGTAGGTAGGTAGATAGATAGATAGAGATAGGTAGGTAGGTAGATTGATAGATACATATAGGTAGCTAGGTAGATTGATAGATAGAGATAGGTAGGTAGGTAGATTGATAGATACATATAGGTAGCTAGGTAGATTGATAGATACAGAGGTAGGTAGGTAGATAGATAGATTCAGATAGGTTGGTAGATAGATAGATAGAGATAGGTAGGTAGGTAGATTGATAGATACAGATAGGTAGGTAATTAGATAGATAGATAGAGATAGGTAGGTAGGTAGATTGATAGATAGAGATAGGTAGGTAGGTAGATTGATAGATACAGATAGGTAGGTAGGTAGATAGATAGATACAGATAGGTAGGTAGGTAGATAGATAGATACAGATAGGTAGGTAGTTAGATAGATAGATAGAGATATGTAGGTAGGTAGATTGATAGATACAGATAGGTAGGTAGGTAGATAGATAGAGATAGGTAGGTAGGTAAATTGAAAGATACAGATTGGTACGTAGGTAGATAGATATATACAGATAGGTAGGTAGGTAGATTGATAGATACAGATAGGTAGGTAGGTAGATAGATAGATACAGATAGGTAGGTAGTTAGATTGATAGATAGAGATAGGTAGCTAGGTAGATTGATAGATACAGATAGGTAGGTAGGTAGATAGATAGATACAGATAGGTAGGTAGGTAGATAGATAGATACAGTTATGTAGGTAGGTAGGTAGATAGATAGATACAGATAGGTAGGTAGGTACGTAGATAGATAGATACAGATAGGTAGGTAGGTAGATAGATAAATACAGAGAGGTAGGTAGGTAGATCGATAAATACAGATAGGTAGGTAGGTAGATAGATAGATAGACATAGGTAGGTAGATAGATAGATAGAGATAGGTAGATAGGTAGATAGATAGATACAGATAGGTAGGTAGGTAGGTAGATAGATAGATATATGTAGGTAGGTAGATAGATAGATAGGTAGGTAGGTAGATTGATAGATAAAGATAGGTAGCTAGGTAGATTGATAGATACAGATAGGTAGGTAGGTAGATAGATAGATACAGATAGGTAGGTAGATAGATAGATAGATAGAGATAGGGAGGTAGGTAGATTGATAGATACAGATAGGTAGGTAGATAGATAGATAGAGATAGGTAGGTAGGTAGATTGATAGATAGAGATATGTAGGTAGGTAGATTGATAGATACAGATAGGTAGGTAGGTAGATAGATAGATACAGATAGGTAGGTAGGTAGATAGATAGATACCTATAGGTAGGTAGTTAGATAGATAGATAGAGATGGGTAGGTAGGTAGATTGATAGATACAGATAGGTAGCTAGGTTGATAGATAGATAGAAATAGGTAGGTAGGTAGATTGAAAGATACAGATTGGTAGGTAGGTAGATAGATAGATACAGATAGGTAGGTAGGTAGATTGATAGATACAGATAGGTAGGTAGGTAGATAGATAGATACAGATAGGTAGGTAGTTAGATTGATAGATAGAGATAGGTAGGTAGGTAGATTGATAGATACAGATAGGTAGGTAGGTAGATAGATAGATACAGATAGGTAGGTAGGTAGATAGATAAATACAGTTATGTAGGTAGGTAGGTAGATAGATAGATACAGATAGGTAGGTAGGTACGTAGATAGATAGATACAGATAGGTAGGTAGGTAGGTAGATAGATAGAGATAGGTAGGTAGGTAGATAGATAAATACAGATAGGTAGGTAGGTAGATAGATAGATACAGATAGGTACGTAGGTAGATAGATAAATACAGATAGGTAGGTAGATAGATACATAGAGATAGGTAGGTAGGTAGGTAGGTAGATAGATAGAGATAGGTAGGTAGGTAGATTGATAGATACAGATAGGTAGGTAGGTAGATAGATAGATACAGATAGGTAGGTAGGTAGATAGATAGATACAGTTATGTAGGTAGGTAGGTAGATAGATAGATACAGTTAGGTAGGTAGGTAGGTAGATAGATAGATACAGATAGATAGGTAGGTAGATAGATAGATACAGATAGGTAGGTAGGTAGATAGATAGATAGAGATAGGTAGGTAGGTAGGTAGATAGATAGAGATAGGTAGGTAGGTAGATAGATAAATAGAGATAGTTAGGTAGGTAGATTGATAGATACAGATAGGTAGGTAGGTAGATTGATAGAGACAGATAGGTAGGTAGGTAGATAGATAGATACAGATAGATAGGTAGGTAGATAGATAAATACAGATAGGTAGGTAGGTAGATAGATAAATACAGATAGGTAGGTAGATAGATAGATAGATAGAGATAGGTAGGTAGGTAGATTGATAGATACAGATAGGTAGGTAGGTAGATAGATAGATACAGATAGGTAGGTAGGTAGATTGATAGATAGAGATAGGTAGGTAGGTAGATAGATAGATAGAGATAGGTAGGTAGGTAGGTAGATAGATAGAGATATGTAGGTAGGTAGATAGATAGATAGAGATAGATAGGTAGGTAGATTGATAGAGACACATAGGTAGGTAGGTAGATAGATAGATACAGATAGGTAGGTAGGTAGATAGATAGATACAGTTATGTAGGTAGGTAGGTAGATAGATAGATACAGATAGGTAGGTAGGTTAGGTAGATAGATACAGTTATGTAGGTAGGTAGGTAGATAGATAGATACAGATAGGTAGGTAGGTAGGTAGGTAGATAGATAGATAGAGATAGGTAGGTAGGTAGATAGATAGATAGAGATAGGTAGGTAGGTAGATAGATAGATAGAGATAGGTAGGTATGTAGATAGATAGATACAGATAGGTAGGTAGGTAGGTAGATAGATAGAGATAGGTAGGTAGGTAGGTAGATAGATAGAGATAGGTAGGTAGGTAGGTAGGTAGATAGATAGATAGAGATAGGTAGGTAGGTAGATAGATAGAGATAGGTAGGTAGGTAGATTGATAGATACAGATAGGTAGGTAGGTAGATAGATAGATACAGATAGGTAGGTAGGTAGATAGATAGATACAGATAGGTAGGTAGGTAGGTAGGTAGGTAGATAGAGATAGGTAGGTAGGTAGATAGATAGATAGAGATAGGTAGGTAGGTAGATTGATAGATACAGATAGGTAGGTAGGTAGATAGATACAGATAGGTAGGTAGATAGATAGATAGAGATAGGTAGGTAGGTAGATTGATAGATACAGATAGGTAGGTAATTAGATAGATAGATAGAGATAGGTAGGTAGGTAGATTGATAGATAGAGATAGGTAGGTAGGTAGATTGATAGATACAGATAGGTAGGTAGGTAGATAGATACAGATAGGTAGGTAGGTAGATAGATAGATACAGATAGGTAGGTAGGTAAATTGAAAGATACAGATTGGTACGTAGGTAGATAGATATATACAGATAGGTAGGTAGGTAGATAGATAGATAGAGATAGGTAGGTAGGTAGATTGATAGATACAGATAGGTAGGTAGGTAGATAGATAGATACAGATAGGTAGGTAGGTAGATAGATAGATACAGTTATGTAGGTAGGTAGGTAGATAGATAGATACAGATAGGTAGGTAGGTAGGTAGATAGATACAGTTATGTAGGTAGGTAGGTAGATAGATAGATACAGATAGGTAGGTAGGTAGGTAGATAGATAGAGATAGGTAGGTAGGTAGATAGATAGATAGAGATAGGTAGGTAGGTAGATAGATAGATACAGATAGGTAGGTAGGTAGATAGATAGATACAGATAGGTAGGTAGGTAGGTAGATAGATAGAGATAGGTAGGTAGGTAGGTAGATAGATAGAGATAGGTAGGTAGGTAGGTAGGTAGATAGATAGATAGAGATAGGTAGGTAGGTAGATAGATAGATAGAGATAGGTAGGTAGGTAGATTGATAGATACAGATAGGTAGGTAGGTAGATAGATAGATACAGATAGGTAGGTAGGTAGATAGATAGATACAGATAGGTAGGTAGGTAGGTAGGTAGATAGAGATAGGTAGGTAGGTAGATAGATAGATAGAGATAGGTAGGTAGGTAGATTGATAGATACAGATAGGTAGCTAGGTAGATTGATAGATACAGAGGTAGGTAGGTAGATAGATAGATACAGATAGGTAGGTAGATAGATAGATAGAGATAGGTAGGTAGGTAGATTGATAGATACAGATAGGTAGGTAATTAGATAGATAGATAGATAGAGATAGGTAGGTAGGTAGATTGATAGATAGAGATAGGTAGGTAGGTAGATTGATAGATACAGATAGGTAGGTAGGTAGATAGATAGATACAGATAGGTAGGTAGGTAGATAGATAGATACAGATAGGTAGGTAGTTAGATAGATAGATAGAGATAGGTAGGTAGGTAGGTAGATTGATAGATACAGATAGGTAGGTAGGTAGATAGATAGATAGAGATAGGTAGGTAGGTAAATTGAAAGATACAGATTGGTACGTAGGTAGATAGATATATACAGATAGGTAGGTAGGTAGATAGATAGATACAGATAGGTAGGTAGTTAGATTGATAGATAGAGATAGGTAGGTAGGTAGATTGATAGATACAGATAGGTAGGTAGGTAGATAGATAGATACAGATAGGTAGGTAGGTAGATAGATAGATACAGTTATGTAGGTAGGTAGGTAGATAGATAGATACAGATAGGTAGGTAGGTACGTAGATAGATAGATATAGATAGGTAGGTAGGTAGGTAGATAGATAAATACAGATAGGTAGGTAGGTAGATCGATAAATACAGATAGGTAGGTAGGTAGATAGATAGATAGACATAGGTAGGTAGGGCGATTGATAGATACAGATAGGTAGGTAGGTAGATAGATAGATAGAAAGAGGTAGATAGGTAGATAGATAGATACAGATAGGTAGGTAGGTAGGTAGGTAGATAGAGATAGGTAGGTAGGTAGATAGATAGATAGAGATAGGTAGGTAGGTAGATTGATAGATACAGATAGGTAGCTAGGTAGATTGATAGATACAGATAGGTAGGTAGGTAGATAGATAGATACAGATAGGTAGGTAGATAGATAGATAGATAGAGATAGGTAGGTAGATAGATTGATAGATACAGATAGGTAGGTAGATAGATATATTGATAGAGATAGGTAGGTAGGTAGATTGATAGATAGAGATAGGTAGGTAGGTAGATTGATAGATACAGATAGGTAGGTAGATAGATAGATAGATACAGATAGGTAGGTAGGTAGATAGATAGATACAGATAGGTAGGTAGTTAGATAGATAGATAGATAGAGATAGGTAGGTAGGTAGATTGATAGATACAGATAGGTAGGTAGGTTGATAGATAGATAGAGATAGGTAGGTAGGTAGATTGAAAGATACAGATTGGTAGGTAGGTAGATAGATAGATACAGATAGGTAGGTAGGTAGATTGATAGATACAGATAGTTAGGTAGGTAGATAGATAGATACAGATAGGTAGGTAGTTAGATTGATAGATAGAGATAGGTAGGTAGGTAGATTGATAGATACAGATAGGTAGGTAGGTAGATAGATAGAGACAGATAGGTAGGTAGGTAGATAGATAGATACAGTTATGTAGGTAGGTAGATAGATAGATACAGATAGGTAGGTAGGTACGTAGATAGATAGATACAGATAGGTAGGTAGGTAGATAGATAGATACAGATAGGTAGGTAGGTAGATAGATAAATACAGATAGGTAGGTAGGTAGATAGATAGATACAGATAGGTACGTAGGTAGATAGATAGATACAGATAGGTAGGTAGATAGATAGATAGAGATAGGTAGGTAGGTAGGTAGATAGATAGAGATAGGTAGCTAGGTAGATTGATAGATACAGATAGGTAGTTAGGTAGATAGATAGATACAGATAGGTAGGTAGGTAGATGGATAGATACAGTTATGTAGGTAGGTAGGTAGATAGATAGATACAGATAGGTAGGTAGGTAGGTAGGTAGATAGATAGATACAGATAGGTAGGTAGGTAGATAGATACAGATAGGTAGGTAGTTAGATAGATAGATACAGATAGGTAGGTAGGTAGATAGATAGATAGAGATAGGTAGGTAGGTAGATAGATAGAGATAGGTAGGTAGGTAGGTAGGTAGATAGATAGAGATAGGTAGGTAGGTAGATTGATAGATACAGATAGGTAGCTAGGTAGATAGATAGAGATAGGTAGGTAGGTAGGTAGATAGATAGAGATAGGTAGGTAAGTAGGTAGATAGATAGAGATAGGTAGGTAGGTAGATTGATAGATACAGATAGGTAGGTAGGTAGATAGATAGATACAGATAGGTAGGTAGGTAGATAGATAGATACAGATAGGTAGGTAGGTAGGTAGGTAGGTAGATAGAGATAGGTAGGTAGGTAGATAGATAGATAGAGATAGGTAGGTAGGTAGATTGATAGATACAGATAGGTAGCTAGGTAGATTGATAGATACAGAGGTAGGTAGGTAGATAGATACAGATAGGTAGGTAGATAGATAGATAGAGATAGGTAGGTAGGTAGATTGATAGATACAGATAGGTAGGTAATTAGATAGATAGATAGAGATAGGTAGGTAGGTAGATTGATAGATAGAGATAGGTAGGTAGGTAGATTGATAGATACAGATAGGTAGGTAGGTAGATAGATAGATACAGATAGGTAGGTAGGTAGATAGATAGATACAGATAGGTAGGTAGGTAGATAGATAGATAGACATAGGTAGGTAGGTAGATTGATAGATACAGATAGGTAGGTAGGTAGATAGATAGATACAGATAGGTAGGTAGGTAGATAGATAGATAGAGATAGGTAGATAGATAGATAGATAAATACAGATAGGTAGGTAGGTAGGTAGATAGATAGAGATAGGTAGGTAGGTAGATAGATAGAGATAGGTAGGTAGGTAGATTGATAGATAGAGATATGTAGGTAGGTAGATAGATAGATAGACATAGGTAGGTAGGTAGATTGATAGATACAGATAGGTAGGTAGGTAGATAGATAGATAGATAGAGATAGGTAGGTAGGTAGGTAGATAGGTAGAGATAGGTAGGTAGGTAGGTAGATAGATAGATAGAGATAGGTAGGTAGGTAGATAGATAGATACAGATAGGTAGGTAGGTAGATAGATAGATACAGATAGATAGGTAGGTAGATAGATAGATACAGATAGGTAGGTAGGTAGATAGATAGATAGACATAGGTAGGTAGGTAGATTGATAGATACAGATAGGTAGGTAGGTAGATAGATACATACAGATAGGTAGGTAGGTAGATAGATAGATAGAGATAGGTAGATAGATAGATAGATAAATACAGATAGGTAGGTAGGTAGGTAGATAGATAGAGATAGGTAGGTAGGTAGATAGATAGAGATAGGTAGGTAGGTAGATTGATAGATAGAGATATGTAGGTAGGTAGATAGATAGATAGACATAGGTAGGTAGGTAGATTTATAGATACAGATAGGTAGGTAGGTAGATAGATAGATACATATAGGTAGGTAGGTAGATAGATAGATAGAGATAGGTAGCTAGGTAGATTGATAGATACAGATAGGTAGGTAGGTAGATAGATAGATAGAGATAGGTAGGTAGGTAGATTGATAGATACAGATAGGTAGGTAGGTAGATAGATAGATACAGATAGGTAGGTAGGTAGATAGATAGATACAGATAGGTAGGTAGGTAGATAGATAGATAGAGATAGGTAGGTAGGTAGATTGAAAGATACAGATAGGTCGGTAGGTAGGTAGATAGATACAGATAGGTAGGTAGGTAGATTGATAGATAGAGATAGGTAGGTAGGTAGATTGATAGATAGAGATAGGTAGGTAGGTAGATAGATAGATAGACATAGGTAGGTAGGTAGATTGATAGATACAGATAGGTAGGTAGGTAGATAGATAGATACAGATAGGTAGGTAGGTAGATAGATAGAGATAGGTAGCTTGGTAGATTGATAGATACAGATAGGTAGGTAGGTAGATAGATAGATACAGATAGGTAGGTAGGTAGATAGATAGATAGATATAGGTAGGTAGGTAGATAGATAGATAGGTAGGTAGGTAGATTGATAGATAAAGATAGGTAGCTAGGTAGATTGATAGATACAGATAGGTAGGTAGGTAGATAGATAGATACAGATAGGTAGGTAGATAGATAGATAGATAGAGATAGGTAGGTAGGTAGATTGATAGATACAGATAGGTAGGTAGATAGATAGATAGAGATAGGTAGGTAGGTAGATTGATAGATAGAGATAGGTAGGTAGGTAGATTGATAGATACAGATAGGTAGGTAGGTAGATAGATAGATACAGATAGGTAGGTAGGTAGATAGATAGATACCTATAGGTAGGTAGTTAGATAGATAGATAGAGATAGGTAGGTAGGTAGATTGATAGATACAGATAGGTAGCTAGGTTGATAGATAGATAGAGATAGGTAGGTAGGTAGATTGAAAGATACAGATTGGTAGGTAGGTAGATAGATAGATACAGATAGGTAGGTAGGTAGATTGATAGATAGAGATAGGTAGGTAGGTAGATTGATAGATACAGATAGGTAGGTAGGTAGATAGATAGATACAGATAGGTAGGTAGGTAGATAGATAAATACAGTTATGTAGATAGGTAGGTAGATAGATAGATACAGATAGGTAGGTAGGTACGTAGATAGATAGATACAGATAGGTAGGTAGGTAGGTAGATAGATAGAGATAGGTAGGTAGGTAGATCGATAAATACAGATAGGTAGGTAGGTAGATAGATAGATACAGATAGGTACGTAGGTAGATAGATAGATACAGATAGGTAGGTAGATAGATACATAGAGATAGGTAGGTAGGTAGGTAGGTAGATAGATAGAGATAGGTAGGTAGGTAGATTGATAGATACAGATAGGTAGGTAGGTAGATAGATAGATACAGATAGGTAGGTAGGTAGATAGATAGATACAGTTATGTAGGTAGGTAGGTAGATAGATAGATACAGTTAGGTAGGTAGGTAGGTAGATAGATAGATACAGATAGGTAGGTAGGTAGATAGATAGATACAGATAGGTAGGTAGGTAGATAGATAGATAGAGATAGGTAGGTAGGTAGGTAGATAGATAGAGATAGGTAGGTAGGTAGATAGATAAATAGAGATAGTTAGGTAGGTAGATTGATAGATACAGATAGGTAGGTAGGTAGATTGATAGAGACAGATAGGTAGGTAGGTAGATAGATAGATACAGATAGATAGGTAGGTAGATAGATAAATACAGATAGGTAGGTAGGTAGATAGATAAATACAGATAGGTAGGTAGATAGATAGATAGATAGAGATAGGTAGGTAGGTAGATTGATAGATACAGATAGGTAGGTAGGTAGATTGATAGATACAGATAGGTAGGTAGATAGATAGATAGAGATAGATAGGTAGGTAGATTGATAGATAGAGATAGGTAGGTAGGTAGATTGATAGATACAGATAGGTAGGTAGGTAGATAGATAGATAGAGATAGGTAGGTAGGTAGATTGATAGATACATATAGGTAGCTAGGTAGATTGATAGATAGAGATAGGTAGGTAGGTAGATTGATAGATACATATAGGTAGCTAGGTAGATTGATAGATACAGAGGTAGGTAGGTAGATAGATAGATTCAGATAGGTTGGTAGATAGATAGATAGAGATAGGTAGGTAGGTAGATTGATAGATACAGATAGGTAGGTAATTAGATAGATAGATAGAGATAGGTAGGTAGGTAGATTGATAGATAGAGATAGGTAGGTAGGTAGATTGATAGATACAGATAGGTAGGTAGGTAGATAGATAGATACAGATAGGTAGGTAGGTAGATAGATAGATACAGATAGGTAGGTAGTTAGATAGATAGATAGAGATATGTAGGTAGGTAGATTGATAGATACAGATAGGTAGGTAGGTAGATAGATAGAGATAGGTAGGTAGGTAAATTGAAAGATACAGATTGGTACGTAGGTAGATAGATATATACAGATAGGTAGGTAGGTAGATTGATAGATACAGATAGGTAGGTAGGTAGATAGATAGATACAGATAGGTAGGTAGTTAGATTGATAGATAGAGATAGGTAGCTAGGTAGATTGATAGATACAGATAGGTAGGTAGGTAGATAGATAGATACAGATAGGTAGGTAGGTAGATAGATAGATACAGTTATGTAGGTAGGTAGGTAGATAGATAGATACAGATAGGTAGGTAGGTACGTAGATAGATAGATACAGATAGGTAGGTAGGTAGATAGATAAATACAGAGAGGTAGGTAGGTAGATCGATAAATACAGATAGGTAGGTAGGTAGATAGATAGATAGACATAGGTAGGTAGATAGATAGATAGAGATAGGTAGATAGGTAGATAGATAGATACAGATAGGTAGGTAGGTAGGTAGATAGATAGATATATGTAGGTAGGTAGATAGATAGATAGGTAGGTAGGTAGATTGATAGATAAAGATAGGTAGCTAGGTAGATTGATAGATACAGATAGGTAGGTAGGTAGATAGATAGATACAGATAGGTAGGTAGATAGATAGATAGATAGAGATAGGGAGGTAGGTAGATTGATAGATACAGATAGGTAGGTAGATAGATAGATAGAGATAGGTAGGTAGGTAGATTGATAGATAGAGATATGTAGGTAGGTAGATTGATAGATACAGATAGGTAGGTAGGTAGATAGATAGATACAGATAGGTAGGTAGGTAGGTAGATAGATAGATACCTATAGGTAGGTAGTTAGATAGATAGATAGAGATAGGTAGGTAGGTAGATTGATAGATACAGATAGGTAGCTAGGTTGATAGATAGATAGAAATAGGTAGGTAGGTAGATTGAAAGATACAGATTGGTAGGTAGGTAGATAGATAGATACAGATAGGTAGGTAGGTAGATTGATAGATACAGATAGGTAGGTAGGTAGATAGATAGATACAGATAGGTAGGTAGTTAGATTGATAGATAGAGATAGGTAGGTAGGTAGATTGATAGATACAGATAGGTAGGTAGGTAGATAGATAGATACAGATAGGTAGGTAGGTAGATAGATAAATACAGTTATGTAGGTAGGTAGGTAGATAGATAGATACAGATAGGTAGGTAGGTACGTAGATAGATAGATACAGATAGGTAGGTAGGTAGGTAGATAGATAGAGATAGGTAGGTAGGTAGATAGATAAATACAGATAGGTAGGTAGGTAGATAGATAGATACAGATAGGTACGTAGGTAGATAGATAGATACAGATAGGTAGGTAGATAGATACATAGAGATAGGTAGGTAGGTAGGTAGGTAGATAGATAGAGATAGGTAGGTAGGTAGATTGATAGATACAGATAGGTAGGTAGGTAGATAGATAGATACAGATAGGTAGGTAGGTAGATAGATAGATACAGTTATGTAGGTAGGTAGGTAGATAGATAGATACAGTTAGGTAGGTAGGTAGGTAGATAGATAGATACAGATAGATAGGTAGGTAGATAGATAGATACAGATAGGTAGGTAGGTAGATAGATAGATAGAGATAGGTAGGTAGGTAGGTAGATAGATAGAGATAGGTAGGTAGGTAGATAGATAAATAGAGATAGTTAGGTAGGTAGATTGATAGATACAGATAGGTAGGTAGGTAGATTGATAGAGACAGATAGGTAGGTAGGTAGATAGATAGATACAGATAGATAGGTAGGTAGATAGATAAATACAGATAGGTAGGTAGGTAGGTAGATAGATAAATACAGATAGGTAGGTAGATAGATAGATAGATAGAGATAGGTAGGTAGGTAGATTGATAGATACAGATAGGTAGGTAGGTAGATAGATAGATACAGATAGGTAGGTAGGTAGATTGATAGATAGAGATAGGTAGGTAGGTAGATAGATAGATAGAGATAGGTAGGTAGGTAGGTAGATAGATAGAGATATGTAGGTAGGTAGATAGATAGATAGAGATAGATAGGTAGGTAGATTGATAGAGACACATAGGTAGGTAGGTAGATAGATAGATACAGATAGGTAGGTAGGTAGATAGATAGATACAGTTATGTAGGTAGGTAGGTAGATAGATAGATACAGATAGGTAGGTAGGTTAGGTAGATAGATACAGTTATGTAGGTAGGTAGGTAGATAGATAGATACAGATAGGTAGGTAGGTAGGTAGGTAGATAGATAGAGATAGGTAGGTAGGTAGATAGATAGATAGAGATAGGTAGGTAGGTAGATAGATAGATAGAGATAGGTAGGTATGTAGATAGATAGATACAGATAGGTAGGTAGGTAGGTAGATAGATAGAGATAGGTAGGTAGGTAGGTAGATAGATAGAGATAGGTAGGTAGGTAGGTAGGTAGATAGATAGATAGAGATAGGTAGGTAGGTAGATAGATAGAGATAGGTAGGTAGGTAGATTGATAGATACAGATAGGTAGGTAGGTAGATAGATAGATACAGATAGGTAGGTAGGTAGATAGATAGATACAGATAGGTAGGTAGGTAGGTAGGTAGGTAGATAGAGATAGGTAGGTAGGTAGATAGATAGATAGAGATAGGTAGGTAGGTAGATTGATAGATACAGATAGGTAGGTAGGTGGATAGATACAGATAGGTAGGTAGATAGATAGATAGAGATAGGTAGGTAGGTAGATTGATAGATACAGATAGGTAGGTAATTAGATAGATAGATAGAGATAGGTAGGTAGGTAGATTGATAGATAGAGATAGGTAGGTAGGTAGATTGATAGATACAGATAGGTAGGTAGGTAGATAGATACAGATAGGTAGGTAGGTAGATAGATAGATACAGATAGGTAGGTAGGTAAATTGAAAGATACAGATTGGTACGTAGGTAGATAGATATATACAGATAGGTAGGTAGGTAGATAGATAGATAGAGATAGGTAGGTAGGTAGATTGATAGATACAGATAGGTAGGTAGGTAGATAGATAGATACAGATAGGTAGGTAGGTAGATAGATAGATACAGTTATGTAGGTAGGTAGGTAGATAGATAGATACAGATAGGTAGGTAGGTAGGTAGATAGATACAGTTATGTAGGTAGGTAGGTAGATAGATAGATACAGATAGGTAGGTAGGTAGGTAGATAGATAGAGATAGGTAGGTAGGTAGATAGATAGATAGAGATAGGTAGGTAGGTAGATAGATAGATACAGATAGGTAGGTAGGTAGATAGATAGATACAGATAGGTAGGTAGGTAGGTAGATAGATAGAGATAGGTAGGTAGGTAGGTAGATAGATAGAGATAGGTAGGTAGGTAGGTAGGTAGATAGATAGATAGAGATAGGTAGGTAGGTAGATAGATAGATAGAGATGGGTAGGTAGGTAGATTGATAGATACAGATAGGTAGGTAGGTAGATAGATAGATACAGATAGGTAGGTAGGTAGATAGATAGATACAGATAGGTAGGTAGGTAGGTAGGTAGGTAGATAGAGATAGGTAGGTAGGTAGATAGATAGATAGAGATAGGTAGGTAGGTAGATTGATAGATACAGATAGGTAGCTAGGTAGATTGATAGATACAGAGGTAGGTAGGTAGATAGATAGATACAGATAGGTAGGTAGATAGATAGATAGAGATAGGTAGGTAGGTAGATTGATAGATACAGATAGGTAGGTAATTAGATAGATAGATAGATAGAGATAGGTAGGTAGGTAGATTGATAGATAGAGATAGGTAGGTAGGTAGATTGATAGATACAGATAGGTAGGTAGGTAGATAGATAGATACAGATAGGTAGGTAGGTAGATAGATAGATACAGATAGGTAGGTAGTTAGATAGATAGATAGAGATAGGTAGGTAGGTAGGTAGATTGATAGATACAGATAGGTAGGTAGGTAGATAGATAGATAGAGATAGGTAGGTAGGTAAATTGAAAGATACAGATTGGTACGTAGGTAGATAGATATATACAGATAGGTAGGTAGGTAGATAGATAGATACAGATAGGTAGGTAGTTAGATTGATAGATAGAGATAGGTAGGTAGGTAGATTGATAGATACAGATAGGTAGGTAGGTAGATAGATAGATACAGATAGGTAGGTAGGTAGATAGATAGATACAGTTATGTAGGTAGGTAGGTAGATAGATAGATACAGATAGGTAGGTAGGTACGTAGATAGATAGATATAGATAGGTAGGTAGGTAGGTAGATAGATAAATACAGATAGGTAGGTAGGTAGATCGATAAATACAGATAGGTAGGTAGGTAGATAGATAGATAGACATAGGTAGGTAGGGCGATTGATAGATACAGATAGGTAGGTAGGTAGATAGATAGATAGAAAGAGGTAGATAGGTAGATAGATAGATACAGATAGGTAGGTAGGTAGGTAGGTAGATAGAGATAGGTAGGTAGGTAGATAGATAGATAGAGATAGGTAGGTAGGTAGATTGATAGATACAGATAGGTAGCTAGGTAGATTGATAGATACAGATAGGTAGGTAGGTAGATAGATAGATTCAGATAGGTAGGTAGATAGATAGATAGATAGAGATAGGTAGGTAGATAGATTGATAGATACAGATAGGTAGGTAGATAGATATATTGATAGAGATAGGTAGGTAGGTAGATTGATAGATAGAGATAGGTAGGTAGGTAGATTGATAGATACAGATAGGTAGGTAGATAGATAGATAGATACAGATAGGTAGGTAGGTAGATAGATAGATACAGATAGGTAGGTAGTTAGATAGATAGATAGATAGAGATAGGTAGGTAGGTAGATTGATAGATACAGATAGGTAGGTAGGTTGATAGATAGATAGAGATAGGTAGGTAGGTAGATTGAAAGATACAGATTGGTAGGTAGGTAGATAGATAGATACAGATAGGTAGGTAGGTAGATTGATAGATACAGATAGTTAGGTAGGTAGATAGATAGATACAGATAGGTAGGTAGTTAGATTGATAGATAGAGATAGGTAGGTAGGTAGATTGATAGATACAGATAGGTAGGTAGGTAGATAGATAGAGACAGATAGGTAGGTAGGTAGATAGATAGATACAGTTATGTAGGTAGGTAGATAGATAGATACAGATAGGTAGGTAGGTACGTAGATAGATAGATACAGATAGGTAGGTAGGTAGATAGATAGATACAGATAGGTAGGTAGGTAGATAGATAAATACAGATAGGTAGGTAGGTAGATAGATAGATACAGATAGGTACGTAGGTAGATAGATAGATACAGATAGGTAGGTAGATAGATAGATAGAGATAGGTAGGTAGGTAGGTAGATAGATAGAGATAGGTAGCTAGGTAGATTGATAGATACAGATAGGTAGTTAGGTAGATAGATAGATACAGATAGGTAGGTAGGTAGATGGATAGATACAGTTATGTAGGTAGGTAGGTAGATAGATAGATACAGATAGGTAGGTAGGTAGGTAGGTAGATAGATAGATACAGATAGGTAGGTAGGTAGATAGATACAGATAGGTAGGTAGTTAGATAGATAGATACAGATAGGTAGGTAGGTAGATAGATAGATAGAGATAGGTAGGTAGGTAGATAGATAGAGATAGGTAGGTAGGTAGGTAGGTAGATAGATAGAGATAGGTAGGTAGGTAGATTGATAGATACAGATAGGTAGCTAGGTAGATAGATAGAGATAGGTAGGTAGGTAGGTAGATAGATAGAGATAGGTAGGTAAGTAGGTAGATAGATAGAGATAGGTAGGTAGGTAGATTGATAGATACAGATAGGTAGGTAGGTAGATAGATAGATACAGATAGGTAGGTAGGTAGATAGATAGATACAGATAGGTAGGTAGGTAGGTAGGTAGGTAGATAGAGATAGGTAGGTAGGTAGATAGATAGATAGAGATAGGTAGGTAGGTAGATTGATAGATACAGATAGGTAGCTAGGTAGATTGATAGATACAGAGGTAGGTAGGTAGATAGATACAGATAGGTAGGTAGATAGATAGATAGAGATAGGTAGGTAGGTAGATTGATAGATACAGATAGGTAGGTAATTAGATAGATAGATAGAGATAGGTAGGTAGGTAGATTGATAGATAGAGATAGGTAGGTAGGTAGATTGATAGATACAGATAGGTAGGTAGGTAGATAGATAGATACAGATAGGTAGGTAGGTAGATAGATAGATACAGATAGGTAGGTAGGTAGATAGATAGATAGACATAGGTAGGTAGGTAGATTGATAGATACAGATAGGTAGGTAGGTAGATAGATAGATACAGATAGGTAGGTAGGTAGATAGATAGATAGAGATAGGTAGATAGATAGATAGATAAATACAGATAGGTAGGTAGGTAGGTAGATAGATAGAGATAGGTAGGTAGGTAGATAGATAGAGATAGGTAGGTAGGTAGATTGATAGATAGAGATATGTAGGTAGGTAGATAGATAGATAGACATAGGTAGGTAGGTAGATTGATAGATACAGATAGGTAGGTAGGTAGATAGATAGATAGATAGAGATAGGTAGGTAGGTAGGTAGATAGGTAGAGATAGGTAGGTAGGTAGGTAGATAGATAGATAGAGATAGGTAGGTAGGTAGATAGATAGATACAGATAGGTAGGTAGGTAGATAGATAGATACAGATAGATAGGTAGGTAGATAGATAGATACAGATAGGTAGGTAGGTAGATAGATAGATAGACATAGGTAGGTAGGTAGATTGATAGATACAGATAGGTAGGTAGGTAGATAGATACATACAGATAGGTAGGTAGGTAGATAGATAGATAGAGATAGGTAGATAGATAGATAGATAAATACAGATAGGTAGGTAGGTAGGTAGATAGATAGAGATAGGTAGGTAGGTAGATAGATAGAGATAGGTAGGTAGGTAGATTGATAGATAGAGATATGTAGGTAGGTAGATAGATAGATAGACATAGGTAGGTAGGTAGATTTATAGATACAGATAGGTAGGTAGGTAGATAGATAGATACATATAGGTAGGTAGGTAGATAGATAGATAGAGATAGGTAGCTAGGTAGATTGATAGATACAGATAGGTAGGTAGGTAGATAGATAGATAGAGATAGGTAGGTAGGTAGATTGATAGATACAGATAGGTAGGTAGGTAGATAGATAGATACAGATAGGTAGGTAGGTAGATAGATAGATACAGATAGGTAGGTAGGTAGATAGATAGATAGAGATAGGTAGGTAGGTAGATTGAAAGATACAGATAGGTCGGTAGGTAGGTAGATAGATACAGATAGGTAGGTAGGTAGATTGATAGATAGAGATAGGTAGGTAGGTAGATTGATAGATAGAGATAGGTAGGTAGGTAGATAGATAGATAGACATAGGTAGGTAGGTAGATTGATAGATACAGATAGGTAGGTAGGTAGATAGATAGATACAGATAGGTAGGTAGGTAGATAGATAGAGATAGGTAGCTTGGTAGATTGATAGATACAGATAGGTAGGTAGGTAGATAGATAGATACAGATAGGTAGGTAGGTAGATTGATAGATAGAGATATGTAGGTAGGTAGATAGATAGATAGAGATAGGTAGGTAGGTAGATAGATAGATACAGATAGGTAGGTAGTTAGATAGATAGATAGAGATAGGTAGGTAGGTAGGTAGATAGATAGAGATAGGTAGGTAGGTAGATAGATAGATAGACATAGGTAGGTAGGTAGATTGATAGATACAGATAGGTAGGTAGGTAGATAGATACATACAGATAGGTAGGTAGGTAGATAGATAGATAGAGATAGGTAGATAGATAGATAGATAAATACAGATAGGTAGGTAGGTAGGTAGATAGATAGAGATAGGTAGGTAGGTAGATAGATAGAGATAGGTAGGTAGGTAGATTGATAGATAGAGATATGTAGGTAGGTAGATAGATAGATAGACATAGGTAGGTAGGTAGATTTATAGATACAGATAGGTAGGTAGGTAGATAGATAGATACATATAGGTAGGTAGGTAGATAGATAGATAGAGATAGGTAGCTAGGTAGATTGATAGATACAGATAGGTAGGTAGGTAGATAGATAGATAGAGATAGGTAGGTAGGTAGATAGATAGATACAGATAGGTAGGTAGGTAGGTAGATAGATAGAGATAGGTAGGTAGGTAGATTGATAGATACAGATAGGTAGGTAGGTAGATAGATAAATACAGATAGGAAGGTAGGTAGGTAGATAGATAGAGATAGGTAGGTAGGTAGATAGATAGAGATAGGTAGGTAGGTAGGTAGATTGATAGATACAGATAGGTAGGTAGGTAGATAGATAAATACAGATAGGTAGGTAGGTAGATTGATAGACAGAGATAGGTAGGTAGGTAGATTGATAGATACAGATAGGTAGGTAGGGAGATAGATACAGATAGGTAGGTAGGTAGATAGATAGATACAGTTATGTAGGTAGGTAGGTAGATAGATAGATACAGATAGGTAGGTAGGTAGATAGATAGAGATAGGTAGGTAGGTAGATTGATAGATAGAGATATGTAGGTAGGTAGATAGATAGATAGACATAGGTAGGTAGGTAGATTTATAGATACAGATAGGTAGGTAGGTAGATAGATAGATACATATAGGTAGGTAGGTAGATAGATAGATAGAGATAGGTAGCTAGGTAGATTGATAGATACAGATAGGTAGGTAGGTAGATAGATAGATAGAGATAGGTAGGTAGGTAGATTGATAGATACAGATAGGTAGGTAGGTAGATAGATAGATACAGATAGGTAGGTAGGTAGATAGATAGATACAGATAGGTAGGTAGGTAGATAGATAGATAGAGATAGGTAGGTAGGTAGATTGAAAGATACAGATAGGTCGGTAGGTAGGTAGATAGATACAGATAGGTAGGTAGGTAGATTGATAGATAGAGATAGGTAGGTAGGTAGATTGATAGATAGAGATAGGTAGGTAGGTAGATAGATAGATAGACATAGGTAGGTAGGTAGATTGATAGATACAGATAGGTAGGTAGGTAGATAGATAGATACAGATAGGTAGGTAGGTAGATAGATAGAGATAGGTAGCTTGGTAGATTGATAGATACAGATAGGTAGGTAGGTAGATAGATAGATACAGATAGGTAGGTAGGTAGATTGATAGATAGAGATATGTAGGTAGGTAGATAGATAGATAGAGATAGGTAGGTAGGTAGATAGATAGATACAGATAGGTAGGTAGTTAGATAGATAGATAGAGATAGGTAGGTAGGTAGGTAGATAGATAGAGATAGGTAGGTAGGTAGGTAGATAGAAAGAGATAGTTAGGTAGGTAGGTAGATAGATACAGATAGGTAGGTAGGTAGATAGATAGAGATAGGTAGGTAGGTAGGTAGATAGATAGAGATAGGTAGGTAGGTAGATAGATAGATAGAGATAGGTAGGTAGGTAGATACATAGATACAGATAGGTAGGTAGGTAGATAGATAGATACAGATAGGTAGGTAGGTAGATAGATAGATAGATAGAGATAGGTAGGTAGTTAGATAGATAGATAGACATAGGTAGGTAGGTAGATTGATAGATACAGATAGGTAGGTAGGTAGATAGATAGATACAGATAGGTACGTAGGTAGATAGATAGATACAGATAAGTAGGTAGGTAGAAAGATAGATAGATACAGATAGGTAGGTAGGTAGATAGATAGATACAGATAGGTAGGTAGGTAGGTAGATAGATAGATACAGATAGGTAGGTAGGTAGATAGATAGATAGACATAGGTAGGTAGGTAGATAGATAGATAGAGATAGGTAGGTAGGTAGATTGAAAGATACAGATAGGTAGGTAGGTAGATAGATAGATACAGATAGGTAGGTAGGTAGATTGATAGATAGAGATAGGTAGGTAGGTAGATTGATAGATAGAGATAGGTAGGTAGGTAGATAGATAGATAGACATAGGAAGGTAGGTAGATTGATAGATACAGATAGGTAGGTAGGTAGATAGATAGATACAGATAGGTAGGTAGGTAGATAGATAGAGATAGGTAGCTTGGTAGATTGATAGATACAGATAGGTAGTTAGGTAGATAGATAGATACAGATAGGTAGGTAGGTAGATTGATAGATAGAGATATGTAGGTAGGTAGATAGATAGATAGAGATAGGTAGGTAGGTAGATAGATAGATACAGATAGGTAGGTAGTTAGATAGATAGATAGAGATAGGTAGGTAGGTAGGTAGATAGATAGAGATAGGTAGGTAGGTAGGTAGATAGAAAGAGATAGTTAGGTAGGTAGGTAGATAGATACAGATAGGTAGGTAGGTAGATAGATAGAGATAGGTAGGTAGGTAGGTAGATAGATAGAGATAGGTAGGTAGGTAGATAGATAGATAGAGATAGGTAGGTAGGTAGATACATAGATACAGATAGGTAGGTAGGTAGATAGATAGATACAGATAGGTAGGTAGGTAGATAGATAGATAGAGATAGGTAGGTAGTTAGATAGATAGATAGACATAGGTAGGTAGGTAGATTGATAGATACAGATAGGTAGGTAGGTAGATAGATAGATACAGATAGGTACGTAGGTAGATAGATAGATACAGATAAGTAGGTAGGTAGAAAGATAGATAGATACAGATAGGTAGGTAGGTAGATAGATAGATACAGATAGGTAGGTAGGTAGGTAGATAGATAGATACAGATAGGTAGGTAGGTAGATAGATAGATAGACATTGGTAGGTAGGTAGATTGATAGATACAGATAGGTAGGTAGGTAGATAGATACAGATAGGTAGGTAGGTAGATAGATAGATAGAGATAGGTAGGTAGATAGATAGATAAATACAGATAGGTAGGTAGGTAGGTAGATAGATAGAGATAGGTAGGTAGGTAGATAGATAGATAGAGATAGGTAGGTAGGTAGATTGATAGATAGACATAGGTAGGTAGGTAGATAGATAGATAGACATAGGTAGGTAGGTAGATTGGTAGATACAGATAGGTAGGTAGGGAGATAGATAGATACAGATAGGTAGGTAGGTAGATAGATAGATAGAGATAGGTAGGTAAGTAGATAGAGATAGGTAGGTAGGTAGATAGATAGATAGAGATAGGTAGGTAGGTAGATTGATAGATAGACATAGGTAGGTAGGTAGATAGATAGACATAGGTAGGTAGGTAGATTGATAGATACAGATAGGTAGGTAGGTAGATAGATAGATACAGATAGATACAGATAGATACAGTTATGTAGGTAGGTAGGTAGATAGATAGATACAGATATTTAGGTAGGTAGGTAGATAGATAGATACAGATAGGTAGGTAGGTAGATAGATAGATACAGATAGGTAGGTAGGTAGATAGATAGATAGAGATAGGTAGGTAGGTAGATAGATAGATACAGATAGGTAGGTAGGTAGATAGATAAATACAGATAGGTAGGTAGGTAGGTAGATAGATAGAGGTAGGTAGGTAGATAGATAGAGATAGGTAGGTAGGTAGATAGATAGATAGAGATAGGTAGGTAGGTAGATTGATAGATAGACATAGGTAGGTAGGTAGATAGATAGATAGACATAGGTAGGTAGGTAGATTGATAGATACAGATAGGTAGGTAGGTAGATAGATAGATACAGATAGATACAGATAGATACAGTTATGTAGGTAGGTAGGTAGATAGATAGATACAGATATTTAGGTAGGTAGGTAGATAGATAGATACAGATAGGTAGGTAGGTAGATAGATAGATAGATACAGATAGGTAGGTAGGTAGATAGATAGATAGAGATAGGTAGGTAGGTAGATAGAGATAGGTAGGTAGATAGATACAGATAGGTAGGTAGGTAGATAGATAGATAGAGATAGGTAGGTAGGTAGATAGATAGATAGAGATAGGTAGGTAGGTAGATAGAGATAGGTAGGTAGGTAGATAGATAGATAGAGATAGGTAGGTAGGTAGATTGATAGATAGACATAGGTAGGTAGGTAGATAGATAGATAGACATAGGTAGGTAGGTAGATTGATAGATACAGATAGGTAGGTAGGTAGATAGATAGATACAAATAGGTAGGTAGGTAGATAGATAGATAGATAGAGATAGGTAGGTAGGTAGGTAGATAGATAGAGATAGGTAGGTAGGTAGGTAGATAGATAGATAGAGATAGGTAGGTAGGTAGATAGATAGATACAGATAGGTAGGTAGGTAGATAGATAGATACAGATAGGTAGGTAGGTAGATTGATAGATAGAGATAGGTAGGCAGGTAGATTGATAGATACAAATAGGTAGGTTGGTAGATAGATAGATACAGATAGGTAGGTAGGTAGATAGATAGATACAGTTATGTAGGAAGGTAGGTAGATAGATAGATACAGATAGGTAGCTAGGTAGGTAGATAGATAGATACAGATAGGTAGGTAGGTAGATAGATAGATAGACATAGGTAGGTAGGTAGATTGATAGATACAGATAGGTAGGTAGGTAGATAGATAGATACAGATAGGTAGGTAGGTAGATAGATAGATAGAGATAGGTAGGTAGGTAGATAGATAGATACAGATAGGTAGGTAGTTAGATAGATAGATAGAGATAGGTAGGTAGGTAGGTAGATAGATAGAGATAGGTAGGTAGGTAGATTGATAGATACAGATAGGTAGGTAGGTAGATAGATAAATACAGATAGGTAGGTAGGTAGATTGATAGATAGAGATAGGTAGGTAGGTGGATTGATAGATACAGATAGGTAGGTAGGGAGATAGATAGATAGAGATAGGTAGGTAGGTAGATTGATAGATAGAGATAGGTAGGTAGGTAGATAGATAGAGATAGGTAGGTAGGTAGATTGAAAGATACAGATAGGTAGGTAGGTAGATAGATAGATACAGATAGGTAGGTAGGTAGATTGATAGATAGAGATAGGTAGGTAGGTAGATTGATAGATACAGATAGGTAGGTAGGTAGATAGATAGATACAGATAGGTAGGTAGGTAGATAGATAGATACAAATAGGTAGGTAGTTAGATAGATAGATAGAGATAGGTAGGTAGGTAGATTGATAGATACAGATAGGTAGGTAGGGAGATAGATAGATACAGTTATGTAGGTAGGTAGGTAGATAGATAGATACAGACAGGTAGGTAGGTACGTAGATAGATAGATACAGATAGGTAGGTAGGTAGATAGATAAATATAGATAGGTAGGTAGGTAGATCGATAAATACAGATAGGTAGGTAGGTAGATAGATAGATAGACATAGGTATGTAGGTAGATTGATAGATACAGATAGGTAGGTAGGTAGATAGATAGATAGAGATAGGTAGATAGGTAGATAGATAGATACAGATAGGTAGGTAGGTAGGTAGATAGATAGAGATAGGTAGGTAGGTAGATAGATAGATAGGTAGGTAGGTAGATTGATAGATAAAGATAGGTAGCTAGGTAGATTGATAGATACAGATAGGTAGGTAGGTAGATAGATAGATACAGATAGGTAGGTAGATAGATAGATAGATAGATAGATAGATAGATAGATAGATAGAGATAGGTAGGTAGGTAGATTGATAGATACAGATAGGTAGGTAGATAGATAGATAGAGATAGGTAGGTAGGTAGATAGATAGATACAGATAGGTAGGTAGTTAGGTAGATAGATAGATATAGGTAGGTAGGTAGATAGATAGATAGGTAGGTAGGTAGATTGATAGATAAAGATAGGTAGCTAGGTAGATTGATAGATACAGATAGGTAGGTAGGTAGATAGATAGATACAGATAGGTAGGTAGATAGATAGATAGATAGAGATAGGTAGGTAGGTAGATTGATAGATACAGATAGGTAGGTAGATAGATAGATAGAGATAGGTAGGTAGGTAGATTGATAGATAGAGATAGGTAGGTAGGTAGATTGATAGATACAGATAGGTAGGTAGGTAGATAGATAGATACAGATAGGTAGGTAGTTAGATAGATAGATAGAGATAGGTAGGTAGGTAGATTGATAGATACAGATAGGTAGGTAGGTTGATAGATAGATAGAGATAGGTAGGTAGGTAGATTGAAAGATACAGATTGGTAGGTAGGTAGATAGATAGATACAGATAGGTAGGTAGGTAGATTGATAGATACAGTTAGGTAGGTTGGTAGACAGATAGATACAGATAGGTAGGTAGTTAGATTGATAGATAGAGATAGGTAGGTAGGTAGATTGATAGATACAGATAGGTAGGTAGGTAGATAGATAGATACAGATAGGTAGGTAGGTAGATAGATAAATACAGTTATGTAGGTAGGTAGGTAGATAGATAGATACAGATAGGTAGGTAGGTACGTAGATAGATAGATACAGATAGGTAGGTAGGTAGGTAGATAGATAGAGATAGGTACGTAGGTAGATAGATAAATACAGATAGGTAGGTAGGTAGATAGATAGATACAGATAGGTACGTAGGTAGATAGATAGATACAGATAGGTAGGTAGATAGATACATAGAGATAGGTAGGTAGGTAGATTGATAGATACAGATAGGTAGGTAGGTAGATAGATAGATACAGATAGGTAGGTAGGTAGATAGATAGATACAGTTATGTAGGTAGGTAGGTAGATAGATAGATACAGTTAGGTAGGTAGGTAGGTAGATAGATAGATACAGTTAGGTAGGTAGGTAGGTAGATAGATAGATACAGATAGGTAGGTAGGTAGATAGATAGATACAGATAGGTAGATAGGTAGATAGATAGATAGAGATAGGTAGGTAGGTAGGTAGATAGATAGAGATAGGTAGGTAGGTAGATAGATAAATAGAGATAGTTAGGTAGGTAGATTGATAGATATAGATAGGTAGGTAGGTAGATTGATAGAGACAGATAGGTAGGTAGGTAGATAGATAGATAGAGATAGATAGGTAGGTAGATAGATAAATACAGATAGGTAGGTAGGTAGATAGATAAATACTGATAGGTAGGTAGATAGATAGATAGATAGAGATAGGTAGGTAGGTAGATTGATAGATACAGATAGGTAGGTAGGTAGATAGATAGATACAGATAGGTAGGTAAATAGATTGATAGATAGAGATAGGTAGGTAGGTAGATAGATAGATAGATAGAGATAGGTAGGTAGGTAGGTAGGTAGATAGATAGAGATATGTAGGTAGGTAGATAGATAGATAGAGATAGATAGGTAGGTAGATTGATAGAGACACATAGGTAGGTAGGTAGATAGATAGATACAGATAGGTAGGTAGGTAGGTAGATAGATAGATACAGTTATGTAGGTAGGTAGGTAGATAGATAGATACAGATAGGTAGGTAGGTAGGTAGATAGATACAGTTATGTAGGTAGGTAGGTAGATAGATAGATACAGATAGGTAGGTAGGTAGGTAGGTAGATAGATAGATAGAGATAGGTAGGTAGGTAGGTAGATAGATAGAGATAGGTAGGTAGGTAGGTGGGTAGATAGATAGATAGAGATAGGTAGGTAGGTAGATAGATAGAGATAGGTAGGTAGGTAGATTGATAGATACAGATAGGTAGGTAGGTAGATAGATAGATACAGATAGGTAGGTAGATAGATAGATAGATACAGATAGGTAGGTAGGTAGGTAGGTAGGTAGGTAGATAGAGATAGGTAGGTAGGTAGATAGATAGATAGAGATAGGTAGGTAGGTAGATTGATAGATACAGATAGGTAGGTAGGTAGATAGATAGATACAGATAGGTAGGTAGATAGATAGATAGAGATAGGTAGGTAGGTAGATTGATAGATACAGATAGGTAGGTAATTAGATAGATAGATAGAGATAGGTAGGTAGGTAGATTGATAGATAGAGATAGGTAGGTAGGTAGATTGATAGATACAGATAGGTAGGTAGGTAGATAGATAGATACAGATAGGTAGGTAGGTAGATAGATAGATACAGATAGGTAGGTAGTTAGATAGATAGATAGATAGAGATAGGTAGGTAGGTAGATTGATAGATACAGATAGGTAGGTAGGTAGATAGATAGATAGAGATACGTAGGTAGGTAAATTGAAAGATACAGATTGGTACGTAGGTAGATAGATATATACAGATAGGTAGGTAGGTAGATAGATAGATAGAGATAGGTAGGTAGGTAGATTGATAGATACAGATAGGTAGGTAGGTAGATAGATAGATACAGTTATGTAGGTAGTTAGGTAGATAGATAGATACAGATAGGTAGGTAGGTAGATAGATAGATACAGTTATGTAGGTAGGTAGGTAGATAGATAGATACAGATAGGTAGGTAGGTAGGTAGATAGATACAGTTATGTAGGTAGGTAGGTAGATAGATAGATACAGATAGGTAGGAAGGTAGGTAGGTAGATAGATAGATAGAGATAGGTAGGTAGGTAGATAGATAGATAGAGATAGGTAGGTAGGTAGATAGATAGATACAGATAGGTAGGTAGGTAGATAGATAGATACAGATAGGTAGGTAGGTAGGTAGATAGATAGAGATAGGTAGGTAGGTAGGTAGATAGATAGAGATAGGTAGGTAGGTAGGTAGGTAGATAGATAGATAGAGATAGGTAGGTAGGTAGATAGATAGATAGAGATAGGTAGGTAGGTAGATTGATAGATACAGATAGGTAGGTAGGTAGATAGATAGATACAGATAGGTAGGTAGGTAGAAAGATAGATACAGATAGGTAGGTAGTTAGATAGATAGATAGAGATAGGTAGGTAGGTAGATTGATAGATACAGATAGGTAGGTAGGTAGATAGATAGATAGAGATACGTAGGTAGGTAAATTGAAAGATACAGATTGGTACGTAGGTAGATAGATATATACAGATAGGTAGGTAGGTAGATAGATAGATAGAGATAGGTAGGTAGGTAGATTGATAGATACAGATAGGTAGGTAGGTAGATAGATAGATACAGTTATGTAGGTAGGTAGGTAGATAGATAGATACAGATAGGTAGGTAGGTAGATAGATAGATACAGTTATGTAGGTAGGTAGGTAGATAGATAGATACAGATAGGTAGGTAGGTAGGTAGATAGATACAGTTATGTAGGTAGGTAGGTAGATAGATAGATACAGATAGGTAGGAAGGTAGGTAGGTAGATAGATAGATAGAGATAGGTAGGTAGGTAGATAGATAGATAGAGATAGGTAGGTAGATAGATAGATAGATACAGATAGGTAGGTAGGTAGATAGATAGATACAGATAGGTAGGTAGGTAGGTAGATAGATAGAGATAGGTAGGTAGGTAGGTAGATAGATAGAGATAGGTAGGTAGGTAGGTAGGTAGATAGATAGATAGAGATAGGTAGGTAGGTAGATAGATAGATAGAGATAGGTAGGTAGGTAGATTGATAGATACAGATAGGTAGGTAGGTAGATAGATAGATACAGATAGGTAGGTAGGTATATAGATAGATACAGATAGGTAGGTAGGTAGGTAGGTAGATAGAGATAGGTAGGTAGGTAGATAGATAGATAGAGATAGGTAGGTAGGTAGATTGATAGATACAGATAGGTAGCTAGGTAGATTGATAGATACAGAGGTAGGTAGGTAGATAGATAGATACAGATAGGTAGGTAGATAGATAGATAGAGATATGTAGGTAGGTAGACTGATAGATACAGATAGGTAGGTAATTAGATAGATAGATAGATAGAGATAGGTAGGTAGGTAGATTGATAGATAGAGATAGGTAGGTAGGTAGATTGATAGATACAGATAGGTAGGTAGGTAGATAGATAGATACAGATAGGTAGGTAGGTAGATAGATAGATACAGATAGGTAGGTAGTTAGATAGATAGAGATAGGTAGGTAGGTAGATTGATAGATACAGATAGGTAGGTAGGTAGATAGATAGATAGAGATAGGTAGGTAGGTAAATTGAAAGATACAGATTGGTACGTAGGTAGATAGATATATACAGATAGGTAGGTAGGTAGATAGATAGATACAGATAGGTAGGTAGTTAGATTGATAGATAGAGATAGGTAGGTAGGTAGATTGATAGATACAGATAGGTAGGTAGGTAGATAGATAGATACAGATAGGTAGGTAGGTAGATAGATAGATACAGTTATGTAGGTAGGTAGGTAGATAGATAGATACAGATAGGTAGGTAGGTACGTAGATAGATAGATATAGATAGGTAGGTAGGTAGGTAGATAGATAAATACAGATAGGTAGGTAGGTAGATCGATAAATACAGATAGGTAGGTAGGTAGATAGATAGATAGACATAGGTAGGTAGGTAGATTGATAGATACAGATAGGTAGGTAGGTAGATAGATAGATAGAGAGAGGTAGATAGGTAGATAGATAGATACAGATAGGTAGGTAGGTAGGTAGGTAGATAGAGATAGGTAGGTAGGTAGATAGATAGATAGAGATAGGTAGGTAGGTAGATTGATAGATACAGATATGTAGCTAGGTAGATTGATAGATACAGATAGGTAGGTAGGTAGGTAGATAGATAGATACAGATAGGTAGGTAGATAGATAGATAGAGATAGGTAGGTAGGTAGGTAGATTGATAGATACAGATAGGTAGGTAGATAGATAGATAGATAGAGATAGGTAGGTAGGTAGATTGATAGATAGAGATAGGTAGGTAGGTAGATTGATAGATACAGATAGGTAGGTAGATAGATAGATAGATACAGATAGGTAGGTAGGTAGATAGATAGATACAGATAGGTAGGTAGTTAGATAGATAGATAGAGATAGGTAGGTAGGTAGATTGATAGATACAAATAGGTAGGTAGGTTGATAGATAGATAGAGATAGGTAGGTAGGTAGATTGAAAGATACAGATTGGTAGGTAGGTAGATAGATAGATACAGATAGGTAGGTAGGTAGATTGATAGATACAGATAGGTAGGTAGGTAGATAGATAGATACAGATAGGTAGGTAGTTAGATTGATAGATAGAGATAGGTAGGTAGGTAGATTGATAGATACAGATAGGTAGGTAGGTAGATAGATAGAGACAGATAGGTAGGTAGGTAGATAGATAGATACAGTTATGTAGGTAGGTAGATAGATAGATACAGATAGGTAGGTAGGTACGTAGATAGATAGATACAGATAGGTAGGTAGGTAGATAGATAGATAGAGATAGGTAGGTAGGTAGATAGATAAATACAGATAGGTAGGTAGGTAGATAGATAGATACAGATAGGTACGTAGGTAGATAGATAAATACAGATAGGTAGGTAGATAGATAGATAGAGATAGGTAGGTAGGTAGGTAGATAGATAGAGATAGGTAGGTAGGTAGATTGATAGATACAGATAGGTAGTTAGGTAGATAGATAGATACAGATAGGTAGGTAGGTAGATGGATAGATACAGTTATGTAGGTAGGTAGGTAGATAGATAGATACAGATAGGTAGGTAGGTAGGTAGGTAGATAGATAGATACAGATAGGTAGGTAGGTAGATAGATACAGATAGGTAGGTAGGTAGATAGATAGATACAGATAGGTAGGTAGGTAGATAGATAGATAGAGATAGGTAGGTAGGTAGATAGATAGAGATAGGTAGGTAGGTAGGTAGGTAGATAGATAGAGATAGGTAGGTAGGTAGATTGATAGATACAGATAGGTAGGTAGGTAGATAGATAGAGATAGGTAGGTAGGTAGGTAGGTAGGTAGATAGATAGAGTTAGGTAGGTAGGTAGATTGATAGATACAGATAGGTAGGTAGGTAGATAGATAGATACAGATAGGTAGGTAGGTAGATAGATAGATACAGATAGGTAGGTAGGTAGGTAGGTAGGTAGGTAGATAGAGATAGGTAGGTAGGTAGATAGATAGATAGAGATAGGTAGGTAGGTAGATTGATAGATACAGATAGGTAGCTAGGTAGATTGATAGATACAGAGGTAGGTAGGTAGATAGATACAGATAGGTAGGTAGATAGATAGATAGAGATAGGTAGGTAGGTAGATTGATAGATACAGATAGGTAGGTAATTAGATAGATAGATAGAGATAGGTAGGTAGGTAGATTGATAGATAGAGATAGGTAGGTAGGTAGATTGATAGATACAGATAGGTAGGTAGGTAGATAGATAGATACAGATAGGTAGGTAGGTAGATAGATAGATACAGATAGGTAGGTAGTTAGATAGATAGATAGAGATAGGTAGGTAGGTAGATTGATAGATACAGATAGGTAGGTATGTAGATAGATAGAGATAGGTAGGTAGGTAAATTGAAAGATACAGATTGGTACGTAGGTAGATAGATATATACAGATAGGTAGGTAGGTAGATTGATAGATACAGATAGGTAGGTAGGTAGATAGATAGATACAGATAGGTAGGTAGTTAGATTGATAGATAGAGATAGGTAGGTAGGTAGATTGATAGATACAGATAGGTAGGTAGGTAGATAGATAGATACAGATAGGTAGGTAGGTACGTAGATAGATAGATACAGATAGGTAGGTAGGTAGATAGATAAATACAGATAGGTAGGTATGTAGATCGATAAATACAGATAGGTAGGTAGGTAGATAGATAGATAGACATAGGTAGGTAGGTAGATTGATAGATACAGATAGGTAGGTAGGTAGATAGATAGATAGAGATAGGTAGATAGGTAGATAGATAGATACAGATAGGTAGGTAGGTAGGTAGATAGATAGAGATAGGTAGGTAGGTAGATAGATAGATAGGTAGGTAGGTAGATTGATAGATAAAGATAGGTAGCTAGGTAGATTGATAGATACAGATAGGTAGGTAGGTAGATAGATAGATACAGATAGGTAGGTAGATAGATAGATAGATAGAGATAGATAGGTAGGTAGATTGATAGATACAGATAGGTAGGTAGATAGATAGATAGAGATAGGTAGGTAGGTAGATTGATAGATACATATAGGTAGCTAGGTAGATTGATAGATACAGAGGTAGGTAGGTAGATAGATAGATTCAGATAGGTAGGTAGATAGATAGATAGAGATAGGTAGGTAGGTAGATTGATAGATACAGATAGGTAGGTAATTAGATAGATAGATAGAGATAGGTAGGTAGGTAGATTGATAGATAGAGATAGGTAGGTAGGTAGATTGATAGATACAGATAGGTAGGTAGGTAGATAGATAGAGATAGGTAGGTAGGTAAATTGAAAGATACAGATTGGTACGTAGGTAGATAGATATATACAGATAGGTAGGTAGGTAGATTGATAGATACAGATAGGTAGGTAGGTAGATAGATAGATACAGATAGGTAGGTAGTTAGATTGATAGATAGAGATAGGTAGCTAGGTAGATTGATAGATACAGATAGGTAGGTAGGTAGATAGATAGATACAGATAGGTAGGTAGGTAGATAGATAGATACAGTTATGTAGGTAGGTAGGTAGATAGATAGATACAGATAGGTAGGTAGGTACGTAGATAGATAGATACAGATAGGTAGGTAGGTAGATAGATAAATACAGATAGGTAGGTAGGTAGATCGATAAATACAGATAGGTAGGTAGGTAGATAGATAGATAGACATAGGTAGGTAGATAGATAGATAGAGATAGGTAGATAGGTAGATAGATAGATACAGATAGGTAGGTAGGTAGGTAGATAGATAGATATAGGTAGGTAGGTAGATAGATAGATAGGTAGGTAGGTAGATTGATAGATAAAGATAGGTAGCTAGGTAGATTGATAGATACAGATAGGTAGGTAGGTAGGTAGATAGATAGATACAGATAGGTAGGTAGATAGATAGATAGATAGAGATAGGTAGGTAGGTAGATTGATAGATACAGATAGGTAGGTAGATAGATAGATAGAGATAGGTAGGTAGGTAGATTGATAGATAGAGATAGGTAGGTAGGTAGATTGATAGATACAGATAGGTAGGTAGATAGATAGATACAGATAGGTAGGTAGGTAGATAGATAGATACAGTTATGTAGGTAGGTAGGTAGATAGATAGATACAGATATGTAGGTAGGTACGTAGATAGATAGATACAGATAGGTAGGTAGATAGATAGATAGAGATAGATAGGTAGGTAGATTGATAGATACAGATAGGTAGGTAGATAGATAGATAGAGATAGATAGGTAGGTAGATTGATAGATAGAGATAGGTAGGTAGGTAGATTGATAGATACAGATAGGTAGGTAGGTAGATAGATAGATAGATAGAGATAGGTAGGTAGGTAGATTGATAGATACATATAGGTAGCTAGGTAGATTGATAGATACAGAGGTAGGTAGGTAGATAGATAGATTCAGATAGGTAGGTAGATAGATAGATAGAGATAGGTAGGTAGGTAGATTGATATATACAGATAGGTAGGTAATTAGATAGATAGATAGAGATAGGTAGGTAGGTAGATTGATAGATAGAGATAGGTAGGTAGGTAGATTGATAGATACAGATAGGTAGGTAGGTAGATAGATAGAGATAGGTAGGTAGGTAAATTGAAAGATACAGATTGGTACGTAGGTAGATAGATATATACAGATAGGTAGGTAGGTAGATTGATAGATACAGATAGGTAGGTAGGTAGATAGATAGATACAGATAGGTAGGTAGTTAGATTGATAGATAGAGATAGGTAGCTAGGTAGATTGATAGATACAGATAGGTAGGTAGATAGATAGATACAGATAGGTAGGTAGGTAGATAGATAGATACAGTTATGTAGGTAGGTAGGTAGATAGATAGATACAGATATGTAGGTAGGTACGTAGATAGATAGATACAGATAGGTAGGTAGGTAGATAGATAAATACAGATAGGTAGGTAGGTAGATCGATAAATACAGATAGGTAGGTAGGTAGATAGATAGATAGACATAGGTAGGTAGATAGATAGATAGAGATAGGTAGATAGGTAGATAGATAGATACAGATAGGTAGGTAGGTAGGTAGATAGATAGATATAGGTAGGTAGGTAGATAGATAGATAGGTAGGTAGGTAGATTGATAGATAAAGATAGGTAGCTAGGTAGATTGATAGATACAGATAGGTAGGTAGTTAGATAGATAGATACAGATAGGTAGGTAGATAGATAGATAGATAGAGATAGGTAGGTAGGTAGATTGATAGATACAGATAGGTAGGTAGATAGATAGATAGAGATAGGTAGGTAGGTAGATTGATAGATAGAGATAGGTAGGTAGGTAGATTGATAGATACAGATAGGTAGGTAGGTAGATAGATAGATACAGATAGGTAGGTAGGTAGATAGATAGATACCTATAGGTAGGTAGTTAGATAGATAGATAGAGATAGGTAGGTAAGTAGATTGATAGATACAGATAGGTAGCTAGGTTGATAGATAGATAGAGATAGGTAGGTAGTTAGATTGATAGATAGAGATAGGTAGGTAGATAGATTGATAGATACAGATAGGTAGGTAGATAGATAGATAGATACAGATAGGTAGGTAGGTAGATAGATAGATAGAGATAGGTAGGTAGGTAGATAGATAAATACAGATAGGTAGGTAGGTAGATAGATAGATACAGATAGGTACGTAGGTAGATAGATAGATACAGATAGGTAGGTAGATAGATACATAGAGATAGGTAGGTAGGTAGGTAGATAGATAGAGATAGGTAGGTTGGTAGATTGATAGATACAGATAGGTAGGTAGGTAGATAGATAGATACAGATAGGTAGGTAGGTAGATAGATAGATACAGTTATGTAGGTAGGTAGGTAGATAGATAGATACAGTTCGGTAGGTAGGTAGGTAGATAGATAGATACAGATAGGTAGGTAGGTAGATAGATAGATAGAGATAGGTAGGTAGGTAGGTAGATAGATAGAGATAGGTAGGTAGGTAGATAGATAAATAGAGATAGTTAGGTAGGTAGATTGATAGATACAGATAGGTAGGTAGGTAGATTGATAGAGACAGATAGGTAGGTAGGTAGATAGATAGATACAGATAGATAGGTAGGTAGATAGATAAATACAGATAGGTAGGTAGGTAGATAGATAAATACAGATAGGTAGGTAGATAGATAGATAGATAGAGATAGGTAGGTAGGTAGATTGATAGATACAGATAGGTAGGTAGGTAGATTGATAGATACAGATAGGTAGGTAGATAGATAGATAGAGATAGATAGGTAGGTAGATTGATAGATACAGATAGGTAGGTAGGTAGATTGATAGATACAGATAGGTAGGTAGGTAGATAGGTAGATAGAGATAGGTAGGTAGGTAGATTGAAAGATACAGATAGGTAGGTAATTAGATAGATAGATAGAGATAGGTAGGTAGGTAGATTGATAGATAGAGATAGGTAGGTAGGTAGATTGATAGATACAGATAGGTAGGTAGGTAGATAGATAGATACAGATAGGTAGGTAGGTAGATAGATAGATACAGATAGGTAGGTAGTTAGATAGATAGATAGAGATAGGTAGGTAGGTAGATTGATAGATACAGATAGGTAGGTAGGTAGATAGATAGAGATAGGTAGGTAGGTAAATTGAAAGATACAGATTGGTACGTAGGTAGATAGATATATACAGATAGGTAGGTAGGTAGATTGATAGATACAGATAGGTAGGTAGGTAGATAGATAGATACAGATAGGTAGGTAGTTAGATTGATAGATAGAGATAGGTAGCTAGGTAGATTGATAGATACAGATAGGTAGGTAGGTAGATAGATAGATACAGATAGGTAGGTAGGTAGATAGATAGATACAGTTATGTAGGTAGGTAGGTAGATAGATAGATACAGATAGGTAGGTAGGTACGTAGATAGATAGATACAGATAGGTAGGTAGGTAGATAGATAAATACAGATAGGTAGGTAGGTAGATCGATAAATACAGATAGGTAGGTAGGTAGATAGATAGATAGACATAGGTAGGTAGATAGATAGATAGAGATAGGTAGATAGGTAGATAGATAGATACAGATAGGTAGGTAGGTAGGTAGATAGATAGATATAGGTAGGTAGGTAGATAGATAGATAGGTAGGTAGGTAGATTGATAGATAAAGATAGGTAGCTAGGTAGATTGATAGATACAGATAGGTAGGTAGGTAGATAGATAGATACAGATAGGTAGGTAGATAGATAGATAGATAGAGATAGGTAGGTAGGTAGATTGATAGATACAGATAGGTAGGTAGATAGATAGATAGAGATAGGTAGGTAGGTAGATTGATAGATAGAGATAGGTAGGTAGGTAGATTGATAGATACAGATAGGTAGGTAGGTAGATAGATAGATACAGATAGGTAGGTAGGTAGATAGATAGATACCTATAGGTAGGTAGTTAGATAGATAGATAGATAGAGATAGGTAGGTACGTAGATTGATAGATACAGATAGGTAGCTAGGTTGATAGATAGATAGAGATAGGTAGGTAGGTAGATTGAAAGATACAGATTGGTAGGTAGGTAGATAGATAGATACAGATAGGTAGGTAGGTAGATTGATAGATACAGATAGGTAGGTAGGTAGATAGATAGATACAGATAGGTAGGTAGTTAGATTGATAGATAGAGATTGGTAGGTAGGTAGATTGATAGATACAGATAGGTAGGTAGGTAGATAGATAGATACAGATAGGTAGGTAGGTAGATAGATAAATACAGTTATGTAGGTAGGTAGGTAGATAGATAGATACAGTTAGGTAGGTAGGTAGGTAGATAGATAGATACAGATAGATAGGTAGGTAGATAGATAGATACAGATAGGTAGGTAGGTAGATAGATAGATAGAGATAGGTAGGTAGGTAGGTAGATAGATAGAGATAGGTAGGTAGGTAGATAGATAAATAGAGATAGTTAGGTAGGTAGATTGATAGATACAGATAGGTAGGTAGGTAGATTGATAGAGACAGATAGGTAGGTAGGTAGATAGATAGATACAGATAGATAGGTAGGTAGATAGATAAATACAGATAGGTAGGTAGGTAGATAGATAAATACAGATAGGTAGGTAGATAGATAGATAGATAGAGATAGGTAGGTAGGTAGATAGATAGATAGAGATAGGTAGGTAGGTAGATAGATAGATACAGATAGGTAGGTAGGTAGATTGATAGATAGAGATAGGTAGGTAGGTAGATAGATAGATAGAGATAGGTAGGTAGGTAGGTAGATAGATAGAGGTATGTAGGTAGGTAGATAGATAGATAGAGATAGATAGGTAGGTAGATTGATAGAGACACATAGGTAGGTAGGTAGATAGATAGATACAGATAGGTAGGTAGGTAGATAGATAGATACAGTTATGTAGGTAGGTAGGTAGATAGATAGATACAGATAGGTAGGTAGGTTAGGTAGATAGATACAGTTATGTAGGTAGGTAGGTAGATAGATAGATACAGATAGGTAGGTAGGTAGGTAGATAGATAGATAGAGATAGGTAGGTAGGTAGATAGATAGATAGAGATAGGTAGGTAGGTAGATAGATAGATAGAGATAGGTAGGTATGTAGATAGATAGATACAGATAGGTAGGTAGGTAGGTAGATAGATAGAGATAGGTAGGTAGGTAGGTAGATAGATAGAGATAGGTAGGTAGGTAGGTAGGTAGATAGATAGATAGAGATAGGTAGGTAGGTAGATAGATAGAGATAGGTAGGTAGGTAGATTGATAGATACAGATAGGTAGGTAGGTAGATAGATAGATACAGATAGGTAGGTAGGTAGATAGATAGATACAGATAGGTAGGTAGGTAGGTAGGTAGGTAGATAGAGATAGGTAGGTAGGTAGATAGATAGATAGAGATAGGTAGGTAGGTAGATTGATAGATACAGATAGGTAGGTAGGTAGATAGATACAGATAGGTAGGTAGATAGATAGATAGAGATAGGTAGGTAGGTAGATTGATAGATACAGATAGGTAGGTAATTAGATAGATAGATAGAGATAGGTAGGTAGGTAGATTGATAGATAGAGATAGGTAGGTAGGTAGATTGATAGATACAGATAGGTAGGTAGGTAGATAGATAGATACAGATAGGTAGGTAGGTAGATAGATAGATACAGATAGGTAGGTAGGTAAATTGAAAGATACAGATTGGTACGTAGGTAGATAGATATATACAGATAGGTAGGTAGGTAGATAGATAGATACAGATAGGTAGGTAGGTAGATAGATAGATACAGATAGGTAGGTAGGTAGATAGATAGATACAGATAGGTAGGTAGGTAAATTGAAAGATACAGATTGGTACGTAGGTAGATAGATATATACAGATAGGTAGGTAGGTAGATAGATAGATAGAGATAGGTAGGTAGGTAGATTGATAGATACAGATAGGTAGGTAGGTAGATAGATAGATACAGTTATGTAGGTAGGTAGGTAGATAGATAGATACAGATAGGTAGGTAGGTAGGTAGATAGATACAGTTATGTAGGTAGGTAGGTAGATAGATAGATACAGATAGGTAGGTAGGTAGGTAGATAGATAGATAGAGATAGGTAGGTAGGTAGATAGATAGATAGAGATAGGTAGGTAGGTAGATAGATAGATACAGATAGGTAGGTAGGTAGATAGATAGATACAGATAGGTAGGTAGGTAGGTAGATAGATAGAGATAGGTAGGTAGGTAGGTAGATAGATAGAGATAGGTAGGTAGGTAGGTAGGTAGATAGATAGATAGAGATAGGTAGGTAGGTAGATAGATAGATAGAGATAGGTAGGTAGGTAGATTGATAGATACAGATAGGTAGGTAGGTAGATAGATAGATACAGATAGGTAGGTAGGTAGATAGATAGATACAGATAGGTAGGTAGGTAGGTAGGTAGGTAGATAGAGATAGGTAGGTAGGTAGATAGATAGATAGAGATAGGTAGGTAGGTAGATTGATAGATACAGATAGGTAGCTAGGTAGATTGATAGATACAGAGGTAGGTAGGTAGATAGATAGATACAGATAGGTAGGTAGATAGATAGATAGAGATAGGTAGGTAGGTAGATTGATAGATACAGATAGGTAGGTAATTAGATAGATAGATAGATAGAGATAGGTAGGTAGGTAGATTGATAGATAGAGATAGGTAGGTAGGTAGATTGATAGATACAGCTAGGTAGGTAGGTAGATAGATAGATACAGATAGGTAGGTAGGTAGATAGATAGATAGAGATAGGTAGGTAGGTAGGTAGATTGATAGATACAGATAGGTAGGTAGGTAGATAGATAGATAGAAATAGGTAGGTAGGTAAATTGAAAGATACAGATTGGTACGTAGGTAGATAGATATATACAGATAGGTAGGTAGGTAGATAGATAGATACAGATAGGTAGGTAGTTAGATTGATAGATAGAGATAGGTAGGTAGGTAGATTGATAGATACAGATAGGTAGGTAGGTAGATAGATAGATACAGATAGGTAGGTAGGTAGATAGATAGATACAGTTATGTAGGTAGGTAGGTAGATAGATAGATACAGATAGGTAGGTAGGTACGTAGATAGATAGATATAGATAGGTAGGTAGGTAGGTAGATAGATAAATACAGATAGGTAGGTAGGTAGATCGATAAATACAGATAGGTAGGTAGGTAGATAGATAGATAGACATAGGTAGGTAGGGCGATTGATAGATACAGATAGGTAGGTAGGTAGATAGATAGATAGAAAGAGGTAGATAGGTAGATAGATAGATACAGATAGGTAGGTAGGTAGGTAGGTAGATAGAGATAGGTAGGTAGGTAGATAGATAGATAGAGATAGGTAGGTAGGTAGATTGATAGATACAGATAGGTAGCTAGGTAGATTGATAGATACAGATAGGTAGGTAGGTAGATAGATAGATACAGATAGGTAGGTAGATAGATAGATAGATAGAGATAGGTAGGTAGATAGATTGATAGATACAGATAGGTAGGTAGATAGATAGATAGATAGAGATAGGTAGGTAGGTAGATTGATAGATAGAGATAGGTAGGTAGGTAGATTGATAGATACAGATAGGTAGGTAGATAGATAGATAGATACAGATAGGTAGGTAGGTAGATAGATAGATACAGATAGGTAGGTAGTTAGATAGATAGATAGATAGAGATAGGTAGGTAGGTAGATTGATAGATACAGATAGGTAGGTAGGTTGATAGATAGATAGAGATAGGTAGGTAGGTAGATTGAAAGATACAGATTGGTTGGTAGGTAGATAGATAGATACAGATAGGTAGGTAGGTAGATTGATAGATACAGATAGTTAGGTAGGTAGATAGATAGATACAGATAGGTAGGTAGTTAGATTGATAGATAGAGATAGGTAGGTAGGTAGATTGATAGATACAGATAGGTAGGTAGGTAGATAGATAGAGACAGATAGGTAGGTAGGTAGATAGATAGATACAGTTATGTAGGTAGGTAGATAGATAGATACAGATAGGTAGGTAGGTACGTAGATAGATAGATACAGATAGGTAGGTAGGTAGATAGATAGATAGAGATAGGTAGGTAGGTAGATAGATAAATACAGATAGGTAGGTAGGTAGATAGATAGATACAGATAGGTACGTAGGTAGATAGATAGATACAGATAGGTAGGTAGATAGATAGATAGAGATAGGTAGGTAGGTAGGTAGATAGATAGAGATAGGTAGCTAGGTAGATTGATAGATACAGATAGGTAGTTAGGTAGATAGATAGATACAGATAGGTAGGTAGGTAGATGGATAGATACAGTTATGTAGGTAGGTAGGTAGATAGATAGATACAGATAGGTAGGTAGGTAGGTAGGTAGATAGATAGATACAGATAGGTAGGTAGGTAGATAGATACAGATAGGTAGGTAGTTAGATAGATAGATACAGATAGGTAGGTAGGTAGATAGATAGATAGAGATAGGTAGGTAGGTAGATAGATAGAGATAGGTAGGTAGGTAGGTAGATAGATAGAGATAGGTAGGTAGGTAGATTGATAGATACAGATAGGTAGCTAGGTAGATAGATAGAGATAGGTAGGTAGGTAGGTAGATAGATAGAGATAGGTAGGTAGGTAGATTGATAGATACAGATAGGTAGGTAGGTAGATAGATAGATACAGATAGGTAGGTAGGTAGATAGATAGATACAGATAGGTAGGTAGGTAGGTAGGTAGGTAGATAGAGATAGGTAGGTAGGTAGATAGATAGATAGAGATAGGTAGGTAGGTAGATTGATAGATACAGATAGGTAGCTAGGTAGATTGATAGATACAGAGGTAGGTAGGTAGATAGATACAGATAGGTAGGTAGATAGATAGATAGAGATAGGTAGGTAGGTAGATTGATAGATACAGATAGGTAGGTAATTAGATAGATAGATAGAGATAGGTAGGTAGGTAGATTGATAGATAGAGATAGGTAGGTAGGTAGATTGATAGATACAGATAGGTAGGTAGGTAGATAGATAGATACAGATAGGTAGGTAGGTAGATAGATAGATACAGATAGGTAGGTAGTTAGATAGATAGATAGAGATAGGTAGGTAGGTAGATTGATAGATACAGATAGGTAGGTAGGTAGGTAGATAGATAGAGATAGGTAGGTAGGTAGATTGATAGATACAGATAGGTAGCTAGGTAGATAGATAGAGATAGGTAGGTAGGTAGGTAGATAGATAGAGATAGGTAGGTAGATAGATTGATAGATACAGATAGGTAGGTAGATAGATAGATAGATAGAGATAGGTAGGTAGGTAGATTGATAGATAGAGATAGGTAGGTAGGTAGATTGATAGATACAGATAGGTAGGTAGATAGATAGATAGATACAGATAGGTAGGTAGGTACATAGATAGATACAGATAGGTAGGTAGTTAGATAGATAGATAGAGATAGGTAGGTAGGTAGATTGATAGATACAGATAGGTAGGTAGGTTGATAGATAGATAGAGATAGGTAGGTAGGTAGATTGAAAGATACAGATTGGTTGGTAGGTAGATAGATAGATACAGATAGGTAGGTAGGTAGATTGATAGATACAGATAGTTAGGTAGGTAGATAGATAGATACAGATAGGTAGGTAGTTAGATTGATAGATAGAGATAGGTAGGTAGGTAGATTGATAGATACAGATAGGTAGGTAGGTAGATAGATAGAGACAGATAGGTAGGTAGGTAGATAGATAGATACAGTTATGTAGGTAGGTAGATAGATAGATACAGATAGGTAGGTAGGTACGTAGATAGATAGATACAGATAGGTAGGTAGGTAGATAGATAGATAGAGATAGGTAGGTAGGTAGATAGATAAATACAGATAGGTAGGTAGGTAGATAGATAGATACAGATAGGTACGTAGGTAGATAGATAGATACAGATAGGTAGGTAGATAGATAGATAGAGATAGGTAGGTAGGTAGGTAGATAGATAGAGATAGGTAGCTAGGTAGATTGATAGATACAGATAGGTAGTTAGGTAGATAGATAGATACAGATAGGTAGGTAGGTAGATGGATAGATACAGTTATGTAGGTAGGTAGGTAGATAGATAGATACAGATAGGTAGGTAGGTAGGTAGGTAGATAGATAGATACAGATAGGTAGGTAGGTAGATAGATACAGATAGGTAGGTAGTTAGATAGATAGATACAGATAGGTAGGTAGGTAGATAGATAGATAGAGATAGGTAGGTAGGTAGATAGATAGAGATAGGTAGGTAGGTAGGTAGGTAGATAGATAGAGATAGGTAGGTAGGTAGATTGATAGATACAGATAGGTAGCTAGGTAGATAGATAGAGATAGGTAGGTAGGTAGGTAGATAGATAGAGATAGGTAGGTAGGTAGATTGATAGATACAGATAGGTAGGTAGGTAGATAGATAGATACAGATAGGTAGGTAGGTAGATAGATAGATACAGATAGGTAGGTAGGTAGGTAGGTAGGTAGATAGAGATAGGTAGGTAGGTAGATAGATAGATAGAGATAGGTAGGTAGGTAGATTGATAGATACAGATAGGTAGCTAGGTAGATTGATAGATACAGAGGTAGGTAGGTAGATAGATACAGATAGGTAGGTAGATAGATAGATAGAGATAGGTAGGTAGGTAGATTGATAGATACAGATAGGTAGGTAATTAGATAGATAGATAGAGATAGGTAGGTAGGTAGATTGATAGATAGAGATAGGTAGGTAGGTAGATTGATAGATACAGATAGGTAGGTAGGTAGATAGATAGATACAGATAGGTAGGTAGGTAGATAGATAGATACAGATAGGTAGGTAGTTAGATAGATAGATAGAGATAGGTAGGTAGGTAGATTGATAGATACAGATAGGTAGGTAGGTAGGTAAATAGATAGAGATAGGTAGGTAGGTAAATTGAAAGATACAGATTGGTACGTAGGTAGATAGATATATACAGATAGGTAGGTAGGTAGATCGATAGATACAGATAGGTAGGTAGGTAGATAGATAGATACAGATAGGTAGGTAGTTAGATTGATAGATAGAGATAGGTAGGTAGGTAGATTGATAGATACAGATAGGTAGGTAGGTAGATAGATAGATACAGATAGGTAGGTAGGTACGTAGATAGATAGATACAGATTGGTAGGTAGGTAGATAGATAAATACAGATAGGTAGGTAGGTAGATCGATAAATACAGATAGGTAGGTAGGTAGATAGATAGATAGACATAGGTAGGTAGGTAGATTGATAGATACAGATAGGTAGGTAGGTAGATAGATAGATAGAGATAGGTAGATAGGTAGATAGATAGATACAGATAGGTAGGTAGGTAGGTAGATAGATAGAGATAGGTAGGTAGGTAGATAGATAGATAGGTAGGTAGGTAGATTGATAGATAAAGATAGGTAGCTAGGTAGATTGATAGATACAGATAGGTAGGTAGGTAGATAGATAGATACAGATAGGTAGGTAGATAGATAGATAGATAGAGATAGATAGGTAGGTAGATTGATAGATACAGATAGGTAGGTAGATAGATAGATAGAGATAGATAGGTAGGTAGATTGATAGATAGAGATAGGGAGGTAGGTAGATTGATAGATACAGATAGGTAGGTAGGTAGATAGATAGATACAGATAGGTAGGTAGGTAGATAGATAGATACAGATAGGTAGGTAGTTAGATAGATAGATAGAGATAGGTAGGTAGGTAGGTTGATAGATAGAGATAGGTAGGTAGGTAGATTGAAAGATACAGATTGGTAGGTAGGTAGATAGATAGATACAGATAGGTAGGTAGGTAGATTGATAGATACAGATAGGTAGGTAGGTAGATAGATAGATACAGATAGGTAGGTAGTTAGATTGATAGATAGAGATAGGTAGGTAGGTAGATTGATAGATACAGATAGGTAGGTAGGTAGATAGATAGATACAGATAGGTAGGTAGGTAGATAGATAGATACAGTTATGTAGGTAGGTAGGTAGATAGATAGATACAGATAGGTAGGTAGGTACGTAGATAGATAGATACAGATAGGTAGGTAGGTAGATAGATAGATAGAGATAGGTAGGTAGGTAGATAGATAAATACAGATAGGTAGGTAGGTAGATAGATAGATACAGATAGGTACGTAGGTAGATAGATAGATACAGATAGGTAGGTAGATAGATAGATAGAGATAGGTAGGTAGGTAGGTAGATAGATAGAGATAGGTAGGTAGGTAGATAGATATATACAGTTATGTAGGTAGGTAGGTAGATAGATAGATACAGATAGGTAGGTAGGTAGGTAGATAGATAGATACAGATAGGTAGGTAGGTAGATAGATAGATACAGATAGGTAGGTAGGTAGATAGATAGATAGAGATAGGTAGGTAGGTAGGTAGATAGATAGAGATAGGTAGGTAGGTAGATAGATAAATAGAGATAGATAGGTAGGTAGATTGATAGATACAGATAGGTAGCTAGGTAGATTGATAGAGACAGATAGGTAGGTAGGTAGATAGATAGATACAGATAGATAGGTAGGTAGATAGATAAATACAGATAGGTAGGTAGGTAGATAGATAAATACAGATAGGTAGGTAGATAGATAGATAGATAGAGATAGGTAGGTAGGTAGATTGATAGATACAGATAGGTAGGTAGGTAGATAGATAGATACAGATAGGTAGGTAGGTAGATTGATAGATAGAGATAGGTAGGTAGGTAGATAGATAGAGATAGGTAGGTAGGTAGGTAGATAGATAGAGATATGTAGGTAGGTAGATAGATAGATACAGATAGGTAGGTAGGTAGATAGATAGATACAGATAGGTAGGTAGATAGATAGATAGATAGAGATAGGTAGGTAGGTAGATTGAAAGATACAGATTGGTACGTATGTAGATAGATAGATACAGATAGGTAGGTAGGTAGATAGATAGATACAGTTATGTAGGTAGGTAGGTAGATATATAGATACAGATAGGTAGGTAGGTACGTAGATAGATAGATACAGATAGGTAGGTAGGTAGATAGATAAATACAGATAGGTAGGTAGGTAGATAGATAAATACAGATAGGTAGGTAGGTAGATAGATAGAGATAGGTAGGTAGGTAGATTGATAGATACAGATAGGTAGGTAGGTAGATAGATAGATAGAGATAGGTAGGTAGGTAGATAGATAGATAGAGATAGGTAGGTAGGTAGATTGATAGATAGAGATAGGTAGGTAGGTAGATTGATAGATACAGATAGGTAGGTAGGTAGATAGATACATACAGATAGGTAGGTAGGTAGATAGATTGATACAGATAGGTAGGTAGGTAGATAGATAGATACAGATAGGTAGGTAGATAGATAGATAGAGATAGGTAGGTAGGTAGATTGATAGATACAGATAGGTAGGTAGATAGATAGATAGAGATAGGTAGGTAGGTAGATTGATAGATAGAGATAGGTAGGTAGGTAGATTGATAGATACAGAGAGGTAGGTAGGTAGATAGATAGATACAGATAGGTAGGTAGTTAGGTAGATAGATACAGATAGGTAGGTAGTTAGATAGATAGATAGAGATAGGTAGGTAGGTAGATTGATAGATACAGATAGGTAGGTAGGTAGATAGATAGATACAGATAGGCAGGTAGATTGATAGATACAGATAGATAGGTAGATAGATAGATAGATAGATAGAGATAGGTAGGTAGGTAGATTGATAGATACAGATAGGTAGGTAGATAGTTAGATAGAGATAGGTAGGTAGGTAGATTGATAGATAGAGATAGGTAGGTAGGTAGATTGATAGATACAGATAGGTAGGTAGGTAGATAGATAGATAGAGATAGGTAGGTAGGTAGATTGATAGATAGAGATAGGTAAGTAGGTAGATTGATAGATACAGATAGGTAGGTAGGTAGATAGATAGATACAGATAGGTAGGTAGGTAGATAGATAGATACAGATAGGTAGGTAGGTAGATAGATAGATAGATAGATAGAGATAGGTAGGTAGGTAGTTTCATAGATACAGATACGTAGGTAGATAGATAGATAGAGATATGTAGGTAGGTAGATTGATAGATAGAGATAGGTAGGTAGGTAGATTGATAGATACAGATAGGTAGGTAGGTAGATAGATAGATACAGATAGGAAGGTAGGTAGATAGATAGATACAGATAGGTAGGTAGTTAGATAGATAGATAGAGATAGGTAGGTAGGTAGATTGATAGATACAGATAGGTAGGTAGGTAGATAGATAGATACAGATAGGTAGGTAGGTAGATTGATAGATACAGATAGGTAGGTAGGTAGATAGATAGATACAGATAGGTAGGTAGTTAGATTGATAGATAGAGATAGGTAGGTAGGTAGATTGATAGATACAGATAGGTAGGTAGATAGATAGATAGAGATAGGTAGGTAGGTAGATTGATAGATAGAGATAGGTAGGTAGGTAGATTGATAGATTCAGATAGGTAGGTAGGTAGATAGATAGATACAGATAGGTAGGTAGGTAGATAGATAGATACAGATAGGTAGGTAGTTAGATTGATAGATAGAGATAGGTAGGTAGGTAGATTGATAGATACAGATAGGTAGGTAGATAGATAGATAGAGATAGGTAGGTAGGTAGATTGATAGATAGAGATAGGTAGGTAGGTAGATTGATAGATACAGATAGGTAGGTAGGTAGATAGATAGATACATATAGGTAGGTAGGTAGATAGATAGATACAGATAGGTAGGTAGTTAGATAGATAGATAGAGATAGGTAGGTAGGTAGATTGAAAGATACAGATTGGTAGGTAGGAAGATAGATAGATACAGATAGGTAGGTAGGTAGATTGATAGATACAGATAGGTAGGTAGGTAGATAGATACAGATAGGTAGGTAGTTAGATTGATAGATAGAGATAGGTAGGTAGGTAGATTGATAGATACAGATAGGTAGGTAGGTAGATAGATAGATACAGATAGGTAGGTAGGTAGATAGATAGATACAGTTATGTAGGTAGGTAGGTAGATAGATAGATACAGATAGGTAGGTAGGTACGTAGATAGATAGATACAGATAGGTAGGTAGGTAGATAGATAGATAGAGATAGGTAGGTAGGTAGATAGATAAATACAGATAGGTAGGTAGGTAGATAGATAGATACAGATAGGTACGTAGGTAGATAGATAGATACAGATAGGTAGGTAGATAGATAGAGATAGGTAGGTAGGTAGGTAGATAGATAGAGATAGGTAGGTAGGTAGATTGATAGATACAGATAGGTAGGTAGGTAGATAGATAGATACAGATAGGTAGGTAGGTAGATAGATAGATACAGTTATGTAGGTAGGTAGGTAGATAGATAGATACAGATAGGTAGGTAGGTAGGTAGATAGATAGATACAGATAGGTAGGTAGGTAGATAGATAGATACAGATAGGTAGGTAGGTAGGTAGGTAGATAGATAGAGATAGGTAGGTAGGTAGGTAGGTAGATAGATAGATAGAGATAGGTAGGCAGGTAGATAGATAGATACAGATAGGTAGGTAGGTAGATAGATAAATACAGATATGTAGGTAGGTAGATTGATAGATAGAGATAGGTAGGTAGGAAGATAGATAGATAGAGATAGGTAGGTAGGTAGGTAGATAGATAGAGATATGTAGGTAGGTAGATAGATAGATAGAGATAGGTAGGTAGGTAGATTGATAGAGACAGATAGGTAGGTAGGTAGGTAGATAGATATATACAGATAGGTAAGAAGGTAGATTGATAGATAGAGATAGGTAGGTAGGTAGATAGATAGATAGAGATAGGTAGGTAGGTAGATAGATAGAGATAGGTAGGTAGGTAGATTGATAGATACAGATAGGTAGGTAGGTAGATAGATAGATACAGATAGGTAGGTAGGTAGATAGATAGATACAGATAGGTAGGTAGGTAGATAGATAGATACAGATAGGTAGGTAGGTAGATAGATAAATACAGATAGGTAGGTAGGTAGATAGATAGATACAGATAGGTACGTAGGTAGATAGATAGATACAGATAGGTAGGTAGGTAGATAGATAGATAGAGATAGGTAGGTAGGTAGGTAGATAGATAGAGATAGGTAGGTAGGTAGATTGATAGATACAGATAGGTAGGTAGGTAGATAGATAGATACAGATAGGTAGGTAGGTAGATAGATAGATACAGTTATGTAGGTAGGTAGGTAGATAGATAGATACAGATAGGTAGGTAGGTAGATAGATAGATAGAGATAGGTAGGTAGGTAGATAGATAGATACAGATAGGTAGGTAGGTAGATAGATAGATACAGATAGGTAGGTAGGTAGATAGATAGATAGAGATAGGTAGGTATGTAGGTAGATAGATAGATAGAGATAGGTAGGTAGGTAGATAGATAGATACAGATAGGTAGGTAGGTAGATAGATAGATACAGATAGGTAGGTAGGTAGGTAGATAGATAGAGATAGGTAGGTAGGTAGATAGATAGATAGAGATAGGTAGGTAGGTAGATTGATAGAGACAGATAGGTAGGTAGGTAGGTAGATAGATAGATACAGATAGGTAGGTAGGTAGATAGATAAACACAGATAGGTAGGTAGGTAGATAGATAAATACAGATAGGTAGGTAGATAGATAGATAGATAGATAGAGATAGGTAGGTAGGTAGATTGATAGATACAGATAGGTAGGTAGGTAGGTAGATAGATAGAGATATGTAGGTAGGTAGATAGATAGATAGAGATAGATAGGTAGGTAGATTGATAGAGACAGATAGGTAGGTAGGTAGATAGATAGAGATAGGTAGGTAGGTAGATTGATAGATACAGATAGGTAGGTAGGTAGATAGATAGATACAGATAGGTAGGTAGGTAGATAGATAGATACAGATAGGTAGGTAGGTAGATAGATAAATACAGATAGGTAGGTAGGTAGATAGATAGATACAGATAGGTACGTAGGTAGATAGATAGATACAGATAGGTAGGTAGGTAGATAGATAGATAGAGATAGGTAGGTAGGTAGGTAGATAGATAGAGATAGGTAGGTAGGTAGATTGATAGATACAGATAGGTAGGTAGGTAGATAGATAGATACAGATAGGTAGGTAGGTAGATAGATAGATACAGTTATGTAGGTAGGTAGGTAGATAGATAGATACAGATAGGTAGGTAGGTAGATAGATAGATAGTGATAGGTAGGTAGGTAGATAGATAGATACAGATAGGTAGGTAGGTAGATAGATAGATACAGATAGGTAGGTAGGTAGATAGATAGATACAGATAGGTAGGTAGGTAGATAGATAGATAGAGATAGGTAGGTAGGTAGGTAGATAGATAGAGATAGGTAGGTAGGTAGGTAGATAGATAGATAGAGATAGGTAGGTAGGTAGATAGATAGATACAGATAGGTAGGTAGGTAGATAGATAGATACAGATAGGTAGGTAGGTAGGTAGATAGATAGAGATAGGTAGGTACGTAGATAGATAGATAGAGATAGGTAGGTAGGTAGATTGATAGATACAGATAGGTAGGTAGGTAGATTGATAGAGACAGATAGGTAGGTAGGTACATAGATAGATACAGATAGGTAGGTAGGTAGATAGATAAATACAGATAGGTAGGAAGGTAGATAGATAAATACAGATAGGTAGGTAGGTAGATAGATAGATAGATAGAGATAGGTAGGTAGGTAGATTGATAGATACAGATAGGTAGATAGGTAGATAGATAGAGATATGTAGGTAGGTAGATAGATAAATACAGATAGGTAGGTAGGTAGGTAGGTAGATAGATAGAGATAGGTAGGTAGGTAGATAGATAGATAGAGATAGGTAGGTAGATAGATTGATAGATACAGATAGGTAGCTAGGTAGATTGATAGATACAGATAGGTAGGTAGGTAGATAGATAGATAGAGATAGGTAGGTAGATAGATAGATAGATAGATAGATAGATAGATAGATAGATAGATAGATAGATAGAGATAGGTAGGTAGGTAGATTGATAGATACAGATAGGTAGGTAGGTAGATAGATAGATAGATAGAGATAGGTAGCTATTTAGATTGATAGATAGAGAAAGGTAGGTAGGTAGATTGATAGATACAGATAGGTAGGTAGGTAGATAGATAGATAGATACAGATAGGTAGGTAGTTAGATAGATAGATAGATACAGATATGTAGGTAGGTAGATTGATAGATATAGATAGGTAGGTAGGTAGATAGATAGATAGAGATAGGTAGGTAGGTAGATTGAAAGATACAGATTGGTAGGTAGGTAGATAGATAGATACAGATAGGTAGGTAGGTAGATTGATAGATACAGATAGGTAGGTAGGTAGATAGATAGATAGAGATAGGTAGGTAGGTAGATAGATAGATACAGATAGGTAGGTAGGTAGATAGATAGATACAGATAGGTAGGTAGGTAGATAGATAGATACAGATAGGTAGGTAGGTAGATAGATAGATAGAGATAGGTAGGTAGGTAGGTAGATAGATAGAGATAGGTAGGTAGGTAGGTAGATAGATAGATAGAGATAGGTAGGTAGGTAGATAGATAGATACAGATAGGTAGGTAGGTAGATAGACAGATACAGATAGGTAGGTAGGTAGGTAGATAGATAGAGATAGGTAGGTAGGTAGATAGATAGATAGAGATAGGTAGGTAGGTAGATTGATAGAGACAGATAGGTAGGTAGGTAGGTAGATAGATAGATACAGATAGGTAGGTAGGTAGATAGATAAACACAGATAGGTAGGTAGGTAGATAGATAAATACAGATAGGTAGGTAGATAGATAGATAGATAGAGATAGGTAGGTAGGTAGATTGATAGATACAGATAGGTAGGTAGGTAGATAGATAGAGACAGATAGGTAGGTAGGTAGATAGATAGATACAGATAGGTAGGTAGGTAGATAGATAGATACAGATAGGTAGGTAGGTAGATAGATAAATACAGATAGGTAGGTAGGTAGATAGATAGATACAGATAGGTACGTAGGTAGATAGATAGATACAGATAGGTAGGTAGATAGATAGATAGATAGAGATAGGTAGGTAGGTAGGTAGATAGATAGAGATAGGTAGGTAGGTAGATTGATAGATACAGATAGGTAGGTAGGTAGATAGGTAGATACAGATAGGTAGGTAGGTAGATAGATAGATACAGTTATGTAGGTAGGTAGGTAGATAGATAGATACAGATAGGTAGGTAGGTAGATAGATAGATACAGATAGGTAGGTAGGTAGATAGATAGATACAGATAGGTAGGTAGGTAGATAGATAGATACAGATAGGTAGGTAGGTAGATAGATAGATACAGATAGGTAGGTAGGTAGGTAGATAGATACAGTTATGTAGGTAGGTAGGTAGATAGATAGATACAGATAGGTAGGTAGGTAGATAGATAGATAGAGATAGGTAGGTAGGTAGATAGATAGATACAGATAGGTAGGTAGGTAGATAGATAGATACAGATAGGTAGGTAGGTAGATAGATAGATAGAGATAGGTAGGTATGTAGGTAGATAGATAGATAGAGATAGGTAGGTAGGTAGATAGATAGATACAGATAGGTAGGTAGGTAGATAGATAGATACAGATAGGTAGGTAGGTAGGTAGATAGATAGAGATAGGTAGGTAGGTAGATAGATAGATAGAGATAGGTAGGTAGGTAGATTGATAGAGACAGATAGGTAGGTAGGTAGGTAGATAGATAGATACAGATAGGTAGGTAGGTAGATAGATAAACACAGATAGGTAGGTAGGTAGATAGATAAATACAGATAGGTAGGTAGATAGATAGATAGATAGATAGAGATAGGTAGGTAGGTAGATTGATAGATACAGATAGGTAGGTAGGTAGGTAGATAGATAGAGATATGTAGGTAGGTAGATAGATAGATAGAGATAGATAGGTAGGTAGATTGATAGAGACAGATAGGTAGGTAGGTAGATAGATAGAGATAGGTAGGTAGGTAGATTGATAGATACAGATAGGTAGGTAGGTAGATAGATAGATACAGATAGGTAGGTAGGTAGATAGATAGATACAGATAGGTAGGTAGGTAGATAGATAAATACAGATAGGTAGGTAGGTAGATAGATAGATACAGATAGGTACGTAGGTAGATAGATAGATACAGATAGGTAGGTAGGTAGATAGATAGATAGAGATAGGTAGGTAGGTAGGTAGATAGATAGAGATAGGTAGGTAGGTAGATTGATAGATACAGATAGGTAGGTAGGTAGATAGATAGATACAGATAGGTAGGTAGGTAGATAGATAGATACAGTTATGTAGGTAGGTAGGTAGATAGATAGATACAGATAGGTAGGTAGGTAGATAGATAGATAGTGATAGGTAGGTAGGTAGATAGATAGATACAGATAGGTAGGTAGGTAGATAGATAGATACAGATAGGTAGGTAGGTAGATAGATAGATACAGATAGGTAGGTAGGTAGATAGATAGATAGAGATAGGTAGGTAGGTAGGTAGATAGATAGAGATAGGTAGGTAGGTAGGTAGATAGATAGATAGAGATAGGTAGGTAGGTAGATAGATAGATACAGATAGGTAGGTAGGTAGATAGATAGATACAGATAGGTAGGTAGGTAGGTAGATAGATAGAGATAGGTAGGTACGTAGATAGATAGATAGAGATAGGTAGGTAGGTAGATTGATAGATACAGATAGGTAGGTAGGTAGATTGATAGAGACAGATAGGTAGGTAGGTACATAGATAGATACAGATAGGTAGGTAGGTAGATAGATAAATACAGATAGGTAGGAAGGTAGATAGATAAATACAGATAGGTAGGTAGGTAGATAGATAGATAGATAGAGATAGGTAGGTAGGTAGATTGATAGATACAGATAGGTAGATAGGTAGATAGATAGAGATATGTAGGTAGGTAGATAGATAAATACAGATAGGTAGGTAGGTAGGTAGGTAGATAGATAGAGATAGGTAGGTAGGTAGATAGATAGATAGAGATAGGTAGGTAGATAGATTGATAGATACAGATAGGTAGCTAGGTAGATTGATAGATACAGATAGGTAGGTAGGTAGATAGATAGATAGAGATAGGTAGGTAGATAGATAGATAGATAGATAGATAGATAGATAGATAGATAGATAGATAGATAGAGATAGGTAGGTAGGTAGATTGATAGATACAGATAGGTAGGTAGGTAGATAGATAGATAGATAGAGATAGGTAGCTATTTAGATTGATAGATAGAGAAAGGTAGGTAGGTAGATTGATAGATACAGATAGGTAGGTAGGTAGATAGATAGATAGATACAGATAGGTAGGTAGTTAGATAGATAGATAGATACAGATATGTAGGTAGGTAGATTGATAGATATAGATAGGTAGGTAGGTAGATAGATAGATAGAGATAGGTAGGTAGGTAGATTGAAAGATACAGATTGGTAGGTAGGTAGATAGATAGATACAGATAGGTAGGTAGGTAGATTGATAGATACAGATAGGTAGGTAGGTAGATAGATAGATAGAGATAGGTAGGTAGGTAGATAGATAGATACAGATAGGTAGGTAGGTAGATAGATAGATACAGATAGGTAGGTAGGTAGATAGATAGATACAGATAGGTAGGTAGGTAGATAGATAGATAGAGATAGGTAGGTAGGTAGGTAGATAGATAGAGATAGGTAGGTAGGTAGGTAGATAGATAGATAGAGATAGGTAGGTAGGTAGATAGATAGATACAGATAGGTAGGTAGGTAGATAGACAGATACAGATAGGTAGGTAGGTAGGTAGATAGATAGAGATAGGTAGGTAGGTAGATAGATAGATAGAGATAGGTAGGTAGGTAGATTGATAGAGACAGATAGGTAGGTAGGTAGGTAGATAGATAGATACAGATAGGTAGGTAGGTAGATAGATAAACACAGATAGGTAGGTAGGTAGATAGATAAATACAGATAGGTAGGTAGATAGATAGATAGATAGAGATAGGTAGGTAGGTAGATTGATAGATACAGATAGGTAGGTAGGTAGATAGATAGATACAGATAGGTAGGTAGGTAGATAGATAGATACAGATAGGTAGGTAGGTAGATAGATAGATACAGATAGGTAGGTAGGTAGATAGATAAATACAGATAGGTAGGTAGGTAGATAGATAGATACAGATAGGTACGTAGGTAGATAGATAGATACAGATAGGTAGGTAGATAGATAGATAGATAGAGATAGGTAGGTAGGTAGGTAGATAGATAGAGATAGGTAGGTAGGTAGATTGATAGATACAGATAGGTAGGTAGGTAGATAGGTAGATACAGATAGGTAGGTAGGTAGATAGATAGATACAGTTATGTAGGTAGGTAGGTAGATAGATAGATACAGATAGGTAGGTAGGTAGATAGATAGATACAGATAGGTAGGTAGGTAGATAGATAGATACAGATAGGTAGGTAGGTAGATAGATAGATACAGATAGGTAGGTAGGTAGATAGATAGATACAGATAGGTAGGTAGGTAGGTAGATAGATAGAGATAGGTAGGTAGGTAGGTAGATAGATAGATACAGATAGGTAGGTAGTTAGATAGATAGATAGAGATAGGTAGGTAGGTAGATACAGATAGGTAGGTAGGTAGATAGATAGATACAGTTATGTAGGTAGGTAGGTAGATAGATACAGATAGGTAGGTAGGTAGATAGATAGAGATATGTAGGTAGGTAGATAGATAGATAGAGATAGGTAGGTAGGTAGATAGATAGAGATATGTAGGTAGGTAGATAGATAGATAGAGATAGATAGGTAGGTAGATTGATAGCGACAGATAGGTAGGTAGGTAGATAGATAGAGATAGGTAGGTAGGTAGATTGATAGATACAGATAGGTAGGTAGGTAGATAGATAGATACAGATAGGTAGGTAGGTAGATAGATAGATACAGATATGTAGGTAGGTAGATAGATAGATACAGATAGGTAGGTAGGTAGATAGATAAATACAGATAGGTAGGTAGGTAGATAGATAGATAGAGATAGGTAGGTAGGTAGGTAGATAGATAGAGATAGGTAGGTAGGTAGATTGATAGATACAGATAGGTAGGTAGGTAGATAGATAGATACAGATAGGTAGGTAGGTAGATAGATAGATACAGTTATGTAGGTAGGTAGGTAGATAGATAGATACAGATAGGTAGGTAGGTAGATAGATAGATAGAGATAGGTAGGTAGGTAGATAGATAGATACAGATAGGTAGGTAGGTAGATAGATAGATACAGATAGGTAGGTAGGTAGATAGATAGATAGAGATAGGTAGGTATGTAGGTAGATAGATAGATAGAGATAGGTAGGTAGGTAGATAGATAGATACAGATAGGTAGGTAGGTAGATAGATAGATACAGATAGGTAGGTAGGTAGGTAGATAGATAGAGATAGGTAGGTAGGTAGATAGATAGATAGAGATAGGTAGGTAGGTAGATTGATAGAGACAGATAGGTAGGTAGGTAGGTAGATAGATAGATACAGATAGGTAGGTAGGTAGATAGATAAACACAGATAGGTAGGTAGGTAGATAGATAAATACAGATAGGTAGGAAGATAGATAGATAGATAGATAGAGATAGGTAGGTAGGTAGATTGATAGATACAGATAGGTAGGTAGGTAGGTAGATAGATAGAGATATGTAGGTAGGTAGATAGATAGATAGAGATAGATAGGTAGGTAGATTGATAGAGACAGATAGGTAGGTAGGTAGATAGATAGAGATAGGTAGGTAGGTAGATTGATAGATACAGATAGGTAGGTAGGTAGATAGATAGATACAGATAGGTAGGTAGGTAGATAGATAGATACAGATAGGTAGGTAGGTAGATAGATAAATACAGATAGGTAGGTAGGTAGATAGATAGATACAGATAGGTACGTAGGTAGATAGATAGATACAGATAGGTAGGTAGGTAGATAGATAGATAGAGATAGGTAGGTAGGTAGGTAGATAGATAGAGATAGGTAGGTAGGTAGATTGATAGATACAGATAGGTAGGTAGGTAGATAGATAGATACAGATAGGTAGGTAGGTAGATAGATAGATACAGTTATGTAGGTAGGTAGGTAGATAGATAGATACAGATAGGTAGGTAGGTAGATAGATAGATAGTGATAGGTAGGTAGGTAGATAGATAGATACAGATAGGTAGGTAGGTAGATAGATAGATACAGATAGGTAGGTAGGTAGATAGATAGATACAGATAGGTAGGTAGGTAGATAGATAGATAGAGATAGGTAGGTAGGTAGGTAGATAGATAGAGATAGGTAGGTAGGTAGGTAGATAGATAGATAGAGATAGGTAGGTAGGTAGATAGATAGATACAGATAGGTAGGTAGGTAGATAGATAGATACAGATAGGTAGGTAGGTAGGTAGATAGATAGAGATAGGTAGGTACGTAGATAGATAGATAGAGATAGGTAGGTAGGTAGATTGATAGATACAGATAGGTAGGTAGGTAGATTGATAGAGACAGATAGGTAGGTAGGTACATAGATAGATACAGATAGGTAGGTAGGTAGATAGATAAATACAGATAGGTAGGAAGGTAGATAGATAAATACAGATAGGTAGGTAGGTAGATAGATAGATAGATAGAGATAGGTAGGTAGGTAGATTGATAGATACAGATAGTTAGATAGGTAGATAGATAGAGATATGTAGGTAGGTAGATAGATAAATACAGATAGGTAGGTAGGTAGGTAGGTAGATAGATAGAGATAGGTAGGTAGGTAGATAGATAGATAGAGATAGGTAGGTAGATAGATTGATAGATACAGATAGGTAGCTAGGTAGATTGATAGATACAGATAGGTAGGTAGGTAGATAGATAGATAGAGATAGGTAGGTAGATAGATAGATAGATAGATAGATAGATAGAGATAGGTAGGTAGGTAGATTGATAGATACAGATAGGTAGGTAGGTAGATAGATAGATAGATAGAGATAGGTAGCTATTTAGATTGATAGATAGAGAAAGGTAGGTAGGTAGATTGATAGATACAGATAGGTAGGTAGGTAGATAGATAGATAGATACAGATAGGTAGGTAGTTAGATAGATAGATAGATACAGATATGTAGGTAGGTAGATTGATAGATACAGATAGGTAGGTAGGTAGATAGATAGATAGAGATAGGTAGGTAGGTAGATTGAAAGATACAGATTGGTAGGTAGGTAGATAGATAGATACAGATAGGTAGGTAGGTAGATTGATAGATACAGATAGGTAGGTAGGTAGATAGATAGATAGAGATAGGTAGGTAGGTAGATAGATAGATACAGATAGGTAGGTAGGTAGATAGATAGATACAGATAGGTAGGTAGGTAGATAGATAGATACAGATAGGTAGGTAGGTAGATAGATAGATAGAGATAGGTAGGTAGGTAGGTAGATAGATAGAGATAGGTAGGTAGGTAGGTAGATAGATAGATAGAGATAGGTAGGTAGGTAGATAGATAGATACAGATAGGTAGGTAGGTAGATAGACAGATACAGATAGGTAGGTAGGTAGGTAGATAGATAGAGATAGGTAGGTAGGTAGATAGATAGATAGAGATAGGTAGGTAGGTAGATTGATAGAGACAGATAGGTAGGTAGGTAGGTAGATAGATAGATACAGATAGGTAGGTAGGTAGATAGATAAACACAGATAGGTAGGTAGGTAGATAGATAAATACAGATAGGTAGGTAGATAGATAGATAGATAGAGATAGGTAGGTAGGTAGATTGATAGATACAGATAGGTAGGTAGGTAGATAGATAGATACAGATAGGTAGGTAGGTAGATAGATAGATACAGATAGGTAGGTAGGTAGATAGATAGATACAGATAGGTAGGTAGGTAGATAGATAAATACAGATAGGTAGGTAGGTAGATAGATAGATACAGATAGGTACGTAGGTAGATAGATAGATACAGATAGGTAGGTAGATAGATAGATAGATAGAGATAGGTAGGTAGGTAGGTAGATAGATAGAGATAGGTAGGTAGGTAGATTGATAGATACAGATAGGTAGGTAGGTAGATAGGTAGATACAGATAGGTAGGTAGGTAGATAGATAGATACAGTTATGTAGGTAGGTAGGTAGATAGATAGATACAGATAGGTAGGTAGGTAGATAGATAGATACAGATAGGTAGGTAGGTAGATAGATAGATACAGATAGGTAGGTAGGTAGATAGATAGATACAGATAGGTAGGTAGGTAGATAGATAGATACAGATAGGTAGGTAGGTAGATAGATAGATACAGATAGGTAGGTAGGTAGGTAGATAGATAGAGATAGGTAGGTAGGTAGGTAGATAGATAGATACAGATAGGTAGGTAGTTAGATAGATAGATAGAGATAGGTAGGTAGGTAGATACAGATAGGTAGGTAGGTAGATAGATAGATACAGTTATGTAGGTAGGTAGGTAGATAGATAGATACAGATAGGTAGGTAGGTAGATAGATAGATACAGATAGGTAGGTAGGTAGATTGATAGATACAGATAGGTAGGTAGGTAGATAGATAGATACAGATAGGTAAGAAGGTAGATTGATAGATAGAGATAGGTAGGTAGGTAGATAGATAGATAGAGATAGGTAGGTAGGTAGGTAGATAGATAGAGATATGTAGGTAGGTAGATAGATAGATAGAGATAGATAGGTAGGTAGGTAGATAGATAGATACAGTTATGTAGGTAGGTAGGTAGATAGATAGATACAGATAGGTAGGTAGGTACGTAGAAAAATAGATTCAGATAGGTAGGTAGGTAGATAGATAGATAGAGATAGGTAAGTAGGTAGATAGATAAATACAGATAGATAGGTAGGTAGATAGATACATATAGATAGGTACGTAGGTAGATAGATAGATACAGATAGGTAGGTAGGTAGATAGATAGATAGAGATAGGTAGGTAGGTAGATAGATAGAGATAGGTAGGTAGGTAGATTGATAGATACAGATAGGTAGGTAGGTAGATAGATAGATACAGATAGGTAAGTAGGTAGATAGATAGATACAGTTATGTAGGTAGGTAGGTAGATAGATAGATACAGATAGGTAGGTAGGTACGTAGATAGATGGATTCAGATAGGTAGGTAGGTAGATAGATATATAGAGATAGGTAGGTAGGTAGATAGATAAATACAGATAGGTAGGTAGGTAGATAGATAGATACAGATAGGTACGTAGGTAGATAGATAGATACAGATAGGTAGGTAGGTAGATAGATAGATAGAGATAGGTAGGTAGTTAGATAGATAGAGATAGGTAGGTAGGTAGATTGATAGATACAGATAGGTAGGTAGGTAGATAGAAAGATACAGATAAGTAGGTAGGTAGATAGATAGATACAGATAGGTAGGTAGGTAGATAGATAGATACAGTTATGTAGGTAGGTAGGTACATAGATAGATACAGATAGGTAGGTAGGTACGTAGATAGATAGATTCAGATAGGTAGGTAGGTAGATAGATAGAGATAGGTAGGTAGGTAGATAGATAAATACAGATAGGTAGGTAGCTAGATAGATAGATACAGATAGGTACGTAGGTAGATAGATAGATACAGATAGGTAGGTAGGTAGGTAGATAGATAGAGATAGGTAGGTAGGTAGATAGATAGAGATAGGTAGGTAGGTAGATTGATAGATACAGATAGGTAGGTAGGTAGATAGAAAGATACAGATAGGTAGGTAGGTAGGTAGATTGATAGATACAGATAGGTAGGTAGGTAGATAGATAGATACAGATAGGTAGGTAGGTAGATAGATAGATAGAGATAGGTAGGTAGGTAGATTGATAGATACAGATAGGTAGGTAGGTAGATAGATAGATACAGATAGGTAGGTAGGTACGTAGATAGATAGATTCAGATAGGTAGGTAGGTAGATAGATAGAGATAGGTAGGTAGGTAGATAGATAAATACAGATAGGTAGGTAGGTAGATAGATAGATACAGATAGGTACGTAGGTAGATAGATAGATACAGATAGGTACGTAGGTAGATAGATAGATAGAGATAGGTAGGTAGGTAGATAGATAGAGATAGGTAGGTAGGTAGATAGATAGATACAGATAGCTAGGTAGGTAGATAGAGAGATACAGATAGGTAGGTAGGTAGATAGATAGATACAGATAGGTAGGTAGGTAGGTAGATAGATAGAGATAGGTAGGTAGGTAGGTAGATAGATAGAGATAGGTAGGTAGGTAGGTAGATAGATAGATAGAGATAGGTAGGTAGATAGATAGATAGATAGATAGATAGATAGAGATAGGTAGGTAGGTAGGTAGATTGATAGATACAGATAGGTAGGTAGGTAGATAGATAGATACAGATAGGTAGGTAGGTAGATTGATAGATACAGATTGGTAGGTAGGTAGGTAGATAGATAGAGATAGGTAGGTAGGTAGATAGATAGAGATAGGTAGGTAGGTAGATTGGTAGATAGAGATAGGTAGGTAGGTAGATTGATAGAGACAGATAGGTAGGTAGGTAGATATATAGATACAGATAGGTAGGTAGGTAGATAGATAAATACAGATAGGTAGGTAGGTAGATAGATAAATACAGATAGGTAGGTAGGTAGATTGATAGATAGATAGAGATAGGTAGGTAGGTAGATTGATAGATACAGATAGGTAGGTAGGTAGATAGATAGATACAGATAGGTAGGTAGGTAGATTGATAGATAGAGATAGGTAGGTAGGTAGATAGATAGATAGAAATAGGTAGGTAGGTAGATAGATAGAGATAGGTAGGTAGGTAGATAGATAGATAGAGATAGATAGGTAGGTAGATTGATAGAGACAGATAGGTAGGTAGGTAGATAGATAGAGATAGGTAGGTAGGTAGATTGATAGATACAGATAGGTAGGTAGGTAGATAGATAGATACAGATAGGTAGGTAGGTAGATAGATAGATACAGATATGTAGGTAGGTAGATAGATAGATAGAAATAGGTAGGTAGGTAGGTAGATAGAGATAGGTAGGTAGGTAGATAGATAGATAGATAGAGATAGGTAGGTAGGTAGATTGATAGATACAGATAGGTAGGTAGGTAGATAGATAGATACAGATAGGTAGGTAGGTAGATAGATAGATACAGATATGTAAGTAGGTAGATAGATAGATAGAGATAGGTAGGTAGGTAGGTAGGTAGGTAGATAGATAGATACAGTTATGTAGGTAGGTAGGTAGATAGATAGATACAGATAGGTAGGTAGGTACGTAGATAGATAGATACAGATAGGTAGGTAGGTAGATAGATAGATAGAGATATGTAGGTAGGTAGATAGATAAATACAGATAGGTAGGTAGGTAGATAGATAGATACAGATAGGTACGTAGGTAGATAGATAGATACAGATAGGTAGGTAGGTAGATAGATAGATAGAGTTAGGTAGGTAGGTAGGTAGGTAGATAGATAGAGATAGGTAGGTAGGTAGATTGATAGATACAGATAGGTAGGTAGGTAGATAGATAGATACAGATAGGTAGGTAGGTAGATAGATAGATACAGTTATGTAGGTAGGTAGGTAGATAGATAGATACAGATAGGTAGGTAGGTAGATAGATAGATAGAGATAGATAGGTAGGTAGATAGATAGATACAGATAGGTAGGTAGGTAGATAGATAGATAGAGATAGATAGGTAGGTAGATAGATAGATACAGATAGGTAGGTAGGTAGATAGATAGATACAGATAGGTAGGTAGGTAGATAGAGATAGGTAGGTAGGTAGGTAGATAGATAGAGATAGGTAGGTAGGTAGATAGATAGATAGAGATAGGTAGGTAGGTAGATTGATAGATAGAGATATGTAGGTAGGTAGATAGATAGATAGAGATAGATAGGTAGGTAGATTGATAGAGACACATAGGTAGGTAGGTAGATAGGTAGAGATAGTTAGGTAAGTAGATTGATAGATACAGATAGGTAGGTAGGTAGATAGATAGATACAGATAGGTAGGTAGGTAGATAGATAGATAGATAGATAGAGATAGGTAGGTAGGTAGATAGATAGATACAGATAGGTAGGTAGGTAGATTGATAGATAGAGATAGGTAGGTAGGTAGATAGATAGATAGAGATAGGTAGGTAGGTAGATAGATAGAGATAGGTAGGTAGGTAGATAGATAGATAGAGATAGATAGGTAGGTAGATTGATAGAGACAGATAGGTAGGTAGGTAGATAGATAGAGATAGGTAGGTAGGTAGATTGATAGATACAGATAGGTAGGTAGGTAGATAGATAGATACAGATAGGAAGGTAGGTAGATAGATAGATACAGATATGTAGGTAGGTAGATAGATAGATAGAGATAGGTAGGTAGGTAGGTAGATAGATAGAGATAGGTAGGTAGGTAGATTGATAGATAGAGATAGGTAGGTAGGTAGATAGATAGATAGAGATAGGTAGGTAGGTAGATAGATAGAGATAGGTAGGTAGGTAGATAGATAGATAGAGATAGATAGGTAGGTAGATTGATAGAGACAGATAGGTAGGTAGGTAGATAGATACAGATAGGTAGGTAGGTAGATTGATAGATACAGATAGGTAGGTAGGTAGATAGATAGATAGATACAGATAGGTAGGTAGGTAGATAGATAGATACAGATATGTAGGTAGGTAGATAGATAGATAGAGATAGGTAGGTAGGTAGATAGATAAATACAGATAGGTAGGTAGGTAGATAGATAGATACAGATAGGTACGTAGGTAGATAGATAGATACAGATAGGTAGGTAGGTAGATTGATAGATAGAGATAGGTAGGTAGGTAGATTGATAGATACAGATAGGTAGGTAGGTAGATAGATAGATACAGATAGGTAGGTAGGTAGATAGATAGATACAGATAGGTAGGTAGCTAGATAGATAGATAGAGATAGGTAGGTAGGTAGATTGATAGATACAGATAGGTAGGTAGGTAGATAGATAGATAGAGATAGGTAGGTAGGTAGATTGAAAGATACAGATAGGTAGGTAGGTAGATAGATAGATACAGATAGGTAGGTAGGTAGATTGATAGATAGAGATAGGTAGGTAGGTTGATTGATAGATACAGATAGGTAGGTAGGTAGATAGATAGATACAGATAGGTAGGTAGGTAGATAGATAGATACAGTTATGTAGGTAGGTAGATAGATAGATAGATACAGATAGGTAGCTAGGTAGGTAGATAGATACATACAGATAGGTAGGTAGGTAGATAGATATATAGAGATAGGTAGGTAGGTAGATAGATAAATACAGATAGGTAGGTAGGTAGATAGATAGATACAGATAGGTACGTAGGTAGATAGATAGATACAGATAGGTAGGTAGGTAGATAGATAGATAGAGATAGGTAGGTAGTTAGATAGATAGAGATAGGTAGGTAGGTACGTAGATAGATGGATTCAGATAGGTAGGTAGGTAGATAGATATATAGAGATAGGTAGGTAGGTAGATAGATAAATACAGATAGGTAGGTAGGTAGATAGATAGATACAGATAGGTACGTAGGTAGATAGATAGATACAGATAGGTAGGTAGGTAGATAGATAGATAGAGATAGGTAGGTAGTTAGATAGATAGAGATAGGTAGGTAGGTAGATTGATAGATACAGATAGGTAGGTAGGTAGATAGAAAGATACAGATAGGTAGGTAGGTAGATAGATAGATACAGATAGGTAGGTAGGTAGATAGATAGATACAGTTATGTAGGTAGGTAGGTACATAGATAGATACAGATAGGTAGGTAGGTACGTAGATAGATAGATTCAGATAGGTAGGTAGGTAGATAGATAGAGATAGGTAGGTAGGTAGATAGATAAATACAGATAGGTAGGTAGCTAGATAGATAGATACAGATAGGTACGTAGGTAGATAGATAGATACAGATAGGTAGGTAGGTAGGTAGATAGATAGAGATAGGTAGGTAGGTAGATAGATAGAGATAGGTAGGTAGGTAGATTGATAGATACAGATAGGTAGGTAGGTAGATAGAAAGATACAGATAGGTAGGTAGGTAGGTAGATTGATAGATACAGATAGGTAGGTAGGTAGATAGATAGATACAGATAGGTAGGTAGGTAGATAGATAGATAGAGATAGGTAGGTAGGTAGATTGATAGATACAGATAGGTAGGTAGGTAGATAGATAGATACAGATAGGTAGGTAGGTACGTAGATAGATAGATTCAGATAGGTAGGTAGGTAGATAGATAGAGATAGGTAGGTAGGTAGATAGATAAATACAGATAGGTAGGTAGGTAGATAGATAGATATAGATAGGTACGTAGGTAGATAGATAGATACAGATAGGTACGTAGGTAGATAGATAGATAGAGATAGGTAGGTAGGTAGATAGATAGAGATAGGTAGGTAGGTAGATAGATAGATACAGATAGCTAGGTAGGTAGATAGAGAGATACAGTTATGTAGGTAGGTAGATAGATAGATACAGATAGGTAGGTAGGTAGATAGATAGATACAGATAGGTAGGTAGGTAGATAGATAGATAGAGATAGGTAGGTAGGTAGATAGATAGATACAGATAGGTAGGTAGGTAGATAGATAGATACAGATAGGTAGGTAGGTAGATAGATAGATAGAGATAGGTAGGTAGGTAGGTAGATAGATAGAGATAGGTAGGTAGGTAGGTAGATAGATAGATAGAGATAGGTAGGTAGATAGATAGATAGATAGATAGATAGATAGATAGATAGAGATAGGTAGGTAGGTAGGTAGATTGATAGATACAGATAGGTAGGTAGGTAGATAGATAGATACAGATAGGTAGGTAGGTAGATTGATAGATACAGATTGGTAGGTAGGTAGGTAGATAGATAGAGATAGGTAGGTAGGTAGATAGATAGATAGAGATAGGTAGGTAGGTAGATTGGTAGATAGAGATAGGTAGGTAGGTAGGTAGATTGATAGAGACAGATAGGTAGGTAGGTAGATATATAGATACAGATAGGTAGGTAGGTAGATAGATATATACAGATAGGTAGGTAGGTAGATAGATAAATACAGATAGGTAGGTAGGTAGATTGATAGATAGATAGAGATAGGTAGGTAGGTAGATTGATAGATACAGATAGGTAGGTAGGTAGATAGATAGATACAGATAGGTAGGTAGGTAGATTGATAGATAGAGATAGGTAGGTAGGTAGATAGATAGATAGAAATAGGTAGGTAGGTAGATAGATAGAGATAGGTAGGTAGGTAGATAGATAGATAGAGATAGATAGGTAGGTAGATTGATAGAGACAGATAGGTAGGTAGGTAGATAGATAGAGATAGGTAGGTAGGTAGATTGATAGATACAGATAGGTAGGTAGGTAGATAGATAGATACAGATAGGTAGGTAGGTAGATAGATAGATACAGATATGTAGGTAGGTAGATAGATAGATAGAAATAGGTAGGTAGGTAGGTAGGTAGAGATAGGTAGGTAGGTAGATAGATAGATAGATAGAGATAGGTAGGTAGGTAGATTGATAGATACAGATAGGTAGGTAGGTAGATAGATAGATACAGATAGGTAGGTAGGTAGATAGATAGATACAGATATGTAAGTAGGTAGATAGATAGATAGAGATAGGTAGGTAGGTAGGTAGGTAGGTAGATAGATAGATACAGTTATGTAGGTAGGTAGGTAGATAGATAGATACAGATAGGTAGGTAGGTACGTAGATAGATAGATACAGATAGGTAGGTAGGTAGATAGATAGATAGAGATATGTAGGTAGGTAGATAGATAAATACAGATAGGTAGGTAGGTAGATAGATAGATACAGATAGGTACGTAGGTAGATAGATAGATACAGATAGGTAGGTAGGTAGATAGATAGATAGAGTTAGGTAGGTAGGTAGGTAGGTAGATAGATAGAGATAGGTAGGTAGGTAGATTGATAGATACAGATAGGTAGGTAGGTAGATAGATAGATACAGATAGGTAGGTAGGTAGATAGATAGATACAGTTATGTAGGTAGGTAGGTAGATAGATAGATACAGATAGGTAGGTAGGTAGATAGATAGATAGAGATAGATAGGTAGGTAGATAGATAGATACAGATAGGTAGGTAGGTAGATAGATAGATAGAGATAGATAGGTAGGTAGATAGATAGATACAGATAGGTAGGTAGGTAGATAGATAGATACAGATAGGTAGGTAGGTAGATAGATAGATAGAGATAGGTAGGTAGGTAGGTAGATAGATAGAGATAGGTAGGTAGGTAGATAGATAGATAGAGATAGGTAGGTAGGTAGATTGATAGATAGAGATATGTAGGTAGGTAGATAGATAGATAGAGATAGATAGGTAGGTAGATTGATAGAGACACATAGGTAGGTAGGTAGATAGGTAGAGATAGTTAGGTAGGTAGATTGATAGATACAGATAGGTAGGTAGGTAGATAGATAGATACAGATAGGTAGGTAGGTAGATAGATAGATAGATAGATAGAGATAGGTAGGTAGGTAGATAGATAGATACAGATAGGTAGGTAGGTAGATTGATAGATAGAGATAGGTAGGTAGGTAGATAGATAGATAGAGATAGGTAGGTAGGTAGATAGATAGAGATAGGTAGGTAGGTAGATAGATAGATAGAGATAGATAGGTAGGTAGATTGATAGAGACAGATAGGTAGGTAGGTAGATAGATAGAGATAGGTAGGTAGGTAGATTGATAGATACAGATAGGTAGGTAGGTAGATAGATAGATACAGATAGGAAGGTAGGTAGATAGATAGATACAGATATGTAGGTAGGTAGATAGATAGATAGAGATAGGTAGGTAGGTAGGTAGATAGATAGAGATAGGTAGGTAGGTAGATTGATAGATAGAGATAGGTAGGTAGGTAGATAGATAGATAGAGATAGGTAGGTAGGTAGATAGATAGAGATAGGTAGGTAGGTAGATAGATAGATAGAGATAGATAGGTAGGTAGATTGATAGAGACAGATAGGTAGGTAGGTAGATAGATACAGATAGGTAGGTAGGTAGATTGATAGATACAGATAGGTAGGTAGGTAGATAGATAGATAGATACAGATAGGTAGGTAGGTAGATAGATAGATACAGATATGTAGGTAGGTAGATAGATAGATAGAGATAGGTAGGTAGGTAGATAGATAAATACAGATAGGTAGGTAGGTAGATAGATAGATACAGATAGGTACGTAGGTAGATAGATAGATACAGATAGGTAGGTAGGTAGATTGATAGATAGAGATATGTAGGTAGGTAGATTGATAGATACAGATAGGTAGGTAGGTAGATAGATAGATACAGATAGGTAGGTAGGTAGATAGATAGATACAGATAGGTAGGTAGCTAGATAGATAGATAGAGATAGGTAGGTAGGTAGATTGATAGATACAGATAGGTAGGTAGGTAGATAGATAGATAGAGATAGGTAGGTAGGTAGATTGAAAGATACAGATAGGTAGGTAGGTAGATAGATAGATACAGATAGGTAGGTAGGTAGATTGATAGATAGAGATAGGTAGGTAGGTTGATTGATAGATACAGATAGGTAGGTAGGTAGATAGATAGATACAGATAGGTAGGTAGGTAGATAGATAGATACAGTTATGTAGGTAGGTAGATAGATAGATAGATACAGATAGGTAGCTAGGTAGGTAGATAGATACATACAGATAGGTAGGTAGGTAGATTGATAGATAGAGATAGGTAGGTAGGTAGATAGATAGATAGACATAGATAGGTAGGTAGATTGATAGATACAGATAGGTAGGTAGGTAGATAGATAGATACAGATAGGTAGGTAGGTAGATAGATAGATAGAGATAGGTAGCTAGGTAGATTGATAGATACAGATAGGTAGGTAGGTAGATAGATAGAGATAGGTAGGTAGGTAGATTGATAGATAGAGATAGCTAGGTAGGTAGATTGATAGATACAGATAGGTAGGTAGGTAGATAGATAGATACAGATAGGTAGGTAGGTAGATAGATAGATACAGATAGGTAGGTAGGTAGGTAGATAGATAGAGATAGGTAGGTAGGTAGATTGATAGATACAGATAGGTAGGTAGGTAGATAGATAAATACAGATAGGAAGGTAGGTAGGTAGATAGATAGAGATAGGTAGGTAGGTAGATAGATAGAGATAGGTAGGTAGGTAGGTAGATTGATAGATACAGATAGGTAGGTAGGTAGATAGATAAATACAGATAGGTAGGTAGGTAGATTGATAGACAGAGATAGGTAGGTAGGTAGATTGATAGATACAGATAGGTAGGTAGGGAGATAGATAGATACAGATAGGTAGGTAGGTAGATAGATAGATACAGTTATGTAGGTAGGTAGGTAGATAGATAGATACAGATAGGTAGGTAGGTAGGTAGATAGATAGATACAGATAGGTAGGTAGGTAGATAGATAGATACAGATAGGTAGGTAGGAAGATAGATAGATAGAGATAGGTAGGTAGGTAGATAGATAGATACAGATAGGTAGGTAGGTAGATAGATAAATACAGTTAGGTAGGTAGGTAGGTAGATAGATAGAGATAGGTAGGTAGATAGATAGATAGAGATAGGTAGGTAGGTAGATTGATTGATAGATACAGATAGGTAGGTAGGTAGATAGATAGAGATAGGTAGGTAGGTAGATTGATAGAGACAGATAGGTAGGTAGGTAGATATATAGATACAGATAGGTAGGTAGGTAGATAGATAAATACAGATAGGTAGGTAGGTAGATAGATAAAAACAGATATGTAGGTAGGTAGATAGATAGATAGATAGAGATAGGTAGGTAGGTAGATTGATAGATACAGATAGGTAGGTAGGTAGATAGATAGATACAGATAGGTAGGTAGGTAGATTGATAGATAGAGATAGGAAGGTAGGTAGATAGATAGATAGAGATAGGTAGGTAGGTAGATAGATAGAGATAGGTAGGTAGGTAGATAGATAGATAGAGATAGATAGGTAGGTAGATTGATAGAGACAGATAGGTAGGTAGGTAGATAGATACAGATAGGTAGGTAGGTAGATTGATAGATACAGATAGGTAGGTAGGTAGATAGATAGATACAGATAGGTAGGTAGGTAGATAGATAGATACAGATATGTAGGTAGGTAGATAGATAGATAGAGATAGGTAGGTAGGTAGGTAGATAGATAGAGATAGGTAGGTAGGTAGATAGATAGATACAGATATGTAGGAAGGTAGATAGATAGATAGAGATAGGTAGGTAGGTAGGTAGGTAGATAGATAGATACAGATAGGTAGGTAGGTAGATAGATAGATAGAGATAGGTAGGTAGGTAGATAGATAAATACAGATAGGTAGGTAGGTAGAAAGGTAGATACAGATAGGTACGTAGGTAGATAGATAGATACAGATAGGTAGGTAGGTAGATAGATAGATAGAGGTAGGTAGGTAGGTAGGTAGATAGATAGATAGAGATAGGTAGGTAGGTAGATTGATAGATACAGATAGGTAGGTAGGTAGATAGATAGATACAGGTAGGTAGGTAGGTAGATTGATAGATAGAGATAGGTAGGTAGGTAGATAGATAGATAGAGATAGGTAGGTAGGTAGATAGATAGAGATAGGTAGGTAGGTAGATAGATAGATAGAGATAGATAGGTAGGTAGATTGATAGAGACAGATAGGTAGGTAGGTAGATAGATACAGATAGGTAGGAAGGTAGATAGATAGATACAGATAGGTAGGTAGGTAGATAGATAGATACAGATAGGTAGGTAGGTAGGTAGATAGATAGAGATAGGTAGGTAGGTAGATAGATAGATAGAGATAGGTAGGTAGGTAGATTGATAGATACAGATAGGTAGGTAGGTAGATTGATAGAGACAGATAGGTAGGTAGGTAGATATATAGATACAGATAGGTAGGTAGGTAGATAGATAAATACAGATAGGTAGGTAGGTAGGTAGATAGATAGAGATAGGTAGGTAGGTAGATAGATAGATAGAGATAGGTAGGTAGGTAGATTGATAGATAGAGATAGGTAGGTAGGTAGATAGATAGATAGACATAGGTAGGTAGGTAGATTGATAGATACAGATAGGTAGGTAGGTAGATAGATAGATACAGATAGGTAGGTAGGTAGATAGATAGATAGAGATAGGTAGCTAGGTAGATTGATAGATACAGATAGGTAGGTAGGTAGATAGATAGATAGAGATAGGTAGGTAGGTAGATTGATAGATAGAGATAGGTAGGTAGGTAGATAGATAGATACAGATAGGTAGGTAGGTAGATAGATAGATACAGATAGGTAGGTAGGTAGATAGATAGGTACAGATAGGTAGGTAGCTAGATAGATAGATAGAGATAGGTAGGTAGGTAGATTGATAGATACAGATAGGTAGGTAGGTAGATAGATAGATAGAGATAGGTAGGTAGGTAGATTGAAAGATACAGATAGGTAGGTAGGTAGATAGATAGATACAGATAGGTAGGTAGGTAGATTGATAGATAGAGATAGGTAGGTAGGTTGATTGATAGATACAGATAGGTAGGTAGGTAGATAGATAGATACAGATAGGTAGGTAGGTAGATAGATAGATACAGTTATGTAGGTAGGTAGGTAGATAGATAGATACAGATAGGTAGCTAGGTAGGTAGATAGATATATACAGATAGGTAGGTAGGTAGATTGATAGATAGAGATAGGTAGGTAGGTAGATAGATAGATAGACATAGATAGGTAGGTAGATTGATAGATACAGATAGGTAGGTAGGTAGATAGATAGATACAGATAGGTAGGTAGGTAGATAGATAGATAGAGATAGGTAGCTAGGTAGATTGATAGATACAGATAGGTAGGTAGGTAGATAGATAGAGATAGGTAGGTAGGTAGATTGATAGATAGAGATAGCTAGGTAGGTAGATTGATAGATACAGATAGGTAGGTAGGTAGATAGATAGATACAGATAGGTAGGTAGGTAGATAGATAGATACAGATAGGTAGGTAGGTAGATAGATAGATAGAGATAGGTAGGTAGGTAGATTGATAGATACAGATAGGTAGGTAGGTAGATAGATAAATACAGATAGGTAGGTAGGTAGGTAGATAGATAGAGATAGGTAGGTAGGTAGATAGATAGAGATAGGTAGGTAGGTAGATAGATAGATAGAGATAGATAGGTAGGTAGATTGATAGAGACAGATAGGTAGGTAGGTAGATAGATAGAGATAGGTAGGTAGGTAGATTGATAGATACAGATAGGTAGGTAGGTAGATAGATAGATACAGATAGGTAGGTAGGTAGATAGATAGATACAGATATGTAGGTAGGTAGATAGATAGATAGAAATAGGTAGGTAGGTAGGTAGATAGAGATAGGTAGGTAGGTAGATAGATAGATAGATAGAGATAGGTAGGTAGGTAGATTGATAGATACAGATAGGTAGGTAGGTAGATAGATAGATACAGATAGGTAGGTAGGTAGATAGATAGATACAGATATGTAAGTAGGTAGATAGATAGATAGAGATAGGTAGGTAGGTAGGTAGGTAGGTAGATAGATAGATACAGTTATGTAGGTAGGTAGGTAGATAGATAGATACAGATAGGTAGGTAGGTACGTAGATAGATAGATACAGATAGGTAGGTAGGTAGATAGATAGATAGAGATATGTAGGTAGGTAGATAGATAAATACAGATAGGTAGGTAGGTAGATAGATAGATACAGATAGGTACGTAGGTAGATAGATAGATACAGATAGGTAGGTAGGTAGATAGATAGATAGAGTTAGGTAGGTAGGTAGGTAGGTAGATAGATAGAGATAGGTAGGTAGGTAGATTGATAGATACAGATAGGTAGGTAGGTAGATAGATAGATACAGATAGGTAGGTAGGTAGATAGATAGATACAGTTATGTAGGTAGGTAGGTAGATAGATAGATACAGATAGGTAGGTAGGTAGATAGATAGATAGAGATAGATAGGTAGGTAGATAGATAGATACAGATAGGTAGGTAGGTAGATAGATAGATAGAGATAGATAGGTAGGTAGATAGATAGATACAGATAGGTAGGTAGGTAGATAGATAGATACAGATAGGTAGGTAGGTAGATAGATAGATAGAGATAGGTAGGTAGGTAGGTAGATAGATAGAGATAGGTAGGTAGGTAGATAGATAGATAGAGATAGGTAGGTAGGTAGATTGATAGATAGAGATATGTAGGTAGGTAGATAGATAGATAGAGATAGATAGGTAGGTAGATTGATAGAGACACATAGGTAGGTAGGTAGATAGGTAGAGATAGTTAGGTAGGTAGATTGATAGATACAGATAGGTAGGTAGGTAGATAGATAGATACAGATAGGTAGGTAGGTAGATAGATAGATAGATAGATAGAGATAGGTAGGTAGGTAGATAGATAGATACAGATAGGTAGGTAGGTAGATTGATAGATAGAGATAGGTAGGTAGGTAGATAGATAGATAGAGATAGGTAGGTAGGTAGATAGATAGAGATAGGTAGGTAGGTAGATAGATAGATAGAGATAGATAGGTAGGTAGATTGATAGAGACAGATAGGTAGGTAGGTAGATAGATAGAGATAGGTAGGTAGGTAGATTGATAGATACAGATAGGTAGGTAGGTAGATAGATAGATACAGATAGGAAGGTAGGTAGATAGATAGATACAGATATGTAGGTAGGTAGATAGATAGATAGAGATAGGTAGGTAGGTAGGTAGATAGATAGAGATAGGTAGGTAGGTAGATTGATAGATAGAGATAGGTAGGTAGGTAGATAGATAGATAGAGATAGGTAGGTAGGTAGATAGATAGAGATAGGTAGGTAGGTAGATAGATAGATAGAGATAGATAGGTAGGTAGATTGATAGAGACAGATAGGTAGGTAGGTAGATAGATACAGATAGGTAGGTAGGTAGATTGATAGATACAGATAGGTAGGTAGGTAGATAGATAGATAGATACAGATAGGTAGGTAGGTAGATAGATAGATACAGATATGTAGGTAGGTAGATAGATAGATAGAGATAGGTAGGTAGGTAGATAGATAAATACAGATAGGTAGGTAGGTAGATAGATAGATACAGATAGGTACGTAGGTAGATAGATAGATACAGATAGGTAGGTAGGTAGATTGATAGATAGAGATAGGTAGGTAGGTAGATTGATAGATACAGATAGGTAGGTAGGTAGATAGATAGATACAGATAGGTAGGTAGGTAGATAGATAGATACAGATAGGTAGGTAGCTAGATAGATAGATAGAGATAGGTAGGTAGGTAGATTGATAGATACAGATAGGTAGGTAGGTAGATAGATAGATAGAGATAGGTAGGTAGGTAGATTGAAAGATACAGATAGGTAGGTAGGTAGATAGATAGATACAGATAGGTAGGTAGGTAGATTGATAGATAGAGATAGGTAGGTAGGTTGATTGATAGATACAGATAGGTAGGTAGGTAGATAGATAGATACAGATAGGTAGGTAGGTAGATAGATAGATACAGTTATGTAGGTAGGTAGATAGATAGATAGATACAGATAGGTAGCTAGGTAGGTAGATAGATACATACAGATAGGTAGGTAGGTAGATTGATAGATAGAGATAGGTAGGTAGGTAGATAGATAGATAGACATAGATAGGTAGGTAGATTGATAGATACAGATAGGTAGGTAGGTAGATAGATAGATACAGATAGGTAGGTAGGTAGATAGATAGATAGAGATAGGTAGCTAGGTAGATTGATAGATACAGATAGGTAGGTAGGTAGATAGATAGAGATAGGTAGGTAGGTAGATTGATAGATAGAGATAGCTAGGTAGGTAGATTGATAGATACAGATAGGTAGGTAGGTAGATAGATAGATACAGATAGGTAGGTAGGTAGATAGATAGATACAGATAGGTAGGTAGGTAGGTAGATAGATAGAGATAGGTAGGTAGGTAGATTGATAGATACAGATAGGTAGGTAGGTAGATAGATAAATACAGATAGGAAGGTAGGTAGGTAGATAGATAGAGATAGGTAGGTAGGTAGATAGATAGAGATAGGTAGGTAGGTAGGTAGATTGATAGATACAGATAGGTAGGTAGGTAGATAGATAAATACAGATAGGTAGGTAGGTAGATTGATAGACAGAGATAGGTAGGTAGGTAGATTGATAGATACAGATAGGTAGGTAGGGAGATAGATAGATACAGATAGGTAGGTAGGTAGATAGATAGATACAGTTATGTAGGTAGGTAGGTAGATAGATAGATACAGATAGGTAGGTAGGTAGGTAGATAGATAGATACAGATAGGTAGGTAGGTAGATAGATAGATACAGATAGGTAGGTAGGAAGATAGATAGATAGAGATAGGTAGGTAGGTAGATAGATAGATACAGATAGGTAGGTAGGTAGATAGATAAATACAGTTAGGTAGGTAGGTAGGTAGATAGATAGAGATAGGTAGGTAGATAGATAGATAGAGATAGGTAGGTAGGTAGATTGATTGATAGATACAGATAGGTAGGTAGGTAGATAGATAGAGATAGGTAGGTAGGTAGATTGATAGAGACAGATAGGTAGGTAGGTAGATATATAGATACAGATAGGTAGGTAGGTAGATAGATAAATACAGATAGGTAGGTAGGTAGATAGATAAAAACAGATATGTAGGTAGGTAGATAGATAGATAGATAGAGATAGGTAGGTAGGTAGATTGATAGATACAGATAGGTAGGTAGGTAGATAGATAGATACAGATAGGTAGGTAGGTAGATTGATAGATAGAGATAGGAAGGTAGGTAGATAGATAGATAGAGATAGGTAGGTAGGTAGATAGATAGAGATAGGTAGGTAGGTAGATAGATAGATAGAGATAGATAGGTAGGTAGATTGATAGAGACAGATAGGTAGGTAGGTAGATAGATACAGATAGGTAGGTAGGTAGATTGATAGATACAGATAGGTAGGTAGGTAGATAGATAGATACAGATAGGTAGGTAGGTAGATAGATAGATACAGATATGTAGGTAGGTAGATAGATAGATAGAGATAGGTAGGTAGGTAGGTAGATAGATAGAGATAGGTAGGTAGGTAGATAGATAGATACAGATATGTAGGAAGGTAGATAGATAGATAGAGATAGGTAGGTAGGTAGGTAGGTAGATAGATAGATACAGTTATGTAGGTAGGTAGGTAGATAGATAGATACAGATAGGTAGGTAGGTACGTAGATAGATAGATACAGATAGGTAGGTAGGTAGATAGATAGATAGAGATAGGTAGGTAGGTAGATAGATAAATACAGATAGGTAGGTAGGTAGAAAGGTAGATACAGATAGGTACGTAGGTAGATAGATAGATACAGATAGGTAGGTAGGTAGATAGATAGATAGAGGTAGGTAGGTAGGTAGGTAGATAGATAGATAGAGATAGGTAGGTAGGTAGATTGATAGATACAGATAGGTAGGTAGGTAGATAGATAGATACAGGTAGGTAGGTAGGTAGATTGATAGATAGAGATAGGTAGGTAGGTAGATAGATAGATAGAGATAGGTAGGTAGGTAGATAGATAGAGATAGGTAGGTAGGTAGATAGATAGATAGAGATAGATAGGTAGGTAGATTGATAGAGACAGATAGGTAGGTAGGTAGATAGATACAGATAGGTAGGAAGGTAGATAGATAGATACAGATAGGTAGGTAGGTAGATAGATAGATACAGATAGGTAGGTAGGTAGGTAGATAGATAGAGATAGGTAGGTAGGTAGATAGATAGATAGAGATAGGTAGGTAGGTAGATTGATAGATACAGATAGGTAGGTAGGTAGATTGATAGAGACAGATAGGTAGGTAGGTAGATATATAGATACAGATAGGTAGGTAGGTAGATAGATAAATACAGATAGGTAGGTAGGTAGGTAGATAGATAGAGATAGGTAGGTAGGTAGATAGATAGATAGAGATAGGTAGGTAGGTAGATTGATAGATAGAGATAGGTAGGTAGGTAGATAGATAGATAGACATAGGTAGGTAGGTAGATTGATAGATACAGATAGGTAGGTAGGTAGATAGATAGATACAGATAGGTAGGTAGGTAGATAGATAGATAGAGATAGGTAGCTAGGTAGATTGATAGATACAGATAGGTAGGTAGGTAGATAGATAGATAGAGATAGGTAGGTAGGTAGATTGATAGATAGAGATAGGTAGGTAGGTAGATAGATAGATACAGATAGGTAGGTAGGTAGATAGATAGATACAGATAGGTAGGTAGGTAGATAGATAGGTACAGATAGGTAGGTAGCTAGATAGATAGATAGAGATAGGTAGGTAGGTAGATTGATAGATACAGATAGGTAGGTAGGTAGATAGATAGATAGAGATAGGTAGGTAGGTAGATTGAAAGATACAGATAGGTAGGTAGGTAGATAGATAGATACAGATAGGTAGGTAGGTAGATTGATAGATAGAGATAGGTAGGTAGGTTGATTGATAGATACAGATAGGTATGTAGGTAGATAGATAGATACAGATAGGTAGGTAGGTAGATAGATAGATACAGTTATGTAGGTAGGTAGGTAGATAGATAGATACAGATAGGTAGCTAGGTAGGTAGATAGATATATACAGATAGGTAGGTAGGTAGATTGATAGATAGAGATAGGTAGGTAGGTAGATAGATAGATAGACATAGATAGGTAGGTAGATTGATAGATACAGATAGGTAGGTAGGTAGATAGATAGATACAGATAGGTAGGTAGGTAGATAGATAGATAGAGATAGGTAGCTAGGTAGATTGATAGATACAGATAGGTAGGTAGGTAGATAGATAGAGATAGGTAGCTAGGTAGATTGATAGATAGAGATAGCTAGGTAGGTAGATTGATAGATACAGATAGGTAGGTAGGTAGATAGATAGATACAGATAGGTAGGTAGGTAGATAGATAGATACAGATAGGTAGGTAGGTAGATAGATAGATAGAGATAGGTAGGTAGGTAGATTGATAGATACAGATAGGTAGGTAGGTAGATAGATAAATACAGATAGGTAGGTAGGTAGGTAGATAGATAGAGATAGGTAGGTAGGTAGATAGATAGAGATAGGTAGGTAGGTAGGTAGATTGATAGACAGAGATAGGTAGGTAGGTAGATTGATAGATACAGATAGGTAGGTAGGGAGATAGATAGATACAGATAGGTAGGTAGGTAGATAGATAGATACAGTTATGTAGGTAGGTAGGTAGATAGATAGATACAGATAGGTAGGTAGGTAGGTAGATAGATAGATACAGATAGGTAGGTAGGTAGATAGATAGATACAGATAGGTAGGTAGGAAGATAGATAGATAGAGATAGGTAGGTAGGTAGATAGATAGATACAGATAGGTAGGTAGGTAGATAGATAAATACAGTTAGGTAGGTAGGTAGGTAGATAGATAGAGATAGGTAGGTAGATAGATAGATAGAGATAGGTAGGTAGGTAGATTGATTGATAGATACAGATAGGTAGGTAGGTAGATAGATAGATAGAGATAGGTAGGTAGGTAGATTGATAGAGACAGATAGGTAGGTAGGTAGATATATAGATACAGATAGGTAGGTAGGTAGATAGATAAATACAGATAGGTAGGTAGGTAGATAGATAAAAACAGATATGTAGGTAGGTAGATAGATAGATAGATAGATAGAGATAGGTAGGTAGGTAGATTGATAGATACAGATAGGTAGGTAGGTAGATAGATAGATACAGATAGGTAGGTAGGTAGATTGATAGATAGAGATAGGTAGGTAGGTAGATAGATAGATAGAGATAGGTAGGTAGGTAGATAGATAGAGATAGGTAGGTAGGTAGATAGATAGATAGAGATAGATAGGTAGGTAGAATGATAGAGACAGATAGGTAGGTAGGTAGATAGATACAGATAGGTAGGTAGGTAGATTGATAGATACAGATAGGTAGGTAGGTAGATAGATAGATAGATACAGATAGGTAGGTAGGTAGATAGATAGATACAGATATGTAGGTAGGTAGATAGATAGATAGAGATAGGTAGGTAGGTAGGTAGGTAGATAGATAGAGATAGGTAGGTAGGTAGATAGATAGATACAGATATGTAGGTAGGTAGATAGATAGATAGAGATAGGTAGGTAGGTAGGTAGGTAGATACATAGATACAGTTATGTAGGTAGGTAGGTAGATAGATAGATACAGATAGGTAGGTAGGTACGTAGATAGATAGATACAGATAGGTAGGTAGGTAGATAGATAGATAGAGATAGGTAGGTAGGTAGATAGATAAATACAGATAGGTAGGTAGGTAGAAAGGTAGATACAGATAGGTACGTAGGTAGATAGATAGATACAGATAGGTAGGTAGGTAGATAGATAGATAGAGGTAGGTAGGTAGGTAGGTAGATAGATAGATAGAGATAGGTAGGTAGGTAGATTGATAGATACAGATAGGTAGGTAGGTAGATTGATAGATAGAGATAGGTAGGTAGGTAGATAGATAGATAGAGATAGGTAGGTAGGTAGATAGATAGAGATAGGTAGGTAGGTAGATAGATAGATAGATAGAGATAGATAGGTAGGTAGATTGATAGAGACAGATAGGTAGGTAGGTAGATAGATACAGATAGGTAGGTAGGTAGATAGATAGATACAGATAGGTAGGTAGGTAGATAGATAGATACAGATAGGTAGGTAGGTAGGTAGATAGATAGAGATAGGTAGGTAGGTAGATAGATAGATAGAGATAGGTAGGTAGGTAGATTGATAGATACAGATAGGTAGGTAGGTAGATTGATAGAGACAGATAGGTAGGTAGGTAGATATATAGATGCAGATAGGTAGGTAGGTAGATAGATAAATACAGATAGGTAGGTAGGTAGATAGATAGACAGATAGATAGAGATAGGTAGGTAGGTAGATTGATAGATACAGATAGGTAGGTAGGTAGATAGATAGATACAGATAGGTAGGTAGGTAGATTGATAGATAGAGATATGTAGGTAGGTAGATAGATAGATAGAGATAGGTAGATAGGTAGATAGATAAAGATAGATAGGTAGGTAGATAGATAGATAGAGATAGATAGGTAGGTAGATTGATAGAGACAGATAGGTAGGTAGGTAGATAGATAGAGATAGGTAGGTAGGTAGATTGATAGATACAGATAGGTAAGTAGGTAGATAGATAGATACAGATAGGTAGGTAGGTAGATTGATAGATACAGATATGTAGGTAGGTAGACAGATAGATAGAGATATGTAGGTAGGTAGGTAGATAGATAGAGATAGGTAGGTAGGTAGATAGATAGAGATAGGTAGGTAGGTAGGTAGGTAGATAGATAGAGATAGGTAGGTAGGTAGATTGATAGATACAGATAGGTAGGTAGGTAGATAGATAGATACAGATAGGTAGGTAGGTAGATAGATAGATACAGTTATGTAGGTAGGTAGGTAGATAGATAGATACAGATAGGTAGCTAGGTAGGTAGATAGATACAGATAGGTAGGTAGGTAGATAGATAGATACAGATAGGTAGGTAGGTAGATAGATAGATAGAGATAGGTAGGTAGGTAGGTAGATAGATAGAGATAGGTAGGTAGGTAGGTAGATAGATAGATAGAGATAGGTAGGTAGGTAGATAGATAGATAGAGATAGGTAGGTAGGTAGATTGATAGATACAGATAGGTAGGTAGGTAGATAGATAGATACAGATAGGTAGGTAGGTAGATAGATAGATACAGATAGGTAGGTAGGTACGTAGATAGATAGAGATAGGTAGGTAGGTAGATAGATAGAGATAGGTAGGTAGGTAGATTGATAGATACAGATAGGTAGGTAGGTAGATTGATAGAGACAGATAGGTAGGTAGGTAGATATATAGATACAGATAGGTAGGTAGGTAGATACATAAATACAGATAGGTAGGTAGGAAGATAGATAAATACAGATAGGTAGGTAGGTAGATAGATAGATAGATAGAGATAGGTAGGTAGGTAGATTGATAGATACAGATAGGTAGGTAGGTAGATAGAAAGATACAGATAGGTAGGTAGGTAGATTGATAGATAGAGATATGTAGGTAGGCAGATAGATAGATAGAGATAGGTAGATAGGTAGATAGATAGAGATAGGTAGGTAGGTAGATAGATAGATAGAGATAGATAGGTAGGTAGATTGATAGAGACAGATAGGTAGGTAGGTAGATAGATAGAGATAGGTAGGTAGGTAGATTGATAGATGCAGATAGGTAAGTAGGTAGATAGATAGATACAGATAGGTAGGTAGGTAGATAGATAGATACAGATATGTAGGTAGGTAGACAGATAGATAGAGATAGGTAGGTAGGTAGGTAGATAGATAGAGATAGGTAGGTAGGTAGATAGATAGATAGAGATAGGTAGGTAGGTAGATTGATAGATACAGATAGGTAGGTAGGTAGATAGATAGATACAGTTAGATAGGTAGGTAGATAGATAGATACAGATATGTAGGTAGGTAGATAGACAGATAGAGATAGGTAGGTAGGTAGGTAGGTAGATAGATAGAAATAGGTAGGTAGGTAGGTAGGTAGAGATAGGTAGGTAGTTAGATAGAAAGAGATAGTTAGGTAGGTAGGTAGATAGATACAGATAGGTAGGTAGGTAGATAGATAGAGATAGGTAGGTAGGTAGGTAGGTAGATAGAGATAGGTAGGTAGGTAGATAGATAGATAGATAGATAGAGATAGGTAGGTAGGTAGATACATAGATACAGATAGGTAGGTAGGTAGATAGATAGATACAGATAGGTAGGTAGGTAGATAGATAGATAGAGATAGGTACGTAGGTAGATAGATAGATACAGATAGGTAGGTAGGTAGATAGATAGATATATAGAGATAGGTAGGTAGGTAGGTAGGTAGATAGATAGAGATAGGTAGGTAGGTAGGTAGATAGATAGATAGAGATAGGTAGGTAGGTAGGTAGATAGATAGATACAGATAGGTAGGTAGGTAGATAGATAGATACAGATAGGTAGGTAGGTAGATAGATAGATAGAGATAGGTAGGTAGGTAGGTTGATAGATAGAGATAGGTAGGTAGGTAGATAGATAGATAGAGATAGGTAGGTAGGTAGATAGATAGATACAGAGAGGTAGGTAGGTAGATAGATAGATACAGATAGGTAGGTAGGTAGATAGATAGATAGACATTGGTAGGTAGGTAGATTGATAGATACAGATAGGTAGGTAGGTAGATAGATAGATACAGATAGGTAGGTAGGTAGATAGATAGATAGAGATAGGTAGGTAGGTAGATTGATAGATACAGATAGGTAGGTAGGTAGGTAGATAGATAGATAGAGATAGGTAGGTAGGTAGATTGAAAGATACAGATAGGTAGGTAGGTAGATAGATAGATACAGATAGGTAGGTAGGTAGATTGATAGATAGAGATAGGTAGCTAGGTAGATTGATAGATACAGATAGGTAGGTAGGTAGATAGATAGATACAGATAGGTAGGTAGGTAGATAGATAGATACAGTTATGTAGGTAGGTAGGTAGATAGATAGATACAGATAGGTAGCTAGGTAGGTAGATAGATAGATACAGATAGGTAGGTAGGTAGATAGATAGATGCAGATAGGTAGGTAGGTAGATAGATAGATACAGATAGGTAGGTAGGTAGATAGATAGATAGAGATAGGTAGGTAGGTAGATAGATAGATACAGATAGGTAGGTAGGTAGATAGATAGATAGAGATAGGTAGGTAGGTAGATTGATAGATAGAGATAGCTAGGTAGGTAGATTGATAGATACAGATAGGTAGGTAGGTAGATAGATAGATACAGATAGGTAGGTAGGTAGATAGATAGATAGATAGATAGATAGATAGATAGATAGATAGATAGATAGATAGATAGAGATAGGTAGGTAGGTAGATTGATAGATACAGATAGGTAGGTAGGTAGATTGATAGATACAGATAGGTAGGTAGGGAGATAGATAGATACAGATAGGTAGGTAGGTAGATAGATAGATACAGATAGGTATGTAGGTAGATAGATAGATAGATAGATAGATAGATAGATAGATAGAGATAGGTAGGTAGGTAGATTGATAGATACAGATAGGTAGGTAGGTAGGTAGATAGATAGATAGAGATAGGTACGTAGGTAGATAGATAGATACAGATAGGTAGGTAGGTAGATAGATAGATAGATAGAGATAGGTAGGTAGGTAGATAGATAGAGATAGGTAGGTAGGTAGGTAGATAGATAGATAGAGATAGGTAGGTAGGTAGGTAGATAGATACAGATAGGTAGGTAGGTAGATAGATAGATAGAGATAGGTAGGTAGGTAGATTGATAGATAGAGATAGCTAGGTAGGTAGATTGATAGATACAGATAGGTAGGTAGGTAGATAGATAGATACAGATAGGTAGGTAGGTAGATAGATAGATAGATAGATAGATAGATAGATAGATAGATAGATAGATAGAGATAGGTAGGTAGGTAGATTGATAGATACAGATAGGTAGGTAGGTAGGTAGATAGATAGATAGAGATAGGTACGTAGGTAGATAGATAGATACAGATAGGTAGGTAGGTAGATAGATAGATAGATAGAGATAGGTAGGTAGGTAGGTAGGTAGATAGATAGAGATAGGTAGGTAGGTAGGTAGATAGATAGATAGAGATAGGTAGGTAGGTAGGTAGATAGATAGATACAGATAGGTAGGTAGGTAGATTGATAGATACAGATAGGTAGGTAGGTAGATTGATAGATACAGATAGGTAGGTAGGGAGATAGATAGATACAGATAGGTAGGTAGGTAGATAGATAGATACAGTTATGTAGGTAGGTAGGTAAATAGATAGATAGAGATAGGTAGGTAGGTAGGTAGATAGATAGATAGAGATAGGGAGGTAGGTAGATTGATAGATACAGATAGGTAGGTAGGTAGATAGATAAATACAGATAGGTAGGCAGGTAGATTGATAGATAGAGATAGGTAGGTAGGTAGATTGATATATACAGATAGGTAGGTAGGGAGATAGATAGATACAGATAGGTAGGTAGGTAGATAGATAGATGCAGTTATGTAGGTAGGTAGGTAGATAGATAGTTACAGATAGGTAGGTAGGTAGGTAGATAGATAGATACAGATAGGTAGGTAGGTAGATAGATAGAGATAGGTAGGTAGGTAGATAGATAGATAGAGATAGGTAGGTAGGTAGATTGATAGATAGAGATAGGTAGGTAGGTAGATAGATAGATAGACATAGGTAGGTAGATAGATTGATAGATACAGATAGGTAGGTAGGTAGATAGATAGATACAGATAGGTAGGTAGGTAGATAGATAGATAGAGATTGGTAGCTAGGTAGATTGATAGATACAGATAGGTAGGTAGGTAGATAGATAGATAGAGATAGGTAGGTAGGTAGATTAATAGATAGAGATAGGTAGGTAGGTAGATTGATAGATACAGATAGGTAGGTAGGTAGATAGATAGATACAGATACGTAGGTAGGTAGATAGATAGATTCAGATAGGTAGGTAGGTAGATTGATAGATACAGATAGGTAGGTAGGTAGATAGATAGATAGAGATAGGTAGGTAGGTAGATTGATAGATACAGATAGGTAGGTAGGTAGATAGATAGATACAGATAGGTAGGTAGGTAGATAGATAGATACAGTTATGTAGGTAGGTAGGTAGATAGATAGATACAGATAGGTAGCTAGGTAGGTAGATAGATAGATACAGATAGGTAGGTAGGTAGATTGATAGATAGAGATAGGTAGGTAGGTAGATAGATAGATAGACATAGGTAGGTAGGTAGATTGATAGATACAGATAGGTAGGTAGGTAGATAGATAGATACAGATAGGTAGGTAGGTAGATAGATAGATAGAGATAGGTAGCTAGGTAGATTGATAGATACAGATAGGTAGGTAGGTAGATAGATAGATAGAGATAGGTAGGTAGGTAGATTGATAGATAGAGATAGCTAGGTAGGTAGATTGATAGATACAGATAGGTAGGTAGGTAGATAGATAGATACAGTTAGGTAGGTAGGTAGATAGATAGATACAGATAGGTAGGTAGGTAGATAGATAGATAGAGATAGGTAGGTAGGTAGATTGATAGATACAGATAGGTAGGTAGGTAGATAGATAAATACAGATAGGTAGGTAGGTAGGTAGATAGATAGAGATAGGTAGGTAGGTAGATAGATAGATAGAGATAGGTAGGTAGGTAGATTGATAGATACAGATAGGTAGGTAGGTAGATAGATAAATACAGATAGGTAGGTAGGTAGATTGATAGATAGAGATAGGTAGGTAGGTAGATTGATAGATACAGATAGGTAGGTAGGGAGATAGATAGATACAGATAGGTAGGTAGGTAGATAGATAGATACAGTTATGTAGGTAGGTAGGTAGATAGATAGATACAGATAGGTAGGTAGGTAGATAGATAAATACAGATAGGTAGGTAGGTAGGTAGATAGATAGAGATAGGTAGGTAGATAGATAGAGATAGGTAGGTAGGTAGATAGATAGATACAGATAGGTAGGTAGGTAGATAGATAAATACAGATAGGTAGGTAGGTAGGTAGATAGATAGAGATAGGTAGGTAGATAGATAGAGATAGGTAGGTAGGTACATTGATTGATAGATACAGATAGGTAGGTAGGTAGATAGATAGATAGAGATAGGTAGGTAGGTAGATTGATAGATACAGATAGGTAGGTAGGTAGATAGATAAATACTGATAGGTAGGTAGGTAGATAGATAGATACAGATAGGTAGGTAGGTAGATAGATAAATACAGACAGGTAGGTAGGTAGATAGATAGATAGATAGATAGAGATAGGTAGGTAGGTAGATTGATATATACAGATAGGTAGGTAGGTAGGTAGATAAATACAGATAGGTAGGTAGGTAGGTAGATAGATAGAGATAGGTAGGTAGGTAGATAGATAGATAGAGATAGTTAGGTAGGTAGGTAGATAGATAGAGATAGGTAGGTAGGTAGATTGATAGATAGAGATAGGTAGGTAGGTAGATAGATAGATACAGATAGGTAGGTAGGTAGATAGATAGATACAGATAGGTAGGTAGGTAGATAGATAGATACAGATATGTAGGTAGGTAGATATATAGATAGACATAGGTAGGTAGGTAGATTGATAGATACAGATAGGTAGGTAGGTAGATAGATAGATACAGATAGGTAGGTAGGTAGATAGATAGATAGAGATAGGTAGGTAGATAGATAGATAAATACAGATAGGTAGGTAGGTAGGTAGATAGATAGAGATAGGTAGGTAGGTAGATTGATAGATAGAGATAGGTAGGTAGGTAGATAGATAGATAGACATAGGTAGGTAGGTAGATTGATAGATACAGATAGGTAGGTAGGTAGATGGATAGATACAGATAGGTAGGTAGGTAGATAGATAGATAGAGATAGGTAGCTAGGTAGATTGATAGATACAGATAGGTAGGTAGGTAGATAGATAGATAGAGATAGGTAGGTAGGTAGATTGATAGATAGAGATAGGTAGGTAGGTAGATTGATAGATACAGATAGGTAGGTAGGTAGATAGATAGATACAGATAGGTAGGTAGGTAGATAGATAGATACAGATAGGTAGGTAGGTAGATAGATAGATAGAGATAGGTAGGTAGGTAGATTGATAGATACAGATAGGTAGGTAGGTAGATAGATAGATAGATAGATAGAGATAGGTAGGTAGGTAGATTGAAAGATACAGATAGGTAGGTAGGTAGATAGATAGATACAGATAGGTAGGTAGGTAGATTGATAGATAGAGATAGGTAGGTAGGTAGATTGATAGATACAGATAGGTAGGTAGGTAGATAGATAGATACAGATAGGTAGGTAGGTAGATAGATAGATACAGTTATGTAGGTAGGTAGGTAGGTAGGTAGATAGATAGATACAGATAGGTAGCTAGGTAGGTAGATAGATAGATACAGATAGGTAGGTAGGTAGATTGATAGATAGAGATAGGTAGGCAGGTAGATAGATAGATAGACATAGGTAGGTAGGTAGATTGATAGATAGAGATAGCTAGGTAGGTAGATTGATAGATACAGATAGGTAGGTAGGTAGATAGATAGATACAGATAGGTAAGTAGGTAGATAGATAGATAGAGATAGGTAGGTAGATAGATAGAGAAATACAGATAGGTAGGTAGGTAGGTAGATAGATAGAGATAGATAGGTAGGTAGGTAGATTGATAGATAGAGATAGGTAGGTAGGTAGATAGATAGATACAGATAGGTAGGTAGGTAGGTAGATAGATACAGATAGGTAGGTAGGTAGATAGATAGATACAGATAGGTAGGTAGGTAGGTAGATAGATAGAGATAGGTAGGTAGGTAGGTAGATAGATAGATAGAGATAGGTAGGTAGGTAGATAGATAGATACAGATAGGTAGGTAGGTAGATAGATAGATACAGATAGGTAGGTAGGTAGATAGATAGATACAGATAGGTAGGTAGGTAGGTAGATAGATAGAGATAGGTAGGTAGATAGATAGAGATAGGTAGGTAGGTAGATTGATTGATAGATACAGATAGGTAGGTAGGTAGATAGATAGATACAGATAGGTAGGTAGGTAGATTGATAGATACAGATAGGTAGGTAGGTAGATAGATAAATACTGATTGGTAGGTAGGTAGATAGATAGATACAGATAGGTAGGTAGGTAGATAGATAAATACAGACAGGTAGGTAGGTAGATAGATAGATAGAGATAGGTAGGTAGGTAGATTGATATATACAGATAGGTAGGTAGGTAGGTAGATCAATACAGATAGGTAGGTAGGTAGGTAGATAGATAGAGATAGGTAGGTAGATAGATAGATAGAGATAGGTAGGTAGGTAGGTAGATAGATAGAGATAAGTAGGTAGGTAGATTGATAGATAGAGATAGGTAGGTAGGTAGATAGATAGATACAGATAGGTAGGTAGGTAGATAGATAGATACAGATAGGTAGGTAGGTAGATAGATAGATACAGATAGGTAGCTAGGTAGGTAGATAGATAGATACAGATAGGTAGGTAGGTAGATTGATAGATAGAGATAGGTAGGCAGGTAGATAGATAGATAGACATAGGTAGGTAGGTAGATTGATAGATAGAGATAGCTAGGTAGGTAGATTGATAGATACAGATAGGTAGGTAGGTAGATAGATAGATACAGATAGGTAAGTAGGTAGATAGATAGATAGAGATAGGTAGGTAGATAGATAGAGAAATACAGATAGGTAGGTAGGTAGGTAGATAGATAGATAGAGATAGATAGGTAGGTAGGTAGATTGATAGATAGAGATAGGTAGGTAGGTAAATAGATAGATACAGATAGGTAGGTAGGTAGGTAGATAGATACAGATAGGTAGGTAGGTAGATAGATAGATACAGATAGGTAGGTAGGTAGGTAGATAGATAGAGATAGGTAGGTAGGTAGGTAGATAGATAGATAGAGATAGGTAGGTAGGTAGATAGATAGATACAGATAGGTAGGTAGGTAGATAGATAGATACAAATAGGTAGGTAGGTAGATAGATAGATACAGATAGGTAGGTAGGTAGGTAGATAGATAGAGATAGGTAGGTAGATAGATAGAGATAGGTAGGTAGGTAGATTGATTGATAGATACAGATAGGTAGGTAGGTAGATAGATAGATACAGATAGGTAGGTAGGTAGATTGATAGATACAGATAGGTAGGTAGGTAGATAGATAAATACTGATAGGTAGGTAGGTAGATAGATAGATACAGATAGGTAGGTAGGTACATAGATAAATACAGACAGGTAGGTAGGTAGATAGATAGATAGAGATAGGTAGGTAGGTAGATTGATATATACAGATAGGTAGGTAGGTAGGTAGATAAATACAGATAGGTAGGTAGGTAGGTAGATAATAGAGATAGGTAGGTAGGTAGATAGATAGAGATAGGTAGGTAGGTAGGTAGATAGATAGAGATAGGTAGGTAGGTAGATAGATAGATACAGATAGGTAGGTAGGTAGATAGATAGATACAGATAGGTAGGTAGGTAGATAGATATATACAGATAGGTAGGTAGGTAGATAGATAGATAGACATAGGTAGGTAGGTAGATTGATAGAAACAGATAGGTAGGTAGGTAGATAGATAGATACAGATAGGTAGGTAGGTAGATAGATAGATAGAGATAGGTAGGTAGATAGATAGATAAATACAGATAGGTAGGTAGGGAGGTAGATAGATAGAGATAGGTAGGTAGGTAGATAGATAGATAGAGATAGGTAGGTAGGTAGATTGATAGATAGAGATAGGTAGGTAGGTAGATAGATAGATAGACATAGGTAGGTAGGTAGATTGATAGATACAGATAGGTAGGTAGGTAGATAGATAGATACAGATAGGTAGGTAGGTAGATAGATAGATAGAGATAGGTAGCTAGGTAGATTGATAGATACAGATAGGTAGGTAGGTAGATAGATAGATAGAGATAGGTAGGTAGGTAGATTGATAGATAGAGATAGGTAGGTAGGTAGATTGATAGATACAGATAGGTAGGTAGGTAGATAGATAGATACAGATAGGTAGGTAGGTAGATAGATAGATACAGATAGGTAGGTAGGTAGATAGATAGATAGAGATAGGTAGGTAGGTAGATTGATAGATACAGATAGGTAGGTAGGTAGATAGATAGATAGATAGAGATAGGTAGGTAGGTAGATTGAAAGATACAGATAGGTAGGTAGGTAGATAGATAGATACAGATAGGTAGGTAGGTAGATTGATAGATAGAGATAGGTAGGTAGGTAGATTGATAGATACAGATAGGTAGGTAGGTAGATAGATAGATACAGATAGGTAGGTAGGTAGATAGATAGATACAGTTATGTAGGTAGGTAGGTAGGTAGATAGATAGATACAGATAGGTAGGTAGGTAGATAGATAGATACAGATAGGTAGGTAGGTAGATAGATAGATACAGATAGGTAGGTAGGTAGATAGATAGATACAGATAGGTAGGTAGGTAGACAGATAGATAGACATAGGTAGGTAGGTAGATTGATAGATACAGATAGGTAGGTAGGTAGATAGATAGATACAGATAGGTAGGTAGGTAGATAGATAGATAGAGATAGGTAGGTAGATAGATAGAGAAATACAGATAGGTAGGTAGGTAGGTAGATAGATAGAGATAGGTAGGTAGGTAGATTGATAGATAGAGATAGGTAGGTAGGTAGATAGATAGATACAGATAGGTAGGTAGGTAGATAGATAGATAGAGATAGGTAGCTAGGTAGATTGATAGATACAGATAGGTAGGTAGGTAGATAGATAGATAGAGATAGGTAGGTAGGTAGATTGATAGATAGAGATAGGTAGGTAGGTAGATAGATAGATACAGATAGGTAGGTAGGTAGACAGATAGATAGACATAGGTAGGTAGGTAGATTGATAGATACAGATAGGTAGGTAGGTAGATAGATAGATACAGATAGGTAGGTAGGTAGATAGATAGATAGAGATAGGTAGGTAGATAGATAGAGAAATACAGATAGGTAGGTAGGTAGGTAGATAGATAGAGATAGGTAGGTAGGTAGATTGATAGATAGAGATAGGTAGGTAGGTAGATAGATAGATACAGATAGGTAGGTAGGTAGATAGATAGATAGAGATAGGTAGCTAGGTAGATTGATAGATACAGATAGGTAGGTAGGTAGATAGATAGATAGAGATAGGTAGGTAGGTAGATTGATAGATAGAGATAGGTAGGTAGGTAGATTGATAGATACAGATAGGTAGGTAGGTAGATAGATAGATACAGATACGTAGGTAGGTAGATAGATAGATTCAGATAGGTAGGTAGGTAGGTAGATAGATAGATAGAGATAGGTAGGTAGGTAGATTGATAGATACAGATAGGTAGGTAGGTAGATAGATAGATAGAGATATGTAGGTAGGTAGATTGAAAGATACAGATAGGTAGGTAGGTAGATAGATAGATACAGATAGGTAGGTAGGTAGATTGATAGATAGAGATAGGTAGGTAGATTGATAGATACAGATAGGTAGGTAGGTAGATAGATAGATACAGATAGGTAGGTAGGTAGACAGATATATACAGTTATGTAGGTAGGTAGATAGATAGATACAGATAGGTAGCTAGGTAGGTAGATAGATAGATACAGATAGGTAGGTAGGTAGATTGATAGATAGAGATAGGTAGGTAGGTAGATAGATAGATAGACATAGGTAGGTAGGTAGATTGATAGATACAGATAGGTAGGTAGGTAGATAGATAGATACAGATAGGTAGGTAGGTAGGTAGATAGATAGAGATAGGTAGGTAGGTAGATAGATAGATAGAGATAGGTAGGTAGGTAGGTAGATAGATAGAGATAGGTAGGTAGGTAGATAGATAGATACAGATAGGTAGGTAGGTAGATAGATAGATACAGATAGGTAGGTAGGTAGATAGATAGATACAGATAGGTTGGTAGGTAGATAGATAGATAGACATAGGTAGGTAGGTAGATTGATAGATACAGATAGGTAGGTAGGTAGATAGATAGATACAGATAGGTAGGTAGGTAGATAGATAGATAGAGATAGGTAGGTAGATAGATAGATAAATACAGATAGGTAGGTAGGTAGGTAGATAGATAGAGATAGGTAGGTAGGTAGATAGATAGATAGAGATAGGTAGGTAGGTAGATTGATAGATAGACATAGGTAGGTAGGTAGATAGATAGATAGACATAGGTAGGTAGGTAGATTGATAGATACAGATAGGTAGGTAGGTAGATAGATAGATACAGATAGGTAGGTAGGGAGATAGATAGATACAGATAGGTAGGTAGGTAGATAGATACAGTTATGTAGGTAGGTAGGAAGGTAGATAGATACAGATAGGTAGGTAGGTAGGTAGATAGATAGATACAGATAGGTAGGTAGGTAGATAGATAGATACAGATAGGTAGGTAGGTAGATAGATAGATACAGATAGGTAGGTAGGTAGATAGATAGATAGAGATAGGTAGGTAGGTAGATTGATAGATACAGATAGGTAGGTAGGTAGATAGATAAATACAGATAGGTAGGTAGGTAGATAGATAGATAGAGATAGGTAGGTAGGTAGATAGATAGATAGAGATAGGTAGGTAGGTAGATTGATAGATACAGATAGGTAGGTAGGTAGATAGATAAATACAGATAGGTAGGTAGGTAGATTGATAGATAGAGATAGGTAGGTAGGTAGATTGATAGATACAGATAGGTAGGTAGGGAGATAGATAGATACAGATAGGTAGGTAGGGAGATAGATAGATACAGATAGGTAGGTAGGTAGATAGATAGATACAGATAGGTAGCTAGGTAGGTAGATAGATAGATACAGATAGGTAGGTAGGTAGATTGATAGATAGAGATAGGTAGGCAGGTAGATAGATAGATAGACATAGGTAGGTAGGTAGATTGATAGATAGAGATAGCTAGGTAGGTAGATTGATAGATACAGATAGGTAGGTAGGTAGATAGATAGATACAGATAGGTAAGTAGGTAGATAGATAGATAGAGATAGGTAGGTAGATAGATAGAGAAATACAGATAGGTAGGTAGGTAGGTAGATAGATAGATAGAGATAGATAGGTAGGTAGGTAGATTGATAGATAGAGATAGGTAGGTAGGTAAATAGATAGATACAGATAGGTAGGTAGGTAGGTAGATAGATACAGATAGGTAGGTAGGTAGATAGATAGATACAGATAGGTAGGTAGGTAGGTAGATAGATAGAGATAGGTAGGTAGGTAGATAGATAGATAGAGATAGGTAGGTAGGTAGAAAGATAGATACAGATAAGTAGGTAGGTAGATAGATAGATACAGATAGGTAGGTAGGTAGATAGATAGATACAGATAGGTAGGTAGGTAGGTAGATAGATAGAGATAGGTAGGTAGATAGATAGAGATAGGTAGGTAGGTAGATTGATTGATAGATACAGATAGGTAGGTAGGTAGATAGATAGATACAGATAGGTAGGTAGGTAGATTGATAGATACAGATAGGTAGGTAGGTAGATAGATAAATACTGATAGGTAGGTAGGTAGATAGATAGATACAGATAGGTAGGTAGGTACATAGATAAATACAGACAGGTAGGTAGGTAGATAGATAGATAGAGATAGGTAGGTAGGTAGATTGATATATACAGATAGGTAGGTAGGTAGGTAGATAAATACAGATAGGTAGGTAGGTAGGTAGATGGATAGAGATAGGTAGGTAGGTAGATAGATAGATACAGATAGGTAGGTAGGTAGGTAGATAGATAGAGATAGGTAGGTAGGTAGATTGATAGATAGAGATAGGTAGGTAGGTAGATAGATAGATACAGATAGGTAGGTAGGTAGATAGATAGATACAGATAGGTAGGTAGGTAGATAGATATATACAGATAGGTAGGTAGGTAGATAGATAGATAGACATAGGTAGGTAGGTAGATTGATAGAAACAGATAGGTAGGTAGGTAGATAGATAGATACAGATAGGTAGGTAGGTAGATAGATAGATAGAGATAGGTAGGTAGATAGATAGATAAATACAGATAGGTAGGTAGGGAGGTAGATAGATAGAGATAGGTAGGTAGGTAGATAGATAGATAGAGATAGGTAGGTAGGTAGATTGATAGATAGAGATAGGTAGGTAGGTAGATAGATAGATAGACATAGGTAGGTAGGTAGATTGATAGATACAGATAGGTAGGTAGGTAGATAGATAGATACAGATAGGTAGGTAGGTAGATAGATAGATAGAGATAGGTAGCTAGGTAGATTGATAGATACAGATAGGTAGGTAGGTAGATAGATAGATAGAGATAGGTAGGTAGGTAGATTGATAGATAGAGATAGGTAGGTAGGTAGATTGATAGATACAGATAGGTAGGTAGGTAGATAGATAGATACAGATAGGTAGGTAGGTAGATAGATAGATACAGATAGGTAGGTAGGTAGATAGATAGATAGAGATAGGTAGGTAGGTAGATTGATAGATACAGATAGGTAGGTAGGTAGATAGATAGATAGATAGAGATAGGTAGGTAGGTAGATTGAAAGATACAGATAGGTAGGTAGGTAGATAGATAGATACAGATAGGTAGGTAGGTAGATTGATAGATAGAGATAGGTAGGTAGGTAGATTGATAGATACAGATAGGTAGGTAGGTAGATAGATAGATACAGATAGGTAGGTAGGTAGATAGATAGATACAGTTATGTAGGTAGGTAGGTAGGTAGATAGATAGATACAGATAGGTAGGTAGGTAGATAGATAGATACAGATAGGTAGGTAGGTAGATAGATAGATACAGATAGGTAGGTAGGTAGATAGATAGATACAGATAGGTAGGTAGGTAGACAGATAGATAGACATAGGTAGGTAGGTAGATTGATAGATACAGATAGGTAGGTAGGTAGATAGATAGATACAGATAGGTAGGTAGGTAGGTAGATAGATAGATAGAGATAGGTAGGTAGATAGATAGAGAAATACAGATAGGTAGGTAGGTAGGTAGATAGATAGAGATAGGTAGGTAGGTAGATTGATAGATAGAGATAGGTAGGTAGGTAGATTGATAGATACAGATAGGTAGGTAGGTAGATAGATAGATACAGATACGTAGGTAGGTAGATAGATAGATTCAGATAGGTAGGTAGGTAGGTAGATAGATAGATAGAGATAGGTAGGTAGGTAGATTGATAGATACAGATAGGTAGGTAGGTAGATAGATAGATAGAGATATGTAGGTAGGTAGATTGAAAGATACAGATAGGTAGGTAGGTAGATAGATAGATACAGATAGGTAGGTAGGTAGATTGATAGATAGAGATAGGTAGGTAGATTGATAGATACAGATAGGTAGGTAGGTAGATAGATAGATACAGATAGGTAGGTAGGTAGACAGATATATACAGTTATGTAGGTAGGTAGATAGATAGATACAGATAGGTAGCTAGGTAGGTAGATAGATAGATACAGATAGGTAGGTAGGTAGATTGATAGATAGAGATAGGTAGGTAGGTAGATAGATAGATAGACATAGGTAGGTAGGTAGATTGATAGATACAGATAGGTAGGTAGGTAGATAGATAGATACAGATAGGTAGGTAGGTAGGTAGATAGATAGAGATAGGTAGGTAGGTAGATAGATAGATAGAGATAGGTAGGTAGGTAGGTAGATAGATAGAGATAGGTAGGTAGGTAGATAGATAGATACAGATAGGTAGGTAGGTAGATAGATAGATACAGATAGGTAGGTAGGTAGATAGATAGATACAGATAGGTTGGTAGGTAGATAGATAGATAGACATAGGTAGGTAGGTAGATTGATAGATACAGATAGGTAGGTAGGTAGATAGATAGATACAGATAGGTAGGTAGGTAGATAGATAGATAGAGATAGGTAGGTAGATAGATAGATAAATACAGATAGGTAGGTAGGTAGGTAGATAGATAGAGATAGGTAGGTAGGTAGATAGATAGATAGAGATAGGTAGGTAGGTAGATTGATAGATAGACATAGGTAGGTAGGTAGATAGATAGATAGACATAGGTAGGTAGGTAGATTGATAGATACAGATAGGTAGGTAGGTAGATAGATAGATACAGATAGGTAGGTAGGGAGATAGATAGATACAGATAGGTAGGTAGGTAGATAGATACAGTTATGTAGGTAGGTAGGAAGGTAGATAGATACAGATAGGTAGGTAGGTAGGTAGATAGATAGATACAGATAGGTAGGTAGGTAGATAGATAGATACAGATAGGTAGGTAGGTAGATAGATAGATACAGATAGGTAGGTAGGTAGATAGATAGATAGAGATAGGTAGGTAGGTAGATTGATAGATACAGATAGGTAGGTAGGTAGATAGATAAATACAGATAGGTAGGTAGGTAGATAGATAGATAGAGATAGGTAGGTAGGTAGATAGATAGATAGAGATAGGTAGGTAGGTAGATTGATAGATACAGATAGGTAGGTAGGTAGATAGATAAATACAGATAGGTAGGTAGGTAGATTGATAGATAGAGATAGGTAGGTAGGTAGATTGATAGATACAGATAGGTAGGTAGGGAGATAGATAGATACAGATAGGTAGGTAGGGAGATAGATAGATACAGATAGGTAGGTAGGTAGATAGATAGATACAGATAGGTAGCTAGGTAGGTAGATAGATAGATACAGATAGGTAGGTAGGTAGATTGATAGATAGAGATAGGTAGGCAGGTAGATAGATAGATAGACATAGGTAGGTAGGTAGATTGATAGATAGAGATAGCTAGGTAGGTAGATTGATAGATACAGATAGGTAGGTAGGTAGATAGATAGATACAGATAGGTAAGTAGGTAGATAGATAGATAGAGATAGGTAGGTAGATAGATAGAGAAATACAGATAGGTAGGTAGGTAGGTAGATAGATAGATAGAGATAGATAGGTAGGTAGGTAGATTGATAGATAGAGATAGGTAGGTAGGTAAATAGATAGATACAGATAGGTAGGTAGGTAGGTAGATAGATACAGATAGGTAGGTAGGTAGATAGATAGATACAGATAGGTAGGTAGGTAGGTAGATAGATAGAGATAGGTAGGTAGGTAGATAGATAGATAGAGATAGGTAGGTAGGTAGAAAGATAGATACAGATAAGTAGGTAGGTAGATAGATAGATACAGATAGGTAGGTAGGTAGATAGATAGATACAGATAGGTAGGTAGGTAGGTAGATAGATAGAGATAGGTAGGTAGATAGATAGAGATAGGTAGGTAGGTAGATTGATTGATAGATACAGATAGGTAGGTAGGTAGATAGATAGATACAGATAGGTAGGTAGGTAGATTGATAGATACAGATAGGTAGGTAGGTAGATAGATAAATACTGATAGGTAGGTAGGTAGATAGATAGATACAGATAGGTAGGTAGGTACATAGATAAATACAGACAGGTAGGTAGGTAGATAGATAGATAGAGATAGGTAGGTAGGTAGATTGATATATACAGATAGGTAGGTAGGTAGGTAGATAAATACAGATAGGTAGGTAGGTAGGTAGATGGATAGAGATAGGTAGGTAGGTAGATAGATAGATACAGATAGGTAGGTAGGTAGGTAGATAGATAGAGATAGGTAGGTAGGTAGATTGATAGATAGAGATAGGTAGGTAGGTAGATAGATAGATACAGATAGGTAGGTAGGTAGATAGATAGATACAGATAGGTAGGTAGGTAGATAGATATATACAGATAGGTAGGTAGGTAGATAGATAGATAGACATAGGTAGGTAGGTAGATTGATAGAAACAGATAGGTAGGTAGGTAGATAGATAGATACAGATAGGTAGGTAGGTAGGTAGATAGATAGAGATAGGTAGGTAGATAGATAGATAAATACAGATAGGTAGGTAGGGAGGTAGATAGATAGAGATAGGTAGGTAGGTAGATAGATAGATAGAGATAGGTAGGTAGGTAGATTGATAGATAGAGATAGGTAGGTAGGTAGATAGATAGATAGACATAGGTAGGTAGGTAGATTGATAGATACAGATAGGTAGGTAGGTAGATAGATAGATACAGATAGGTAGGTAGGTAGATAGATAGATAGAGATAGGTAGCTAGGTAGATTGATAGATACAGATAGGTAGGTAGGTAGATAGATAGATAGAGATAGGTAGGTAGGTAGATTGATAGATAGAGATAGGTAGGTAGGTAGATTGATAGATACAGATAGGTAGGTAGGTAGATAGATAGATACAGATAGGTAGGTAGGTAGATAGATAGATACAGATAGGTAGGTAGGTAGATAGATAGATAGAGATAGGTAGGTAGGTAGATTGATAGATACAGATAGGTAGGTAGGTAGATAGATAGATAGATAGAGATAGGTAGGTAGGTAGATTGAAAGATACAGATAGGTAGGTAGGTAGATAGATAGATACAGATAGGTAGGTAGGTAGATTGATAGATAGAGATAGGTAGGTAGGTAGATTGATAGATACAGATAGGTAGGTAGGTAGATAGATAGATACAGATAGGTAGGTAGGTAGATAGATAGATACAGTTATGTAGGTAGGTAGGTAGGTAGATAGATAGATACAGATAGGTAGGTAGGTAGATAGATAGATACAGATAGGTAGGTAGGTAGATAGATAGATACAGATAGGTAGGTAGGTAGATAGATAGATACAGATAGGTAGGTAGGTAGACAGATAGATAGACATAGGTAGGTAGGTAGATTGATAGATACAGATAGGTAGGTAGGTAGATAGATAGATACAGATAGGTAGGTAGGTAGGTAGATAGATAGATAGAGATAGGTAGGTAGATAGATAGAGAAATACAGATAGGTAGGTAGGTAGGTAGATAGATAGAGATAGGTAGGTAGGTAGATTGATAGATAGAGATAGGTAGGTAGGTAGATAGATAGATACAGATAGGTAGGTAGGTAGATAGATAGATAGAGATAGGTAGCTAGGTAGATTGATAGATACAGATAGGTAGGTAGGTAGATAGATAGATAGAGATAGGTAGGTAGGTAGATTGATAGATAGAGATAGGTAGGTAGGTAGATAGATAGATACAGATAGGTAGGTAGGTAGACAGATAGATAGACATAGGTAGGTAGGTAGATTGATAGATAGAGATAGGTAGGTAGGTAGATTGATAGATACAGATAGGTAGGTAGGTAGATAGATAGATACAGATACATAGGTAGGTAGATAGATAGATTCAGATAGGTAGGTAGGTAGGTAGATAGATAGATAGAGATAGGTAGGTAGGTAGATTGATAGATACAGATAGGTAGGTAGGTAGATAGATAGATAGAGATAGGTAGGTAGGTAGATTGAAAGATACAGATAGGTAGGTAGGTAGATAGATAGATACAGATAGGTAGGTAGGTAGATTGATAGATAGAGATAGGTAGGTAGGTAGATTGATAGATACAGATAGGTAGGTAGGTAGATAGATAGATACAGATAGGTAGGTAGGTAGACAGATATATACAGTTATGTAGGTAGGTAGGTAGATAGATAGATACAGATAGGTAGCTAGGTAGGTAGATAGATAGATACAGATAGGTAGGTAGGTAGATTGATAGATAGAGATAGGTAGGTAGGTAGATAGATAGATAGACATAGGTAGGTAGGTAGATTGATAGATACAGATAGGTAGGTAGGTAGATAGATAGATACAGATAGGTAGGTAGGTAGGTAGATAGATAGAGATAGGTAGGTAGGTAGATAGATAGATAGAGATAGGTAGGTAGGTAGGTAGATAGATAGAGATAGGTAGGTAGGTAGATAGATAGATACAGATAGGTAGGTAGGTAGATAGATAGATACAGATAGGTAGGTAGGTAGATAGATAGATACAGATAGGTAGGTAGGTAGATAGATAGATAGACATAGGTAGGTAGGTAGATTGATAGATACAGATAGGTAGGTAGGTAGATAGATAGATACAGATAGGTAGGTAGGTAGATAGATAGATAGAGATAGGTAGGTAGATAGATAGATAAATACAGATAGGTAGGTAGGTAGGTAGATAGATAGAGATAGGTAGGTAGGTAGATAGATAGATAGAGATAGGTAGGTAGGTAGATTGATAGATAGAGATAGGTAGGTAGGTAGATAGATAGATAGACATAGGTAGGTAGGTAGATTGATAGATACAGATAGGTAGGTAGGTAGATAGATAGATACAGATAGGTAGGTAGGGAGATAGATAGATACAGATAGGTAGGTAGGTAGATAGATACAGTTATGTAGGTAGGTAGGAAGGTAGATAGATACAGATAGGTAGGTAGGTAGGTAGATAGATAGATACAGATAGGTAGGTAGGTAGGTAGATAGATAGATACAGATAGGTAGGTAGGTAGATAGATAGATACAGATAGGTAGGTAGGTAGATAGATAGATAGAGATAGGTAGGTAGGTAGATTGATAGATACAGATATGTAGGTAGGTAGATAGATAAATACAGATAGGTAGGTAGGTAGATAGATAGATAGAGATAGGTAGGTAGGTAGATAGATAGATAGAGATAGGTAGGTAGGTAGATTGATAGATACAGATAGGTAGGTAGGTAGATAGATAAATACAGATAGGTAGGTAGGTAGATTGATAGATAGAGATAGGTAGGTAGGTAGATTGATAGATACAGATAGGTAGGTAGGGAGATAGATAGATACAGGTAGGTAGGTAGGTAGATAGATACAGTTATGTAGGTAGGTAGGAAGGTAGATAGATACAGATAGGTAGGTAGGTAGGTAGATAGATAGATACAGATAGGTAGGTAGGTAGATAGATAGATAGAGATAGGTAGGTAGGTAGATAGATAGATAGAGATAGGTAGGTAGGTAGATAGATAGATACAGATAGGTAGGTAGGTAGATAGATAAATACAGATAGGTAGGTAGGTAGGTAGATAGATAGAGATAGGTAGGTAGATAGATAGATAGATAGAGATAGGTAGGTAGGTAGATTGAATGATAGATACAGATAGGGAGGTAGGTAGATAGATAGATAGAGATAGGTAGTAGGTAGATTGATAGATACAGATAGGTAGGTAGGTAGATAGATAAATACTGATAGGTAGGTAGGTAGATTGATATATACAGATAGGTAGGTAGGTAGGTAGATAAATACAGATAGGTAGGTAGGTAGGTAGATAGATAGAGATAGGTAGGTAGGTAGACAGATAGATAGAGATAGGTAGGTAGGTAGGTAGGTAGATAGATAGAGATAGGTAGGTAGGTAGATTGATAGAGATAGGTAGGTAGGTAGATTGAGAGATACAGATAGGAAGGTATGTAGATAGATAGATAGAGGTAGGTAGGTAGGTAGATAGATAGATACAGATATGTAGGTAGGTAGGTAGATAGATAGATACAGATAGGTAGGGAGGTAGGTAGATAGATAGATACAGCTAGGTAGGTAGGTAGATAGATAGATAGAGATAGGTAGGTAGGTAGATAGATAGATACAGATAGGCAGGTAGGTAGATAGATAGATAGAGATAGTTAGGTAGGTAGATAGATAGATACAGATAGGTAGGGAGGTAGATAGATAAATACAGATAGGTAGGTAGGTAGATAGATAGATAGAGATAGGTAGGTAGGTAGATTGATAGATACAGATAGGTAGGTACGTAGATAGATAAATACAGATAGGTAGGTAGGTAGATTGATAGATAGAGATAGGTAGGTAGGTAGATTGATAGATACAGATAGGTAGGTAGGTAGATAGATAGATACAGATAGGTAGGTAGGTAGATAGATAGATACAGATAGGTAGGTAGGTAGATAGATAGATACAGTTATGTAGGTAGGTAGGTAGATAGATAGATACAGATAGGTAGGTAGGTAGGTAGATAGATAGATACAGATAGGTAGGTAGGTAGATAGATAGATAGAGATAGGTAGGTAGATAGATAGATACAGATAGGTAGATAGGTAGATAGATAGATACAGATAGGTAGGTAGGTAGATAGATAGATAGAGATAGGTAGGTAGGTAGATAGATAGATACAGATAGGTAGGTAGGTAGATAGATAAATACAGATAGGTAGGTAGGTAGGTAGATAGATAGAGATAGGTAGGTAGATAGATAGATAGATAGATAGATAGATAGATAGATAGATAGATAGATAGATAGATAGATAGATAGATAGATAGATAGATAGAGATAGGTAGGTAGGTAGATTGATAGATAGAGATAGGTAGGTAGGTAGATAGATAGATAAAGATAGGTAGGTAGGTAGATTGATAGATAGAGATCGGTAGGTAGGTAGATTGATAGATACAGATAGGTAGGTAGGTAGATAGATAGATACAAATAGGTAGGTAGGTAGATAGATAGATACAGTTATGTAGGTAGGTAGATAGATAGATAGAGATAGGTAGGTAGGTAGGTAGATATTTAGAGATAGGTAGGTAGGTAGATAGATAGATAGAGATAGTTAGGTAGGTAGGTAGATAGATACAGATAGGTAGGTAGGTAGATAGATAGATAGAGATAGGTAGGTAGGTAGATTGATAGATACAGATAGGTAGGTAGGTAGGTAGATAGATAGAGATAGGTAGGTAGGTAGATAGATAAATACAGATAGGTAGGTAGGTAGATTGATAGATATTGATAGGTAGGTAGGTAGATTGATAGATACAGATAGGTAGGTAGGGAGATAGATAGATACAGATAGGTAGGTAGGTAGATAGATAGATACAGTTATGTAGGTAGGTAGGTAGATAGATAGATACAGATAGGTAGGTAGGTAGGTAGATAGATAGATACAGATAGGTAGGTAGGTAGGTAGATAGATAGATACAGCTAGGTAGGTAGGTAGATAGATAGATAGAGATAGGTAGGTAGGTAGATAGATAGATACAGATAGGCAGGTAGGTAGATAGATAGATAGAGATAGTTAGGTAGGTAGATAGATAGATACAGATAGGTAGGGAGGTAGATAGATAAATACAGATAGGTAGGTAGGTAGATAGATAGATAGAGATAGGTAGGTAGGTAGATTGATAGATACAGATAGGTAGGTACGTAGATAGATAAATACAGATAGGTAGGTAGGTAGATTGATAGATAGAGATAGGTAGGTAGGTAGATTGATAGATACAGATAGGTAGGTAGGTAGATAGATAGATACAGATAGGTAGGTAGGTAGATAGATAGATACAGATAGGTAGGTAGGTAGATAGATAGATACAGTTATGTAGGTAGGTAGGTAGATAGATAGATACAGATAGGTAGGTAGGTAGGTAGATAGATAGATACAGATAGGTAGGTAGGTAGATAGATAGATAGAGATAGGTAGGTAGATAGATAGATACAGATAGGTAGATAGGTAGATAGATAGATACAGATAGGTAGGTAGGTAGATAGATAGATAGAGATAGGTAGGTAGGTAGATAGATAGATACAGATAGGTAGGTAGGTAGATAGATAAATACAGATAGGTAGGTAGGTAGGTAGATAGATAGAGATAGGTAGGTAGATAGATAGATAGATAGATAGATAGATAGATAGATAGATAGATAGAGATAGGTAGGTAGGTAGATTGATAGATAGAGATAGGTAGGTAGGTAGATAGATAGATAGAGATAGGTAGGTAGGTAGATTGATAGATAGAGATCGGTAGGTAGGTAGATTGATAGATACAGATAGGTAGGTAGGTAGATAGATAGATACAAATAGGTAGGTAGGTAGATAGATAGATACAGTTATGTAGGTAGGTAGATAGATAGATAGAGATAGGTAGGTAGGTAGGTAGATATTTAGAGATAGGTAGGTAGGTAGATAGATAGAGATAGTTAGGTAGGTAGGTAGATAGATACAGATAGGTAGGTAGGTAGATAGATAGATAGAGATAGGTAGGTAGGTAGATTGATAGATACAGATAGGTAGGTAGGTAGGTAGATAGATAGAGATAGGTAGGTAGGTAGATAGATAAATACAGATAGGTAGGTAGGTAGATTGATAGATATTGATAGGTAGGTAGGTAGATTGATAGATACAGATAGGTAGGTAGGGAGATAGATAGATACAGATAGGTAGGTAGGTAGATAGATAGATACAGTTATGTAGGTAGGTAGGTAGATAGATAGATACAGATAGGTAGGTAGGTAGGTAGATAGATAGATACAGATAGGTAGGTAGGTAGATAGATAGATACAGATAGGTAGGTAGGTAGATAGATAGAGATAGGTAGGTAGGTAGATAGATAGATACAGTTATGTAGGTAGGTAGATAGATAGATAGAGATAGGTAGGTAGGTAGGTAGGTAGATAGATAGATACAGATAGGTAGGTGGGTAGGTAGATAGATAGATACAGATAGGTAGGTAGGTAGATAGATAGATACAGATAGGTAGGTAGGTAGATAGATAGATAGAGATAGGTAGGTAGGTAGATAGATAAATACAGATAGGTAGGTAGGTAGATAGATAAATACAGATAGGTAGGTAGGTAGGTAGATAGATAGAGATAGGTAGGTAGATAAATAGATAGAGATAGGTAGGTAGGTAGATTGATAGATATTGATAGGTAGGTAGGTAGATTGATAGATACAGATAGGTAGGTAGGGAGATAGATAGATACAGATAGGTAGGTAGGTAGATAGATAGATACAGTTATGTAGGTAGGTAGGTAGATAGATAGATACAGATAGGTAGGTAGGTAGGTAGATAGATAGATACAGATAGGTAGGTAGGTAGATAGATAGATACAGATAGGTAGGTAGGTAGATAGATAGATAGAGATAGGTAGGTAGGTAGATAGATAGATACAGTTATGTAGGTAGGTAGATAGATAGATAGAGATAGGTAGGTAGGTAGGTAGATAGATAGATACAGATAGGTAGGTGGGTAGGTAGATAGATAGATACAGATAGGTAGGTAGGTAGATAGATAGATACAGATAGGTAGGTAGGTAGATAGATAGATAGAGATAGGTAGGTAGGTAGATAGATAAATACAGATAGGTAGGTAGGTAGATAGATAAATACAGATAGGTAGGTAGGTAGGTAGATAGATAGAGATAGGTAGGTAGATAGATAGATAGAGATAGGTAGGTAGGTAGATTGATTGATAGATACAGATAGGTAGGTAGGTTGAAAGATAGATAGAGATATGTAGGTAGGTAGATTGTTAGATACAGATAGGTAGGTAGGTAGGTAGATAAATACTGATAGGTAGGTAGGTAGATAGATAGATACAGATAGGTAGGTAGGTAGATAGATAAATACAGACAGGTAGGTAGGTAGATAGATAGATAGAGATAGGTAGGTAGGTAGATTGATATATACAGATAGGTAGGTAGGTAGGTAGAGAAATACAGATAGGTAGGTAGGTAGGTAGATAGATAGAGATAGGTAGGTAGGTAGATAGATAGATAGAGATAGGCAGGTAGGTAGGTAGATAGATAGAGATAGGTAGGTAGGTAGATTGATAGATAGAGATAGGTAGGTAGGTAGATTGAGAGATACAGATAGGTAGGTATGTAGATAGATAGATAGAGGTAGGTAGGTAGGTAGATAGATAGATACAGATAGGTAGGTAGGTAGGTAGATAGATAGATACAGATAGGTAGGGAGGTAGTTAGATAGATAGAGATAGGTAGGTAGGTAGATAGATAAATACAGATAGGTAGGTAGGTAGATAGATAGATAGAGATAGGTAGGTAGGTAGATTGATAGATACAGATAGGTAGGTAGGTAGATAGATAAATACAGATAGGTAGGTAGGTAGATTGATAGATAGAGATAAGTAGGTAGGTAGATTGATAGATACAGATAGGTAGGTAGGTAGATAGATAGATACAGATAGGTAGGTAGGTAGATAGATAGATACAGATAGGTAGGTAGGTAGATAGATAGATACAGTTATGTAGGTAGGTAGGTAGATAGATAGATACAGATAGGTAGGTAGGTAGGTAGATAGATAGATACAGATAGGTAGGTAGGTAGATAGATAGATAGAGATAGGTAGGTAGATAGATAGATAGAGATAGGTAGGTAGGTAGATTGAAAGATACAGATAGGTAGGTAGGTAGATAGATAGATACAGATAGGTAGGTAGTTAGATTGATAGATAGAGATAGGTAGGTAGGTAGATTGATAGATACAGATAGGTAGGTAGGTAGATAGATAGATACAGATAAGTAGGTAGGTACACAGATATATACAGTTATGTACGTAGGTAGATAGATAGATAGATACAGATAGGTAGCTAGGTAGGTAGATAGATAGATACAGATAGGTAGGTAGGTAGATTGATAGATAGAGATAGGTAGGTAGGTAGATAGATAGATAGACATAGGTAGGTAGGTAGATTGATAGATACAGATAGGTAGGTAGGTAGATAGATAGATACAGATAGGTAGGTAGGTAGATAGATAGATAGAGATAGGTAGCTAGGTAGATTGATAGATACAGATAGGTAGGTAGGTAGATAGATAGATAGAGATAGGTAGGTAGGTAGATTGATAGATAGAGATAGCTAGGTAGGTAGATTGATAGATACAGATAGGTAGGTAGGTAGATAGATAGATACAGAGAGGTAGGTAGGTAGATAGATAGATACAGATAGGTAGGTAGGTAGATAGATAGATAGAGATAGGTAGGTAGGTAGATTGATAGATACAGATAGGTAGGTAGGTAGATAGATAAATACAGATAGGTAGGTAGGTAGGTAGATAGATAGAGATAGGTAGGTAGGTAGGTAGATAGATAGAGATAGGTAGGTAGGTAGATTGATAGATACAGATAGGTAGGTAGGTAGATAGATAAATTCAGATAGGTAGGTAGGTTGATTGAGAGATAGAGATAGGTGGGTAGGTAGATTGATAGATACAGATAGGTAGGTAGGGAGATAGATAGATACAGATAGGTAGGTAGGTAGATAGATACAGTTATGTAGGTAGGTAGGTAGGTAGATAGAGATAGGTAGGTAGGTAGATAGATAGATACAGATAGGTAGGTAGGTAGATAGATAGATACAGATAGGTAGGTAGGTAGATAGATAGATACAGATAGGTAGGTAGGTAGATAGATAGATAGAGATAGGTAGGTAGGTAGATAGATAGATACAGATAGGTAGGTAGGTAGATAGATGAATACAGATAGGTAGGTAGGTAGATAGATAGAGATAGGTAGGTAGATAGATAGATAGAGATAGGTAGGTAGGTAGATTGAATGATAGATACAGATAGGTAGGTAGGTAGATAGATAGATAGAGATAGTTAGATTGATAGATACAGATAGGTAGGTAGGTAGATAGATAAATACTGATAGGTAGGTAGGTAGATAGATAGATACAGATAGGTAGGTAGGTAGATAGATAAATACAGACAGGTAGGTAGGTAGATAGATAGATAGAGATAGGTAGGTAGGTAGATTGATATATACAGATAGGTAGGTAGGTAGGTAGATAAATACAGATAGGTAGGTAGGTAGGTAGATAGATAGAGATAGGTAGGTAGGTAGATAGATAGATAGAGATAGGTAGGTAGGTAGGTAGATAGATAGAGATAGGTAGGTAGGTAGATTGATAGATAGAGATAGGTAGGTAGGTAGATTGAGAGATACAGATAGGTAGGTATGTAGATAGATAGATAGAGGTAGGTAGGTAGGTAGATAGATAGATACAGGTAGGTAGGTAGGTAGATAGATAGATACAAATAGGTAGGGAGGTAGTTAGATAGATAGAGATAGGTAGGTAGGTAGATAGATAAATACAGATAGGTAGGTAGGTAGGTAGATAGATAGAGATAGGTAGGTAGGTAGATTGATAGATACAGATAGGTAGGTAGGTAGATAGATAAATACAGATAGGTAGGTAGGTAGATTGATAGATAGAGATAAGTAGGTAGGTAGATTGATAGATACAGATAGGTAGGTAGGTAGATAGATAGATACAGATAGGTAGGTAGGTAGATAGATAGATACAATTAGGTAGGTAGGTAGATAGATAGATACAGTTATGTAGGTAGGTAGGTAGATAGATAGATACAGATAGGTAGGTAGGTAGGTAGATAGATAGATACAGATAGGTAGGTAGGTAGATAGATAGATAGAGATAGGTAGGTAGATAGATAGATAGAGATAGGTAGGTAGGTAGATTGAAAGATACAGATAGGTAGGTAGGTAGATAGATAGATACAGATAGGTAGGTAGGTAGATAGATAGATAGAGATAGGTAGTAGGTAGATTGATAGATACAGATAGGTAGGTAGGTAGATAGATAAATACTGATAGGTAGGTAGGTAGATTGAAAGATACATATAGGTAGGTAGGTAGGTAGATAAATACAGATAGGTAGGTAGGTAGGTAGATAGATAGAGATAGGTAGGTAGGTAGACAGATAGATAGAGATAGGTAGGTAGGTAGGTAGGTAGATAGATAGAGATAGGTAGGTAGGTAGATTGATAGAGATAGGTAGGTAGGTAGATTGAGAGATACAGATAGGAAGGTATGTAGATAGATAGATAGAGGTAGGTAGGTAGGTAGATAGATAGATACAGATATGTAGGTAGGTAGGTAGATAGATAGATACAGATAGGTAGGGAGGTAGGTAGATAGATAGATACAGCTAGGTAGGTAGGTAGATAGATAGATAGAGATAGGTAGGTAGGTAGATAGATAGATACAGATAGGCAGGTAGGTAGATAGATAGATAGAGATAGTTAGGTAGGTAGATAGATAGATACAGATAGGTAGGGAGGTAGATAGATAAATACAGATAGGTAGGTAGGTAGATAGATAGATAGAGATAGGTAGGTAGGTAGATTGATAGATACAGATAGGTAGATACGTAGATAGATAAATACAGATAGGTAGGTAGGTAGATTGATAGATAGAGATAGGTAGGTAGGTAGATTGATAGATACAGATAGGTAGGTAGGTAGATAGATAGATACAGATAGGTAGGTAGGTAGATAGATAGATACAGATAGGTAGGTAGGTAGATAGATAGATACAGTTATGTAGGTAGGTAGGTAGATAGATAGATACAGATAGGTAGGTAGGTAGGTAGATAGATAGATACAGATAGTTAGGTAGGTAGATAGATAGATAGAGATAGGTAGGTAGATAGATAGATACAGATAGGTAGATAGGTAGATAGATAGATACAGATAGGTAGGTAGGTAGATAGATAGATAGAGATAGGTAGGTAGGTAGATAGATAGATACAGATAGGTAGGTAGGTAGATAGATAAATACAGATAGGTAGGTAGGTAGGTAGATAGATAGAGATAGGTAGGTAGATAGATAGATAGATAGATAGATAGATAGATAGATAGATAGATAGATAGAGATAGGTAGGTAGATTGATAGATAGAGATAGGTAGGTAGGTAGATAGATAGATAGAGATAGGTAGGTAGGTAGATTGATAGATAGAGATCGGTAGGTAGGTAGATTGATAGATACAGATAGGTAGGTAGGTAGATAGATAGATACAAATAGGTAGGTAGGTAGATAGATAGATACAGTTATGTAGGTAGGTAGATAGATAGATAGAGATAGGTAGGTAGGTAGGTAGATATTTAGAGATAGGTAGGTAGGTAGATAGATAGATAGAGATAGTTAGGTAGGTAGGTAGATAGATACAGATAGGTAGGTAGGTAGATAGATAGATAGAGATAGGTAGGTAGGTAGATTGATAGATACAGATAGGTAGGTAGGTAGATAGATAGATACAGTTATGTAGGTAGGTAGGTAGATAGATAGATACAGATAGGTAGGTAGGTAGGTAGATAGATAGATACAGATAGGTAGGTAGGTAGATAGATAGATAGAGATAGGTAGGTAGATAGATAGATACAGATAGGTAGATAGGTAGATAGATAGATACAGATAGGTAGGTAGGTAGATAGATAGATAGAGATAGGTAGGTAGGTAGATAGATAGATACAGATAGGTAGGTAGGTAGATAGATAAATACAGATAGGTAGGTAGGTAGGTAGATAGATAGAGATAGGTAGGTAGATAGATAGATAGATAGATAGATAGATAGATAGATAGATAGATAGATAGAGATAGGTAGGTAGATTGATAGATAGAGATAGGTAGGTAGGTAGATAGATAGATAGAGATAGGTAGGTAGGTAGATTGATAGATAGAGATCGGTAGGTAGGTAGATTGATAGATACAGATAGGTAGGTAGGTAGATAGATAGATACAAATAGGTAGGTAGGTAGATAGATAGATACAGTTATGTAGGTAGGTAGATAGATAGATAGAGATAGGTAGGTAGGTAGGTAGATATTTAGAGATAGGTAGGTAGGTAGATAGATAGATAGAGATAGTTAGGTAGGTAGGTAGATAGATACAGATAGGTAGGTAGGTAGATAGATAGATAGAGATAGGTAGGTAGGTAGATTGATAGATACAGATAGGTAGGTAGGTAGGTAGATAGATAGAGATAGGTAGGTAGGTAGATAGATAAATACAGATAGGTAGGTAGGTAGATTGATAGATATTGATAGGTAGGTAGGTAGATTGATAGATACAGATAGGTAGGTAGGGAGATAGATAGATAAAGATAGGTAGGTAGGTAGATAGATAGATACAGTTATGTAGGTAGGTAGGTAGATAGATAGATACAGATAGATAGGTAGGTAGGTAGATAGATAGATACAGATAGGTAGGTAGGTAGATAGATAGATACAGATAGGTAGGTAGGTAGATAGATAGATAGAGATAGGTAGGTAGGTAGATAGATAGATACAGTTATGTAGGTAGGTAGATAGATAGATAGAGATAGGTAGGTAGGTAGGTAGATAGATAGATACAGATAGGTAGGTAGGTAGGTAGATAGATAGATACAGCTAGGCAGGTAGGTAGATAGATAGATAGAGATAGTTAGGTAGGTAGATAGATAGATACAGATAGGTAGGTAGGTAGATAGATAAATACAGATAGGTAGGTAGGTAGGTAGATAGAGGTAGGTAGGTAGGTAGGTAGATAGATAGAGATAGGTAGGTAGGTAGATTGATAGATACAGATAGGTAGGTAGGTAGATAGATAGATACAGATAGATAGGTAGGTAGATAGACAGATAGAGATAGGTAGGTAGGTAGATTGATAGATACAGATAGGTAGGTAGGTAGGTAGATAGATAGATAGAGATAGGTAGGTATGTAGATTGATATATACAGATAGGTAGGTAGGTAGGTAGATAAATACAGATAGGTAGGTAGGTAGGTAGATAGATAGAGATAGGTAGGTAAGTAGATTGATAGATAGAGATAGATAGGTAGGTAGATTGAGAGATACAGATAGGTAGGTATGTAGATAGATAGATAGAGGTAGGTAGGTAGGTAGATAGATAGATACAGATAGGTAGGTAGGTAGGTAGATAGATAGATACAGATAGGTAGGGAGGTAGGTATATAGATAGATACAGATAGGTAGGTAGGTAGATAGATAGATAGAGATATGTAGGTAGGTAGATAGATAGATACAGATAGGCAGGTAGGTAGATAGATAGATAGAGATAGTTAGGTAGGTAGATAGATAGATACAGATAGGTAGGTAGGTAGATAGATAAATACAGATAGGTAGGTAGGTAGATAGATAGATAGAGATAGGTAGGTAGGTAGATTGATAGATACAGATAGGTAGGTAGGTAGATAGATAAATACAGATAGGTAGGTAGGTAGATTGATAGATAGAGATAGGTATGTAGGTAGATTGATAGATACAGATAGGTAGGTAGGTAGATAGATAGATACAGATAGGTAGGTAGGTAGATAGATAGATACAGATAGGTAGGTTGGTAGATAGATAGATACAGTTATGTAGGTAGGTAGGTAGATAGATAGATACAGATAGGTAGGTAGGTAGGTAGGTAGATAGATAGATACAGATAGGTAGGTAGGTAGATAGATAGATAGAGATAGGTAGGTAGGTAGATTGATATATACAGATAGGTAGGTAGGTAGGTAGATAAATACAGATAGGTAGGTAGGTAGGTAGATAGAGATAGGTAGGTAGGTAGATAGATAGATAGAGATAGGTAGGTAGGTAGGTAGGTAGATAGATAGAGATAGGTAGGTACATAGATTGATAGATAGAGATAGGTAGGTAGGTAAATTGAGAGATACAGATAGGTAGGTATGTAGATAGATAGATAGAGGTAGCTAGGTAGGTAGATAGATAGATACAGATAGGTAGGTAGGTAGGTAGATAGATAGATACAGATAGGTAGGGAGGTAGGTAGATAGATAGATACAGATAGGTAGGTAGGTAGATAGATAGATAGAGATAGGTAGGTAGGTAGATAGATAGATACAGATAGGCAGGTAGGTAGATAGATAGATAGAGATAGTTAGGTAGGTAGATAGATAGATACAGATAGGTAGGTAGGTAGATAGATAAATACAGATAGGTAGGTAGGTAGGTAGATAGAGGTAGGTAGGTAGGTAGGTAGATAGATAGAGATAGGTAGGTAGGTAGATTGATAGATACAGATAGGTAGGTAGGTAGATAGATAGATACAGATAGATAGGTAGGTAGATAGACAGATAGAGATAGGTAGGTAGGTAGATTGATAGATACAGATAGGTAGGTAGGTATGTTGATAGATAGATACAGATAGGTAGGTAGGTAGATAGATAGATAGAGATAGGTAGGTAGGTAGATAGATAAATACAGATAGGTAGGTAGGTAGATAGATAGATACAGATAGGTACGTAGGTAGATAGATAGATAGAGATAGGTAGGTAGGTAGATAGATAGATACAGATAGGTAGGTAGGTAGATAGATAAATACAGATAGGTAGGTAAGTAGGTAGATAGATAGAGATAGGTAGGTGGATAGATAGATAGATAGATAGAGATAGGTAGGTAGGTAGATTGATAGATAGAGATAGGTCGGTAGGTAGATAGATAGATAGATAGAGATAGGTAGGTAGGTAGATTGATAGATAGAGATAGGTAGGTAGGTAGGTTGATAGATACAGATAGGTAGGTAGGTAGATAGATAGATACAGATAGGTAGGTAGGTAGATAGATAGATAAGGTTAGGTAGGTAGGTAGGTAGATAGATACAGATAGGTAGGTAGGTAGATAGATAAAGATAGGTAGGTAGGTAGATAGATAGCTACAGATAGGTAGTTAGGTAGATAGATAGATACAGATAGGTACGTAGGTAGATAGATAGATACAGATAGGTAGGTGGGTAGATAGATAGATAGAGATGGGTAGGTAGGTAGGTAGATAGATAGAGATAGGTAGGTAGGTAGATAGATAGATAGATAGAGATAGGTAGGTAGGTAGATAGATAGATAGAGATAGATAGGTAGGTAGATTGATAGAGACAGATAGGTAGGTAGGTAGATAGATAGAGATAGGTAGGTAGGTAGATTGATAGATACAGATAGGTAGGTAGTTAGGTAGATAGATAGATACAGATAGGTAGGTAGGTAGATAGATAGATACAGATAGGTAGGTAGGTAGATAGATAGATACAGATATGTAGGTAGGTAGATAGATAGATAGAGATAGGTAGCTAGGTAGATTGATAGATACAGATAGGTAGGTAGGTAGATAGATAGATAGAGATAGGTAGGTAGGTAGATTGATAGATAGAGATAGCTAGGTTGATAGATTGATAGATACAGATAGGTAGGTAGGTAGATAGATAGATACAGAGAGGTAGGTAGGTAGATAGATAGATAGAGATAGGTAGGTAGGTAGATAGATAGATAGAGATAGGTAGGTAGGTAGATTGATAGATACAGATAGGTAGGTAGGTAGATAGATAAATACAGATAGGTAGGTAGGTAGGTAGATAGATAGAGATAGGTAGGTAGGTAGATAGATAGATAGAGATAGGTAGGTAGGTAGATTGATAGATACAGATAGGTAGGTAGGTAGATAGATAAATTCAGATAGGTAGGTAGATTGATTGATAGATAGAGATAGGTAGGTAGGTAGATTGATAGATACAGATAGGTAGGTAGGGAGATAGATAGATACAGATAGGTAGGTAGGTAGATAGATACAGTTATGTATGTAGGTAGGTAGGTAGATAGAGATAGGTAGGTAGGTAGATAGATAGATAGAGATAGGTAGGTAGGTAGATTGATAGATACAGATAGGTAGGTAGGTAGATAGATAGATACAGATAGGTAGGTAGGTAGATAGATAGATACAGATAGGTAGGTAGGTAGATAGATAGATAGAGATAGGTAGGTAGGTAGATAGATAGATACAGATAGGTAGGTAGGTAGATAGATAGATAGAGGTAGGTAGGTATGTAGATTGATATATACAGATAGGTAGGTAGGTAGGTAGATAAATACAGATAGGTAGGTAGGTAGGTAGATAGATAGAGATAGGGAGGTAGGTAGATTGATAGATAGAGATAGGTAGGTAGGTAGATTGAGAGATACAGATAGGTAGGTATGTAGATAGATAGATAGAGATAGGTAGGTAGATAGATAGATAGAGATAGGTAGGTAGGTAGATTGAATGATAGATACAGATAGGTAGGTAGGTAGATAGATAGATAGAGATAGGTAGGTAGGTAGATTGATAGATACAGATAGGTAGGTAGGTAGATAGATAAATACTGATAGGTAGGTAAGTAGATAGATAGATACAGATAGGTAGGTAGGTAGATAGATAAATACAGACAGGTAGGTAGGTAGATAGATAGATAGAGATAGGTAGGTATGTAGATTGATATATACAGATAGGTAGGTAGGTAGGTAGATAAATACAGATAGGTAGGTAGGTAGGTAGATAGATAGAGATAGGTAGGTAAGTAGATTGATAGATAGAGATAGATAGGTAGGTAGATTGAGAGATACAGATAGGTAGGTATGTAGATAGATAGATAGAGGTAGGTAGGTAGGTAGATAGATAGATACAGATAGGTAGGTAGGTAGGTAGATAGATAGATACAGATAGGTAGGGAGGTAGGTATATAGATAGATACAGATAGGTAGGTAGGTAGATAGATAGATAGAGATATGTAGGTAGGTAGATAGATAGATACAGATAGGCAGGTAGGTAGATAGATAGATAGAGATAGTTAGGTAGGTAGATAGATAGATACAGATAGGTAGGTAGGTAGATAGATAAATACAGATAGGTAGGTAGGTAGATAGATAGATAGAGATAGGTAGGTAGGTAGATTGATAGATACAGATAGGTAGGTAGGTAGATAGATAAATACAGATAGGTAGGTAGGTAGATTGATAGATAGAGATAGGTATGTAGGTAGATTGATAGATACAGATAGGTAGGTAGGTAGATAGATAGATACAGATAGGTAGGTAGGTAGATAGATAGATACAGATAGGTAGGTAGGTAGATAGATAGATACAGTTATGTAGGTAGGTAGGTAGATAGATAGATACAGATAGGTAGGTAGGTAGGTAGGTAGATAGATAGATACAGATAGGTAGGTAGGTAGATAGATAGATAGAGATAGGTAGGTAGGTAGATTGATATATACAGATAGGTAGGTAGGTAGGTAGATAAATACAGATAGGTAGGTAGGTAGGTAGATAGAGATAGGTAGGTAGGTAGATAGATAGATAGAGATAGGTAGGTAGGTAGGTAGGTAGATAGATAGAGATAGGTAGGTACATAGATTGATAGATAGAGATAGGTAGGTAGGTAAATTGAGAGATACAGATAGGTAGGTATGTAGATAGATAGATAGAGGTAGGTAGGTAGGTAGATAGATAGATACAGATAGGTAGGTAGGTAGGTAGATAGATAGATACAGATAGGTAGGGAGGTAGGTAGATAGATAGATACAGATAGGTAGGTAGGTAGATAGATAGATAGAGATAGGAAGGTAGGTAGATAGATAGATACAGATAGGCAGGTAGGTAGATAGATAGATAGAGATAGTTAAGTAGGTAGATAGATAGATACAGATAGGTAGGTAGGTAGATAGATAAATACAGATAGGTAGGTAGGTAGGTAGATAGAGGTAGGTAGGTAGGTAGGTAGATAGATAGAGATAGGTAGGTAGGTAGATTGATAGATACAGATAGGTAGGTAGGTAGATAGATAGATACAGATAGATAGGTAGGTAGATAGACAGATAGAGATAGGTAGGTAGGTAGATTGATAGATACAGATAGGTAGGTAGGTACGTTGATAGATAGATATAGATAGGTAGGTAGGTAGATAGATAGATAGAGATAGGTAGGTAGGTAGATAGATAAATACAGATAGGTAGGTAGGTAGATAGATAGATACAGATAGGTACGTAGGTAGATAGATAGATAGAGATAGGTAGGTAGGTAGATAGATAGATACAGATAGGTAGGTAGGTAGATAGATAAATACAGATAGGTAGGTAAGTAGGTAGATAGATAGAGATAGGTAGGTAGATAGATAGATAGATAGATAGAGATAGGTAGGTAGGTAGATTGATAGATAGAGATAGGTCGGTAGGTAGATAGATAGATAGAGATAGGTAGGTAGGTAGATTGATAGATAGAGATAGGTAGGTAGGTAGATTGATAGATACAGATAGGTAGGTAGGTAGATAGATAGATACAGATAGGTAGGTAGGTAGATAGATAGATAAGGTTAGGTAGGTAGGTAGGTAGATAGATAGACACAGATAGGTAGGTAGGTAGGTAGATAGATAGATACAGATAGGTAGGTAGGTAGATAGATAAAGATAGGTAGGTAGGTAGATAGATAGCTACAGATAGGTAGTTAGGTAGATAGATAGATACAGATAGGTACGTAGGTAGATAGATAGATACAGATAGGTAGGTGGGTAGATAGATAGATAGAGATGGGTAGGTAGGTAGGTAGATAGATAGAGATAGGTAGGTAGGTAGATAGATAGATAGATAGAGATAGGTAGGTAGGTAGATAGATAGATAGAGATAGATTGGTAGGTAGATTGATAGAGACAGATAGGTAGGTAGGTAGATAGATAGAGATAGGTAGGTAGGTAGATTGATAGATACAGATAGGTAGGTAGGTAGGTAGATAGATAGATACAGATAGGTAGGTAGGTAGATAGATAGATACAGATAGGTAGGTAGGTAGATAGATAGATACAGATATGTAGGTAGGTAGATAGATAGATAGAGATAGGTAGGTAGGTAGGTAGATATTTAGAGATAGGTAGGTAGGTAGATAGATAGATAGAGATAGTTAGGTAGGTAGGTAGATAGATACAGATAGGTAGGTAGGTAGATTGATAGATAGAGATAGGTAGGTAGGTAGATTGATAGATACAGATAGGTAGGTAGGTAGGTAGATAGATATAGATAGGTAGGTAGGTAGATAGATAAATACAGATAGGTAGGTCGGTAGGTAGATAGAGGTAGGTAGGTAGGTAGGTAGATAGATAGAGATAGGTAGGTAGGTAGATTGATAGATACAGATAGGTAGGTAGGTAGATAGATAGATACAGATAGATAGGTAGTTAGATAGACAGATAGAGATAGGTAGGTAGGTAGATTGATAGATACAGATAGGTAGGTAGGTACGTTGATAGATAGATACAGATAGGTAGGTAGGTAGATAGATAGATAGAGATAGGTAGGTAGGTAGATAGATAAATACAGATAGGTAGGTAGGTAGATAGATAGATACAGATAGGTACGTAGGTAGATAGATAGATACAGATAGGTAGGTAGGTAGATAGATAGATAGAGATAGGTAGGTAGGTAGGTAGATAGATAGAGATAGGTAGGTAGGTAGATTGATAGATACAGATAGGTAGGTAGGTAGATAGATAGATACAGATAGGTAGGTAGGTAGATAGATAGATACAGATAGGTAGGTAGGTAGATAGATAGATAGAGATAGGTAGGTAGATAGATAGATACAGATAGGTAGGTAGGTAGATAGATAGATACAGATAGGTAGGTAGGTAGATAGATAGATACAGAGAGGTAGGTAGGTAGATAGATAGATACAGATAGGTAGGTAGGTAGATAGATAGATAGAGATAGGTAGGTAGGTAGATAGATAGATACAGATAGGTAGGTAGGTAGATAGATAGAGATAGGTAGGTAGGTAGATAGATAGATAGAGATAGGTAGGTAGGTAGATTGATAGATAAAGATAGGTAGGTAGGTAGATTGATAGAGACAGATAGGTAGGTAGGTAGGTAGATAGATACAGATAGGTAGGTAGGTAGATAGATAAATACAGATAGGTAGGAAGGTAGATAGATAAATACAGATAGGTAGGTAGGTAGATAGATAGATAGATAGATAGATAGATAGAGATAGGTAGGTAGGTAGATTGATAGATACAGATAGGTAGATAGGTAGATAGATAGATAGAGATAGGTAGGTAGGTAGATAGATAAATACAGATAGGTAGGTAGGTAGGTAGGTAGGTAGATAGATAGAGATAGGTAGGTAGGTAGATAGATAGATAGAGATAGGTAGGTAGATAGATTGATAGATACAGATAGGTTGCTAGGTAGAGTGATAGATACAGATAGGTAGGTAGGTAGATAGATAGATACAGATAGGTAGGTAGATAGATAGATAGATAGATAGATAGATAGATAGATAGATAGATAGATAGATAGATAGATAGATAGATAGATAGATAGATAGATAGATAGAGATAGGTAGGTAGGTAGATTGATAGATACAGATAGGTAGGTAGGTAGATAGATAGATAGAGATAGGTAGGTATTTAGATTGATAGATAGAGAAAGGTAGGTAGGTAGATTGATAGATACAGATAGGTAGGTAGGTAGATAGATAGATACAGATAGGTAGGTAGGTAGATAGATAAATACAGATAGGTAGGAAGGTAGATAGATAAATACAGATAGGTAGGTAGGTAGATAGATAGATAGATAGATAGAGATAGGTAGGTAGGTAGATTGATAGATACAGATAGGTAGATAGGTAGATAGATAGATAGAGATAGGTAGGTAGGTAGATAGATAAATACAGATAGGTAGGTAGGTAGGTAGGTAGATAGATAGAGATAGGTAGGTAGGTAGATAGATAGATAGAGATAGGTAGGTAGGTAGATTGATAGATACAGATAGGTAGGTAGGTAGATAGATAGATAGAGATAGGTAGGTAGGTAGATTGAAAGATACAGATTGGTAGGTAGGTAGATAGATAGATACAGATAGGTAGTTAGGTAGATTGATAGATACAGATAAGTAGGTAGGTAGATAGATAGATACAGATAGGTAGGTAGTTAGATTGATAGATAGAGATAGGTAGGTAGGTAGATTGATAGATACAGATAGGTAGGTACCTAGATAGATAGATACAGATAGGTAGGTAGGTAGATAGATAGATACAGTTATGTAGGTAGGTAGGTAGATAGATAGATACAGATAGGTAGGTAGGTACGTAGATAGATAGATTCAGATAGGTAGGTAGGTAGATAGATAGATAGAGATAGGTAGGTAGGTAGATAGATAAATACAGATAGGTAGGTAGATAGATAGATAGATACAGATAGGTAGGTAGGTAGATTGATAGATAGAGATAGGTAGGTAGGTAGATTGATAGATACAGATAGGTAGGTAGGTAGATAGATAGATAGATACAGATAGGTAGGTAGGTACACAGATATATACAGTTATGTAGGTAGGTAGATAGATAGATAGATACAGATAGGTAGCTAGGTAGGTAGATAGATAGATACAGATAGGTAGGTAGGTAGATTGATAGATAGAGATAGGTAGGAAGGTAGATAGATAGATAGACATAGGTAGGTAGGTAGATTGATAGATACAGATAGGTAGGTAGGTAGATAGATAGATACAGATAGGTAGGTAGGTAGATAGATAGATAGAGATAGGTAGCTAGGTAGATTGATAGATACAGATAGGTAGGTAGGTAGATAGATAGATAGAGATTCGTAGGTAGGTAGATTGATAGATAGAGATAGCTAGGTAGGTAGATTGATAGATACAGATAGGTAGGTAGGTAGATAGATAGATACAGAGAGGTAGGTAGGTAGATAGATAGATACAGATAGGTAGGTAGGTAGATAGATAGATAGAGATAGGTAGGTAGGTAGATTGATAGATACAGATAGGTAGGTAGGTAGATAGATAAATACAGATAGGTAGGTAGGTAGGTAGATAGATAGAGATAGGTAGGTAGGTAGATAGATAAATAGAGATAGGTAGGTAGGTAGATTGATAGATACAGATAGGTAGGTAGGTAGATAGATAAATTCAGATAGGTAGGTAGATTGATTGATAGATAGAGATAGGTAGGTAGGTAGATTGATAGATACAGATAGGTAGGTAGGGAGATAGATAGATACAGATAGGTAGGTAGGTAGATAGATACAGTTATGTAGGTAGGTAGGTAGGTAGATAGAGATAGGTAGGTAGGTAGATAGATAGATAGAGATAGGTAGGTAGGTAGATTGATAGATACAGATAGGTAGGTAGGTAGATAGATAGATACAGATAGGTAGGTAGGTAGATAGATAGATACAGATAGGTAGGTAGGTAGATAGATAGATAGAGGTAGGTAGATATGTAGATTGATATATACAGATAGGTAGGTAGGTAGGTAGATAAATACAGATAGGTAGGTAGGTAGGTAGATAGATAGAGATAGGTAGGTAGGTAGGTAGATAGATAGAGATAGGTAGGTAGGTAGATTGAGAGATAGAGATAGGTAGGTAGGTAGATTGAGAGATACAGATAGGTAGGTAGGTAGATAGATAAATACTGATAGGTAGGTAGGTAGATAGATAGATACAGATAGGTAGGTAGGTAGATAGATAAATACAGACAGGTAGGTAGGTAGATAGATAGATAGAGATAGGTAGGTATGTAGATTGATATATACAGATAGGTAGGTAGGTAGGTAGATAAATACAGATAGGTAGGTAGGTAGGTAGATAGATAGAGATAGGTAGGTAGGTAGATTGATAGATAGAGATAGGTAGGTAGGTAGATTGAGAGATACAGATAGGTAGGTATGTAGATAGATAGATAGAGGTAGGTAGGTAGGTAGATAGATAGATACAGATAGGTAGGGAGGTAGGTATATAGATAGATACAGATAGGTAGGTAGGTAGATAGATAGATAGAGATATGTAGGTAGGTAGATAGATAGATACAGATAGGCAGGTAGGTAGATAGAAAGATAGAGATAGTTAGGTAGGTAGATAGATAGATACAGATAGGTAGGTAGGTAGATAGATAAATACAGATAGGTAGGTAGGTAGATAGATAGATAGAGATAGGTAGGTAGGTAGATTGATAGATACAGATAGGTAGGTAGGTAGATAGATAAATACAGATAGGTAGGTAGGTAGATTGATAGATAGAGATAGGTAGGTAGGTAGATTGATAGATACAGATAGGTAGGTAGGTAGATAGATAGATACAGATAGGTAGGTAGGTAGATAGATAGATACAGATAGGTAGGTAGGTAGATAGATAGATACAGTTATGTAGGTAGGTAGGTAGATAGATAGATACAGATAGGTAGGTAGGTAGGTAGGTAGGTAGATAGATAGATACAGATAGGTAGGTAGGTAGATAGATAGAGATAGGTAGGTAGGTAGATTGATATATACAGATAGGTAGGTAGGTAGGTAGATAAATACAGATAGGTAGGTAGGTAGGTAGATAGAGATAGGTAGGTAGGTAGATAGATAGATAGAGATAGGTAGGTAGGTAGGTAGGTAGATAGATAGAGATAGGTAGGTACGTAGATTGATAGATAGAGATAGGTAGGTAGGTAAATTGAGAGATACAGATAGGTAGGTGTGTAGATAGATAGATAGAGGTAGGTAGGTTGGTAGATAGATAGATACAGATAGGTAGGTAGGTAGGTAGATAGATAGATACAGATAGGTAGGGAGGTAGGTAGATAGATAGATACAGATAGGTAGGTAGGTAGATAGATAGATAGAGATAGGTAGGTAGGTAGAGAGATAGGTAGGTAGGTAGATTGATAGATACAGATAGGTAGGTAGGTAGATAGATAGATAGAGATAGGTAGGTAGGTAGATTGAAAGATACAGATTGGTAGGTAGGTAGATAGATAGATACAGATAGGTAGGTAGGTAGATTGATAGATACAGATAAGTAGGTAGGTAGATAGATAGATATAGATAGGTAGGTAGTTAGATTGATAGATAGAGATAGGTAGGTAGGTAGATTGATAGATACAGATAGGTTGGTAGCTTGATAGATAGATACAGATAGGTAGGTAGGTAGATAGATAGATACAGTTATGTAGGTAGGTAGGTAGATAGATAGATACAGATAGGTAGGTAGGTACGTAGATAGATAGATTCAGATAGGTAGGTAGGTAGATAGATAGATAGAGATAGGTAGGTAGGTAGATAGATAAATACAGATAGGTAGGTAGATAGATAGATAGATACAGATAAGTACGTAGGTAGATAGATAGATACAGATAGGTAGGTAGGTAGATAGATAGATACAGCTGGGTAGGTAGGTAGATAGATAGATATAGATAGGTAGGTAGGTAGATAGATAGATACAGTTATGTAGGTAGGTAGGTAGATAGATAGATAGAGATAGGTAGGTAGGTAGATAGATAGATACAGATAGGTAGGTAGGTAGATAGATAGATAGAGATAGGTAGGTAGGTAGATAGATAGATAGATACAGATAGGTAGGTAGGTAGATAGATAGATACAGATAGGTAGGTAGGTAGATAGATAGATAGAGATAGGTAGGTAGGTAGGTAGATAGGTAGAGATAGGTAGGTAGGTAGGTAGATAGATAGATACAGATAGGTACGTAGGTAGATAGATAGATACAGATAGGTAGGTAGGTAGATAGATAGATACAGATAGGTACGTAGGTAGATAAATAGATACAGATAGGTAGGTAGGTAGATAGATAGATACAGATTGGTAGGTAGGTAGGTAGATAGATAGAGATAGGTAGGTAGGTAGATAGATAGATAGAGATAGGTAGGTAGGTAGGTAGATAGATAGATACAGATAGGTAGGTAGGTAGATAGATAGATACAGTTATGTAGGTAGGTAGTTAGATAGATAGATACAGATAGGTAGGTAGGTAGATAGATAAATACAGATAGGTAGGTAGGTAGATAGATAGATACAGATAGGTAGGTAGGTAGATCGATAGATTCAGATAGGTAGGTAGATAGATAGATAGATACAGATAGGTAGGTAGGTAGATAGATAGATAGAGATAGGTAGGTAGGTAGGTAGATAGATAGAGATAGGTAGGTAGGTAGGTAGGTAGATAGATAGATAGAGATAGGTAGGTAGGTAGATAGATAGATACAGATAGGTAGGTAGGTAGATAGATAGATACAGATAGGTAGGTAGGTAGATAGATACAGATAGGTAGGTAGGTAGGTAGATAGATAGAGATAGGTAGGTAGGTAGATAGATAGATAGAGATAGGTAGGTAGGTAGATAGATAGATACAGATAGGTAGGTAGGTACATAGATAGATACAGATATGTAGGTAGGTAGATAGATAGATAGAGATAGGTAGGTAGGTAGGTAGATAGATAGAGATAGGTAGGTAGGTAGATAGATAGATAGATAGAGATAGGTAGGTAGGTAGGTAGATAGATAGATACAGATAGGTAGGTAGGTAGATAGATAGATACAGATATGTAGGTAGGTAGATAGATAGAGATAGGTAGGTAGGTAGGTAGGTAGATAGATAGATACAGTTATGTAGGTAGGTAGGTAGATAGATAGATACAGATAGGTAGGTAGGTAGATTGATAGATAGAGATATGTAGGTAGGTAGATAGATAGATAGAGATAGGTAGATAGGTAGATAGATAGAGATAGGTAGGTAGGTAGATAGATAGATAGAGATAGGTAGGTAGGTAGGTAGATAGATAGAGATAGGTAGGTAGGTAGATAGATAGGTAGAGATAGGTAGGTAGGTAGATAGATAGATACAGATAGGTAGGTAGGTAGATAGATAGATACAGATAGGTAGGTAGGTAGATAGATACAGATAGGTAGGTAGGTAGGTAGATAGATAGAGATAGGTAGGTAGGTAGATAGATAGATAGAGATAGGTAGGTAGGTAGATAGATAGATACAGATAGGTAGGTAGGTACATAGATAGATACAGATAGGTAGGTAGGTAGATAGATAGATAGAGTTAGGTAGGTAGGTAGGTAGGTACGTAGATAGATAGAGATAGGTAGGTAGGTAGATTGATAGATACAGATAGGTAGGTAGGTAGATAGATAGATACAGATAGGTAGGTAGGTAGATAGATAGATACAGTTATGTAGGTAGGTAGGTAGATAGATAGATACAGATAGGTAGGTAGGTAGATAGATAGATAGAGATAGATAGGTATGTAGATAGATAGATTCAGATAGGTAGGTACGTAGATAGAAAGATAGAGATAGATAGGTAGGTAGATAGATAGATACAGATAGGTAGGTAGGTAGGTAGATAGATAGATACAGATAGGTAGGTAGGTAGATTGATAGATAGAGATATGTAGGTAGGTAGATAGATAGATAGAGATAGGTAGATAGGTAGATAGATAGAGATAGGTAGGTAGGTAGATAGATAGATAGAGATAGGTAGGTAGGTAGGTAGATAGATAGAGATAGGTAGGTAGGTAGATAGATAGGTAGAGATAGGTAGGTAGGTAGATTGATAGATACAGATAGGTAGGTAGGTAGATAGATACAGATATGTAGGTAGGTAGATAGACAGAGATAGGTAGGTAGGTAGGTAGATAGATAGAGATAGGTAGGTAGGTAGATTGATAGATACAGAAAGGTATGTAGGTAGATAGATAGATACAGATAGGTAGGTAGGTAGATAAATAGATACAGATAGGTAGGTAGGTAGATAGATAGATACAGATATGTAGGTAGGTAGATAGACAGATAGAGATAGGTTGGTAGGTAGGTAGGTAGATAGATAGAGATAGGTAGGTAGGTAGGTAGGTAGAGATAGGTAGGTAGGTAGATAGAAAGAGATAGTTAGGTAGGTAGGTAGGTAGGTAGATAGATAGAGATAGGTAGGTAGGTAGGTAGATAGATAGAGATAGGTAGGTAGGTAGATAGATAGATACAGATAGGTAGGTAGGTAGATAGATAGATAGAGATAGGTAGGTATTTAGATAGATAGATAGACATAGGTAGGTAGGTAGATTGATAGATACAGATAGGTAGGTAGGTAGATAGATAGATACAGATAGGTAGGTAGGTAGACAGATAGATACAGATAGGTACGTAGGTAGATAGATAGATACAGATAGGTAGGTAGGTAGATAGATATATAGATAGAGATAGGTAGGTAGGTAGGTAGGTAGATAGATAGAGATAGGTAGGTAGGTAGGTAGATAGATAGATAGAGATAGGTAGGTAGGTAGATAGATAGATACAGATAGGTAGGTAGGTAGATAGATAGATACAGATAGGTAGGTAGGTAGATAGATAGATAGACATAGGTAGGTAGGTAGATTGATAGATACAGATAGGTAGGTAGGTAGATAGATAGATACAGATAGGTAGGTAGGTAGATAGATAGAGATAGGTAGGTAGAGAGATAGATAAATACAGATAGGTAGGTAGGTAGGTAGATAGATAGAGATAGGTAGGTAGGTAGATAGATAGATAGAGATAGGTAGGTAGGTTGATTGATAGATAGAGATAGGTAGGTAGGTAGATAGATAGATACAGATAGGTAGGCAGGTAGATAGATAGATACAGATAGGTAGGTAGGTAGGTAGGTAGATTGATAGATACAGATAGGTAGGTAGGTAGATAGATAGATACAGTTATGTAGGTAGGTAGGTAGATAGATAGATACAGATAGGTAGCTAGGTAGGTAGATAGATAGATACAGATAGGTAGGTAGGTAGATTGATAGATAGAGATAGGTAGGTAGGTAGATAGATAGATAGACATAGGTAGGTAGGTAGATTGATAGATACAGATAGGTAGGTAGGTAGATAGATAGATACAGATAGGTAGGTAGGTAGATAGATAGATAGAGATAGGTAGCTAGGTAGATTGATAGATACAGATAGGTAGGTAAGTAGATAGATAGATACAGATAGGTAGGTAGGTAGATTGATAGGTAGAGATATGTAGGTAGGTAGATAGATAGAGATAGGTAGGTAGGGAGATAGATAGATAGAGATAGGTAGGTAGGTAGGTAGATAGATAGAGATAGGTAGGTAGGTAGATAGATAGATAGAGATAGGTAGGTAGGTAGATTGATAGATACAGATAGGTAGGTAGGTAGATAGATACAGATAGGTAGGTAGGTAGATAGATAGATACAGATATGTAGGTAGGTAGATAGACAGATAGAGATAGGTAGGTAGGTAGGTAGATAGATAGAGATAGGTAGGTAGGTAGATTGATAGATACAGAAAGGTAGGTAGGTAGATAGATAGATACAGATAGGTAGGTAGGTAGATAGATAGATACAGTTATGTAGGTAGGTAGGTAGATAGATAGATACAGATAGGTAGGTAGGTAGATAGATAGATAGAGATAGATAGGTAGGTAGATAGATAGATTCAGATAGGTAGGTACGTAGATAGAAAGATAGAGATAGATAGGTAGGTAGATAGATAGATACAGATAGGTAGGTAGGTAGGTAGATAGATAGATACAGATAGGTAGGTAGGTAGATTGATAGATAGAGATATGTAGGTAGGTAGATAGATAGATAGAGATAGGTAGATAGGTAGATAGATAGAGATAGGTAGGTAGGTAGATAGATAGATAGAGATAGGTAGGTAGGTAGGTAGATAGATAGAGATAGGTAGGTAGGTAGATAGATAGATAGAGATAGGTAGGTAGGTAGATTGATAGATACAGATAGGTAGGTAGGTAGATAGATACAGATATGTAGGTAGGTAGATAGACAGAGATAGGTAGGTAGGTAGGTAGATAGATAGAGATAGGTAGGTAGGTAGATTGATAGATACAGAAAGGTAGGTAGGTAGATAGATAGATACAGATAGGTAGGTAGGTAGATAAATAGATACAGATAGGTAGGTAGGTAGATAGATAGATACAGATATGTAGGTAGGTAGATAGACAGATAGAGATAGGTTGGTAGGTAGGTAGGTAGATAGATAGAGATAGGTAGGTAGGTAGGTAGGTAGAGATAGGTAGGTAGGTAGATAGAAAGAGACAGTTAGGTAGGTAGGTAGGTAGGTAGATAGATAGAGATAGGTAGGTAGGTAGGTAGATAGATAGAGATAGGTAGGTAGGTAGATAGATAGATACAGATAGGTAGGTAGGTAGATAGATAGATAGAGATAGGTAGGTATTTAGATAGATAGATAGACATAGGTAGGTAGGTAGATTGATAGATACAGATAGGTAGGTAGGTAGATAAATTCAGATAGGTAGGTAGATTGATTGATAGATAGAGATAGGTAGGTAGGTAGATTTATAGATACAGATAGGTAGGTAGGGAGATAGATAGATACAGATAGGTAGGTAGGTAGATAGATACAGTTATGTAGGTAGGTAGGTAGGTAGATAGAGATAGGTAGGTAGGTAGATAGATAGATAGAGATAGGTAGGTAGGTAGATTGATAGATACAGATAGGTAGGTAGGTAGATAGATAGATACAGATAGGTAGGTAGGTAGATAGATAGATACAGATAGGTAGGTAGGTAGGTAGATAGATAGAGATAGCTAGGTAGGTAGATAGATAGATACAGATAGGTAGGTAGGTAGATAGATAGATAGAGGTAGGTAGATATGTAGATTGATATATACAGATAGGTAGGTAGGTAGGTAGATAAATACAGATAGGTAGGTAGGTAGATAGATAGATAGAGATAGGTAGGTAGGTAGGTAGATAGATAGATATAGGTAGGTAGGTAGATTGAGAGATAGAGATAGGTAGGTAGGTAGATTGAGAGATACAGATAGGTAGGTAGGTAGATAGATAAATACTGATAGGTAGGTAGGTAGATAGATAGATACAGATAGGTAGGTAGGTAGATAGATAAATACAGACAGGTAGGTAGGTAGATAGATAGATAGAGATAGGTAGGTATGTAGATTGATATATACAGATAGGTAGGTAGGTAGGTAGATAAATACAGATAGGTAGGTAGGTAGGTAGATAGATAGAGATAGGTAGGTAGGTAGATTGATAGATAGAGATAGGTAGGTAGGTAGATTGAGAGATACAGATAGGTAGGTATGTAGATAGATAGATAGAGGTAGGTAGGTAGGTAGATAGATAGATACAGATAGGTAGGGAGGTAGGTATATAGATAGATACAGATAGGTAGGTAGGTAGATAGATAGATAGAGATATGTAGGTAGGTAGATAGATAGATACAGATAGGCAGGTAGGTAGATAGAAAGATAGAGATAGTTAGGTAGGTAGATAGATAGATACAGATAGGTAGGTAGGTAGATAGATAAATACAGATAGGTAGGTAGGTAGATAGATAGATAGAGATAGGTAGGTAGGTAGATTGATAGATACAGATAGGTAGGTAGGTAGATAGATAAATACAGATAGGTAGGTAGGTAGATTGATAGATAGAGATAGGTAGGTAGGTAGATTGATAGATACAGATAGGTAGGTAGGTAGATAGATAGATACAGATAGGTAGGTAGGTAGATAGATAGATACAGATAGGTAGGTAGGTAGATAGATAGATACAGTTATGTAGGTAGGTAGGTAGATAGATAGATACAGATAGGTAGGTAGGTAGGTAGGTAGGTAGATAGATAGATACAGATAGGTAGGTAGGTAGATAGATAGAGATAGGTAGGTAGGTAGATTGATATATACAGATAGGTAGGTAGGTAGGTAGATAAATACAGATAGGTAGGTAGGTAGGTAGATAGAGATAGGTAGGTAGGTAGATAGATAGATAGAGATAGGTAGGTAGGTAGGTAGGTAGATAGATAGAGATAGGTAGGTACGTAGATTGATAGATAGAGATAGGTAGGTAGGTAAATTGAGAGATACAGATAGGTAGGTGTGTAGATAGATAGATAGAGGTAGGTAGGTTGGTAGATAGATAGATACAGATAGGTAGGTAGGTAGGTAGATAGATAGATACAGATAGGTAGGGAGGTAGGTAGATAGATAGATACAGATAGGTAGGTAGGTAGATAGATAGATAGAGATTGGTAGGTAGGTAGATTGAAAGATACAGATTGGTAGGTAGGTAGATAGATAGATACAGATAGGTAGGTAGGTAGATTGATAGATACAGATAAGTAGGTAGGTAGATAGATAGATATAGATAGGTAGGTAGTTAGATTGATAGATAGAGATAGGTAGGTAGGTAGATTGATAGATACAGATAGGTTGGTAGCTTGATAGATAGATACAGATAGGTAGGTAGGTAGATAGATAGATACAGTTATGTAGGTAGGTAGGTAGATAGATAGATACAGATAGGTAGGTAGGTACGTAGATAGATAGATTCAGATAGGTAGGTAGGTAGATAGATAGATAGAGATAGGTAGGTAGGTAGATAGATAAATACAGATAGGTAGGTAGATAGATAGATAGATACAGATAGGTACGTAGGTAGATAGATAGATACAGATAGGTAGGTAGGTAGATAGATAGATAGAGATAGGTAGGTAGGTAGATAGATAGAGATAGGTAGGTAGGTAGATTGATAGATACAGCTGGGTAGGTAGGTAGATAGATAGATATAGATAGGTAGGTAGGTAGATAGATAGATACAGTTATGTAGGTAGGTAGGTAGATAGATAGATAGAGATAGGTAGGTAGGTAGATAGATAGATACAGATAGGTAGGTAGGTAGATAGATAGATAGAGATAGGTAGGTAGGTAGATAGATAGATAGATACAGATAGGTAGGTAGGTAGATAGATAGATACAGATAGGTAGGTAGGTAGATAGATAGATAGAGATAGGTAGGTAGGTAGGTAGATAGGTAGAGATAGGTAGGTAGGTAGGTAGATAGATAGATACAGATAGGTACGTAGGTAGATAGATAGATACAGATAGGTAGGTAGGTAGATAGATAGATACAGATAGGTACGTAGGTAGATAAATAGATACAGATAGGTAGGTAGGTAGATAGATAGATACAGATTGGTAGGTAGGTAGGTAGATAGATAGAGATAGGTAGGTAGGTAGATAGATAGATAGAGATAGGTAGGTAGGTAGGTAGATAGATAGATACAGATAGGTAGGTAGGTAGATAGATAGATACAGTTATGTAGGTAGGTAGGTAGATAGATAGATACAGATAGGTAGGTAGGTAGATAGATAAATACAGATAGGTAGGTAGGTAGATAGATAGATACAGATAGGTAGGTAGGTAGATCGATAGATTCAGATAGGTAGGTAGATAGATAGATAGATACAGATAGGTAGGTAGGTAGATAGATAGATAGAGATAGGTAGGTAGGTAGGTAGATAGATAGAGATAGGTAGGTAGGTAGGTAGGTAGATAGATAGATAGAGATAGGTAGGTAGGTAGATAGATAGATACAGATAGGTAGGTAGGTAGATAGATAGATACAGATAGGTAGGTAGGTAGATAGATACAGATAGGTAGGTAGGTAGGTAGATAGATAGAGATAGGTAGGTAGGTAGATAGATAGATAGAGATAGGTAGGTAGGTAGATAGATAGATACAGATAGGTAGGTAGGTACATAGATAGATACAGATATGTAGGTAGGTAGATAGATAGATAGAGATAGGTAGGTAGGTAGGTAGATAGATAGAGATAGGTAGGTAGGTAGATAGATAGATAGATAGAGATAGGTAGGTAGGTAGGTAGATAGATAGATACAGATAGGTAGGTAGGTAGATAGATAGATACAGATATGTAGGTAGGTAGATAGATAGAGATAGGTAGGTAGGTAGGTAGGTAGATAGATAGATACAGTTATGTAGGTAGGTAGGTAAATAGATAGATACAGATAGGTAGGTAGGTACGTAGATAGATAGATACAGATAGGTAGGTAGATAGATAGATAGATAGAGATAGGTAGGTAGGTAGATAGATAAATACAGATAGGTAGGTAGGTAGATAGATAGATACAGATAGGTACGTAGGTAGATAGATAGATACAGATAGGTAGGTAGGTAGATAGATAGATAGAGTTAGGTAGGTAGGTAGGTAGGTAGATAGATAGAGATAGGTAGGTAGGTAGATTGATAGATACAGATAGGTAGGTAGGTAGATAGATAGATAGAGATAGGTAGGTAGGTAGGTAGGTAGGTAGGTAGGTAGATAGATAGATACATTTATGTAGGTAGGTAGGTAGATAGATAGATACAGATAGGTAGGTAGGTACGTAGATAGATAGATACAGATAGGTAGGTAGGTAGATAGATAGATAGAGATAGGTAGGTAGGTAGATAGATAAATACAGATAGGTAGGTAGGTAGATAGATAGATACAGATAGGTACGTAGGTAGATAGATAGATACAGATAGGTAGGTAGGTAGATAGATAGATAGAGTTAGGTAGGTAGGTAGGTAGGTACGTAGATAGATAGAGATAGGTAGGTAGGTAGATTGATAGATACAGATAGGTAGGTAGGTAGATAGATAGATACAGATAGGTAGGTAGGTAGATAGATAGATACAGTTATGTAGGTAGGTAGGTAGATAGATAGATACAGATAGGTAGGTAGGTAGATAGATAGATAGAGATAGATAGGTATGTAGATAGATAGATTCAGATAGGTAGGTACGTAGATAGAAAGATAGAGATAGATAGGTAGGTAGATAGATAGATACAGATAGGTAGGTAGGTAGGTAGATAGATAGATACAGATAGGTAGGTAGGTAGATTGATAGATAGAGATATGTAGGTAGGTAGATAGATAGATAGAGATAGGTAGATAGGTAGATAGATAGAGATAGGTAGGTAGGTAGATAGATAGATAGAGATAGGTAGGTAGGTAGGTAGATAGATAGAGATAGGTAGGTAGGTAGATAGATAGGTAGAGATAGGTAGGTAGGTAGATTGATAGATACAGATAGGTAGGTAGGTAGATAGATACAGATATGTAGGTAGGTAGATAGACAGAGATAGGTAGGTAGGTAGGTAGATAGATAGAGATAGGTAGGTAGGTAGATTGATAGATACAGAAAGGTAGGTAGGTAGATAGATAGATATAGATAGGTAGGTAGGTAGATAAATAGATACAGATAGGTAGGTAGGTAGATAGATAGATACAGATATGTAGGTAGGTAGATAGACAGATAGAGATAGGTTGGTAGGTAGGTAGGTAGATAGATAGAGATAGGTAGGTAGGTAGGTAGGTAGAGATAGGTAGGTAGGTAGATAGAAAGAGATAGTTAGGTAGGTAGGTAGGTAGGTAGATAGATAGAGATAGGTAGGTAGGTAGGTAGATAGATAGAGATAGGTAGGTAGGTAGATAGATAGATACAGATAGGTAGGTAGGTAGATAGATAGATAGAGATAGGTAGGTATTTAGATAGATAGATAGACATAGGTAGGTAGGTAGATTGATAGATACAGATAGGTAGGTAGGTAGATAGATAGATACAGATAGGTAGGTAGGTAGATAGATAGATACAGATAGGTACGTAGGTAGATAGATAGATACAGATAGGTAGGTAGGTAGATAGATATATAGATAGAGATAGGTAGGTAGGTAGGTAGGTAGATAGATAGAGATAGGTAGGTAGGTAGGTAGATAGATAGATACAGATAGGTAGGTAGGTAGATAGATAGATACAGATAGGTAGGTAGGTAGATAGATAGATAGACATAGGTAGGTAGGTAGATTGATAGATACAGATAGGTAGGTAGGTAGATAGATAGATACAGATAGGTAGGTAGGTAGATAGATAGAGATAGGTAGGTAGAGAGATAGATAAATACAGATAGGTAGGTAGGTAGGTAGATAGATAGAGATAGGTAGGTAGGTAGATAGATAGATAGAGATAGGTAGGTAGGTTGATTGATAGATAGAGATAGGTAGGTAGGTAGATAGATAGATACAGATAGGTAGGCAGGTAGATAGATAGATACAGATAGGTAGGTAGGTAGGTAGGTAGATTGATAGATACAGATAGGTAGGTAGGTAGATAGATAGATACAGTTATGTAGGTAGGTAGGTAGATAGATAGATACAGATAGGTAGCTAGGTAGGTAGATAGATAGATACAGATAGGTAGGTAGGTAGATTGATAGATAGAGATAGGTAGGTAGGTAGATAGATAGATAGACATAGGTAGGTAGGTAGATTGATAGATACAGATAGGTAGGTAGGTAGATAGATAGATACAGATAGGTAGGTAGGTAGATAGATAGATAGAGATAGGTAGCTAGGTAGATTGATAGATACAGATAGGTAGGTAAGTAGATAGATAGATACAGATAGGTAGGTAGGTAGATTGATAGGTAGAGATATGTAGGTAGGTAGATAGATAGAGATAGGTAGGTAGGGAGATAGATAGATAGAGATAGGTAGGTAGGTAGGTAGATAGATAGAGATAGGTAGGTAGGTAGATAGATAGATAGAGATAGGTAGGTAGGTAGATTGATAGATACAGATAGGTAGGTAGGTAGATAGATACAGATAGGTAGGTAGGTAGATAGATAGATACAGATATGTAGGTAGGTAGATAGACAGATAGAGATAGGTAGGTAGGTAGGTAGATAGATAGAGATAGGTAGGTAGGTAGATTGATAGATACAGAAAGGTAGGTAGGTAGATAGATAGATACAGATAGGTAGGTAGGTAGATAGATAGATACAGTTATGTAGGTAGGTAGGTAGATAGATAGATACAGATAGGTAGGTAGGTAGATAGATAGATAGAGATAGATAGGTAGGTAGATAGATAGATTCAGATATGTAGGTACGTAGATAGAAAGATAGAGATAGATAGGTAGGTAGATAGATAGATACAGATAGGTAGGTAGGTAGGTAGATAGATAGATACAGATAGGTAGGTAGGTAGATTGATAGATAGAGATATGTAGGTAGGTAGATAGATAGATAGAGATAGGTAGATAGGTAGATAGATAGAGATAGGTAGGTAGGTAGATAGATAGATAGAGATAGGTAGGTAGGTAGGTAGATAGATAGAGATAGGTAGGTAGGTAGATAGATAGATAGAGATAGGTAGGTAGGTAGATTGATAGATACAGATAGGTAGGTAGGTAGATAGATACAGATATGTAGGTAGGTAGATAGACAGAGATAGGTAGGTAGGTAGGTAGATAGATAGAGATAGGTAGGTAGGTAGATTGATAGATACAGAAAGGTAGGTAGGTAGATAGATAGATACAGATAGGTAGGTAGGTAGATAAATAGATACAGATAGGTAGGTAGGTAGATAGATAGATACAGATATGTAGGTAGGTAGATAGACAGATAGAGATAGGTTGGTAGGTAGGTAGGTAGATAGATAGAGATAGGTAGGTAGGTAGGTAGGTAGAGATAGGTAGGTAGGTAGATAGAAAGAGATAGTTAGGTAGGTAGGTAGGTAGGTAGATAGATAGAGATAGGTAGGTAGGTAGGTAGATAGATAGAGATAGGTAGGTAGGTAGATAGATAGATACAGATAGGTAGGTAGGTAGATAGATAGATAGAGATAGGTAGGTATTTAGATAGATAGATAGACATAGGTAGGTAGGTAGATTGATAGATACAGATAGGTAGGTAGGTAGATAGATAGATACAGATAGGTAGGTAGGTAGATAGATAGATACAGATAGGTACGTAGGTAGATAGATAGATACAGATAGGTAGGTAGGTAGATAGATATATAGATAGAGATAGGTAGGTAGGTAGGTAGGTAGATAGATAGAGATAGGTAGGTAGGTAGGTAGATAGATAGATAGAGATAGGTAGGTAGGTAGATAGATAGATACAGATAGGTAGGTAGGTAGATAGATAGATACAGATAGGTAGGTAGGTAGATAGATAGATAGACATAGGTAGGTAGGTAGATTGATAGATACAGATAGGTAGGTAGGTAGATAGATAGATACAGATAGGTAGGTAGGTAGATAGATAGAGATAGGTAGGTAGAGAGATAGATAAATACAGATAGGTAGGTAGGTAGGTAGATAGATAGAGATAGGTAGGTAGGTAGATAGATAGATAGAGATAGGTAGGTAGGTTGATTGATAGATAGAGATAGGTAGGTAGGTAGATAGATAGATACAGATAGGTAGGCAGGTAGATAGATAGATACAGATAGGTAGGTAGGTAGGTAGGTAGATTGATAGATACAGATAGGTAGGTAGGTAGATAGATAGATACAGTTATGTAGGTAGGTAGGTAGATAGATAGATACAGATAGGTAGCTAGGTAGGTAGATAGATAGATACAGATAGGTAGGTAGGTAGATTGATAGATACAGATAGGTAGGTAGGTAGATAGATAGATAGACATAGGTAGGTAGGTAGATTGATAGATACAGATAGGTAGGTAGGTAGATAGATAGATACAGAAAGGTAGGTAGGTAGATAGATAGATAGAGATAGGTAGGTAGATAGATAGATAAATACAGATAGGTAGGTAGGTAGGTAGATAGATAGAGATAGGTAGGTAGGTAGATAGATAGATAGAGATAGGTAGGTAGGTAGATTGATAGATAGAGATAGGTAGGTAGGTAGATAGATAGATAGACATAGGTAGGTAGGTAGATTGATAAATACAGATAGGTAGGTATGTAGATAGATAGATACAGATAGGTAGGTAGGTAGATAGATAGATAGAGATAGGTAGCTAGGTAGATTGATAGATACAGATAGGTAGGTAGGTAGATAGATAGATAGAGATAGGTAGGTAGGTAGATTGATAGATAGAGATAGGTAGGTAGGTAGATTGATAGATACAGATAGGTAGGTAGGTAGATAGATAGATACAGATAGGTAGGTAGGTAGATAGATAGATAGAGATAGGTAGGTAGGTAGATTGAGAGATACAGATAGGTAGGTAGGTAGATAGATAGATAGAGATAGGTAGGTAGGTAGATTGAAAGATACAGATAGGTAGGTAGATAGATACAGATAGGTAGGTAGGTAGATTGATAGATAGAGATAGGTAGGTAGGTAGAAAGATAGATACAGATAGGTAGGTAGGTAGATAGATAGATACAGTTATGTAGGTAGGTAGGTAGATAGATAGATACAGATAGGTAGCTAGGTAGGTAGATAGATAGATACAGATAGGTAGGTAGGTAGATTGATAGATGGAGATAGGTAGGTAGGTAGATAGATAGATAGACATAGGTAGGTAGGTAGATTGATAGATACAGATAGGTAGGTAGGTAGATAGATAGATACAGATAGGTAGGTATGTAGATAGATAGATAGAGATAGGTAGCTAGGTAGATTGATAGATACAGATAGGTAGGTAGGTAGATAGATAGATACAGATAGGTAGGTAGGTAGATTGATAGATAGAGATATGTAGGTAGGTAGATAGATAGATAGAGATAGGTAGATAGGTAGATAGATAGAGATAGGTAGGTAGGTAGATAGATAGAGATAGGTAGGTAGGTAGGTAGATAGATAGAGATAGGTAGGTAGGTAGGTAGATAGATAGAGATAGGTAGGTAGGTAGATAGATAGAGATAGGTAGGTAGGTAGATTGATAGATACAGATAGGTAGGTAGGTAGATAGGTAGATACAGATAGGTAGGTAGGTAGATAGATAGATACAGATATGTAGGTAGGTATATAGACAGATAGAGATAGGTAGGTAGGTAGGTAGGTAGATTGATAGAGATAGGTAGGTAGGTAGGTAGGTAGAGATAGGTAGGTAGGTAGATAGAAAGAGATAGTTATGTAGGTAGGTAGATAGATACAGATAGGTAGGTAGGTAGATAGATAGAGATAGGTAGGTAGGTAGGTAGATAGATAGAGATAGGTAGGTAGGTAGATAGATAGATAGAGATAGGTAGGTAGGTAGATAGATAGATACAGATAGGTAGGTAGGTAGATAGATAGATAGATAGAGATAGGTAGGTAGGTAGATAGATAGAGATAGGTAGGTAGGTAGGTAGATAGATAGATAGAGATAGGTAGGTAGGTAGGTAGATAGATAGATAGAGATAGGTAGGTAGGTAGATAGATAGATACAGATAGGTAGGTAGGTAGATAGATAGATACAGATAGGTAGGTAGGTAGATAGATAGATAGACATAGGTAGGTAGGTAGATTGATAGATACAGATAGGTAGGTAGGTAGATAGATAGATACAGATAGGTAGGTAGGTAGATAGATAGATAGAGATAGGTAGGTAGATAGATAGATAAATACAGATAGGTAGGTAGGTAGGTAGATAGATAGAGATAGGTAGGTAGGTAGATAGGTAGATAGAGATAGGTAGGTAGGTAGATTGATAGATAGAGATAGGTAGATAGGTAGATAGATAGATAGACATAGGTAGGTAGGTAGATTGATAGATACAGATAGGTAGGTATGTAGATAGATAGATACAGATAGGTAGGTAGGTAGATAGATAGAGATAGGTAGCTAGGTAGATTGATAGATACAGATAGGTAGGTAGGTAGATAGATAGATAGAGATAGGTAGGTAGGTAGATTGATAGATAGAGATAGGTAGGTAGGTAGATTGATAGATACAGATAGGTAGGTAGGTAGATAGATAGATACAGATAGGTAGGTAGGTAGATAGATAGATACAGATAGGTAGGTAGGTAGATAGATAGATAGAGATAGGTAGGTAGGTAGGTAGATTGAGAGATACAGATATGTAGGTAGGTAGATAGATAGATAGAGATAGGTAGGTAGGTAGATTGAAAGATACAGATAGGTAGGTAGGTAGATAGATAGATACAGATAGGTAGGTAGGTAGATTGATAGATAGAGATAGGTAGGTAGGTAGATTGATAGATACAGATAGGTAGGTAGGTAGATAGATAGATACAGATAGGTAGGTAGGTAGATAGATAGATACAGTTCTGTAGGTAGGTAGATAGATAGATAGATAGATAGATAGAGATAGGTAGCTAGGTAGATTGATAGATACAGATAGGTAGGTAGGTAGATAGATAGATACAGATAGGTAGGTAGATAGATAGATAAATACAGATAGGTAGGTAGGTAGATAGATAGAGATAGGTAGGTAGGTAGATAGATAGATAGAGATAGGTAGGTAGGTAGATAGATAGATACAGATAGGTAGGTAGGTAGATAGATAGATACAGATATGTAGGTAGGTAGATAGACAGATAGAGATAGGTAGGTAGATAGATAGATAAATACAGATAGGTAGGTAGGAAGATAGATAGATAGAGATAGGTAGGTAGGTAGATAGATAGATAGAGATAGGTAGGTAGGTAGATTGATAGATAGAGATAGGTAGGTAGGTAGATAGATAGATAGACATAGGTAGGTAGGTAGATTGATAGATACAGATAGGTAGGTCGGTAGATAGATAGATACAGATAGGTAGGTAGGGAGATAGATAGATAGAGATAGGTAGCTAGGTAGATTGATAGATACAGATAGGTAGGTAGGTAGATAGATAGATAGAGATAGGTAGGTAGGTAGATTGATAGATAGAGATAGGTAGGTAGGTAGATAGATAGATACAGATAGGTAGGTAGGTAGATAGATAGATAGAGATAGGTAGGTAGGTAGATTGATAGATACAGATAGGTAGGTAGGTAGATAGATAGATAGAGATAGGTAGGTAGGTAGATTGAAAGATACAGATAGGTAGGTAGGTAGATAGATAGATACAGATAGGTAGGTAGGTAGATTGATAGATAGAGATAGGTAGGTAGGTAGATAGATAGATACAGATAGGTAGGTAGGTAGATAGATAGATACAGATAGGTAGGTAGGTAGATAGATAGATACAGATAGGTAGGTAGGTAGATAGATAGATAGAGATAGGTAGGTAGGTAGATTGATAGATACAGATAGGTAGGTAGGTAGATAGATAGATAGAGATAGGTAGGTAGGTAGATAGATAGATACAGATAGGTAGGTAGGTAGATTGAGAGATACAGATAGGTAGGTACGTAGATAGATAGATAGAGATAGGTAGGTAGGTAGATTGATAGATACAGATAGGTAGGTAGGTAGATAGATAGATAGAGATAGGTAGGTAGGTAGATTGATAGATAGAGATAGGTAGGTAGGTAGATAGATAGATACAGATAGGTAGGTAGGTAGATAGATAGATACAGATAGGTAGGTAGGTAGATAGATAGACATAGGTAGGTAGGTAGATTGATAGATACAGATAGGTAGGTGGGTAGATAGATAGATACAGATAGGTAGGTAGGTAGATAGATAGATAGAGATAGGTAGGTAGATAGATAGATAAATACAGATAGGTAGGTAGGTAGGTAGATAGATAGAGATAGGTAGGTAGGTAGATAGATAGATAGAGATAGGTAGGTAGGTAGATTGATAGATAGAGATAGGTAGGTAGGTAGATAGATAGATAGACATAGGTAGGTAGGTAGATTGATAGATACAGATAGGTAGGTATGTAGATAGATAGATACAGATAGGTAGGTAGGTAGATAGATAGATAGATAGAGATAGGTAGCTAGGTAGATTGATAGATACAGATAGGTAGGTAGGTAGATAGATAGATAGAGATAGGTAGGTAGGTAGATTGATAGATAGAGATAGGTAGGTAGGTAGATTGATAGATACAGATAGGTAGGTAGGTAGATAGATAGATACAGATAGGTAGGTAGGTAGATAGATAGATACAGATAGGTAGGTAGGTAGATAGATAGATAGAGATAGGTAGGTAGGTAGATTGAGAGATACAGATAGGTAGGTACGTAGATAGATAGATAGAGATAGGTAGGTAGGTAGATTGATAGATACAGATAGGTAGGTAGGTAGATAGATAGATAGAGATAGGTAGCTAGGTAGATTGATAGATACAGATAGGTAGGTAGGTAGATAGATAGATACAGATAGGTAGGTAGGTAGATAGATAGATAGAGATAGGTAGGTAGGTAGATAGATAGAGATAGGTAGGTAGGTAGGTAGATAGATAGATAGAGATAGGTAGGTAGGTAGGTAGATAGATAGATAGAGATAGGTAGGTAGGTAGATAGATAGATACAGATAGGTAGGTAGGTAGATAGATAGATACAGATAGGTAGGTAGGTAGATAGATAGATACAGATAGGTAGGTAGGTAGATAGATAGATAGACATAGGTAGGTAGGTAGATTGATAGATACAGATAGGTAGGTAGGTAGATAGATAGATACAGAAAGGTAGGTAGGTAGATAGATAGATAGAGATAGGTAGGTAGATAGATAGATAAATACAGATAGGTAGGTAGGTAGGTAGATAGATAGAGATAGGTAGGTAGGTAGATAGATAGATAGAGATAGGTAGGTAGGTAGATTGATAGATAGAGATAGGTAGGTAGGTAGATAGATAGATAGACATAGGTAGGTAGGTAGATTGATAAATACAGATAGGTAGGTATGTAGATAGATAGATACAGATAGGTAGGTAGGTAGATAGATAGATAGAGATAGGTAGCTAGGTAGATTGATAGATACAGATAGGTAGGTAGGTAGATAGATAGATAGAGATAGGTAGGTAGGTAGATTGATAGATAGAGATAGGTAGGTAGGTAGATTGATAGATACAGATAGGTAGGTAGGTAGATAGATAGATACAGATAGGTAGGTAGGTAGATAGATAGATAGAGATAGGTAGGTAGGTAGATTGAGAGATACAGATAGGTAGGTAGGTAGATAGATAGATAGAGATAGGTAGGTAGGTAGATTGAAAGATACAGATAGGTAGGTAGATAGATACAGATAGGTAGGTAGGTAGATTGATAGATAGAGATAGGTAGGTAGGTAGAAAGATAGATACAGATAGGTAGGTAGGTAGATAGATAGATACAGTTATGTAGGTAGGTAGGTAGATAGATAGATACAGATAGGTAGCTAGGTAGGTAGATAGATAGATACAGATAGGTAGGTAGGTAGATTGATAGATGGAGATAGGTAGGTAGGTAGATAGATAGATAGACATAGGTAGGTAGGTAGATTGATAGATACAGATAGGTAGGTAGGTAGATAGATAGATACAGATAGGTAGGTATGTAGATAGATAGATAGAGATAGGTAGCTAGGTAGATTGATAGATACAGATAGGTAGGTAGGTAGATAGATAGATACAGATAGGTAGGTAGGTAGATTGATAGATAGAGATATGTAGGTAGGTAGATAGATAGATAGAGATAGGTAGATAGGTAGATAGATAGAGATAGGTAGGTAGGTAGATAGATAGAGATAGGTAGGTAGGTAGGTAGATAGATAGAGATAGGTAGGTAGGTAGGTAGATAGATAGAGATAGGTAGGTAGGTAGATAGATAGAGATAGGTAGGTAGGTAGATTGATAGATACAGATAGGTAGGTAGGTAGATAGGTAGATACAGATAGGTAGGTAGGTAGATAGATAGATACAGATATGTAGGTAGGTATATAGACAGATAGAGATAGGTAGGTAGGTAGGTAGGTAGATTGATAGAGATAGGTAGGTAGGTAGGTAGGTAGAGATAGGTAGGTAGGTAGATAGAAAGAGATAGTTATGTAGGTAGGTAGATAGATACAGATAGGTAGGTAGGTAGATAGATAGAGATAGGTAGGTAGGTAGGTAGATAGATAGAGATAGGTAGGTAGGTAGATAGATAGATAGAGATAGGTAGGTAGGTAGATAGATAGATACAGATATGTAGGTAGGTAGATAGATAGATAGAGATAGGTAGGTAGTTAGATAGATAGATAGACATAGGTAGGTAGGTAGATAGATAGATACAGATAGGTAGGTAGGTAGATAGATAGATACAGATAGGTAGGTAGGTAGATAGATAGATACAGATAGGTAGGTAGGTAGATATATAGATAGATAGAGATAGGTAGGTAGGTAGATAGATAGAGATAGGTAGGTAGGTAGGTAGATAGATAGATAGAGATAGGTAGGTAGGTAGGTAGATAGATAGATAGAGATAGGTAGGTAGGTAGATAGATAGATACAGATAGGTAGGTAGGTAGATAGATAGATACAGATAGGTAGGTAGGTAGATAGATAGATAGACATAGGTAGGTAGGTAGATTGATAGATACAGATAGGTAGGTAGGTAGATAGATAGATACAGATAGGTAGGTAGGTAGATAGATAGATAGAGATAGGTAGGTAGATAGATAGATAAATACAGATAGGTAGGTAGGTAGGTAGATAGATAGAGATAGGTAGGTAGGTAGATAGGTAGATAGAGATAGGTAGGTAGGTAGATTGATAGATAGAGATAGGTAGATAGGTAGATAGATAGATAGACATAGGTAGGTAGGTAGATTGATAGATACAGATAGGTAGGTATGTAGATAGATAGATACAGATAGGTAGGTAGGTAGATAGATAGAGATAGGTAGCTAGGTAGATTGATAGATACAGATAGGTAGGTAGGTAGATAGATAGATAGAGATAGGTAGGTAGGTAGATTGATAGATAGAGATAGGTAGGTAGGTAGATTGATAGATACAGATAGGTAGGTAGGTAGATAGATAGATACAGATAGGTAGGTAGGTAGATAGATAGATACAGATAGGTAGGTAGGTAGATAGATAGATAGAGATAGGTAGGTAGGTAGGTAGATTGAGAGATACAGATATGTAGGTAGGTAGATAGATAGATAGAGATAGGTAGGTAGGTAGATTGAAAGATACAGATAGGTAGGTAGGTAGATAGATAGATACAGATAGGTAGGTAGGTAGATTGATAGATAGAGATAGGTAGGTAGGTAGATTGATAGATACAGATAGGTAGGTAGGTAGATAGATAGATACAGATAGGTAGGTAGGTAGATAGATAGATACAGTTCTGTAGGTAGGTAGATAGATAGATAGATAGATAGATAGATAGATAGATAGAGATAGGTAGCTAGGTAGATTGATAGATACAGATAGGTAGGTAGGTAGATAGATAGATACAGATAGGTAGGTAGATAGATAGATAAATACAGATAGGTAGGTAGGTAGATAGATAGAGATAGGTAGGTAGGTAGATAGATAGATAGAGATAGGTAGGTAGGTAGATAGATAGATACAGATAGGTAGGTAGGTAGATAGATAGATACAGATATGTAGGTAGGTAGATAGACAGATAGAGATAGGTAGGTAGATAGATAGATAAATACAGATAGGTAGGTAGGAAGATAGATAGATAGAGATAGGTAGGTAGGTAGATAGATAGATAGAGATAGGTAGGTAGGTAGATTGATAGATAGAGATAGGTAGGTAGGTAGATAGATAGATAGACATAGGTAGGTAGGTAGATTGATAGATACAGATAGGTAGGTCGGTAGATAGATAGATACAGATAGGTAGGTAGGGAGATAGATAGATAGAGATAGGTAGCTAGGTAGATTGATAGATACAGATAGGTAGGTAGGTAGATAGATAGATAGAGATAGGTAGGTAGGTAGATTGATAGATAGAGATAGGTAGGTAGGTAGATAGATAGATACAGATAGGTAGGTAGGTAGATAGATAGATAGAGATAGGTAGGTAGGTAGATTGATAGATACAGATAGGTAGGTAGGTAGATAGATAGATAGAGATAGGTAGGTAGGTAGATTGAAAGATACAGATAGGTAGGTAGGTAGATAGATAGATACAGATAGGTAGGTAGGTAGATTGATAGATAGAGATAGGTAGGTAGGTAGATAGATAGATACAGATAGGTAGGTAGGTAGATAGATAGATACAGATAGGTAGGTAGGTAGATAGATAGATACAGATAGGTAGGTAGGTAGATAGATAGATAGAGATAGGTAGGTAGGTAGATAGATAGATAGAGATAGGTAGGTAGGTAGATAGATAGATACAGATAGGTAGGTAGGTAGATTGATAGATACAGATAGGTAGGTAGGTAGATAGATAGATACAGATAGGTAGGTAGGTAGATAGATAGATACAGTTATGTAGGTAGGTAGGTAGATAGATAGATACAGATAGGTAGGTAGGTAGATAGATAGATAGAGATAGATAGGTATGTAGATAGATAGATTCAGATAGGTAGGTACGTAGATAGAAAGATAGAGATAGATAGGTAGGTAGATAGTTAGATACAGATAGGTAGGTAGGTAGATAGATAGATACAGATAGGTAGGTAGGTAGATTGATAGATAGAGATATGTAGGTAGGTAGATAGATAGATAGAGATAGGTAGATAGGTAGATAGATAGAGATAGGTAGGTAGGTAGATAGATAGATAGAGATAGGTAGGTAGGTAGGTAGATAGATAGAGATAGGTAGGTAGGTAGATAGATAGAGATAGGTAGGTAGGTAGATTGATAGATACAGATAGGTAGGTAGGTAGATAGATACAGATATGTAGGTAGGTAGATAGACAGAGATAGGTAGGTAGGTAGGTAGATAGATAGAGATAGGTAGGTAGGTAGATTGATAGATACAGAAAGGTAGGTAGGTAGATAGATAGATACAGATAGGTAGGTAGGTAGATAAATAGATACAGATAGGTAGGTAGGTAGATAGATAGATACAGATATGTAGGTAGGTAGATAGACAGATAGAGATAGGTTGGTAGGTAGGTAGGTAGATAGATAGAGATAGGTAGGTAGGTAGGTAGGTAGAGATAGGTAGGTAGGTAGATAGAAAGAGATAGTTAGGTAGGTAGGTAGATAGATACAGATAGGTAGGTAGGTAGATAGATAGAGATAGGTAGGTAGGTAGGTAGATAGATAGAGATAGGTAGGTAGGTAGATAGATAGATACAGATAGGTAGGTAGGTAGATAGATAGATAGAGATAGGTAGGTATTTAGATAGATAGATAGACATACGTAGGTAGGTAGATTGATAGATACAGATAGGTAGGTAGGTAGATAGATAGATACAGATAGGTAGGTAGGTAGATAGATAGATACAGATAGGTACGTAGGTAGATAGATAGATACAGATAGGTAGGTAGGTAGATAGATATATAGATAGAGATAGGTAGGTAGGTAGGTAGGTAGATAGATAGAGATAGGTAGGTAGGTAGGTAGATAGATAGATAGAGATAGGTAGGTAGGTAGATAGATAGATACAGATAGGTAGGTAGGTAGATAGATAGATACAGATAGGTAGGTAGGTAGATAGATAGATAGACATAGGTAGGTAGGTAGATTGATAGATACAGATAGGTAGGTAGGTAGATAGATAGATACAGATAGGTAGGTAGGTAGATAGATAGAGATAGGTAGGTAGAGAGATAGATAAATACAGATAGGTAGGTAGGTAGGTAGATAGATAGAGATAGGTAGGTAGGTAGATAGATAGATAGAGATAGGTAGGTAGGTTGATTGATAGATAGAGATAGGTAGGTAGGTAGATAGATAGATACAGATAGGTAGGCAGGTAGATAGATAGATACAGATAGGTAGGTAGGTAGGTAGGTAGATTGATAGATACAGATAGGTAGGTAGGTAGGTAGATAGATACAGTTATGTAGGTAGGTAGGTAGATAGATAGATACAGATAGGTAGCTAGGTAGGTATATAGATAGATACAGATAGGTAGGTAGGTAGATTGATAGATAGAGATAGGTAGGTAGGTAGATAGATAGATAGACATAGGTAGGTAGGTAGATTGATAGATACAGATAGGTAGGTAGGTAGATAGATAGATACAGATAGGTAGGTAGGTAGATAGATAGATAGAGATAGGTAGCTAGGTAGATTGATAGATACAGATAGGTAGGTAAGTAGATAGATAGATACAGATAGGTAGGTAGGTAGATTGATAGATAGAGATATGTAGGTAGGTAGATAGATAGAGATAGGTAGGTAGGGAGATAGATAGATAGAGATAGGTAGGTAGGTAGATAGATAGAGATAGGTAGGTAGGTAGATAGATAGATAGAGATAGGTAGGTAGGTAGATTGATAGATACAGATAGGTAGGTAGGTAGATAGATACAGATAGGTAGGTAGGTAGATAGATAGATACAGATAGGTAGGTAGGTAGATAGATAGATACAGTTATGTAGGTAGGTAGGTAGATAGATAGATACAGATAGGTAGGTAGGTAGATAGATAGATAGAGATAGATAGGTAGGTAGATAGATAGATAGATAGATACAGATAGGTAGGTAGGTAGATAGGTAGATAGAGATAGATAGGTAGGTAGATAGATAGATACAGATAGGTAGGTAGGTAGATAGATAGATACAGATAGGTAGGTAGGTAGATAGATAGATAGAGATAGGTGGGTAGGTAGGTAGATAGATAGAGATAGGTAGGTAGCTAGGTAGATAGATAGATAGAGATAGGTAGGTAGGTAGATAGATAGATAGATAGAGATAGGTAGGTAGGTAGATTGATAGATACAGATAGGTAGGTAGGTAGATAGATAGATACAGATAGGTAGGTAGGTAGATAGATAGATACAGATAGGATGGTAGGTAGGTAGATAGATAGAGATAAGTAGATAGGTAGATAGATAGATAGAGATAGGTAGGTAGATAGATTGATAGATACAGATAGGTAGATAGGTAGATTGATAGAGACAGATAGGTAGGTAGGTAGATATATAGATACAGATAGGTAGGTAGGTAGATAGATAAATACAGATAGGTAGGTAGGTAGATAGATAAATACAGATAGGTAGGTAGGTAGATAGATAGATAGATAGATAGAGATAGGTAGGTAGGTAGATTGATAGATACAGATAGGTAGGTAGGTAGATAGATAGATACAGATAGGTAGGTAGGTAGATTGATAGATAGAGATATGTAGGTAGGTAGATAGATAGATAGAGATAGGTAGATAGGTAGATAGATAGAGATAGGTAGCTAGGTAGATTGATAGATACAGATAGGTAGGTAGGTAGATAGATAGAGATAGGTAGGTAGGTAGGTAGGTAGAAAGAGATAGGTAGGTAGGTAGATAGATAGATAGAGATAGGTAGGTAGGTAGATAGATAGATACAGATAGGTAGGTAGGTAGATAGATAGAGATAGGTAGGTAGTTAGATAGATAGATAGACATAGGTAGGTAGGTAGATAGATAGATACAGATAGGTAGGTAGGTAGATAGATAGATACAGATAGGTAGGTAGGTAGATAGATAGATACAGATAGGTAGGTAGGTAGATAGATAGATAGAGATAGGTAGGTAGGTAGTTAGATAGAGATAGGTAGGTAGGTAGGTAGATAGATAGATAGAGATAGGTAGGTAGGTAGATAGATAGATAGAGATAGGTAGGTAGGTAGATAGATAGATACAGATAGGTAGGTAGGTAGATAGATAGATACAGATAGGTAGGTAGGTAGATAGATAGATACAGATAGGTAGGTAGGTAGATAGATAGATAGACATAGGTAGGTAGGTAGATTGATAGATACAGATAGGTAGGTAGGTAGATAGATAGATACAGATAGGTAGGTAGGTAGATAGATAGATAGAGATTGGTAGGTAGAAGAAAGATAAATACAGATAGGTAGGTAGGTAGGTAGATAAATAGAGATAGGTAGGTAGGTAGATAGATAGATAGAGATAGGTAGGTAGGTAGATTGATAGATAGAGATAGGTAGGTAGGTAGATAGATAGATAGACATAGGTAGGTAGGTAGATTGATAGATACAGATAGGTAGGTATGTAGATAGATAGATACAGATAGGTAGGTAGGTAGATAGATAGATAGATAGAGATAGGTAGCTAGGTAGATTGATAGATACAGATAGGTAGGTAGGTAGATAGATAGATAGAGATAGGTAGGTAGGTAGATTGATAGATAGAGATAGGTAGGTAGGTAGATTGATAGATACAGATAGGTAGGTAGGTAGATAGATAGATACAGATAGGTAGGTAGGTAGATAGATAGATACAGATAGGTAGGTAGGTAGATAGATAGATAGATAGAGATAGGTAGGTAGGTAGATTGAGAGATACAGATAGGTAGGTACGTAGATAGATAGATAGAGATAGGTAGGTAGGTAGATTGATAGATACAGATAGGTAGGTAGGTAGATAGATAGATAGAGAAAGGTAGCTAGGTAGATTGATAGATACAGATAGGTAGGTAGGTAGATAGATAGATACAGATAGGTAGGTAGGTAGATAGATAGATAGAGATAGGTAGGTAGGTAGATAGATAGAGATAGGTAGGTAGGTAGGTAGATAGATAGATAGAGATAGGTAGGTAGGTAGGTAGATAGATAGATAGAGATAGGTAGGTAGGTAGATAGATAGATACAGATAGGTAGGTAGGTAGATAGATAGATACAGATAGGTAGGTAGGTAGATAGATAGATACAGATAGGTAGGTAGGTAGATAGATAGATAGACATAGGTAGGTAGGTAGATTGATAGATACAGATAGGTAGGTAGGTAGATAGATAGATACAGAAAGGTAGGTAGGTAGATAGATAGATAGAGATAGGTAGGTAGATAGATAGATAAATACAGATAGGTAGGTAGGTAGGTAGATAGATAGAGATAGGTAGGTAGGTAGATAGATAGATAGAGATAGGTAGGTAGGTAGATTGATAGATAGAGATAGGTAGGTAGGTAGATAGATAGATAGACATAGGTAGGTAGGTAGATTGATAGATACAGATAGGTAGGTATGTAGATAGATAGATACAGATAGGTAGGTAGGTAGATAGATAGATAGAGATAGGTAGCTAGGTAGATTGATAGATACAGATAGGTAGGTAGTTAGATAGATAGATAGAGATAGGTAGGTAGGTAGATTGATAGATAGAGATAGGTAGGTAGGTAGATTGATAGATACAGATAGGTAGGTAGGTAGATAGATAGATACAGATAGGTAGGTAGGTAGATAGATAGATACAGATAGGTAGGTAGGTAGATAGATAGATAGAGATAGGTAGGTAGGTAGATTGAGAGATACAGATAGGTAGGTAGGTAGATAGATAGATAGAGATAGGTAGGTAGGTAGATTGAAAGATACAGATAGGTAGGTAGATAGATACAGATAGGTAGGTAGGTAGATTGATAGATAGAGATAGGTAGGTAGGTAGATAGATAGATAGACATAGGTAGGTAGGTAGATTGATAGATACAGATAGGTAGGTAGGTAGATAGATAGATACAGATAGGTAGGTATGTAGATAGATAGATAGAGATAGGTAGCTAGATAGATTGATAGATACAGATAGGTAGGTAGGTAGATAGATAGATACAGATAGGTAGGTAGGTAGATTGATAGATAGAGATATGTAGGTAGGTAGATAGATAGATAGAGATAGGTAGATAGGTAGATAGATAGAGATAGGTAGGTAGGTAGGTAGATAGATAGAGATAGGTAGGTAGGTAGGTAGATAGATAGAGATAGGTAGGTAGGTAGATAGATAGAGATAGGTAGGTAGGTAGATTGATAGATACAGATAGGTAGGTAGGTAGATAGATAGATACAGATAGGTAGGTAGGTAGATAGATAGATACAGATATGTAGGTAGGTATATAGACAGATAGAGATAGGTAGGTAGGTAGGTAGGTAGATTGATAGAGATAGGTAGGTAGGTAGGTAGGTAGAGATAGGTAGGTAGGTAGATAGAAAGAGATAGTTATGTGGGTAGGTAGATAGATACAGATAGGTAGGTAGGTAGATAGATAGAGATAGGTAGGTAGGTAGGTAGATAGATAGAGATAGGTAGGTAGGTAGATAGATCGATAGAGATAGGTAGGTAGGTAGATAGATAGATACAGATATGTAGGTAGGTAGATAGATAGATAGAGATAGGTAGGTAGTTAGATAGATAGATAGACATAGGTAGGTAGGTAGATAGATAGATACAGATAGGTAGGTAGGTAGATAGATAGATACAGATAGGTAGGTAGGTAGATAGATAGATACAGATAGGTAGGTAGGTAGATAGATAGATAGATAGAGATAGGTAGGTAGGTAGATAGATAGAGATAGGTAGGTAGGTAGGTAGATAGATAGATAGAGATAGGTAGGTAGGAAGGTAGATAGATAGATAGAGATAGGTAGGTAGGTAGGTAGATAGATAGATACAGATAGGTAGGTAGGTAGATAGATAGATACAGATAGGTAGGTAGGTAGATAGATAGATAGACATAGGTAGGTAGGTAGATTGATAGATACAGATAGGTAGGTAGGTAGATAGATAGATACAGATAGGTAGGTAGGTAGATAGATAGAGATAGGTAGGTAGGTAGATAGGTAGATAGAGATAGGTAGGTAGGTAGATTGATAGATAGAGATAGGTAGGTAGGTAGATAGATAGATAGACATAGGTAGGTAGGTAGATTGATAGATACAGATAGGTAGGTAGGTAGATAGATAGATACAGATAGGTAGGTAGGGAGATAGATAGATAGAGATAGGTAGCTAGGTAGATTGATAGATACAGATAGGTAGGTAGGTAGATAGATAGATAGAGATAGGTAGGTAGGTAGATTGATAGATACAGATAGGTAGGTAGGTAGATAGATAGATACAGATAGGTAGGTAGGTAGATAGATAGATAGAGATAGGTAGATAGGTAGATTGATAGATACAGATAGGTAGGTAGGTAGATAGATAGATAGAGATAGGTAGGTAGGTAGATTGAAAGATACAGATAGGTAGGTAGGTAGATAGATAGATACAGATAGGTAGGTAGGTAGATTGATAGATAGAGATAGGTAGGTAGGTAGATAGATAGATACAGATAGGTAGGTAGGTAGATAGATAGATACAGATAGGTAGGTAGGTAGATAGATAGATAGAGATAGGTAGGTAGGTAGATTGATAGATACAGATAGGTAGGTAGGTAGATAGATAGATAGAGATAGGTAGGTAGGTAGATTGAAAGATACAGATAGGTAGGTAGGTAGATTGATAGATAGAGATATGTAGGTAGGTAGATAGATAGATAGATAGAGATAGGTAGATAGGTAGATAGATAGAGATAGGTAGGTAGGTAGGTAGATAGATAGATAGAGATAGGTAGGTAGTTAGGTAGATAGATAGAGATAGGTAGGTAGGTAGGTAGGTAGATAGATAGAGATAGGTAGGTAGGTAGGTAGGTAGAGATAGGTAGGTAGGTAGATAGAAAGAGATAGTTAGGTAGGTAGGTAGATAGATACAGATAGGTAGGTAGGTAGATAGATAGAGATAGGTAGGTAGGTAGGTAGATAGATAGAGATAGGTAGGTAGGTAGATAGATAGATAGAGATAGGTAGGTAGGTAGATAGATAGATACAGATAGGTAGGTAGGTAGATAGATAGATAGAGATAGGTAGGTAGTTAGATAGATAGATAGACATAGGTAGGTAGGTAGATAGATAGATACAGATAGGTAGGTAGGTAGATAGATAGATACAGATAGGTACGTAGGTAGATAGATAGATACAGATAGGTAGGTAGGTAGATAGATAGATAGATAGATAGAGATAGGTAGGTAGGTAGGTAGATAGATAGAGATAGGTAGGTAAGTAGGTAGATAGATAGATACAGATAGGTAGGTAGGTAGATAGATAGATACAGATAGGTACGTAGGTAGATAGATAGGTACAGATAGGTAGGTAGGTAGATAGATAGATAGATAGAGATAGGTAGGTAGGTAGGTAGATAGATAGAGATAGGTAGGTAGGTAGGTAGATAGATAGATAGAAATAGGAAGGTAGGTAGATAGATAGATACAGATAGGTAGGTAGGTAGATAGATAGATACAGATAGGTAGGTAGGTAGATAGATAGATACAGATAGGTAGGTTGGTAGATAGATAGATAGACATAGGTAGGTAGGTAGATTGATAGATACAGATAGGTAGGTAGGTAGATAGATAGATACAGATAGGTAGGTAGGTAGATAGATAGATACAGATAGGTAGGTAGGTAGATAGATAGATACAGATAGGTATGTAGGTAGGCAGATAGATAGATAGAGATAGGTAGGTAGGTAGATAGATAGATAGAGATAGGTAGGTAGGTAGATAGATAGATAGAGATAGATAGGTAGGTAGATAGATAGATAGAGATAGGTAGGTAGGTAGATTGATAGATACAGATAGGTAGGTAGGTTGATAGATAGATACAGATAGGTAGGTAGGTAGATAGATAGATAGAGATAGGTAGGTAGGTAGGTAGATAGATAGAGATAGGTAGGTAGGTAGATTGATAGATACAGATAGGTAGGTAGGTAGATAGATAAATACAGATAGGTAGGTAGGTAGATTGATAGATAGAGATAGGTAGGTAGGTAGATTGATAGATACATATAGTTAGGTAGGTAGATAGATAGATACAGATAGGTAGGTAGGTAGATATATAGATACAGATAGGTATGTAGGTAGTTAGATAGATAGATAGAGATAGGTAGGTAGGTAGATAGATAGATAGAGATAGGTAGGTATGTAGATAGATAGATAGAGATAGATAGGTAGGTAGATAGATAGATAGAGATAGGTAGGTAGGTAGATAGATAGATAGAGATAGGTAGGTAGGTAGATAGATAGATACAGATAGGTAGGTAGGTAGATTGATAGATAGAGATATGTAGGTAGGTAGATAGATAGATAGAGATAGGTAGATAGGTAGATAGATAGAGATAGGTATGTAGGTAGATAGATAGATACAGATAGGTAGGTAGGTAGATCGATAGATACAGATATGTAGGTAAGTAGATAGACAGATAGAGATAGGTAGGTAGGTAGGTAGGTAGATAGATAGAGATAGGTAGGTAGGTAGGTAGGTAGAGATAGGTAGGTAGGTAGATAGAAAGAGATAGTTAGGTAGGTAGGTAGATAGATACAGATAGGTAGGTAGGTAGATAGATAGAGATAGATAGGTTGGTAGATAGATAGAGATAGGTAGGTAGGTAGATAGATAGATAGAGATAGGTAGGTAGGTAGATAGATAGATACAGATAGGTAGGTAGGTAGATAGATAGATAGAGATAGGTAGGTAGTTAGATAGATAGATAGACATAGGTAGGTAGGTAGATAGATAGATACAGATAGGTAGGTAGGTAGATAGATAGATACAGATAGGTACGTAGGTAGATAGATAGATACAGATAGGTAGGTAGGTAGATAGATAGATAGATAGAGATAGGTAGGTAGGTAGATAGATAGAGATAGGTAGGTAGGTAGGTAGATAGATAGATAGAGATAGGTAGGTAGGTAGATAGATAGATACAGATAGGTAGGTAGGTAGATAGATAGATACAGATAGGTAGGTAGGTAGATAGATAGATACAGATAGGTAGGTAGGTAGGTAGGTAGATAGATAGAGATAGGTAGGTAGGTAGATAGATAGATAGAGATAGGTAGGTAGGTAGTTTGATAGAGAGAGATAGGTAGGTAGGTAGATAGATAGATAGACATAGGTAGGTAGGTAGATTGATAGATACAGATAGGTAGGTAGGTAGATAGATAGATACAGATAGGTAGGTAGGTAGATAGATAGATAGAGATAGGTAGCTAGGTAGATTGATAGATACAGATAGGTAGGTAGGTAGATAGATAGATACAGATAGGTAGGTAGGTAGATTGATAGATAGAGATATGTAGGTAGGTAGATCGATAGATACAGATATGTAGGTAAGTAGATAGACAGATAGAGATAGGTAGGTAGGTAGGTAGGTAGATAGATAGAGATAGGTAGGTAGGTAGAGATAGGTAGGTAGGTAGATAGAAAGAGATAGTTAGGTAGGTAGGTAGATAGATACAGATAGGTAGGTAGGTAGATAGATAGAGATAGGTAGGTTGGTAGATAGATAGAGATAGGTAGGTAGGTAGATAGATAGATAGAGATAGGTAGGTAGGTAGATAGATAGATACAGATAGGTAGGTAGGTAGATAGATAGATACAGATAGGTAGGTAGATAGATAGATACAGATAGGTAGGTAGGTAGATAGATAGATAGACATAGGTAGGTAGGTAGATTGATAGATACAGATAGGTAGGTAGGTAGATAGATAGATACAGATAGGTAGGTAGGTAGATAGATAGATAGAGATAGGTAGGTAGGTAGATAGATAGATAGAGATAGGTAGGTAGGTAGTTTGATAGAGAGAGATAGGTAGGTAGGTAGATAGATAGATAGACATAGGTAGGTAGGTAGATTGATAGATACAGATAGGTAGGTAGGTAGATAGATAGATACAGATAGGTAGGTAGGTAGATAGATAGATAGAGATAGGTAGCTAGGTAGATTGATAGATACAGATAGGTAGGTAGGTAGATAGATAGATACAGATAGGTAGGTAGGTAGATTGATAGATAGAGATATGTAGGTAGGTAGATCGATAGATACAGATATGTAGGTAAGTAGATAGACAGATAGAGATAGGTAGGTAGGTAGGTAGGTAGATAGATAGAGATAGGTAGGTAGGTAGGTAGGTAGAGATAGGTAGGTAGGTAGATAGAAAGAGATAGTTAGGTAGGTAGGTAGATAGATACAGATAGGTAGGTAGGTAGATAGATAGAGATAGGTAGGTTGGTAGATAGATAGAGATAGGTAGGTAGGTAGATAGATAGATAGAGATAGGTAGGTAGGTAGATAGATAGATACAGATAGGTAGGTAGGTAGATAGATAGATACAGATAGGTAGGTAGATAGATAGATACAGATAGGTAGGTAGGTAGATAGATAGATAGACATAGGTAGGTAGGTAGATTGATAGATACAGATAGGTAGGTAGGTAGATAGATAGATACAGATAGGTAGGTAGGTAGATAGATAGATAGAGATAGGTAGCTTGGTAGATTGATAGATACAGATAGGTAGGTAGGTAGATAGATAGATAGAGATAGGTAGGTAGGTAGATTGATAGATACAGATAGGTAGGTAGGTAGATAGATAGATACAGATAGGTAGGTAGGTAGATAGATAGATACAGATAGGTAGTTAGGTAGATAGATAGAGATAGGTAGGTAGGTAGATTGATAGATACAGATAGGTAGGTAGGTAGATAGATAGATAGAGATAGGTAGGTAGGTAGATTGAAAGATACAGATAGGTAGGTAGGTAGATAGATAGATACAGATAGGTAGGTAGGTAGATTGATAGATAGAGATAGGTAGGTAGGTAGATTGATAGATACAGATAGGTAGGTAGGTAGATTGATAGATACAGATAGGTAGGTAGGTAGATAGATAGATACAGATAGGTAGGTAGGTAGATAGATAGATACAGATAGGTAGGTAGGTAGATAGATAGATAGAGATAGGTAGGTAGGTAGATTGATAGATACAGATAGGTAGGTAGGTAGATAGATAGATAGAGATAGGTAGGTAGGTAGATTGAAAGATACAGATAGGTAGGTAGGTAGATAGATAGATACAGATAGGTAGGTAGGTAGATAGATAGATACAGATATGTAGGTAGGTAGATAGATAGAGATAGGTAGGTAGGTAGATAGATAGAGATAGGTAGGTAGGTAGATAGATAGATAGAGATAGGTAGGTAGGTAGATACATAGATACAGATAGGTAGGTATGTGGATAGATAGATACAGATAGGTAGGTAGGTAGGTAGATAGATAGATAGAGATAGGTAGGTAGTTAGATAGATAGATAGACATAGGTAGGTAGGTAGATTGATAGATACAGATAGGTAGGTAGGTAGATAGATAGATACAGATAGGTACGTAGGTAGATAGATAGATACAGATAGGTAGGTAGGTAGATAGATAGATAGATAGAGATAGGTAGGTAGGTAGGTAGATAGATAGAGATAGGTAGGTAGGTAGGTAGATAGATAGATAGAGATAGGTAGGTAGGTAGATAGATAGATAGATACAGATAGGTAGGTAGGTAGATAGATAGATACAGATAGGTAGGTAGGTAGATAGATAGATACAGATCAGTAGGTAGTTAGATAGATAGATAGACATAGGTAGGTAGGTAGATAGATAGATACAGATAGGTAGGTAGGTAGATAGATAGATACAGATAGGTACGTAGGTAGATAGGTAGATACAGATAGGTAGGTAGGTAGATAGATAGATAGATAGATAGATAGTTAGATAGATAGATAGATAGAGATAGGTAGGTAGGTAGGTAGATAGATAGAGATAGGTAGGTAGGTAGGTAGATAGATAGATAGAGATAGGTATGTAGGTAGGTAGATAGATAGAGATAGGTAGGTAGGTAGATTGAAAGATACAGATAGGTAGGTAGGTAGATAGATAGATACAGATAGGTAGGTAGGTAGATTGATAGATAGAGATAGGTAGGTAGGTAGATTGATAGATACAGATAGGTAGGTAGGTAGATTGATAGATACAGATAGGTAGGTAGGTAGATAGATAGATACAGATAGGTAGGTAGGTAGATAGATAGATACAGATAGGTAGGTAGGTAGATAGATAGATAGAGATAGGTAGGTAGGTAGATTGATAGATACAGATAGGTAGGTAGGTAGATAGATAGATAGAGATAGGTAGGTAGGTAGATTGAAAGATACAGATAGGTAGGTAGGTAGATAGATAGATACAGATAGGTAGGTAGGTAGATAGATAGATACAGATCAGTAGGTAGTTAGATAGATAGATAGACATAGGTAGGTAGGTAGATAGATAGATACAGATAGGTAGGTAGGTAGATAGATAGATACAGATAGGTACGTAGGTAGATAGATAGATACAGATAGGTAGGTAGGTAGATAGATAGATAGAGTTAGGTAGGTAGGTAGGTAGGTACGTAGATAGATAGAGATAGGTAGGTAGGTAGATTGATAGATACAGATAGGTAGGTAGGTAGATAGATAGATACAGATAGGTAGGTAGGTAGATAGATAGATACAGTTATGTAGGTAGGTAGGTAGATAGATAGATACAGATAGGTAGGTAGGTAGATAGATAGATAGATAGATAGATAGATAGATAGATAGATAGATAGATAGATAGATAGATAGATAGATAGAGATAGGTAGGTAGGTAGGTAGATAGATAGAGATAGGTAGGTAGGTAGGTAGATAGATAGATAGAGATAGGTATGTAGGTAGGTAGATAGATAGAGATAGGTAGGTAGGTAGATGGATAGATAGAGATAGGTAGGTAGGTAGATTGATAGATACAGATAGGTATGTAGGTAGATAGATAGATACAGATAGGTAGGTAGGTAGATAGATAGATACAGATATGTAGGTAAGTAGATAGACAGATAGAGATAGGTAGGTAGGTAGGTAGGTAGATAGATAGAGATAGGTAGGTAGGTAGGTAGGTAGAGATAGGTAGGTAGGTAGATAGAAAGAGATAGTTAGGTAGGTAGGTAGATAGATACAGATAGGTAGGTAGGTAGATAGATAGAGATAGGTAGGTAGGTAGATAGATAGATAGAGATAGGTAGGTAGGTAGATAGATAGATACAGATAGGTAGGTAGGTAGACAGATAGATAGAGATAGGTAGGTAGTTAGATAGATAGATAGACATAGGTAGGTAGGTAGATAGATAGATACAGATAGGTAGGTAGGTAGATAGATAGATACAGATAGGTACGTAGGTAGATAGATAGATACAGATAGGTAGGTAGGTAGATAGATAGATAGATAGATAGATAGAGATAGGTAGGTAGGTAGGTAGATAGATAGAGATAGGTTGGTAGGTAGGTAGATAGATAGATAGAGATAGGTAGGTAGGTAGATATATAGATACAGATAGGTAGGTAGGTAGATAGATAGATACAGATAGGTAGGTAGGTAGATAGATACAGATAGGTAGGTAGGTAGATAGATAGATAGACATAGGTAGGTAGGTAGATTGATAGATACAGATAGGTAGATAGGTAGATAGATAGATACAGATAGGTAGGTAGGTAGATAGATAGATAGAGATAGGTAGGTAGATAGATAGATAAATACAGATAGGTAGGTAGGTAGGTAGATAGATAGAGATAGGTAGGTAGGTAGATAGATAGATAGAGATAGGTAGGTAGGTAGATTGATAGATAGAGATTGGTAGGTAGGTAGATAGATAGATAGACATAGGTAGGTAGGTAGATTGATAGATACAGATAGGTAGGTATGTAGATAGATAGATACAGATAGGTAGGTAGGTAGATAGATAGATAGATAGATAGAGATAGGTAGCTAGGTAGATTGATAGATACAGATAGGTAGGTAGGTAGATAGATAGATAGAGATAGGTAGGTAGGTAGATTGATAGATAGAGATAGGTAGGTAGGTAGATTGATAGATACAGATAGGTAGGTAGGTAGATAGATAGATACAGATAGGTAGGTAGGTAGATAGATAGATACAGATAGGTAGGTAGATAGATAGATAGAGATAGGTAGGTAGGTAGATTGATAGATACAGATAGGTAGGTAGGTAGATAGATAGATAGAGATAGGTAGGTAGGTAGATTGAAAGATACAGATAGGTAGGTAGGTAGATAGATAGATACAGATAGGTAGGTAGGTAGATAGATAGATAGAGATAGGTAGCTAGGTAGATTGATAGATACAGATAGGTAGGTAGGTAGATAGATAGATACAGATAGGTAGGTAGGTAGATTGATAGATAGAGATATGTAGGTAGGTAGATAGATAGATAGACATAGGTAGATAGGTAGATAGATAGAGATAGGTAGGTAGGTAGATAGATAGATAGAGATAGATAGGTAGGTAGGTAGATAGATAGAGATAGGTAGGTAGGTAGATAGATAGATAGATAGAGATAGGTAGGTAGGTAGATTGATAGATACAGATAGGTAGGTAGATAGACAGATAGAGATAGGTAGGTAGGTAGATAGACAGATAGAGATAGGTAGGTAGGTAGGTAGGTAGAGATAGGTAGGTAGGTAGATAGAAAGAGATAGTTAGGTAGGTAGGTAGGTAGGTAGATACAGATAGGTAGGTAGGTAGATAGATAGAGATAGGTAGGTAGGTAGGTAGATAGATAGAGATAGGTAGGTAGGTAGATAGATAGATAGAGATAGGTAGGTAGGTAGATACATAGATACAGATAGGTAGGTAGGTGGATAGATAGATACAGATAGGTAGGTAGGTAGATAGATAGATAGAGATAGGTAGGTAGTTAGATAGATAGATAGACATAGGTAGGTAGGTAGATTGATAGATACAGATAGGTAGGTAGGTAGATAGATAGATACAGATAGGTAGGTAGATAGATAGATAGATAGAGATAGGTAGGTAGGTAGATAGATAGATAGAGATAGGTAGGTAGGTAGATTGATAGATACAGATAGGTAGGTAGGTAGATAGATAGATACAGATAGGTAGGTAGGTAGATAGATAGATACAGTTATGTAGGTAGCTAGGTAGATAGATAGATACAGATAGGTAGCTAGGTAGGTAGATAGATAGATACAGATAGGTAGGTAGGTAGATTGAAAGATACAGATAGGTAGGTAGGTAGATAGATAGATACAGATAGGTAGGTAGGTAGATTGATAGATAGAGATAGGTAGGTAGGTAGATTGATAGATACAGATAGGTAGGTAGGTAGATTGATAGATACAGATAGGTAGGTAGGTAGATAGATAGATACAGATAGGTAGGTAGGTAGATAGATAGATACAGATAGGTAGGTAGGTAGATAGATAGATATAGGTAGGTAGGTAGATTGATAGATACAGATAGGTAGGTAGGTAGATAGATAGATAGAGATAGGTAGGTAGGTAGATTGAAAGATACAGATAGGTAGGTAGGTAGATAGATAGATACAGATAGGTAGGTAGGTAGATAGATAGATACAGATATGTAGGTAGGTAGATAGATAGAGATAGGTAGGTAGGTAGATAGATAGAGATAGGTAGGTAGGTAGATAGATAGATAGAGATAGGTAGGTAGGTAGATACATAGATACAGATAGGTAGGTAGGTGGATAGATAGATACAGATAGGTAGGTAGGTAGATAGATAGATAGAGATAGGTAGGTAGTTAGATAGATAGACATAGGTAGGTAGGTAGATTGATAGATACAGATAGGTAGGTAGGTAGATAGATAGATACAGATAGGTACGTAGGTAGATAGATAGATACAGATAGGTAGGTAGGTAGATAGATACATAGATAGAGATAGGTAGGTAGGTAGATAGATAGAGATAGGTAGGTAGGTAGGTAGATAGATAGATAGAGATAGGTAGGTAGGTAGATAGATAGATAGAGATAGGTAGGTAGGTAGGTAGATAGATAGAGATAGGTAGGTAGGTAGGTAGATTGATAGATACAGATAGGTAGGTAGGTAGATAGATAGATACAGATAGGTAGGTAGGTAGATAGATAGATACAGATAGGTAGGTAGGTAGATAGATAGATAGAGATAGGTAGGTAGGTAGATTGATTGATACAGATAGGTAGGTAGGTAGATAGATAGATAGAGATAGGTAGGTAGGTAGATTGAAAGATACAGATAGGTAGGTAGGTAGATAGATAGATACAGATAGGTAGGTAGGTAGATAGATAGATACAGATATGTAGGTAGGTAGATAGATAGAGATAGGTAGGTAGGTAGATAGATAGAGATAGGTAGGTAGGTAGATAGATAGATAGAGATAGGTAGGTAGGTAGATACATAGATACAGATAGGTAGGTAGGTGGATAGATAGATACAGATAGGTAGGTAGGTAGGTAGATAGATAGATAGAGATAGGTAGGTAGTTAGATAGATAGATAGACATAGGTAGGTAGGTAGATTGATAGATACAGATAGGTAGGTAGGTAGATAGATAGATACAGATAGGTACGTAGGTAGATAGATAGATACAGATAGGTAGGTAGGTAGATAGATAGATAGATAGAGATAGGTAGGTAGGTAGGTAGATAGATAGAGATAGGTAGGTAGGTAGGTAGATAGATAGATAGAGATAGGTAGGTAGGTAGATAGATAGATAGATACAGATAGGTAGGTAGGTAGATAGATAGATACAGATAGGTAGGTAGGTAGATAGATAGATACAGATCAGTAGGTAGTTAGATAGATAGATAGACATAGGTAGGTAGGTAGATAGATAGATACAGATAGGTAGGTAGGTAGATAGATAGATACAGATAGGTACGTAGGTAGATAGATAGATACAGATAGGTAGGTAGGTAGATAGATAGATAGATAGATAGATAGATAGATAGATAGATAGATAGATAGATAGATAGATAGATAGATAGATAGATAGATAGATAGAGATAGGTAGGTAGGTAGGTAGATAGATAGAGATAGGTAGGTAGGTAGGTAGATAGATAGATAGAGATAGGTATGTAGGTAGGTAGATAGATAGAGATAGGTAGGTAGGTAGATAGATAGATAGAGATAGGTAGGTAGGTAGATTGATAGATACAGATAGGTATGTAGGTAGATAGATAGATACAGATAGGTAGGTAGGTAGATAGATAGATACAGATATGTAGGTAAGTAGATAGACAGATAGAGATAGGTAGGTAGGTAGGTAGGTAGATAGATAGAGATAGGTAGGTAGGTAGGTAGGTAGAGATAGGTAGGTAGGTAGGTAGATAGAAAGAGATAGTTAGGTAGGTAGGTAGATAGATACAGATAGGTAGGTAGGTAGATAGATAGAGATAGGTAGGTAGGTAGATAGATAGAGATAGGTAGGTAGGTAGATAGATAGATAGAGATAGGTAGGTAGGTAGATAGATAGATACAGATAGGTAGGTAGGTAGACAGATAGATAGAGATAGGTAGGTAGTTAGATAGATAGATAGACATAGGTAGGTAGGTAGATAGATAGATACAGATAGGTAGGTAGGTAGATAGATAGATACAGATAGGTACGTAGGTAGATAGATAGATACAGATAGGTAGGTAGGTAGATAGATAGATAGATAGATAGATAGAGATAGGTAGGTAGGTAGGTAGATAGATAGAGATAGGTTGGTAGGTAGGTAGATAGATAGATAGAGATAGGTAGGTAGGTAGATAGATAGATACAGATAGGTAGGTAGGTAGATAGATAGATACAGATAGGTAGGTAGGTAGATAGATACAGATAGGTAGGTAGGTAGATAGATAGATAGACATAGGTAGGTAGGTAGATTGATAGATACAGATAGGTAGATAGGTAGATAGATAGATACAGATAGGTAGGTAGGTAGATAGATAGATAGAGATAGGTAGGTAGATAGATAGATAAATACAGATAGGTAGGTAGGTAGGTAGATAGATAGAGATAGGTAGGTAGGTAGATAGATAGATAGAGATAGGTTGGTAGGTAGATTGATAGATAGAGATTGGTAGGTAGGTAGATAGATAGATAGACATAGGTAGGTAGGTAGATTGATAGATACAGATAGGTAGGTATGTAGATAGATAGATACAGATAGGTAGGTAGGTAGATAGATAGATAGATAGAGATAGGTAGCTAGGTAGATTGATAGATACAGATAGGTAGGTAGGTAGATAGATAGATAGAGATAGGTAGATAGGTAGATTGATAGATAGAGATAGGTAGGTAGGTAGATTGATAGATACAGATAGGTAGGTAGGTAGATAGATAGATACAGATAGGTAGGTAGGTAGATAGATAGATACAGATAGGTAGGTAGATAGATAGATAGAGATAGGTAGGTAGGTAGATTGATAGATACAGATAGGTAGGTAGGTAGATAGATAGATAGAGATAGGTAGGTAGGTAGATTGAAAGATACAGATAGGTAGGTAGGTAGATAGATAGATACAGATAGGTAGGTAGGTAGATAGATAGATAGAGATAGGTAGCTAGGTAGATTGATAGATACAGATAGGTAGGTAGGTAGATAGATAGATACAGATAGGTAGGTAGGTAGATTGATAGATAGAGATATGTAGGTAGGTAGATAGATAGATAGAGATAGGTAGATAGGTAGATAGATAGAGATAGGTAGGTAGGTAGATAGATAGATAGAGATAGATAGGTAGGTAGGTAGATAGATAGAGATAGGTAGGTAGGTAGATAGATAGATAGATAGAGATAGGTAGGTAGGTAGATTGATAGATACAGATAGGTAGGTAGATAGACAGATAGAGATAGGTAGGTAGGTAGATAGACAGATAGAGATAGGTAGGTAGGTAGGTAGGTAGAGATAGGTAGGTAGGTAGATAGAAAGAGATAGTTAGGTAGGTAGGTAGGTAGGTAGATACAGATAGGTAGGTAGGTAGATAGATAGAGATAGGTAGGTAGGTAGGTAGATAGATAGAGATAGGTAGGTAGGTAGATAGATAGATAGAGATAGGTAGGTAGGTAGATACATAGATACAGATAGGTAGGTAGGTGGATAGATAGATACAGATAGGTAGGTAGGTAGATAGATAGATAGAGATAGGTAGGTAGTTAGATAGATAGATAGACATAGGTAGGTAGGTAGATTGATAGATACAGATAGGTAGGTAGGTAGATAGATAGATACAGATAGGTACGTAGGTAGATAGATAGATACAGATAGGTAGGTAGGTAGATAGATAGATAGATAGAGATAGGTAGGTAGGTAGGTAGATAGATAGATAGAGATAGGTAGGTAGGTAGATTGATAGATACAGATAGGTAGGTAGGTAGATAGATAGATACAGATAGGTAGGTAGGTAGATAGATAGATACAGTTATGTAGGTAGGTAGGTAGATAGATAGATACAGATAGGTAGCTAGGTAGGTAGATAGATAGATACAGATAGGTAGGTAGGTAGATTGAAAGATACAGATAGGTAGGTAGGTAGATAGATAGATACAGATAGGTAGGTAGGTAGATTGATAGATAGAGATAGGTAGGTAGGTAGATTGATAGATACAGATAGGTAGGTAGGTAGATTGATAGATACAGATAGGTAGGTAGGTAGATAGATAGATACAGATAGGTAGGTAGGTAGATAGATAGATACAGATAGGTAGGTAGGTAGATAGATAGATAGAGATAGGTAGGTAGGTAGATTGATAGATACAGATAGGTAGGTAGGTAGATAGATAGATAGAGATAGGTAGGTAGGTAGATTGAAAGATACAGATAGGTAGGTAGGTAGATAGATAGATACAGATAGGTAGGTAGGTAGATAGATAGATACAGATATGTAGGTAGGTAGATAGATAGAGATAGGTAGGTAGGTAGATAGATAGAGATAGGTAGGTAGGTAGATAGATAGATAGAGATAGGTAGGTAGGTAGATACATAGATACAGATAGGTAGGTAGGTGGATAGATAGATACAGATAGGTAGGTAGGTAGATTGATAGATAGAGATATGTAGGTAGGTAGATAGATAGATAGAGATAGGTAGATTGGTAGATAGATAGAGATAGGTAGGTAGGTAGATAGATAGATAGAGATAGATAGGTAGGTAGGTAGATAGATAGAGATAGGTAGGTAGGTAGATAGATAGATAGATAGAGATAGGTAGGTAGGTAGATTGATAGAGATAGATAGGTAGGTAGGTAGGTAGATAGATAGATAGAGATAGGTAGGTAGGTAGATAGATAGATAGATAGAGATAGGTAGGTAGGTAGGTAGATAGATAGAGATAGGTAGGTAGGTAGGTAGATAGATAGATACAGATAGGTAGGTAGGTAGATAGATAGATACAGATAGGTACGTAGGTAGATAGATAGATACAGATAGGTAGGTAGGTAGATAGATAGATAGATAGAGATAGGTAGGTAGGTAGGTAGATAGATAGAGATAGGTAGGTAGGTAGGTAGATAGATAGATAGAAATAGGTAGGTAGGTAGATAGATAGATACAGATAGGTAGGTAGGTAGATAGATAGATACAGATAGGTAGGTAGGTAGATAGATAGATACAGATAGGTAGGTTGGTAGATAGATAGATAGACATAGGTAGGTAGGTAGATTGATAGATACAGATAGGTAGGTAGGTAGATAGATAGATACAGATAGGTAGGTAGGTAGATAGATAGATACAGATAGGTAGGTAGGTAGATAGATAGATACAGATAGGTATGTAGGTAGGCAGATAGATAGATAGAGATAGGTAGGTAGGTAGATAGATAGATAGAGATAGGTAGGTAGGTAGATAGATAGATAGAGATAGATAGGTAGGTAGATAGATAGATAGAGATAGGTAGGTAGGTAGATTGATAGATACAGATAGGTAGGTAGGTTGATAGATAGATACAGATAGGTAGGTAGGTAGATAGATAGATAGAGATAGGTAGGTAGGTAGGTAGATAGATAGAGATAGGTAGGTAGGTAGATTGATAGATACAGATAGGTAGGTAGGTAGATAGATAAATACAGATAGGTAGGTAGGTAGATTGATAGATAGAGATAGGTAGGTAGGTAGATTGATAGATACATATAGTTAGGTAGGTAGATAGATAGATACAGATAGGTAGGTAGGTAGATATATAGATACAGATAGGTATGTAGGTAGTTAGATAGATAGATAGAGATAGGTAGGTAGGTAGATAGATAGATAGAGATAGGTAGGTATGTAGATAGATAGATAGAGATAGATAGGTAGGTAGATAGATAGATAGAGATAGGTAGGTAGGTAGATAGATAGATAGAGATAGGTAGGTAGGTAGATAGATAGATACAGATAGGTAGGTAGGTAGATTGATAGATAGAGATATGTAGGTAGGTAGATAGATAGATAGAGATAAGTAGATAGGTAGATAGATAGAGATAGGTATGTAGGTAGATAGATAGATACAGATAGGTAGGTAGGTAGATCGATAGATACAGATATGTAGGTAAGTAGATAGACAGATAGAGATAGGTAGGTAGGTAGGTAGGTAGATAGATAGAGATAGGTAGGTAGGTAGGTAGGTAGAGATAGGTAGGTAGGTAGATAGAAAGAGATAGTTAGGTAGGTAGGTAGATAGATACAGATAGGTAGGTAGGTAGATAGATAGAGATAGATAGGTTGGTAGATAGATAGAGATAGGTAGGTAGGTAGATAGATAGATAGAGATAGGTAGGTAGGTAGATAGATAGATACAGATAGGTAGGTAGGTAGATAGATAGATACAGATAGGTAGGTAGGTAGGTAGGTAGATAGATAGAGATAGGTAGGTAGGTAGATAGATAGATAGATAGAGATAGGTAGGTAGGTAGATAGATAGATAGAGATAGGTAGGTAGGTAGATAGATAGATACAGATAGGTAGGTAGGTAGATAGATAGATACAGATAGGTAGGTAGGTAGATAGATAGATACAGATAGGTAGGTAGGTAGGTAGGTAGATAGATAGAGATAGGTAGGTAGGTAGATAGATAGATAGAGATAGGTAGGTAGGTAGTTTGATAGAGAGAGATAGGTAGGTAGGTAGATAGATAGATAGACATAGGTAGGTAGGTAGATTGATAGATACAGATAGGTAGGTAGGTAGATAGATAGATACAGATAGGTAGGTAGGTAGATAAATAGATAGAGATAGGTAGCTAGGTAGATTGATAGATACAGATAGGTAGGTAGGTAGATAGATAGATACAGATAGGTAGGTAGGTAGATTGATAGATAGAGATATGTAGGTAGGTAGATCGATAGATACAGATATGTAGGTAAGTAGATAGACAGATAGAGATAGGTAGGTATTTAGGTAGGTAGGTAGATAGATAGAGATAGGTAGGTAGGTAGGTAGGTAGGTAGAGATAGGTAGGTAGGTAGATAGAAAGAGATAGTTAGGTAGGTAGGTAGATAGATACAGATAGGTAGGTAGGTAGATAGATAGAGATAGGTAGGTTGGTAGATAGATAGAGATAGGTAGGTAGGTAGATAGATAGATAGAGATAGGTAGGTAGGTAGATAGATAGATACAGATAGGTAGGTAGGTAGATAGATAGATACAGATAGGTAGGTAGATAGATAGATACAGATAGGTAGGTAGGTAGATAGATAGATAGACATAGGTAGGTAGGTAGATTGATAGATACAGATAGGTAGGTAGGTAGATAGATAGATACGGATAGGTAGGTAGGTAGATAGATAGATAGAGATAGGTAGCTTGGTAGATTGATAGATACAGATAGGTAGGTAGGTAGATAGATAGATAGAGATAGGTAGGTAGGTAGATTGATAGATACAGATAGGTAGGTAGGTAGATAGATAGATACAGATAGGTAGGTAGGTAGATAGATAGATACAGATAGGTAGTTAGGTAGATAGATAGAGATAGGTAGGTAGGTAGATTGATAGATACAGATAGGTAGGTAGGTAGATAGATAGATAGAGATAGGTAGGTAGGTAGATTGAAAGATACAGATAGGTAGGTAGGTAGATAGATAGATACAGATAGGTAGGTAGGTAGATTGATAGATAGAGATAGGTAGGTAGGTAGATTGATAGATACAGATAGGTAGGTAGGTAGATTGATAGATACAGATAGGTAGGTAGGTAGATAGATAGATACAGATAGGTAGGTAGGTAGATAGATAGATACAGATAGGTAGGTAGGTAGATAGATAGATAGAGATAGGTAGGTAGGTAGATTGATAGATACAGATAGGTAGGTAGGTAGATAGATAGATAGAGATAGGTAGGTAGGTAGATTGAAAGATACAGATAGGTAGGTAGGTAGATAGATAGATACAGATAGGTAGGTAGGTAGATAGATAGATACAGATATGTAGGTAGGTAGATAGATAGAGATAGGTAGGTAGGTAGATAGATAGAGATAGGTAGGTAGGTAGATAGATAGATAGAGATAGGTAGGTAGGTAGATACATAGATACAGATAGGTAGGTAGGTGGATAGATAGATACAGATAGGTAGGTAGGTAGGTAGATAGATAGATAGAGATAGGTAGGTAGTTAGATAGATAGATAGACATAGGTAGGTAGGTAGATTGATAGATACAGATAGGTAGGTAGGTAGATAGATAGATACAGATAGGTACGTAGGTAGATAGATAGATACAGATAGGTAGGTAGGTAGGTAGATAGATAGAGATAGGTAGGTAGGTAGGTAGATAGATAGAGATAGGTAGGTAGGTAGGTAGATAGATAGATAGATAGAGATAGGTAGGTAGGTAGATAGATAGATAGATACAGATAGGTAGGTAGGTAGATAGATAGATACAGATAGGTAGGTAGGTAGATAGATAGATACAGATCAGTAGGTAGTTAGATAGATAGATAGACATAGGTAGGTAGGTAGATAGATAGATACAGATAGGTAGGTAGGTAGATAGATAGATACAGATAGGTACGTAGGTAGATAGATAGATACAGATAGGTAGGTAGGTAGATAGATAGATAGATAGATAGATAGATAGATAGATAGATAGATAGATAGATAGATAGATAGATAGATAGAGATAGGTAGGTAGGTAGGTAGATAGATAGAGATAGGTAGGTAGGTAGGTAGATAGATAGATAGAGATAGGTATGTAGGTAGGTAGATAGATAGAGATAGGTAGGTAGGTAGATAGATAGATAGAGATAGGTAGGTAGGTAGATTGATAGATACAGATAGGTATGTAGGTAGATAGATAGATACAGATAGGTAGGTAGGTAGATAGATAGATACAGATATGTAGGTAAGTAGATAGACAGATAGAGATAGGTAGGTAGGTAGGTAGGTAGATAGATAGAGATAGGTAGGTAGGTAGGTAGGTAGAGATAGGTAGGTAGGTAGATAGAAAGAGATAGTTAGGTAGGTAGGTAGATAGATACAGATAGGTAGGTAGGTAGATAGATAGAGATAGGTAGGTAGGTAGATAGATAGAGATAGGTAGGTAGGTAGATAGATAGATAGAGATAGGTAGGTAGGTAGATAGATAGATACAGATAGGTAGGTAGGTAGACAGATAGATAGAGATAGGTAGGTAGTTAGATAGATAGATAGACATAGGTAGGTAGGTAGATAGATAGATACAGATAGGTAGGTAGGTAGATAGATAGATACAGATAGGTACGTAGGTAGATAGATAGATACAGATAGGTAGGTAGGTAGATAGATAGATAGATAGATAGATAGAGATAGGTAGGTAGGTAGGTAGATAGATAGAGATAGGTTGGTAGGTAGGTAGATAGATAGATAGAGATAGGTAGGTAGGTAGATAGATAGATACAGATAGGTAGGTAGGTAGATAGATAGATACAGATAGGTAGGTAGGTAGATAGATACAGATAGGTAGGTAGGTAGATAGATAGATAGACATAGGTAGGTAGGTAGATTGATAGATACAGATAGGTAGATAGGTAGATAGATAGATACAGATAGGTAGGTAGGTAGATAGATAGATAGAGATAGGTAGGTAGATAGATAGATAAATACAGATAGGTAGGTAGGTAGGTAGATAGATAGAGATAGGTAGGTAGGTAGATAGATAGATAGATAGAGATAGGTAGGTAGGTAGATTGATAGATAGAGATTGGTAGGTAGGTAGATAGATAGATAGACATAGGTAGGTAGGTAGATTGATAGATACAGATAGGTAGGTATGTAGATAGATAGATACAGATAGGTAGGTAGGTAGATAGATAGATAGATAGAGATAGGTAGCTAGGTAGATTGATAGATACAGATAGGTAGATAGGTAGATAGATAGATAGAGATAGGTAGGTAGGTAGATTGATAGATAGAGATAGGTAGGTAGGTAGATTGATAGATACAGATAGGTAGGTAGGTAGATAGATAGATACAGATAGGTAGGTAGGTAGATAGATAGATACAGATAGGTAGGTAGGTAGATTGATAGATAGAGATAGGTAGGTAGGTAGATAGATAGATAGAGATAAGTAGATAGGTAGATAGATAGAGATAGGTATGTAGGTAGATAGATAGATACAGATAGGTAGGTAGGTAGATCGATAGATACAGATATGTAGGTAAGTAGATAGACAGATAGAGATAGGTAGGTAGGTAGGTAGGTAGATAGATAGAGATAGGTAGGTAGGTAGGTAGGTAGAGATAGGTAGGTAGGTAGATAGAAAGAGATAGTTAGGTAGGTAGGTAGATAGATACAGATAGGTAGGTAGGTAGATAGATAGAGATAGATAGGTTGGTAGATAGATAGAGATAGGTAGGTAGGTAGATAGATAGATAGAGATAGGTAGGTAGGTAGATAGATAGATACAGATAGGTAGGTAGGTAGATAGATAGATACAGATAGGTAGGTAGGTAGGTAGGTAGATAGATAGAGATAGGTAGGTATGTAGATAGATAGATAGATAGAGATAGGTAGGTAGGTAGATAGATAGATAGAGATAGGTAGGTAGGTAGATAGATAGATACAGATAGGTAGGTAGGTAGATAGATAGATACAGATAGGTAGGTAGGTAGATAGATAGATACAGATAGGTAGGTAGGTAGGTAGGTAGATAGATAGAGATAGGTAGGTAGGTAGATAGATAGATAGAGATAGGTAGGTAGGTAGTTTGATAGAGAGAGATAGGTAGGTAGGTAGATAGATAGATAGACATAGGTAGGTAGGTAGATTGATAGATACAGATAGGTAGGTAGGTAGATAGATAGATACAGATAGGTAGGTAGGTAGATAAATAGATAGAGATAGGTAGCTAGGTAGATTGATAGATACAGATAGGTAGGTAGGTAGATAGATAGATACAGATAGGTAGGTAGGTAGATTGATAGATAGAGATATGTAGGTAGGTAGATCGATAGATACAGATATGTAGGTAAGTAGATAGACAGATAGAGATAGGTAGGTATTTAGGTAGGTAGGTAGATAGATAGAGATAGGTAGGTAGGTAGGTAGGTAGGTAGAGATAGGTAGGTAGGTAGATAGAAAGAGATAGTTAGGTAGGTAGGTAGATAGATACAGATAGGTAGGTAGGTAGATAGATAGAGATAGGTAGGTTGGTAGATAGATAGAGATAGGTAGGTAGGTAGATAGATAGATAGAGATAGGTAGGTAGGTAGATAGATAGATACAGATAGGTAGGTAGGTAGATAGATAGATACAGATAGGTAGGTAGATAGATAGATACAGATAGGTAGGTAGGTAGATAGATAGATAGACATAGGTAGGTAGGTAGATTGATAGATACAGATAGGTAGGTAGGTAGATAGATAGATACGGATAGGTAGGTAGGTAGATAGATAGATAGAGATAGGTAGCTTGGTAGATTGATAGATACAGATAGGTAGGTAGGTAGATAGATAGATAGAGATAGGTAGGTAGGTAGATTGATAGATACAGATAGGTAGGTAGGTAGATAGATAGATACAGATAGGTAGGTAGGTAGATAGATAGATACAGATAGGTAGTTAGGTAGATAGATAGAGATAGGTAGGTAGGTAGATTGATAGATACAGATAGGTAGGTAGGTAGATAGATAGATAGAGATAGGTAGGTAGGTAGATTGAAAGATACAGATAGGTAGGTAGGTAGATAGATAGATACAGATAGGTAGGTAGGTAGATTGATAGATAGAGATAGGTAGGTAGGTAGATTGATAGATACAGATAGGTAGGTAGGTAGATTGATAGATACAGATAGGTAGGTAGGTAGATAGATAGATACAGATAGGTAGGTAGGTAGATAGATAGATACAGATAGGTAGGTAGGTAGATAGATAGATAGAGATAGGTAGGTAGGTAGATTGATAGATACAGATAGGTAGGTAGGTAGATAGATAGATAGAGATAGGTAGGTAGGTAGATTGAAAGATACAGATAGGTAGGTAGGTAGATAGATAGATACAGATAGGTAGGTAGGTAGATAGATAGATACAGATATGTAGGTAGGTAGATAGATAGAGATAGGTAGGTAGGTAGATAGATAGAGATAGGTAGGTAGGTAGATAGATAGATAGAGATAGGTAGGTAGGTAGATACATAGATACAGATAGGTAGGTAGGTGGATAGATAGATACAGATAGGTAGGTAGGTAGGTAGATAGATAGATAGAGATAGGTAGGTAGTTAGATAGATAGATAGACATAGGTAGGTAGGTAGATTGATAGATACAGATAGGTAGGTAGGTAGATAGATAGATACAGATAGGTACGTAGGTAGATAGATAGATACAGATAGGTAGGTAGGTAGGTAGATAGATAGAGATAGGTAGGTAGGTAGGTAGATAGATAGAGATAGGTAGGTAGGTAGGTAGATAGATAGATAGATAGAGATAGGTAGGTAGGTAGATAGATAGATAGATACAGATAGGTAGGTAGGTAGATAGATAGATACAGATAGGTAGGTAGGTAGATAGATAGATACAGATCAGTAGGTAGTTAGATAGATAGATAGACATAGGTAGGTAGGTAGATAGATAGATACAGATAGGTAGGTAGGTAGATAGATAGATACAGATAGGTACGTAGGTAGATAGATAGATACAGATAGGTAGGTAGGTAGATAGATAGATAGATAGATAGATAGATAGATAGATAGATAGATAGATAGATAGATAGATAGATAGATAGAGATAGGTAGGTAGGTAGGTAGATAGATAGAGATAGGTAGGTAGGTAGGTAGATAGATAGATAGAGATAGGTATGTAGGTAGGTAGATAGATAGAGATAGGTAGGTAGGTAGATAGATAGATAGAGATAGGTAGGTAGGTAGATTGATAGATACAGATAGGTATGTAGGTAGATAGATAGATACAGATAGGTAGGTAGGTAGATAGATAGATACAGATATGTAGGTAAGTAGATAGACAGATAGAGATAGGTAGGTAGGTAGGTAGGTAGATAGATAGAGATAGGTAGGTAGGTAGGTAGGTAGAGATAGGTAGGTAGGTAGATAGAAAGAGATAGTTAGGTAGGTAGGTAGATAGATACAGATAGGTAGGTAGGTAGATAGATAGAGATAGGTAGGTAGGTAGATAGATAGAGATAGGTAGGTAGGTAGATAGATAGATAGAGATAGGTAGGTAGGTAGATAGATAGATACAGATAGGTAGGTAGGTAGACAGATAGATAGAGATAGGTAGGTAGTTAGATAGATAGATAGACATAGGTAGGTAGGTAGATAGATAGATACAGATAGGTAGGTAGGTAGATAGATAGATACAGATAGGTACGTAGGTAGATAGATAGATACAGATAGGTAGGTAGGTAGATAGATAGATAGATAGATAGATAGAGATAGGTAGGTAGGTAGGTAGATAGATAGAGATAGGTTGGTAGGTAGGTAGATAGATAGATAGAGATAGGTAGGTAGGTAGATAGATAGATACAGATAGGTAGGTAGGTAGATAGATAGATACAGATAGGTAGGTAGGTAGATAGATACAGATAGGTAGGTAGGTAGATAGATAGATAGACATAGGTAGGTAGGTAGATTGATAGATACAGATAGGTAGATAGGTAGATAGATAGATACAGATAGGTAGGTAGGTAGATAGATAGATAGAGATAGGTAGGTAGATAGATAGATAAATACAGATAGGTAGGTAGGTAGGTAGATAGATAGAGATAGGTAGGTAGGTAGATAGATAGATAGATAGAGATAGGTAGGTAGGTAGATTGATAGATAGAGATTGGTAGGTAGGTAGATAGATAGATAGACATAGGTAGGTAGGTAGATTGATAGATACAGATAGGTAGGTATGTAGATAGATAGATACAGATAGGTAGGTAGGTAGATAGATAGATAGATAGAGATAGGTAGCTAGGTAGATTGATAGATACAGATAGGTAGATAGGTAGATAGATAGATAGAGATAGGTAGGTAGGTAGATTGATAGATAGAGATAGGTAGGTAGGTAGATTGATAGATACAGATAGGTAGGTAGGTAGATAGATAGATACAGATAGGTAGGTAGGTAGATAGATAGATACAGATAGGTAGGTAGATAGATAGATAGATAGAGATAGGTAGGTAGGTAGATTGATAGATACAGATAGGTAGGTAGGTAGATAGATAGATAGAGATAGGTAGGTAGGTAGATTGAAAGATACAGATAGGTAGGTAGGTAGATAGATAGATACAGATAGGTAGGTAGGTAGATAGATAGATAGAGATAGGTAGCTAGGTAGATTGATAGATACAGATAGGTAGGTAGGTAGATAGATAGATACAGATAGGTAGGTAGGTAGATTGATAGATAGAGATATGTAGGTAGGTAGGTAGATAGATAGAGATAGGTAGATAGGTAGATAGATAGAGATAGGTAGGTAGGTAGATAGATAGATAGAGATAGATAGGTAGGTAGGTAGATAGATAGAGATAGGTAGGTAGGTAGATAGATAGATAGATAGATAGATAGATAGATAGAGATAGGTAGGTAGGTAGATTGATAGATACAGATAGGTAGGTAGATAGACAGATAGAGATAGGTAGGTAGGTAGATAGACAGATAGAGATAGGTAGGTAGGTAGGTAGGTAGAGATAGGTAGGTAGGTAGATAGAAAGAGATAGTTAGGTAGGTAGGTAGGTAGGTAGATACAGATAGGTAGGTAGGTAGATAGATAGAGATAGGTAGGTAGGTAGGTAGATAGATAGAGATAGGTAGGTAGGTAGATAGATAGATAGAGATAGGTAGGTAGGTAGATACATAGATACAGATAGGTAGGTAGGTGGATAGATAGATACAGATAGGTAGGTAGGTAGATAGATAGATAGAGATAGGTAGGTAGTTAGATAGATAGATAGACATAGGTAGGTAGGTAGATTGATAGATACAGATAGGTAGGTAGGTAGATAGATAGATACAGATAGGTACGTAGGTAGATAGATAGATACAGATAGGTAGGTAGGTAGATAGATAGATAGATAGAGATAGGTAGGTAGGTAGGTAGATAGATAGATAGAGATAGGTAGGTAGGTAGATTGATAGATACAGATAGGTAGGTGGTAGATAGATAGATACAGATAGGTAGGTAGGTAGATAGATAGATACAGTTATGTAGGTAGGTAGGTAGATAGATAGATACAGATAGGTAGCTAGGTAGGTAGATAGATAGATACAGATAGGTAGGTAGGTAGATTGAAAGATACAGATAGGTAGGTAGGTAGATAGATAGATACAGATAGGTAGGTAGGTAGATTGATAGATAGAGATAGGTAGGTAGGTAGATTGATAGATACAGATAGGTAGGTAGGTAGATTGATAGATACAGATAGGTAGGTAGGTAGATAGATAGATATAGATATGTAGGTAGGTAGATAGATAGAGATAGGTAGGTAGGTAGATAGATAGAGATAGGTAGGTAGGTAGATAGATAGATAGAGATAGGTAGGTAGGTAGATACATAGATACAGATAGGTAGGTAGGTGGATAGATAGATACAGATAGGTAGGTAGGTAGATAGATAGATAGAGATAGGTAGGTAGTTAGATAGATAGACATAGGTAGGTAGGTAGATTGATAGATACAGATAGGTAGGTAGGTAGATAGATAGATACAGATAGGTACGTAGGTAGATAGATAGATACAGATAGGTAGGTAGGTAGATAGATACATAGATAGAGATAGGTAGGTAGGTAGATAGATAGAGATAGGTAGGTAGGTAGGTAGATAGATAGATAGAGATAGGTAGGTAGGTAGATAGATAGATAGATACAGATAGGTAGGTAGGTAGATAGATAGATACAGATAGGTAGGTAGGTAGATAGATAGATACAGATCAGTAGGTAGTTAGATAGATAGATAGACATAGGTAGGTAGGTAGATAGATAGATACAGATAGGTAGGTAGGTAGATAGATAGATACAGATAGGTACGTAGGTAGATAGATAGATACAGATAGGTAGGTAGGTAGATAGATAGATAGATAGATAGATAGATAGATAGATAGATAGATAGATAGATAGATAGATAGATAGATAGATAGATAGATAGATAGATAGAGATAGGTAGGTAGGTAGGTAGATAGATAGAGATAGGTAGGTAGGTAGGTAGATAGATAGATAGAGATAGGTATGTAGGTAGGTAGATAGATAGAGATAGGTAGGTAGGTAGATAGATAGATAGAGATAGGTAGGTAGGTAGATTGATAGATACAGATAGGTATGTAGGTAGATAGATAGATACAGATAGGTAGGTAGGTAGATAGATAGATACAGATATGTAGGTAAGTAGATAGACAGATAGAGATAGGTAGGTAGGTAGGTAGGTAGATAGATAGAGATAGGTAGGTAGATAGATAGAGATAGGTAGGTAGGTAGATAGATAGAGATAGGTAGGTAGGTAGATAGATAGATAGAGATAGGTAGGTAGGTAGATAGATAGATACAGATAGGTAGGTAGGTAGACAGATAGATAGAGATAGGTAGGTAGTTAGATAGATAGATAGACATAGGTAGGTAGGTAGATAGATAGATACAGATAGGTAGGTAGGTAGATAGATAGATACAGATAGGTACGTAGGTAGATAGATAGATACAGATAGGTAGGTAGGTAGATAGATAGATAGATAGATAGATAGATAGATAGAGATAGGTAGGTAGGTAGGTAGATAGATAGAGATAGGTTGGTAGGTAGGTAGATAGATAGATAGAGATAGGTAGGTAGGTAGATAGATAGATACAGATAGGTAGGTAGGTAGATAGATAGATACAGATAGGTAGGTAGGTAGATAGATACAGATAGGTAGGTAGGTAGATAGATAGATAGACATAGGTAGGTAGGTAGATTGATAGATACAGATAGGTAATTAGGTAGATAGATAGATACAGATAGGTAGGTAGGTAGATAGATAGATAGAGATAGGTAGGTAGATAGATAGATAAATACAGATAGGTAGGTAGGTAGGTAGATAGATAGATAGAGATAGGTAGGTAGGTAGATAGATAGATAGAGATAGGTAGGTAGGTAGATTGATAGATAGAGATTGGTAGGTAGGTAGATAGATAGATAGACATAAGTAGGTAGGTAGATTGATAGATACAGATAGGTAGGTATGTAGATAGATAGATACAGATAGGTAGGTAGGTAGATAGATAGATAGATAGAGATAGGTAGCTAGGTAGATTGATAGATACAGATAGGTAGGTAGGTAGATAGATAGATAGAGATAGGTAGGTAGGTAGATTGATAGATAGAGATAGGTAGGTAGGTAGATTGATAGATACAGATAGGTAGGTAGGTAGATAGATAGATACAGATAGGTAGGTAGGTAGATAGATAGATACAGATAGGTAGGTAGATAGATAGATAGAGATAGGTAGGTAGGTAGATTGATAGATACAGATAGGTAGGTAGGTAGATAGATAGATAGAGATAGGTAGGTAGGTAGATTGAAAGATACAGATAGGTAGGTAGGTAGATAGATAGATACAGATAGGTAGGTAGGTAGATAGATAGATAGAGATAGGTAGCTAGGTAGATTGATAGATACAGATAGGTAGGTAGGTGGATAGATAGATACAGATAGGTAGGTAGGTAGATTGATAGATAGAGATATGTAGGTAGGTAGATAGATAGATAGAGATAGGTAGATAGGTAGATAGATAGAGATAGGTAGGTAGGTAGATAGATAGATAGAGATAGGTAGGTAGGTAGGTAGATAGATAGAGATAGGTAGGTAGGTAGATAGATAGATAGAGATAGGTAGGTAGGTAGATTGATAGATACAGATAGGTAGGTAGATAGACAGATAGAGATAGGTAGGTAGGTAGATAGACAGATAGAGATAGGTAGGTAGGTAGGTAGGTAGGTAGAGATAGGTAGGTAGGTAGATAGAAAGAGATAGTTAGGTAGGTAGGTAGGTAGGTAGATACAGATAGGTAGGTAGGTAGATAGATAGAGATAGGTAGGTAGGTAGGTAGATAGATAGAGATAGGTAGGTAGGTAGATAGATAGATAGAGATAGGTAGGTAGGTAGATACATAGATACAGATAGGTAGGTAGGTGGATAGATAGATAGAGATAGGTAGGTAGTTAGATAGATAGATAGACATAGGTAGGTAGGTAGATTGATAGATACAGATAGGTAGGTAGGTAGATAGATAGATACAGATAGGTACGTAGGTAGATAGATAGATACAGATAGGTAGGTAGGTAGATAGATAGATAGATAGAGATAGGTAGGTAGGTAGGTAGATAGATAGATAGAGATAGGTAGGTAGGTAGATTGATAGATACAGATAGGTAGGTAGGTAGATAGATAGATACAGATAGGTAGGTAGGTAGATAGATAGATACAGTTATGTAGGTAGGTAGGTAGGTAGATAGATACAGATAGGTAGCAAGGTAGGTAGATAGATAGATACAGATAGGTAGGTAGGTAGATTGATAGATGGAGATAGGTAGGTAGGTAGATAGATAGATAGACATAGGTAGGTAGGTAGATTGATAGATACAGATAGGTAGGTAGGTAGATAGATAGATACAGATAGGTAGGTAGGTAGATAGATAGATAGAGATAGGTAGCTAGGTAGATTGATAGATACAGATAGGTAGGTAGGTAGGTAGATAGATACAGATAGGTAGGTAGGTAGATTGATAGATAGAGATATGTAGGTAGGTAGATAGATAGATAGAGATAGGTAGATAGGTAGATAGATAGAGATAGGTAGGTAGGTAGATAGATAGATAGAGATAGGTAGGTAGGTAGGTAGGTAGATAGATAGACATAGGTAGGTAGGTAGATTGATAGATACAGATAGGTAGGTAGGTAGATAGATAGATACAGATAGGTAGGTAGGTAGATAGATAGATACAGATAGGTAGGTAGGTAGATAGATAGATACAGATATGTAGGTAGGTAGATAGACAGATAGAGATAGGTAGGTAGGTAGGTAGGTAGATAGATAGAGATAGGTAGGTAGGTAGGTAGGTAGAGATAGATAGGTAGGTAGATAGAAAGAGATAGTTAGGTAGGTAGGTAGGTAGGTAGATACAGATAGGTAGGTAGGTAGGTAGATAGATAGAGATAGGTAGGTAGGTAGATAGATAGAGATAGGTAGGTAGGTAGATAGATAGATAGAGATAGGTAGGTAGGTAGATACATAGATACAGATAGGTAGGTAGGTGGATAGATAGATACAGATAGGTAGGTAGGTAGGTAGATAGATAGATAGAGATAGGTAGGTAGGTAGATAGATAGATAGACATAGGTAGGTAGGTAGATTGATAGATACAGATAGGTAGGTAGGTAGATAGATAGATACAGATAGGTAGGCAGGTAGATAGATAGATACAGATAGGTAGGTAGGTAGATAGATAGATAGAGATAGGTAGGTAGGTAGATTGATAGATACAGATAGGTAGGTAGGTAGATAGATAGATAGAGATAGGTAGGTAGGTAGATTGAAAGATACAGATAGGTAGGTAGGTAGATAGATAGATACAGATAGGTAGGTAGGTAGGTAGATAGATAGATAGAGATAGGTAGCTAGGTAGATTGATAGATACAGATAGGTAGGTAGGTAGATAGATAGATACAGATAGGTAGGTAGGTAGATTGATAGATAGAGATATGTAGGTAGGTAGATAGATAGATAGAGATAGGTAGATAGGTAGATAGATAGAGATAGGTAGGTAGGTAGATAGATAGATAGAGATAGGTAGGTAGGTAGGTAGATAGATAGAGATAGGTAGGTAGGTAGATAGATAGATAGAGATAGGTAGGTAGGTAGATTGATCGATACAGATAGGTAGGTAGATAGACAGATAGAGATAGGTAGGTAGGTAGGTAGATAGACAGATAGAGATAGGTAGGTAGGTAGGTAGGTAGAGATAGGTAGGTAGGTAGATAGAAAGAGATAGGTAGGTAGGTAGGTAGGTAGATACAGATAGGTAGGTAGGTAGATAGATAGAGATAGGTAGGTAGGTAGGTAGATAGATAGAGATAGGTAGGTAGGTAGATAGATAGATAGAGATAGGTAGGTAGGTAGATACATAGATACAGATAGGTAGGTAGGTGGATAGATAGATACAGATAGGTAGGTATGTAGATAGATAGATAGAGATAGGTAGGTAGTTAGATAGATAGATAGACATAGGTAGGTAGGTAGATTGATAGATACAGATAGGTAGGTAGGTAGATAGATAGATACAGATAGGTACGTAGGTAGATAGATAGATACAGATAGGTAGGTAGGTAGATAGATAGATAGATAGAGATAGGTAGGTAGGTAGGTAGATAGATAGATAGAGATAGGTAGGTAGGTAGATTGATAGATACAGATAGGTAGGTAGGTAGATAGATAGATACAGATAGGTAGGTAGGTAGATAGATAGATACAGTTATGTAGGTAGGTAGGTAGATAGATAGGTAGCTAGGTAGGTAGATAGATAGATACAGATAGGTAGGTAGGTAGATTGATAGATGGAGATAGGTAGGTAGGTAGATAGATAGATAGATAGACATAGGTAGGTAGGTAGATTGATAGATACAGATAGGTAGGTAGGTAGATAGATAGATAGAGATAGGTAGCTAGGTAGATTGATAGATACAGATAGGTAGGTAGGTAGGTAGATAGATACAGATAGGTAGGTAGGTAGATTGATAGATAGAGATATGTAGGTAGGTAGATAGATAGATAGAGATAGGTAGATAGGTAGATAGATAGAGATAGGTAGGTAGGTAGATAGATAGATAGAGATAGGTAGGTAGGTAGGTAGATAGATAGAGATAGGTAGGTAGGTAGATAGATAGATAGAGATAGTTAGGTAGGTAGATTGATAGATACAGATAGGTAGGTAGGTAGATAGATAGATACAGATAGGTAGGTAGGTAGATAGATAGATACAGATATGTAGGTAGGTAGATAGACAGATAGAGATAGGTAGGTAGGTAGGTAGGTAGATAGAGATAGGTAGATAGATAGAGATAGGTAGGTAGGTAGATAGATAGATAGAGATAGATAGGTAGGTAGATTGATAGAGACAGATAGGTAGGTAGTTAGATAGATAGAGATAGGTAGGTAGGTAGATTGATAGATACAGATAGGTAAGTAGGTAGATAGATAGATAGAGATAGGTAGGTAGGTAGGTAGATAGATAGATAGAGATAGGTAGGTAGGTAGATTGATAGATACAGATAGGTAGGTAGGTAGATAGATAGATACAGATAGGTAGGTAGGTAGATAGATAGATACAGTTATGTAGGTAGGTAGGTAGATAGATAGGTAGCTAGGTAGGTAGATAGATAGATACAGATAGGTAGGTAGGTAGATTGATAGATGGAGATAGGTAGGTAGGTAGATAGATAGATAGATAGACATAGGTAGGTAGGTAGATTGATAGATACAGATAGGTAGGTAGGTAGATAGATAGATAGAGATAGGTAGCTAGGTAGATTGATAGATACAGATAGGTAGGTAGGTAGGTAGATAGATACAGATAGGTAGGTAGGTAGATTGATAGATAGAGATATGTAGGTAGGTAGATAGATAGATAGAGATAGGTAGATAGGTAGATAGATAGAGATAGGTAGGTAGGTAGATAGATAGATACAGATATGTAGGTAGGTAGATAGATAGATAGAGATAGGTAGGTAGGTAGGTAGATAGATAGAGATAGGTAGGTAGGTAGATAGATAGATACAGATTGGTAGGTAGGTAGATAGATAGATACTGATAGGTAGGTAGGTAGATAGATAGATACAGATATGTAGGTAGGTAGATAGACAGATAGAGATAGGTTGGTAGGTAGGTAGGTAGATAGATAGAGATAGGTAGGTAGGTAGGTAGGTAGAGATAGGTAGGTAGGTAGATAGAAAGAGATAGGTAGGTAGGTAGATAGATAGATAGAGATAGGTAGGTAGGTAGATAGATAGATACAGATAGGTAGGTAGGTAGATAGATAGATAGAGATAGGTAGGTAGTTAGATAGATAGATAGACATAGGTAGGTAGGTAGATTGATAGATACAGATAGGTAGGTAGGTAGATAGATAGATACAGATAGGTAGGTAGGTAGATAGATAGATAGAGATAGGTAGGTAGGTAGGTAGATAGATAGATAGAGATAGGTAGGTAGGTAGGTAGATAGATAGATAGAGATAGGTAGGTAGGTAGATAGATAGATAGAGATAGGTAGGTAGGTAGGTAGATAGATAGATAGAGATAGGTAGGTAGGTAGATTGATAGATACAGATAGGTAGGTAGGTAGATAGATAGATACAGATAGGTAGGTAGGTAGATAGATAGATACAGTTATGTAGGTAGGTAGGTAGATAGATAGGTAGCTAGGTAGGTAGATAGATAGATACAGATAGGTAGGTAGGTAGATTGATAGATGGAGATAGGTAGGTAGGTAGATAGATAGATAGATAGACATAGGTAGGTAGGTAGATTGATAGATACAGATAGGTAGGTAGGTAGATAGATAGATAGAGATAGGTAGCTAGGTAGATTGATAGATACAGATAGGTAGGTAGGTAGGTAGATAGATACAGATAGGTAGGTAGGTAGATTGATAGATAGAGATATGTAGGTAGGTAGATAGATAGATAGAGATAGGTAGATAGGTAGATAGATAGAGATAGGTAGGTAGGTAGATAGATAGATACAGATATGTAGGTAGGTAGATAGATAGATAGAGATAGGTAGGTAGGTAGGTAGATAGATAGAGATAGGTAGGTAGGTAGATAGATAGATACAGATTGGTAGGTAGGTAGATAGATAGATACTGATAGGTAGGTAGGTAGATAGATAGATACAGATATGTAGGTAGGTAGATAGACAGATAGAGATAGGTTGGTAGGTAGGTAGGTAGATAGATAGAGATAGGTAGGTAGGTAGGTAGGTAGAGATAGGTAGGTAGGTAGATAGAAAGAGATAGTTAGGTAGGTAGGTAGATAGATACAGATAGGTAGGTAGGTAGATAGATAGAGATAGGTAGGTAGGTAGGTAGATAGATAGAGATAGGTAGGTAGGTAGATAGATAGATAGAGATAGGTAGGTAGGTAGATAGATAGATACAGATAGGTAGGTAGGTAGATAGATAGATAGAGATAGGTAGGTAGTTAGATAGATAGATAGACATAGGTAGGTAGGTAGATTGATAGATACAGATAGGTAGGTAGGTAGATAGATAGATACAGATAGGTAGGTAGGTAGATAGATAGATAGAGATAGGTAGGTAGGTAGGTAGATAGATAGATAGAGATAGGTAGGTAGGTAGGTAGATAGATAGATAGAGATAGGTAGGTAGGTAGATAGATAGATAGATAGAGATAGGTAGGTAGGTAGATAGATAGATACAGATAGGTAGGTAGGTAGATAGATAGATACAGATAGGTAGGTAGGTAGATAGATAGATAGACATAGGTAGGTAGGTAGATTGATAGATACAGATAGGTAGGTAGGTAGATAGATAGATACAGATAGGTAGGTAGGTAGATAGATAGATACAGTTATGTAGGTAGGTAGGTAGATAGATAGATACAGATAGGTAGCTAGGTAGGTAGATAGATAGATACAGATAGGTAGGTAGGTAGATTGATAGATGGAGATAGGTAGGTAGGTAGATAGATAGATAGACATAGGTAGGTAGGTAGATTGATAGATACAGATAGGTAGGTAGGTAGATAGATAGATACAGATAGGTAGGTAGGTAGATAGATAGATAGAGATAGGTAGCTAGGTAGATTGATAGATACAGATAGGTAGGTAGGTAGGTAGATAGATACAGATAGGTAGGTAGGTAGATTGATAGATAGAGATATGTAGGTAGGTAGATAGATAGATAGAGATAGATAGATAGGTAGATAGATAGAGATAGGTAGGTAGGTAGATAGATAGATAGAGATAGGTAGGTAGGTAGGTAGGTAGATAGATAGACATAGGTAGGTAGGTAGATTGATAGATACAGATAGGTAGGTAGGTAGATAGATAGATACAGATAGGTAGGTAGGTAGATAGATAGATACAGATAGGTAGGTAGGTAGATAGATAGATACAGATATGTAGGTAGGTAGATAGACAGATAGAGATAGGTAGGTAGGTAGGTAGGTAGATAGATAGAGATAGGTAGGTAGGTAGGTAGGTAGAGATAGATAGGTAGGTAGATAGAAAGAGATAGTTAGGTAGGTAGGTAGGTAGGTAGATACAGATAGGTAGGTAGGTAGATAGATAGAGATAGGTAGGTAGGTAGATAGATAGAGATAGGTAGGTAGGTAGATAGATAGATAGAGATAGGTAGGTAGGTAGATACATAGATACAGATAGGTAGGTAGGTGGATAGATAGATACAGATAGGTAGGTAGGTAGGTAGATAGATAGATAGAGATAGGTAGGTAGGTAGATAGATAGATAGACATAGGTAGGTAGGTAGATAGATAGATAGAGATAGGTAGGTAGGTAGATAGATAGATAGACATAGGTAGGTAGGTAGATTGATAGATACAGATAGGTAGGTAGGTAGATAGATAGATACAGATAGGTAGGTAGGTAGATAGATAGATACAGATAGGTAGGTAGGTAGATAGATAGATAGAGATAGGTAGGTAGGTAGATTGATAGATACAGATAGGTAGGTAGGTAGATAGATAGATAGAGATAGGTAGGTAGGTAGATTGAAAGATACAGATAGGTAGGTAGGTAGATAGATAGATACAGATAGGTAGGTAGGTAGATAGATAGATAGAGATAGGTAGCTAGGTAGATAGATAGATACAGATAGGTAGGTAGGTAGATAGATAGATACAGATAGGTAGGTAGGTAGATTGATAGATAGAGATATGTAGGTAGGTAGATAGATAGATAGAGATAGGTAGATAGGTAGATAGATAGAGATAGGTAGGTAGGTAGATAGATAGATAGAGATAGGTAGGTAGGTAGGTAGATAGATAGAGATAGGTAGGTAGGTAGATAGATAGATAGAGATAGGTAGGTAGGTAGATTGATCGATACAGATAGGTAGGTAGATAGACAGATAGAGATAGGTAGGTAGGTAGGTAGATAGACAGATAGAGATAGGTAGGTAGGTAGGTAGGTAGAGATAGGTAGGTAGGTAGATTGAAAGAGATAGGTAGGTAGGTAGGTAGGTAGATACAGATAGGTAGGTAGGTAGATAGATAGAGATAGGTAGGTAGGTAGGTAGATAGATAGAGATAGGTAGGTAGGTAGATAGATAGATAGAGATAGGTAGGTAGGTAGATACATAGATACAGATAGGTAGGTAGGTGGATAGATAGATACAGATAGGTAGGTATATAGATAGATAGATAGAGATAGGTAGGTAGTTAGATAGATAGATAGACATAGGTAGGTAGGTAGATTGATAGATACAGATAGGTAGGTAGGTAGATAGATAGATACAGATAGGTACGTAGGTAGATAGATAGATACAGATAGGTAGGTAGGTAGATAGATAGATAGATAGAGATAGGTAGGTAGGTAGGTAGATAGATAGATAGAGATAGGTAGGTAGGTAGATTGATAGATACAGATAGGTAGGTAGGTAGATAGATAGATACAGATAGGTAGGTAGGTAGATAGATAGATACAGTTATGTAGGTAGGTAGGTAGATAGATAGATACAGATAGGTAGCTAGGTAGGTAGATAGATAGATACAGATAGGTAGGTAGGTAGATTGATAGATGGATATAGGTAGGTAGGTAGATAGATAGATAGACATAGGTAGGTAGGTAGTTTGATAGATACAGATAGGTAGGTAGGTAGATAGATAGATACAGATAGGTAGGTAGGTAGATAGATAGATAGAGATAGGTAGCTAGGTAGATTGATAGATACAGATAGGTAGGTAGGTAGGTAGATAGATACAGATAGGTAGGTAGGTAGATTGATAGATAGAGATATGTAGGTAGGTAGATAGATAGATAGAGATAGGTAGATAGGTAGATAGATAGAAATAGGTAGGTAGGTAGGTAGATAGATAGAGATAGGTAGGTAGGTAGGTAGATCGATAGAGATAGGTAGGTAGGTAGATAGATAGATAGAGATAGGTAGGTAGGTAGATTGATAGATACAGATAGGTAGGTAGGTAGATAGATAGATACAGATAGGTAGGTAGGTAGATAGATAGATACAGATATGTAGGTAGGTAGATAGACAGATAGAGATAGGTAGGTAGGTAGGTAGGTAGATAGAGATAGGTAGATAGATAGAGATAGGTAGGTAGGTAGATAGATAGATAGAGATAGATAGGTAGGTAGATTGATAGAGACAGATAGGTAGGTAGTTAGATAGATAGAGATAGGTAGGTAGGTAGATTGATAGATACAGATAGGTAAGTAGGTAGATAGATAGATACAGATAGGTAGGTAGGTAGATAGATAGATACAGATATGTAGGTAGGTAGATAGATAGATAGAGATAGGTAGGTAGGTAGGTAGATAGATAGATAGAGATAGGTAGGTAGGTAGATAGATAGATAGAGATAGGTAGGTAGGTAGGTAGATAGATAGATAGAGATAGGTAGGTAGGTAGATTGATAGATACAGATAGGTAGGTAGGTAGATAGATAGATACAGATAGGTAGGTAGGTAGATAGATAGATACAGTTATGTAGGTAGGTAGGTAGATAGATAGGTAGCTAGGTAGGTAGATAGATAGATACAGATAGGTAGGTAGGTAGATTGATAGATGGAGATAGGTAGGTAGGTAGATAGATAGATAGATAGACATAGGTAGGTAGGTAGATTGATAGATACAGATAGGTAGGTAGGTAGATAGATAGATAGAGATAGGTAGCTAGGTAGATTGATAGATACAGATAGGTAGGTAGGTAGGTAGATAGATACAGATAGGTAGGTAGGTAGATTGATAGATAGAGATATGTAGGTAGGTAGATAGATAGATAGAGATAGGTAGATAGGTAGATAGATAGAGATAGGTAGGTAGGTAGATAGATAGATACAGATATGTAGGTAGGTAGATAGATAGATAGAGATAGGTAGGTAGGTAGGTAGATAGATAGAGATAGGTAGGTAGGTAGATAGATAGATACAGATTGGTAGGTAGGTAGATAGATAGATACTGATAGGTAGGTAGGTAGATAGATAGATACAGATATGTAGGTAGGTAGATAGACAGATAGAGATAGGTTGGTAGGTAGGTAGGTAGATAGATAGAGATAGGTAGGTAGGTAGGTAGGTAGAGATAGGTAGGTAGGTAGATAGAAAGAGATAGTTAGGTAGGTAGGTAGATAGATACAGATAGGTAGGTAGGTAGATAGATAGAGATAGGTAGGTAGGTAGGTAGATAGATAGAGATAGGTAGGTAGGTAGATAGATAGATAGAGATAGGTAGGTAGGTAGATAGATAGATACAGATAGGTAGGTAGGTAGATAGATAGATAGAGATAGGTAGGTAGTTAGATAGATAGATAGACATAGGTAGGTAGGTAGATTGATAGATACAGATAGGTAGGTAGGTAGATAGATAGATACAGATAGGTAGGTAGGTAGATAGATAGATAGAGATAGGTAGGTAGGTAGGTAGATAGATAGATAGAGATAGGTAGGTAGGTAGGTAGATAGATAGATAGAGATAGGTAGGTAGGTAGATAGATAGATAGATAGAGATAGGTAGGTAGGTAGATAGATAGATACAGATAGGTAGGTAGGTAGATAGATAGATACAGATAGGTAGGTAGGTAGATAGATAGATAGACATAGGTAGGTAGGTAGATTGATAGATACAGATAGGTAGGTAGGTAGATAGATAGATACAGATAGGTAGGTAGGTAGATAGATAGATACAGTTATGTAGGTAGGTAGGTAGATAGATAGATACAGATAGGTAGGTAGGTAGGTAGATAGATAGATAGAGATAGGTAGGTAGGTAGATAGATAGATAGACATAGGTAGGTAGGTAGATAGATAGATAGAGATAGGTAGGTAGGTAGATAGATAGATAGACATAGGTAGGTAGGTAGATTGATAGATACAGATAGGTAGGTAGGTAGATAGATAGATACAGATAGGTAGGTAGGTAGATAGATAGATACAGATAGGTAGGTAGGTAGATAGATAGATAGAGATAGGTAGGTAGGTAGATTGATAGATACAGATAGGTAGGTAGGTAGATAGATAGATAGAGATAGGTAGGTAGGTAGATTGAAAGATACAGATAGGTAGGTAGGTAGATAGATAGATACAGATAGGTAGGTAGGTAGATAGATAGATAGAGATAGGTAGCTAGGTAGATAGATAGATACAGATAGGTAGGTAGGTAGATAGATAGATACAGATAGGTAGGTAGGTAGATTGATAGATAGAGATATGTAGGTAGGTAGATAGATAGATAGAGATAGGTAGATAGGTAGATAGATAGAGATAGGTAGGTAGGTAGATAGATAGATAGAGATAGGTAGGTAGGTAGGTAGATAGATAGAGATAGGTAGGTAGGTAGATAGATAGATAGAGATAGGTAGGTAGGTAGATTGATCGATACAGATAGGTAGGTAGATAGACAGATAGAGATAGGTAGGTAGGTAGGTAGATAGACAGATAGAGATAGGTAGGTAGGTAGGTAGGTAGAGATAGGTAGGTAGGTAGATTGAAAGAGATAGGTAGGTAGGTAGGTAGGTAGATACAGATAGGTAGGTAGGTAGATAGATAGAGATAGGTAGGTAGGTAGGTAGATAGATAGAGATAGGTAGGTAGGTAGATAGATAGATAGAGATAGGTAGGTAGGTAGATACATAGATACAGATAGGTAGGTAGGTGGATAGATAGATACAGATAGGTAGGTATATAGATAGATAGATAGAGATAGGTAGGTAGTTAGATAGATAGATAGACATAGGTAGGTAGGTAGATTGATAGATACAGATAGGTAGGTAGGTAGATAGATAGATACAGATAGGTACGTAGGTAGATAGATAGATACAGATAGGTAGGTAGGTAGATAGATAGATAGATAGAGATAGGTAGGTAGGTAGGTAGATAGATAGATAGAGATAGGTAGGTAGGTAGATTGATAGATACAGATAGGTAGGTAGGTAGATAGATAGATACAGATAGGTAGGTAGGTAGATTGATAGATGGATATAGGTAGGTAGGTAGATAGATAGATAGACATAGGTAGGTAGGTAGTTTGATAGATACAGATAGGTAGGTAGGTAGATAGATAGATACAGATAGGTAGGTAGGTAGATAGATAGATAGAGATAGGTAGCTAGGTAGATTGATAGATACAGATAGGTAGGTAGGTAGGTAGATAGATACAGATAGGTAGGTAGGTAGATTGATAGATAGAGATATGTAGGTAGGTAGATAGATAGATAGAGATAGGTAGATAGGTAGATAGATAGAAATAGGTAGGTAGGTAGGTAGATAGATAGAGATAGGTAGGTAGGTAGGTAGATCGATAGAGATAGGTAGGTAGGTAGATAGATAGATAGAGATAGGTAGGTAGGTAGATTGATAGATACAGATAGGTAGGTAGGTAGATAGATAGATACAGATAGGTAGGTAGGTAGATAGATAGATACAGATATGTAGGTAGGTAGATAGACAGATAGAGATAGGTAGGTAGGTAGGTAGGTAGATAGAGATAGGTAGATAGATAGAGATAGGTAGGTAGGTAGATAGATAGATAGAGATAGATAGGTAGGTAGATTGATAGAGACAGATAGGTAGGTAGTTAGATAGATAGAGATAGGTAGGTAGGTAGATTGATAGATACAGATAGGTAAGTAGGTAGATAGATAGATACAGATAGGTAGGTAGGTAGATAGATAGATACAGATATGTAGGTAGGTAGATAGATAGATAGAGATAGGTAGGTAGGTAGGTAGATAGATAGAGATAGGTAGGTAGGTAGATAGATAGATACAGATTGGTAGGTAGGTAGATAGATAGATACTGATAGGTAGGTAGGTAGATAGATAGATACAGATATGTAGGTAGGTAGATAGACAGATAGAGATAGGTTGGTAGGTAGGTAGGTAGATAGATAGAGATAGGTAGGTAGGTAGGTAGGTAGAGATAGGTAGGTAGGTAGATAGAAAGAGATAGTTAGGTAGGTAGGTAGATAGATACAGATAGGTAGGTAGGTAGATAGATAGAGATAGGTAGGTAGGTAGGTAGATAGATAGAGATAGGTAGGTAGGTAGATAGATAGATAGAGATAGGTAGGTAGGTAGATAGATAGATACAGATAGGTAGGTAGGTAGATAGATAGATAGAGATAGGTAGGTAGTTAGATAGATAGATAGACATAGGTAGGTAGGTAGATTGATAGATACAGATAGGTAGGTAGGTAGATAGATAGATACAGATAGGTAGGTAGGTAGATAGATAGATAGAGATAGGTAGGTAGGTAGGTAGATAGATAGATAGAGATAGGTAGGTAGGTAGGTAGATAGATAGATAGAGATAGGTAGGTAGGTAGATAGATAGATAGAGATAGGTAGGTAGGTAGATAGATAGATACAGATAGGTAGGTAGGTAGATAGATAGATACAGATAGGTAGGTAGGTAGATAGATAGATAGACATAGGTAGGTAGGTAGATTGATAGATACAGATAGGTAGGTAGGTAGATAGATAGATACAGATAGGTAGGTAGATAGATAGATAGAGATAGGTAGGTACATAGATAGATAAATACAGATAGGTAGGTAGGTAGGTAGATAGATAGAGATAGGTAGGTAGGTAGATAGATAGATAGAGATAGGTAGGTAGGTTGATTGATAGATAGAGATAGGTAGGTAGGTAGATAGATAGATACAGATAGGTAGGCAGGTAGATAGATAGATACAGATAGGTAGGTAGGTAGGTAGGTAGATTGATAGATACAGATAGGTAGGTAGGTAGATAGATAGATACAGTTATGTAGGTAGGTAGGTAGATAGATAGATACAGATAGGTAGCTAGGTAGGTAGATAGATAGATACAGATAGGTAGGTAGGTAGATTGATAGATAGAGATAGGTAGGTAGGTAGATAGATAGACATAGGTAGGTAGGTAGATTGATAGATACAGATAGGTAGGTAGGTAGATAGATAGATACAGATAGGTAGGTAGGTAGATAGATAGATAGAGATAGGTAGCTAGGTAGATTGATAGATACAGATAGGTAGGTAGGTAGATAGATAGATACAGATAGGTAGGTAGGTAGATAGATAGATACAGATAGGTAGGTAGGTAGATAGATAGATAGAGATAGGTAGGTAGGTAGATTGATAGATACAGATAGGTAGGTAGGTAGATAGATAGATAGAGATAGGTAGGTAGGTAGATTGAAAGATACAGATAGGTAGGTAGGTAGATAGATAGATACAGATAGGTAGGTAGGTAGATAGATAGATAGAGATAGGTAGCTAGGTAGATAGATAGATACAGATAAGTAGGTAGGTAGATAGATAGATACAGATAGGTAGGTAGGTAGATTGATAGATAGAGATATGTAGGTAGGTAGATAGATAGATAGAGATAGGTAGATAGGTAGATAGATAGAGATAGGTAGGTAGGTAGATAGATAGATAGAGATAGGTAGGTAGGTAGGTAGATAGATAGAGATAGGTAGGTAGGTAGATAGATAGATAGAGATAGGTAGGTAGGTAGATTGATCGATACAGATAGGTAGGTAGATAGACAGATAGAGATAGGTAGGTAGGTAGGTAGATAGACAGATAGAGATAGGTAGGTAGGTAGGTAGGTAGAGATAGGTAGGTAGGTAGATTGAAAGAGATAGGTAGGTAGGTAGGTAGGTAGATACAGATAGGTAGGTAGGTAGATAGATAGAGATAGGTAGGTAGGTAGGTAGATAGATAGAGATAGGTAGGTAGGTAGATAGATAGATAGAGATAGGTAGGTAGGTAGATACATAGATACAGATAGGTAGGTAGGTGGATAGATAGATACAGATAGGTAGGTATGTAGATAGATAGATAGAGATAGGTAGGTAGTTAGATAGATAGATAGACATAGGTAGGTAGGTAGATTGATAGATACAGATAGGTAGGTAGGTAGATAGATAGATACAGATAGGTACGTAGGTAGATAGATAGATACAGATAGGTAGGTAGGTAGATAGATAGATAGATAGAGATAGGTAGGTAGGTAGGTAGATAGATAGATAGAGATAGGTAGGTAGGTAGATTGATAGATACAGATAGGTAGGTAGGTAGATAGATAGATACAGATAGGTAGCTAGGTAGGTAGATAGATAGATACAGATAGGTAGGTAGGTAGATTGATAGATGGAGATAGGTAGGTAGGTAGATAGATAGATAGACATAGGTAGGTAGGTAGATTGATAGATACAGATAGGTAGGTAGGTAGATAGATAGATACAGATAGGTAGGTAGGTAGATAGATAGATAGAGATAGGTAGCTAGGTAGATTGATAGATACAGATAGGTAGGTAGGTAGGTAGATAGATACAGATAGGTAGGTAGGTAGATTGATAGATAGAGATATGTAGGTAGGTAGATAGATAGATAGAGATAGGTAGATAGGTAGATAGATAGAGATAGGTAGGTAGGTAGGTAGATAGATAGAGATAGGTAGGTAGGTAGGTAGATCGATAGAGATAGGTAGGTAGGTAGATAGATAAATAGAGATAGGTAGGTAGGTAGATTGATAGATACAGATAGGTAGGTAGGTAGATAGATAGATACAGATAGGTAGGTAGGTAGATAGATAGATACAGATATGTAGGTAGGTAGATAGACAGATAGAGATAGGTAGGTAGGTAGGTAGGTAGATAGAGATAGGTAGATAGATAGAGATAGGTAGGTAGGTAGATAGATAGATAGAGATAGATAGGTAGGTAGATTGATAGAGACAGATAGGTAGGTAGTTAGATAGATAGAGATAGGTAGGTAGGTAGATTGATAGATACAGATAGGTAAGTAGGTAGATAGATAGATACAGATAGGTAGGTAGGTAGATAGATAGATACAGATATGTAGGTAGGTAGATAGATAGATAGAGATAGGTAGGTAGGTAGGTAGATAGATAGAGATAGGTAGGTAGGTAGATAGATAGATACAGATTGGTAGGTAGGTAGATAGATAGATACTGATAGGTAGGTAGGTAGATAGATAGATACAGATATGTAGGTAGGTAGATAGACAGATAGAGATAGGTTGGTAAGTAGGTAGGTAGATAGATAGAGATAGGTAGGTAGGTAGGTAGGTAGAGATAGGTAGGTAGGTAGATAGAAAGAGATAGTTAGGTAGGTAGGTAGATAGATACAGATAGGTAGGTAGGTAGATAGATAGAGATAGGTAGGTAGGTAGGTAGATAGATAGAGATAGGTAGGTAGGTAGATAGATAGATAGAGATAGGTAGGTAGGTAGATAGATAGATACAGATAGGTAGGTAGGTAGATAGATAGATAGAGATAGGTAGGTAGTTAGATAGATAGATAGACATAGGTAGGTAGGTAGATTGATAGATACAGATAGGTAGGTAGGTAGATAGATAGATACAGATAGGTAGGTAGGTAGATAGATAGATAGAGATAGGTAGGTAGGTAGGTAGATAGATAGATAGAGATAGGTAGGTAGGTAGGTAGATAGATAGATAGAGATAGGTAGGTAGGTAGATAGATAGATAGAGATAGGTAGGTAGGTAGATAGATAGATACAGATAGGTAGGTAGGTAGATAGATAGATACAGATAGGTAGGTAGGTAGATAGATAGATAGACATAGGTAGGTAGGTAGATTGATAGATACAGATAGGTAGGTAGGTAGATAGATAGATACAGATAGGTAGGTAGATAGATAGATAGAGATAGGTAGGTAGATAGATAGATAAATACAGATAGGTAGGTAGGTAGGTAGATAGATAGAGATAGGTAGGTAGGTAGATAGATAGATAGAGATAGGTAGGTAGGTTGATTGATAGATAGAGATAGGTAGGTAGGTAGATAGATAGATACAGATAGGTAGGCAGGTAGATAGATAGATACAGATAGGTAGGTAGGTAGGTAGGTAGATTGATAGATACAGATAGGTAGGTAGGTAGATAGATAGATACAGTTATGTAGGTAGGTAGGTAGATAGATAGATACAGATAGGTAGCTAGGTAGGTAGATAGATAGATACAGATAGGTAGGTAGGTAGATTGATAGATAGAGATAGGTAGGTAGGTAGATAGATAGTCATAGGTAGGTAGGTAGATTGATAGATACAGATAGGTAGGTAGGTAGATAGATAGATACAGATAGGTAGGTAGGTAGATAGATAGATAGAGATAGGTAGCTAGGTAGATTGATAGATACAGATAGGTAGGTAGGTAGATAGATAGATACAGATAGGTAGGTAGGTAGATTGATAGATAGAGATATGTAGGTAGGTAGATAGATAGATAGAGATAGGTAGATAGGTAGATAGATAGAGATAGGTAGGTAGGTAGATAGATAGATAGAGATAGGTAGGTAGGTAGGTAGATAGAGATAGGTAGGTAGGTAGATAGATAGATAGAGATAGGTAGATAGGTAGATTGATAGATACAGATAGGTAGGTAGGTAGATAGATACAGATAGGTAGGTAGGTAGATAGATAGATACAGATATGTAGGTAGGTAGATAGACAGATAGAGATAGGTAGGTAGGTAGGTAGGTAGATAGATAGAGATAGGTAGGTAGGTAGGTAGGTAGAGATAGGTAGGTAGGTAGATAGAAAGAGATAGTTAGGTAGGTAGGTAGATATATACAGATATGTAGGTAGGTAGATAGACAGATAGAGATAGGTTGGTAGGTAGATAGATAGAGATAGGTAGGTAGGTAGATAGATAGATAGAGATAGGTAGGTAGGTAGATAGATAGATACAGATAGGTAGGTAGGTAGATAGATAGATAGAGATAGGTAGGTAGTTAGATAGATAGATAGACATAGGTAGGTAGGTAGATTGATAGATACAGATAGGTAGGTAGGTAGATAGATAGATACAGAAAGGTAGGTAGGTAGATAGATAGACACAGATATGTAGGTAGGTAGACAGATAGAGATAGGTAGGTAGATAGATAGATAAATACAGATAGGTAGGTAGGTAGGTAGGTAGATAGAGATAGGTAGGTAGGTAGATTGATAGATAGAGATAGGTAGGTAGGTAGATAGATAGATAGATATAGGTAGGTAGGTAGATTGATAGATACAGATAGGTAGGTAGGTAGGTAGATAGATAGATACAGATAGGTAGGTAGGTAGATAGATAGATAGAGATAGGTAGCTAGGTAGATTGATAGATACAGATAGGTAGGTAGGTAGATAGATAGATACAGATAGGTAGGTAGATTGATAGATACAGATAGGTAGGTAGGTAGATAGATAGATACAGATAGGTAGGTAGGTAGATAGATAGATACAGATAGGTAGGTAGGTAGATAGATAGAGATAGGTAGGTAGGTAGATTGATAGATACAGATAGGTAGGTAGGTAGATAGATAGATAGAGATAGGTAGGTAGGTAGATTGAAAGATACAGATAGGTAGGTAGGTAGATAGATAGATACAGATAGGTAGGTAGGTAGATTGATAGATAGAGATAGGTAGGTAGGTAGATTGATAGATACAGATAGGTAGGTAGGTAGATAGATAGATACAGATAGGTAGGTAGGTAGATATATAGATACAGATAGGTAGGTAGGTAGATAGATAGATAGATAGAGATAGGTAGGTAGGTAGATTGATAGATACAGATAGGTAGGTAGGTAGATAGATAGATAGAGATAGGTAGGTAGGTAGATTGAAAGATACAGATATGTAGGTAGGTAGATAGATAGATACAAATAGGTAGGTAGGTAGATTGATAGATAGAGATAGGTAGGTAGGTAGATTGATAGATATAGATAGGTAGGTAGGTAGATAGATACAGATAGGTAGGTAGGTAGATAGATAGATACAGTTATGTAGGTAGGTAGGTAGATAGATAGATACAGATAGGTAGGTAGGTAGATAGATAGATAGAGATAGGTAGGTAGGTAGATTGATAGATGGAGATAGGTAGGTAGGTAGACAGATAGATAGACATAGGTAGGTAGGTAGATTGATAGATACAGATAGGTAGGTAGGTAGATAGATAGATACAGATAGGTAGGTAGGTAGATAGATAGATAGAGATAGGCAGCTAGGTAGATTGATAGATACAGATAGGTAGGTAGGTAGATAGATAGATACAGATAGGTAGGTAGGTAGATTGATAGATAGAGATATGTAGGTAGGTAGATAGATAGATAGAGATAGGTAGATAGGTAGATAGATAGAGATAGGTAGGTAGGTAGATAGATAGATAGAGATAGGTAGGTAGGTAGGTAGATAGATAGAGATAGGTAGGTAGGTAGATAGATAGATAGAGATAGGTAGGTAGGTAGATTGATAGATACAGATAGGTAGGTAGGTAGATAGATAGATACAGATAGGTAGGTAGGTAGATAGATAGATACAGATATGTAGGTAAGTAGATAGACAGATAGAGATAGGTAGGTAGGTAGGTAGGTAGATAGATAGAGATAGGTAAGTAGGTAGAGATAGGTAGGTAGGTAGATAGAAAGAGATAGTTAGGTAGGTAGGTAGATAGATACAAATAGGTAGGTAGGTAGATAGATAGAGATAGGTAGGTAGGTAGGTAGATAGAGATAGGTAGGTAGGTAGATAGATAGATAGAGATAGGTAGGTAGGTAGATAGATAGATACAGATAGGTAGGTAGGTAGATAGATAGAGATAGGTAGGTAGTTAGATAGATAGATAGACATAGGTAGGTAGGTAGATAGATAGATACAGATAGGTAGGTAGGTAGATAGATAGATACAGATAGGTAGGTAGGTAGATAGATAGATAGATAGATAGAGATAGGTAGGTAGGTAGATTGATAGATAGATATAGGTAGGTAGGTAGATTGATAGATACAGATAGGTAGCTAGGTAGGTAGATAGATGGATACAGATAGGTAGGTATGTAGATAGATAGATAGACATAGGTAGGTAGGTAGATAGATAGATACAGATAGGTAGGTAGGTAGATAGATAGATACAGATAGGTACGTACGTAGATAGATAGATACAGATAGGTAGGTAGGTAGATAGATAGATAGATAGATAGATAGAGATAGGTAGGTAGGTAGGTAGATAGATAGAGATAGGTAGGTAGGTAGGTAGATAGATAGATAGAGATAGGTAGGTAGGTAGATAGATAGATACAGATAGGTAGGTAGGTAGATAGATAGATAGACATAGGTAGGTAGGTAGATAGATAGATACAGATAGGTAGGTAGGTAGATAGATAGATACAGATAGGTAGGTAGGTAGATAGATAGATAGAGATAGGTAGGAAGGTAGATTGATAGATACAGATAGGTAGGTAGGTAGATAGATAGATAGAGATAGGTAGGTAGGTAGATTGAAAGATACATATAGGTAGGTAGGTAGATAGATAGATACAGATAGGTAGGTAGGTAGATTGATAGATAGAGATAGGTAGGTAGGTAGATTGATAGATACAGATAGGTAGGTAGGTAGATAGATAGATACAGATAGGTAGGTAGGTAGATAGATAGATACAGATAGGTAGGTAGGTAGATAGATAGATAGAGATAGGTAGGTAGGTAGATTGATAGATACAGATAGGTAGGTAGGTAGATAGATAGATAGAGATAGGTAGGTAGGTAGATTGAAAGATACAGATAGGTAGGTAGGTAGATAGATAGATACAGATAGGTAGGTAGGTAGATTGATAGATAGAGATAGGTAGGTAGGTAGATTGATAGATACAGATAGGTAGGTAGGTAGATAGATAGATACAGATAGGTAGGTAGGTAGATAGATAGATACAGTTATGTAGGTAGGTAGGTAGATAGATAGATACAGATAGGTAGCTAGGTAGGTAGATAGATAGATACAGATAGGTAGGTAGGTAGATAGATAGATACAGATAGGTAGGTAGGTAGATAGAAAGATAGAGATAGGTAGGTAGTTAGATAGATAGATAGATAGACATAGGTAGGTAGGTAGATAGATAGATACAGATAGGTAGGTAGGTAGATAGATAGATACAGATAGGTACGTACGTAGATAGATAGATACAGATAGGTAGGTAGGTAGATAGATAGATAGATAGATAGATAGAGATAGGTAGGTAGGTAGGTAGATAGATAGAGATAGGTAGGTAGGTAGGTAGATAGATAGATAGAGATAGGTAGGTAGGTAGATAGATAGATACAGATAGGTAGGTAGGTAGATAGATAGATACAGATAGGTAGGTAGGTAGATAGATAGATACAGATAGGTAGGTAGGTAGATAGATAGATAGACATAGGTAGGTAGGTAGATAGATAGATACAGATAGGTAGGTAGGTAGATAGATAGATACAGATAGGTAGGTAGGTAGATAGATAGATAGAGATAGGTAGGAAGGTAGATTGATAGATACAGTTAGGTAGGTAGGTAGATAGATAGATAGAGATAGGTAGGTAGGTAGATTGAAAGATACATATAGGTAGGTAGGTAGATAGATAGATACAGATAGGTAGGTAGGTAGATTGATAGATAGAGATAGGTAGGTAGGTAGATTGATAGATACAGATAGGTAGGTAGGTAGATAGATAGATACAGATAGGTAGGTAGGTAGATAGATAGATACAGATAGGTAGGTAGGTAGATAGATAGATAGAGATAGGTAGGTAGGTAGATTGATAGATACAGATAGGTAGGTAGGTAGATAGATAGATAGAGATAGGTAGGTAGGTAGATTGAAAGATACAGATAGGTAGGTAGGTAGATAGATAGATACAGATAGGTAGGTAGGTAGATTGATAGATAGAGATAGGTAGGTAGGTAGATTGATAGATACAGATAGGTAGGTAGGTAGATAGATAGATACAGATAGGTAGGTAGGTAGATAGATAGATACAGTTATGTAGGTAGGTAGGTAGATAGATAGATACAGATAGGTAGCTAGGTAGGTAGATAGATAGATACAGATAGGTAGGTAGGTAGATAGATAGATACAGATAGGTAGGTAGGTAGATAGAAAGATAGAGATAGGTAGGTAGTTAGATAGATAGATAGACATAGGTAGGTAGGTAGATAGATAGATACAGATAGGTAGGTAGGTAGATAGATAGATACAGATAGGTACGTACGTAGATAGATAGATACAGATAGGTAGGTAGGTAGATAGATAGATAGATAGATAGATAGAGATAGGTAGGTAGGTAGGTAGATAGATAGAGATAGGTAGGTAGGTAGGTAGATAGATAGATAGAGATAGGTAGGTAGGTAGATAGATAGATACAGATAGGTAGGTAGGTAGATAGATAGATACAGATAGGTAGGTAGGTAGATAGATAGATACAGATAGGTAGGTAGGTAGATAGATAGATAGACATAGGTAGGTAGGTAGATTGATAGATACAGATAGGTAGGTAGGTAGATAGATAGATACAGATAGGTAGGTAGGTAGATAGATAGATAGAGATAGGTAGGAAGGTAGATTGATAGATACAGATAGGTAGGTAGGTAGATAGATAGATAGAGATAGGTAGGTAGGTAGATTGAAAGATACATATAGGTAGGTAGGTAGATAGATAGATACAGATAGGTAGGTAGGTAGATTGATAGATAGAGATAGGTAGGTAGGTAGATTGATAGATACAGATAGGTAGGTAGGTAGATAGATAGATAGATAGATAGATAGAGATAGGTAGGTAGGTAGGTAGATAGATAGAGATAGGTAGGTAGGTAGGTAGATAGATAGATAGAGATAGGTAGGTAGGTAGATAGATAGATACAGATAGGTAGGTAGGTAGATAGATAGATACAGATAGGTAGGTAGGTAGATAGATAGATACAGATAGGTAGGTAGGTAGATAGATAGATAGACATAGGTAGGTAGGTAGATTGATAGATACAGATAGGTAGGTAGGTAGATAGATAGATACAGATAGGTAGGTAGGTAGATAGATAGATAGAGATAGGTAGGAAGGTAGATTGATAGATACAGATAGGTAGGTAGGTAGATAGATAGATAGAGATAGGTAGGTAGGTAGATTGAAAGATACATATAGGTAGGTAGGTAGATAGATAGATACAGATAGGTAGGTAGGTAGATTGATAGATAGAGATAGGTAGGTAGGTAGATTGATAGATACAGATAGGTAGGTAGGTAGATAGATAGATACAGATAGGTAGGTAGGTAGATAGATAGATACAGATAGGTAGGTAGGTAGATAGATAGATAGAGATAGGTAGGTAGGTAGATTGATAGATACAGATAGGTAGGTAGGTAGATAGATAGATAGAGATAGGTAGGTAGGTAGATTGAAAGATACAGATAGGTAGGTAGGTAGATAGATAGATACAGATAGGTAGGTAGGTAGATTGATAGATAGAGATAGGTAGGTAGGTAGATTGATAGATACAGATAGGTAGGTAGGTAGATAGATAGATACAGATAGGTAGGTAGGTAGATAGATAGATACAGTTATGTAGGTAGGTAGATTGATAGATGGAGATAGGTAGGTAGGTAGATAGATAGATAGACATAGGTAGGTAGGTAGATTGATAGATACAGATAGATAGGTAGGTAGATAGATAGATACAGATAGGTAGGTAGGTAGATAGATAGATAGAGATAGGAAGCTAGGTAGATTGGTAGATACAGATAGGTAGGTAGGTAGATAGATAGATACAGATAGGTAGGTATGTAGATTGATAGATAGAGATATGTAGGTAGGTAGATAGATAGATAGAGATAGGTAGATAGGTAGATAGATAGAGATAGGTAGGTAGGAAGATAGATAGATAGAGATAGGTAGGTAGGTAGGTAGATAGATAGAGATAGGTAGGTAGGTAGATAGATAGATAGAGATAGGTAGGTAGGTAGATTGATAGATACAGATAGGTAGGTAGGTAGATAGATAGATACAGATAGGTAGGTAGGTAGATAGATAGATACAGATATGTAGGTAGGTAGATAGACAGATAGAGATAGGTAGGTAGGTAGGTAGGTAGGTAGATAGATAGAGATAGGTAGGTAGGTAGGTAGGTAGAGATAGGTAGGTAGGTAGATAGAAAGAGATAGTTAGGTAGGTAGGTAGGTAGGTAGATACAGATAGGTAGGTAGGTAGATAGATAGAGATAGGTAGGTAGGTAGATTGATAGAGATAGGTAGGTAGGTAGATAGATAGATAGAGATAGGTAGGTAGGTAGATACATAGATAAAGATAGGTAGGTAGGTGGATAGATAGATACAGATAGGTAGGTAGGTAGATAGATAGATAGAGATAGGTAGGTAGTTAGATAGATAGATAGACATAGGTAGGTAGGTAGATTGATAGATACAGATAGGTAGGTAGGTAGATAGATAGATACAGATAGGTACGTAGGTAGATAGATAGATACAGATAGGTAGGTAGGTAGGTAGATAGAAAGATAGAGATAGGTAGGTAGGTAGGTAGATAGATAGAGATAGGTAGGTAGGTAGGTAGATAGATAGATAGAGATAGGTAGGTAGGTAGATAGATAGATACAGATAGGTAGGTAGGTAGATAGATAGATACAGATAGGTAGGTAGGTAGATAGATAGATACAGATCGGTAGGTAGTTAGATAGATAGATAGACATAGGTAGGTAGGTAGATAGATAGATACAGATAGGTAGGTAGGTAGATAGATAGATACAGATAGGTACGTAGGTAGATAGATAGATACAGATAGGTATGTAGGTAGATAGATAGATAGACATAGGTAGGTAGGTAGATTGATAGATACAGATAGGTAGGTAGGTAGATAGATAGATAAAGATAGGTAGGTAGGTAGATAGATAGATAGAGATAGGTAGCTAGGTAGATTGATAGATACAGATAGGTAGGTAGGTAGATAGATAGATACAGATAGGTAGGTAGGTAGATAGATAGATACAGATAGGTAGGTAGGTAGATAGATAGATAGAGATAGGTAGGTAGGTAGATTGATAGATACAGATAGGTAGGTAGGTAGATAGATAGATAGAGATAGGTAGGTAGGTAGATTGAAAGATACTGATAGGTAGGTAGGTAGATAGATAGATACAGATAGGTAGGTAGGTAGATTGATAGATAGAGATAGGTAGGTAGGTAGATTGATAGATACAGATAGCTAGGTAGGTAGATAGATAGATACAGATAGGTAGGTAGGTAGATAGATAGATACAGTTATGTAGGTAGGTAGATAGATAGATAGATACAGATAGGTAGCTAGGTAGGTAGATAGATAGATACAGATAGGTAGGTAGGTAGATTGATAGATGGAGATAGGTAGGTAGGTAGAAAGATAGATAGACATAGGTAGGTAGGTCGATTGATAGATACAGATAGGTAGGTAGGTAGATAGATAGATACAGATAGGTAGGTAGGTAGATAGATAGATAGAGATAGGTAGCTAGGTAGATTGATAGATACAGATAGGTAGGTAGGTAGATAGATAGATACAGATAGGTAGGTAGGTAGATTGATAGATAGAGATAGGTAGGTAGGTAGATAGATAGATAGAGATAGGTAGGTAGGTAGGTAGATAGATAGAGATAGGTAGGTAGGTAGATAGATAGATAGAGATAGGTAGGTAGGTAGATTGATAGATACAGATAGGTATGTAGGTAGATAGATAGATACAGATAGGTAGGTAGGTAGATAGATAGATACAGATATGTAGGTAAGTAGATAGACAGATAGAGATAGGTAGGTAGGTAGGTAGGTAGATAGATAGAGATAGGTAGGTAGGTAGGTAGGTAGAGATAGGTAGGTAGGTAGATAGAAAGAGATAGTTAGGTAGGTAGGTAGATAGATACAGATAGGTAGGTAGGTAGATAGATAGAGATAGGTAGGTAGGTAGATAGATAGAGCTAGGTAGGTAGGTAGATAGATAGATAGAGATAGGTAGGTAGGTAGATAGATAGATACAGATAGGTAGATAGGTAGACAGATAGATAGAGATAGGTAGGTAGTTAGATAGATAGATACAGTTATGTAGGTAGGTAGGTAGATTGATAGATACAGATAGGTAGGTAGGTAGATAGATAGATACAGATAGGTACGTAGGTAGATAGATAGATACAGATAGGTAGGTAGGTAGATAGATAGATAGATAGAGATAGGTAGGTAGGTAGGTAGATAGATAGAGATAGGTTGGTAGGTAGGTAGATAGATAGATAGAGATAGGTAGGTAGGTAGATAGATAGATACAGATAGGTAGGTAGGTAGATAGATAGATAGAGATAGGTAGGTAGGTAGATAGATAGATACAGATAGGTAGGTAGGTAGATAGATAGATAGACATAGGTAGGTAGGTAGATTGATAGATACAGATAGGTAGGTAGGTATATAGATAGATACAGATAGGTAGGTAGGTAGGTAGATAGATAGAGATAGGTAGGTAGATAGATAGATAAATACAGATAGGTAGGTAGGTAGGTAGATAGATAGAGATAGGTAGGTAGGTAGATAGATAGAGATAGGTAGGTAGGTAGATTGATAGATAGAGATAGGTAGGTAGGTAGATAGATAGATAGACATAGGTAGGTAGGTAGATTGATAGATACAGATAGGTAGGTAGGTAGATAGATAGATACAGATAGGTAGGTAGGTAGATTGATAGATACAGATAGGTAGGTAGGTAGATAGATAGATACAGATAGGTAGGTAGGTAGATAGATAGATAGAGATAGGTAGGAAGGTAGATTGATAGATAGAGATAGGTAGGTAGGTAGATTGATAGATACAGATAGGTAGGTAGGTAGATAGATAGATAGAGATAGGTAGGTAGGTAGATTGAAAGATAAAGATAGGTAGGTAGGTAGATAGATAGATACAGATAGGTAGGTAGGTAGATTGATAGATAGAGATAGGTAGGTAGGTAGATTGATAGATACAGATAGGTAGGTAGGTAGATAGATAGATACAGATAGGTAGGTAGGTAGATAGATAGATACAGTTATGTAGGTAGGTAGGTAGATAGATAGATACAGATAGGTAGCTAGGTAGGTAGATAGATAGATACAGATAGGTAGGTAGGTAGATTGATAGATGGAGATAGGTAGGTAGGTAGATAGATAGATAGACATAGGTAGGTAGGTAGATTGATAGATACAGATAGGTAGGTAGGTAGTTAGATAGATACAGATAGGTAGGTAGGTAGATAGATAGATAGAGATAGGTAGCTAGGTAGATTGATAGATACAGATAGGTAGGTAGGTAGATAGATAGAGATAGGTAGGTAGGTAGATTGATAGATAGAGATAGGTAGGTAGGTAGATAGATAGATAGAGATAGATAGATAGGTAGATAGATAGAGATAGGTAGGTAGGTAGATAGATAGATAGAGATAGGTAGGTAGGTAGATAGATAGATAGCGATAGGTAGGTAGGTAGATTGATAGATACAGATAGGTAGGTAGGTAGATAGATAGATACAGATAGGTAGGTAGGTAGGTAGATAGATACAGATATGTAGGTAGGTAGATAGACAGATAGAGATAGGTAGGTAGGTAGGTAGGTAGATAGATAGAGATAGGTAGGTAGGTAGGTAGGTAGATACAGATAGGTAGGTAGGTAGATAGATAGAGATAGGTAGGTAGGTAGGTAGATAGATAGAGATAGGTAGGTAGGTAGATAGATAGATAGAGATAGGTAGGTAGGTAGATACATAGATACAGATAGGTAGGTAGGTGGATAGATAGATACAGATAGGTAGGTAGGTAGATAGATAGATAGAGATAGGTAGGTAGTTAGATAGATAGATAGAGATAGGTACGTAGGTAGATTGATAGATACAGATAGGTAGGTAGGTAGATAGATAGATACAGATAGGTAGGTAGGTAGATAGATAGATAGAGATAGGTAGCTAGGTAGATTGATAGATACAGATAGGTAGGTAGGTAGATAGATAGATACAGATAGGTAGGTAGGTAGATTGATAGATAGAGATAGGTAGGTAGGTAGGTAGATAGATAGAGATAGGTAGGTAGGTAGGTAGATAGATAGAGATAGGTAGGTAGGTAGATAGATAGATAGAGATAGGTAGGTAGGTAGATTGATAGATACAGATAGGTATGTAGGTAGATAGATAGATACAGATAGGTAGGTAGGTAGATAGATAGATACAGATATGTAGGTAAGTAGATAGACAGATAGAGATAGGTAGGTAGGTAGGTAGGTAGATAGATAGAGATAGGTAGGTAGGTAGGTAGGTAGGTAGAGATAGGTAGGTAGGTAGATAGAAAGAGATAGTTAGGTATGTAGGTAGATAGATACAGATAGGTAGGTAGGTAGATAGATAGAGATAGGTAGGTAGGTAGATAGATACAGATAGGTAGGTAGGTAGACAGATAGATAGAGATAGGTAGGTAGTTAGATAGATAGATACAGTTATGTAGGTAGGTAGGTAGATTGATAGATACAGATAGGTAGGTAGGTAGATAGATAGATACAGATAGGTACGTAGGTAGATAGATAGATACAGATAGGTAGGTAGGTAGATTGATAGATAGACATAGGTAGGTAGGTAGATTGATAGATACAGATAGGTAGGTAGGTAGATAGATAGATACAGATAGGTAGGTAGGTAGGTAGATAGATAGAGATAGGTAGGTAGATAGATAGATAAATACAGATAGGTAGGTAGGTAGGTAGATAGATAGAGATAGGTAGGTAGGTAGATAGATAGATAGAGATAGGTAGGTAGGTAGATTGATAGATAGAGATAGGTAGGTAGGTAGATAGATAGATAGACATAGGTAGGTAGGTAGATTGATAGATACAGATAGGTAGGTAGGTATATAGATAGATACAGATAGGTAGGTAGGTAGATTGATAAATACAGATAGGTAGGTAGGTAGATAGATAGATACAGATAGGTAGGTAGGTAGATAGATAGATAGAGATAGGTAGGTAGGTAGATTGATAGATACAGATAGGTAGGTAGGTAGATAGATAGATAGAGATAGGTAGGTAGGTAGATTGAAAGATAAAGATAGGTAGGAAGGTAGATAGATAGATACAGATAGGTAGGTAGATAGATTGATAGATAGAGATAGGTAGGTAGGTACATTGATAGATACAGATAGGTAGGTAGGTAGATAGATAGATACAGATAGGTAGGTAGGTAGATAGATAGATACAGTTATGTAGGTAGGTAGGTAGATAGATAGATACAGATAGGTAGCTAGGTAGGTAGATAGATAGATACAGATAGGTAGGTAGGTAGATTGATAGATGGAGATAGGTAGGTAGGTAGATAGATAGATAGACATAGGTAGGTAGGTAGATTGATAGATACAGATAGGTAGGTAGGTAGATAGATAGATACAGATAGGTAGGTAGGTAGATAGATAGATAGAGATAGGTAGCTAGGTAGATTGATAGATACAGATAGGTAGGTAGGTAGATAGATAGAGATAGGTAGGTAGGTAGATTGATAGATAGAGATAGGTAGGTAGGTAGATAGATAGATAGAGATAGGTAGATAGGTAGATAGATAGAGATAAGTAGGTAGGTAGATAGATAGATAGAGATATGTAGGTAGGTAGGTAGATAGATAGAGATAGGTAGGTAGGTAGATAGATAGATAGAGATAGGTAGGTAGGTAGATTGATAGATACAGATAGGTAGGTAGGTAGATAGATAGATACAAATAGGTAGGTAGGTAGATAGATAGATACAGATATGTAGGTAGGTAGATAGACAGATAGAGATAGGTAGGTAGGTAGGTAGATAGATAGAGAGAGGTAGGTAGGTAGGTAGGTAGAGATAGGTAGGTAGGTATATAGAATGAGATAGTTAGGTAGGTAGGTAGGTAGATACAGATAGGTAGGTAGGTAGGTAGATAGATAGAGATAGGTAGGTAGGTAGGTAGATAGATAGAGATAGGTAGGTAGGTAGATAGATAGATAGAGATAGGTAGGTAGGTAGATACATAGATACAGATAGGTAGGTAGGTGGATAGATAGATACAGATAGGTAGGTAGGTAGATAGATAGATAGAGATAGGTAGGTAGTTAGATAGATAGATAGACATAGGTAGGTAGGTAGATTGATAGATACAGATAGGTAGGTAGGTAGATAGATAGATAGATACAGATAGGTACGTAGGTAGATAGATAGATACAGATAGGTAGGTAGGTAGATAGATAGATAGATAGAGATAGGTAGGTAGGTAGGTAGATAGATAGAGATAGGTAGGTAGGTAGATTGATAGATACAGATAGGTAGGTAGGTAGATAGATAGATACAGATAGGTAGGTAGATAGATAGATACAGTTATGTAGGTAGGTAGGTAGATAGATAGATACAGATAGGTAGCTAGGTAGGTAGATAGATAGATACAGATAGGTAGGTAGGTAGATTGATAGATGGAGATAGGTAGGTAGGTAGATTGATAGATACAGATAGGTAGGTAGGTAGATTGATAGATACAGATAGGTAGGTAGGTAGATAGATAGATACAGATAGGTAGGTAGGTAGATAGATAGATAGAGATAGGTAGGTAGGTAGATAGATAGATAGATAGAGATAGGTAGGTAGGTAGGTAGATAGATAGAGATAGGTTGGTAGGTAGGTAGATAGATAGATACAGATAGGTAGGTAGGTAGATAGATAGATACAGATAGGTAGGTAGGTAGATAGATAGATAGACATAGGTAGGTAGGTAGATTGATAGATACAGATAGGTAGGTAGGTAGATAGATAGATACAGATAGGTAGGTAGGTAGGTAGATAGATAGAGATAGGTAGGTAGATAGATAGATAAATACAGATAGGTAGGTAGGTAGGTAGATAGATAGAGATAGGTAGGTAGGTAGATAGATAGATAGAGATAGGTAGGTAGGTAGATTGATAGATACAGATAGCTAGGTAGGTAGATAGATAGATACAGATAGGTAGGTAGGTAGATAGATAGATACAGTTATGTAGGTAGGTAGATAGATAGATAGATACAGATAGGTAGCTAGGTAGGTAGATAGATAGATACAGATAGGTAGGTAGGTAGATTGATAGATGGAGATAGGTAGGTAGGTAGAAAGATAGATAGACATAGGTAGGTAGGTCGATTGATAGATACAGATAGGTAGGTAGGTAGATAGATAGATACAGATAGGTAGGTAGGTAGATAGATAGATAGAGATAGGTAGCTAGGTAGATTGATAGATACAGATAGGTAGGTAGGTAGATAGATAGATACAGATAGGTAGGTAGGTAGATTGATAGATAGAGATAGGTAGGTAGGTAGATAGATAGATAGAGATAGGTAGGTAGGTAGGTAGATAGATAGAGATAGGTAGGTAGGTAGATAGATAGATAGAGATAGGTAGGTAGGTAGATTGATAGATACAGATAGGTATGTAGGTAGATAGATAGATACAGATAGGTAGGTAGGTAGATAGATAGATACAGATATGTAGGTAAGTAGATAGACAGATAGAGATAGGTAGGTAGGTAGGTAGGTAGATAGATAGAGATAGGTAGGTAGGTAGGTAGGTAGAGATAGGTAGGTAGGTAGATAGAAAGAGATAGTTAGGTAGGTAGGTAGATAGATACAGATAGGTAGGTAGGTAGATAGATAGAGATAGGTAGGTAGGTAGATAGATAGAGCTAGGTAGGTAGGTAGATAGATAGATAGAGATAGGTAGGTAGGTAGATAGATAGATACAGATAGGTAGATAGGTAGACAGATAGATAGAGATAGGTAGGTAGTTAGATAGATAGATACAGTTATGTAGGTAGGTAGGTAGATTGATAGATACAGATAGGTAGGTAGGTAGATAGATAGATACAGATAGGTACGTAGGTAGATAGATAGATACAGATAGGTAGGTAGGTAGATAGATAGATAGATAGAGATAGGTAGGTAGGTAGGTAGATAGATAGAGATAGGTTGGTAGGTAGGTAGATAGATAGATAGAGATAGGTAGGTAGGTAGATAGATAGATACAGATAGGTAGGTAGGTAGATAGATAGATAGAGATAGGTAGGTAGGTAGATAGATAGATACAGATAGGTAGGTAGGTAGATAGATAGATAGACATAGGTAGGTAGGTAGATTGATAGATACAGATAGGTAGGTAGGTATATAGATAGATACAGATAGGTAGGTAGGTAGGTAGATAGATAGAGATAGGTAGGTAGATAGATAGATAAATACAGATAGGTAGGTAGGTAGGTAGATAGATAGAGATAGGTAGGTAGGTAGATAGATAGAGATAGGTAGGTAGGTAGATTGATAGATAGAGATAGGTAGGTAGGTAGATAGATAGATAGACATAGGTAGGTAGGTAGATTGATAGATACAGATAGGTAGGTAGGTAGATAGATAGATACAGATAGGTAGGTAGGTAGATTGATAGATACAGATAGGTAGGTAGGTAGATAGATAGATACAGATAGGTAGGTAGGTAGATAGATAGATAGAGATAGGTAGGAAGGTAGATTGATAGATAGAGATAGGTAGGTAGGTAGATTGATAGATACAGATAGGTAGGTAGGTAGATAGATAGATAGAGATAGGTAGGTAGGTAGATTGAAAGATAAAGATAGGTAGGTAGGTAGATAGATAGATACAGATAGGTAGGTAGGTAGATTGATAGATAGAGATAGGTAGGTAGGTAGATTGATAGATACAGATAGGTAGGTAGGTAGATAGATAGATACAGATAGGTAGGTAGGTAGATAGATAGATACAGTTATGTAGGTAGGTAGGTAGATAGATAGATACAGATAGGTAGCTAGGTAGGTAGATAGATAGATACAGATAGGTAGGTAGGTAGATTGATAGATGGAGATAGGTAGGTAGGTAGATAGATAGATAGACATAGGTAGGTAGGTAGATTGATAGATACAGATAGGTAGGTAGGTAGTTAGATAGATACAGATAGGTAGGTAGGTAGATAGATAGATAGAGATAGGTAGCTAGGTAGATTGATAGATACAGATAGGTAGGTAGGTAGATAGATAGAGATAGGTAGGTAGGTAGATTGATAGATAGAGATAGGTAGGTAGGTAGATAGATAGATAGAGATAGATAGATAGGTAGATAGATAGAGATAGGTAGGTAGGTAGATAGATAGATAGAGATAGGTAGGTAGGTAGATAGATAGATAGCGATAGGTAGGTAGGTAGATTGATAGATACAGATAGGTAGGTAGGTAGATAGATAGATACAGATAGGTAGGTAGGTAGGTAGATAGATACAGATATGTAGGTAGGTAGATAGACAGATAGAGATAGGTAGGTAGGTAGGTAGGTAGATAGATAGAGATAGGTAGGTAGGTAGGTAGGTAGATACAGATAGGTAGGTAGGTAGATAGATAGAGATAGGTAGGTAGGTAGGTAGATAGATAGAGATAGGTAGGTAGGTAGATAGATAGATAGAGATAGGTAGGTAGGTAGATACATAGATACAGATAGGTAGGTAGGTGGATAGATAGATACAGATAGGTAGGTAGGTAGATAGATAGATAGAGATAGGTAGGTAGTTAGATAGATAGATAGAGATAGGTACGTAGGTAGATTGATAGATACAGATAGGTAGGTAGGTAGATAGATAGATACAGATAGGTAGGTAGGTAGATAGATAGATAGAGATAGGTAGCTAGGTAGATTGATAGATACAGATAGGTAGGTAGGTAGATAGATAGATACAGATAGGTAGGTAGGTAGATTGATAGATAGAGATAGGTAGGTAGGTAGGTAGATAGATAGAGATAGGTAGGTAGGTAGGTAGATAGATAGAGATAGGTAGGTAGGTAGATAGATAGATAGAGATAGGTAGGTAGGTAGATTGATAGATACAGATAGGTATGTAGGTAGATAGATAGATACAGATAGGTAGGTAGGTAGATAGATAGATACAGATATGTAGGTAAGTAGATAGACAGATAGAGATAGGTAGGTAGGTAGGTAGGTAGATAGATAGAGATAGGTAGGTAGGTAGGTAGGTAGGTAGAGATAGGTAGGTAGGTAGATAGAAAGAGATAGTTAGGTATGTAGGTAGATAGATACAGATAGGTAGGTAGGTAGATAGATAGAGATAGGTAGGTAGGTAGATAGATACAGATAGGTAGGTAGGTAGACAGATAGATAGAGATAGGTAGGTAGTTAGATAGATAGATACAGTTATGTAGGTAGGTAGGTAGATTGATAGATACAGATAGGTAGGTAGGTAGATAGATAGATACAGATAGGTACGTAGGTAGATAGATAGATACAGATAGGTAGGTAGGTAGATTGATAGATAGACATAGGTAGGTAGGTAGATTGATAGATACAGATAGGTAGGTAGGTAGATAGATAGATACAGATAGGTAGGTAGGTAGGTAGATAGATAGAGATAGGTAGGTAGATAGATAGATAAATACAGATAGGTAGGTAGGTAGGTAGATAGATAGAGATAGGTAGGTAGGTAGATAGATAGATAGAGATAGGTAGGTAGGTAGATTGATAGATAGAGATAGGTAGGTAGGTAGATAGATAGATAGACATAGGTAGGTAGGTAGATTGATAGATACAGATAGGTAGGTAGGTATATAGATAGATACAGATAGGTAGGTAGGTAGATTGATAAATACAGATAGGTAGGTAGGTAGATAGATAGATACAGATAGGTAGGTAGGTAGATAGATAGATAGAGATAGGTAGGTAGGTAGATTGATAGATACAGATAGGTAGGTAGGTAGATAGATAGATAGAGATAGGTAGGTAGGTAGATTGAAAGATAAAGATAGGTAGGAAGGTAGATAGATAGATACAGATAGGTAGGTAGATAGATTGATAGATAGAGATAGGTAGGTAGGTACATTGATAGATACAGATAGGTAGGTAGGTAGATAGATAGATACAGATAGGTAGGTAGGTAGATAGATAGATACAGTTATGTAGGTAGGTAGGTAGATAGATAGATACAGATAGGTAGCTAGGTAGGTAGATAGATAGATACAGATAGGTAGGTAGGTAGATTGATAGATGGAGATAGGTAGGTAGGTAGATAGATAGATAGACATAGGTAGGTAGGTAGATTGATAGATACAGATAGGTAGGTAGGTAGATAGATAGATACAGATAGGTAGGTAGGTAGATAGATAGATAGAGATAGGTAGCTAGGTAGATTGATAGATACAGATAGGTAGGTAGGTAGATAGATAGAGATAGGTAGGTAGGTAGATTGATAGATAGAGATAGGTAGGTAGGTAGATAGATAGATAGAGATAGGTAGATAGGTAGATAGATAGAGATAAGTAGGTAGGTAGATAGATAGATAGAGATATGTAGGTAGGTAGGTAGATAGATAGAGATAGGTAGGTAGGTAGATAGATAGATAGAGATAGGTAGGTAGGTAGATTGATAGATACAGATAGGTAGGTAGGTAGATAGATAGATACAAATAGGTAGGTAGGTAGATAGATAGATACAGATATGTAGGTAGGTAGATAGACAGATAGAGATAGGTAGGTAGGTAGGTAGATAGATAGAGAGAGGTAGGTAGGTAGGTAGGTAGAGATAGGTAGGTAGGTATATAGAATGAGATAGTTAGGTAGGTAGGTAGGTAGATACAGATAGGTAGGTAGGTAGGTAGATAGATAGAGATAGGTAGGTAGGTAGGTAGATAGATAGAGATAGGTAGGTAGGTAGATAGATAGATAGAGATAGGTAGGTAGGTAGATACATAGATACAGATAGGTAGGTAGGTGGATAGATAGATACAGATAGGTAGGTAGGTAGATAGATAGATAGAGATAGGTAGGTAGTTAGATAGATAGATAGACATAGGTAGGTAGGTAGATTGATAGATACAGATAGGTAGGTAGGTAGATAGATAGATAGATACAGATAGGTACGTAGGTAGATAGATAGATACAGATAGGTAGGTAGGTAGATAGATAGATAGATAGAGATAGGTAGGTAGGTAGGTAGATAGATAGAGATAGGTAGGTAGGTAGATTGATAGATACAGATAGGTAGGTAGGTAGATAGATAGATACAGATAGGTAGGTAGATAGATAGATACAGTTATGTAGGTAGGTAGGTAGATAGATAGATACAGATAGGTAGCTAGGTAGGTAGATAGATAGATACAGATAGGTAGGTAGGTAGATTGATAGATGGAGATAGGTAGGTAGGTAGATTGATAGATACAGATAGGTAGGTAGGTAGATTGATAGATACAGATAGGTAGGTAGGTAGATAGATAGATACAGATAGGTAGGTAGGTAGATAGATAGATAGAGATAGGTAGGTAGGTAGATAGATAGATAGATAGAGATAGGTAGGTAGGTAGGTAGATAGATAGAGATAGGTTGGTAGGTAGGTAGATAGATAGATACAGATAGGTAGGTAGGTAGATAGATAGATACAGATAGGTAGGTAGGTAGATAGATAGATAGACATAGGTAGGTAGGTAGATTGATAGATACAGATAGGTAGGTAGGTAGATAGATAGATACAGATAGGTAGGTAGGTAGGTAGATAGATAGAGATAGGTAGGTAGATAGATAGATAAATACAGATAGGTAGGTAGGTAGGTAGATAGATAGAGATAGGTAGGTAGGTAGATAGATAGATAGAGATAGGTAGGTAGGTAGATTGATAGATAGAGATAGGTAGGTAGGTAGATAGATAGATAGACATAGGTAGGTAGGTAGATTGATAGATACAGATAGGTAGGTAGGTATATAGATAGATACAGATAGGTAGGTAGGTAGATTGATAAATACAGATAGGTAGGTAGGTAGATAGATAGATAGAGATAGGTAGGTAGGTAGATAGATAGATAGAGATAGGTAGGTAGGTAGATTGATAGATAGAGATAGGTAGGTAGGTAGATTGATAGATACAGATAGGTAGGTAGGTAGATAGATAGATAGAGATAGGTAGGTAGGTAGATTGAAAGATAAAGATAGGTAGGAAGGTAGATAGATAGATACAGATAGGTAGGTAGATAGATTGATAGATAGAGATAGGTAGGTAGGTACATTGATAGATACAGATAGGTAGGTAGGTAGATAGATAGATACAGATAGGTAGGTAGGTAGATAGATAGATACAGTTATGTAGGTAGGTAGGTAGATAGATAGATACAGATAGGTAGCTAGGTAGGTAGATAGATAGATACAGATAGGTAGGTAGGTAGATTGATAGATGGAGATAGGTAGGTAGGTAGATAGATAGATAGACATAGGTAGGTAGGTAGATTGATAGATACAGATAGGTAGGTAGGTAGATAGATAGATACAGATAGGTAGGTAGGTAGATAGATAGATAGAGATAGGTAGCTAGGTAGATTGATAGATACAGATAGGTAGGTAGGTAGATAGATAGAGATAGGTAGGTAGGTAGATTGATAGATAGAGATAGGTAGGTAGGTAGATAGATAGATAGAGATAGGTAGATAGGTAGATAGATAGAGATAAGTAGGTAGGTAGATAGATAGATAGAGATATGTAGGTAGGTAGGTAGATAGATAGAGATAGGTAGGTAGGTAGATAGATAGATAGAGATAGGTAGGTAGGTAGATTGATAGATACAGATAGGTAGGTAGGTAGATAGATAGATACAAATAGGTAGGTAGGTAGATAGATAGATACAGATATGTAGGTAGGTAGATAGACAGATAGAGATAGGTAGGTAGGTAGGTAGGTAGGTAGATAGAGAGAGGTAGGTAGGTAGGTAGGTAGAGATAGGTAGGTAGGTATATAGAATGAGATAGTTAGGTAGGTAGGTAGGTAGATACAGATAGGTAGGTAGGTAGATAGATAGAGATAGGTAGGTAGGTAGGTAGATAGATAGAGATAGGTAGGTAGGTAGATAGATAGATAGAGATAGGTAGGTAGGTAGATACATAGATACAGATAGGTAGGTAGGTGGATAGATAGATACAGATAGGTAGGTAGGTAGATAGATAGATAGAGATAGGTAGGTAGTTAGATAGATAGATAGACATAGGTAGGTAGGTAGATTGATAGATACAGATAGGTAGGTAGGTAGATAGATAGATAGATACAGATAGGTACGTAGGTAGATAGATAGATACAGATAGGTAGGTAGGTAGATAGATAGATAGATAGAGATAGGTAGGTAGGTAGGTAGATAGATAGAGATAGGTAGGTAGGTAGATTGATAGATACAGATAGGTAGGTAGGTAGATAGATAGATACAGATAGGTAGGTAGATAGATAGATACAGTTATGTAGGTAGGTAGGTAGATAGATAGATACAGATAGGTAGCTAGGTAGGTAGATAGATAGATACAGATAGGTAGGTAGGTAGATTGATAGATGGAGATAGGTAGGTAGGTAGATTGATAGATACAGATAGGTAGGTAGGTAGATAGATAGATACAGATAGGTAGGTAGGTAGATAGATAGATAGAGATAGGTAGCTAGGTAGATTGATAGATACAGATAGGTAGGTAGGTAGGTAGATAGATACAGATAGGTAGGTAGGTAGATTGATAGATAGAGATATGTAGGTAGGTAGATAGATAGATAGAGATAGGTAGATAGGTAGATAGATAGAGATAGGTAGGTAGGTAGATAGATAGATAGAGATAGGTAGGTAGGTAGGTAGATAGATAGAGATAGGTAGGTAGGTAGATAGATAGATAGAGATAGGTAGGTAGGTAGATTGATAGATACAGATAGGTAGGTAGGTAGATAGATAGATACAGATAGGTAGGTAGGTAGATAGATACAGATATGTAGGTAGGTAGATAGACAGATAGAGATAGGTAGGTAGGTAGGTAGGTAGATAGATAGAGATAGGTAGGTAGGTAGGTAGGTAGAGATAGGTAGGTAGGTAGATAGAAAGAGATAGTTAGGTAGGTAGGTAGGTAGGTAGATACAGATAGGTAGTTAGGTAGATAGATAGATAGACATAGGTAGGTAGGTAGATAGATAGATACAGATAGGTAGGTAGGTAGATAGATAGATAGAGATAGGTAGGTAGATAGATAGATAAATACAGATAGGTAGGTAGGTAGGTAGATAGATAGAGATAGGTAGGTAGGTAGATAGATAGATAGATAGAGATAGGTAGGTAGGTAGATTGATAGATAGACATAGGTAGGTAGGTAGATAGATAGATAGACATAGGTAGGTAGGTAGATTGATAGATACAGATAGGTAGGTATGTAGATAGATAGATACAGATAGGTAGGTAGGTAGATAGATAGATAGAGATAGGTAGCTAGGTAGATTGATAGATACAGATAGGTAGGTAGGTAGATAGATAGATAGAGATAGGTAGGTAGGTAGATTGATAGATAGAGATAGGTAGGTAGGTAGATTGATAGATACAGATAGGTAGGTAGGTAGATAGATAGATACAGATAGGTAGGTAGGTAGATAGATAGATACAGATAGGTAGGTAGCTAGATAGATAGATAGAGATAGGTAGGTAGGTAGATTGATAGATACAGATAGGTAGGTAGGTAGATAGATAGATAGAGATAGGTAGGTAGGTAGATTGATAGATACAGATAGGTAGGTAGGTAGATAGATAGATACAGATAGGTACGTAGGTAGATAGATAGATACAGATAGGTAGGTAGGTAGATAGATAGATAGATAGAGATAGGTAGGTAGGTAGGTAGATAGATAGAGATAGGTTGGTAGGTAGGTAGATAGATAGATAGAGATAGGTAGGTAGGTAGATAGATAGATACAGATAGGTAGGTAGGTAGATAGATAGATAGAGATAGGTAGGTAGGTAGATAGATAGATACAGATAGGTAGGTAGGTAGATAGATAGATAGACATAGGTAGGTAGGTAGATTGATAGATACAGATAGGTAGGTAGGTATATAGATAGATACAGATAGGTAGGTAGGTAGGTAGATAGATAGAGATAGGTAGGTAGATAGATAGATAAATACAGATAGGTAGGTAGGTAGGTAGATAGATAGAGATAGGTAGGTAGGTAGATAGATAGAGATAGGTAGGTAGGTAGATTGATAGATAGAGATAGGTAGGTAGGTAGATAGATAGATAGACATAGGTAGGTAGGTAGATTGATAGATACAGATAGGTAGGTAGGTAGATAGATAGATACAGATAGGTAGGTAGGTAGATTGATAGATACAGATAGGTAGGTAGGTAGATAGATAGATACAGATAGGTAGGTAGGTAGATAGATAGATAGAGATAGGTAGGAAGGTAGATTGATAGATAGAGATAGGTAGGTAGGTAGATTGATAGATACAGATAGGTAGGTAGGTAGATAGATAGATAGAGATAGGTAGGTAGGTAGATTGAAAGATAAAGATAGGTAGGTAGGTAGATAGATAGATACAGATAGGTAGGTAGGTAGATTGATAGATAGAGATAGGTAGGTAGGTAGATTGATAGATACAGATAGGTAGGTAGATAGATAGATACAGATAGGTAGGTAGGTAGATAGATAGATACAGTTATGTAGGTAGGTAGGTAGATAGATAGATACAGATAGGTAGCTAGGTAGGTAGATAGATAGATACAGATAGGTAGGTAGGTAGATTGATAGATGGAGATAGGTAGGTAGGTAGATAGATAGATAGACATAGGTAGGTAGGTAGATTGATAGATACAGATAGGTAGGTAGGTAGTTAGATAGATACAGATAGGTAGGTAGGTAGATAGATAGATAGAGATAGGTAGCTAGGTAGATTGATAGATACAGATAGGTAGGTAGGTAGATAGATAGAGATAGGTAGGTAGGTAGGTAGATTGATAGATAGAGATAGGTAGGTAGGTAGATAGATAGATAGAGATAGGTAGATAGGTAGATAGATAGAGATAGGTAGGTAGGTAGATAGATAGATAGAGATAGGTAGGTAGGTAGATAGATAGATAGAGATAGGTAGGTAGGTAGATTGATAGATACAGATAGGTAGGTAGGTAGATAGATAGATACAGATAGGTAGGTAGGTAGGTAGATAGATACAGATATGTAGGTAGGTAGATAGACAGATAGAGATAGGTAGGTAGGTAGGTAGGTAGGTAGATAGATAGAGATAGGTAGGTAGGTAGGTAGGTAGATACAGATAGGTAGGTAGGTAGATAGATAGAGATAGGTAGGTAGGTAGGTAGATAGATAGAGATAGGTAGGTAGGTAGATAGATAGATAGAGATAGGTAGGTAGGTAGATACATAGATACAGATAGGTAGGTAGGTGGATAGATAGATACAGATAGGTAGGTAGGTAGATAGATAGATAGAGATAGGTAGGTAGTTAGATAGATAGATAGAGATAGGTAGGTAGGTAGATTGATAGATACAGATAGGTAGGTAGGTAGATAGATAGATACAGATAGGTAGGTAGGTAGATAGATAGATAGAGATAGGTAGCTAGGTAGATTGATAGATACAGATAGGTAGGTAGGTAGATAGATAGATACAGATAGGTAGGTAGGTAGATTGATAGATAGAGATAGGTAGGTAGGTAGGTAGATAGATAGAGATAGGTAGGTAGGTAGGTAGATAGATAGAGATAGGTAGGTAGGTAGATAGATAGATAGAGATAGGTAGGTAGGTAGATTGATAGATACAGATAGGTATGTAGGTAGATAGATAGATACAGATAGGTAGGTAGGTAGATAGATAGATACAGATATGTAGGTAAGTAGATAGACAGATAGAGATAGGTAGGTAGGTAGGTAGGTAGATAGATAGAGATAGGTAGGTAGGTAGGTAGGTAGAGATAGGTAGGTAGGTAGATAGAAAGAGATAGTTAGGTATGTAGGTAGATAGATACAGATAGGTAGGTAGGTAGATAGATAGAGATAGGTAGGTAGGTAGATAGATACAGATAGGTAGGTAGGTAGACAGATAGATAGAGATAGGTAGGTAGTTAGATAGATAGATACAGTTATGTAGGTAGGTAGGTAGATTGATAGATACAGATAGGTAGGTAGGTAGATAGATAGATACAGATAGGTACGTAGGTAGATAGATAGATACAGATAGGTAGGTAGGTAGATAGATAGATAGATAGAGATAGGTAGGTAGGTAGGTAGATAGATAGAGATAGGTTGGTAGGTAGGTAGATAGATAGATAGAGATAGGTAGGTAGGTAGATAGATAGATACAGATAGGTAGGTAGGTAGATAGATAGATACAGATAGGTAGGTAGGTAGATAGATAGATAGACATAGGTAGGTAGGTAGATTGATAGATACAGATAGGTAGGTAGGTAGATAGATAGATACAGATAGGTAGGTAGGTAGGTAGGTAGATAGATAGAGATAGGTAGGTAGATAGATAGATAAATACAGATAGGTAGGTAGGTAGGTAGATAGATAGAGATAGGTAGGTAGGTAGATAGATAGATAGAGATAGGTAGGTAGGTAGATTGATAGATAGAGATATGTAGGTAGGTAGATAGATAGATAGACATAGGTAGGTAGGTAGATTGATAGATACAGATAGGTAGGTAGGTATATAGATAGATACAGATAGGTAGGTAGGTAGATTGATAAATACAGATAGGTAGGTAGGTAGATAGATAGATACAGATAGGTAGGTAGGTAGATAGATAGATAGAGATAGGTAGGTAGGTAGATTGATAGATACAGATAGGTAGGTAGGTAGATAGATAGATAGAGATAGGTAGGTAGGTAGATTGAAAGATAAAGATAGGTAGGAAGGTAGATAGATAGATACAGATAGGTAGGTAGATAGATTGATAGATAGAGATAGGTAGGTAGGTACATTGATAGATACAGATAGGTAGGTAGGTAGATAGATAGATACAGATAGGTAGGTAGGTAGATAGATAGATACAGTTATGTAGGTAGGTAGGTAGATAGATAGATACAGATAGGTAGCTAGGTAGGTAGATAGATAGATACAGATAGGTAGGTAGGTAGATTGATAGATGGAGATAGGTAGGTAGGTAGATAGATAGATAGACATAGGTAGGTAGGTAGATTGATAGATACAGATAGGTAGGTAGGTAGATAGATAGATACAGATAGGTAGGTAGGTAGATAGATAGATAGAGATAGGTAGCTAGGTAGATTGATAGATACAGATAGGTAGGTAGGTAGATAGATAGAGATAGGTAGGTAGGTAGATTGATAGATAGAGATAGGTAGGTAGGTAGATAGATAGATAGAGATAGGTAGATAGGTAGATAGATAGAGATAAGTAGGTAGGTAGATAGATAGATAGAGATATGTAGGTAGGTAGGTAGATAGATAGAGATAGGTAGGTAGGTAGATAGATAGATAGAGATAGGTAGGTAGGTAGATTGATAGATACAGATAGGTAGGTAGGTAGATAGATAGATACAAATAGGTAGGTAGGTAGATAGATAGATACAGATATATAGGTAGGTAGATAGACAGATAGAGATAGGTAGGTAGGTAGGTAGGTAGATAGATAGAGAGAGGTAGGTAGGTAGGTAGGTAGAGATAGGTAGGTAGGTATATAGAATGAGATAGTTAGGTAGGTAGGTAGGTAGATACAGATAGGTAGGTAGGTAGATAGATAGAGATAGGTAGGTAGGTAGGTAGATAGATAGAGATAGGTAGGTAGGTAGATAGATAGATAGAGATAGGTAGGTAGGTAGATACATAGATACAGATAGGTAGGTAGGTGGATAGATAGATACAGATAGGTAGGTAGGTAGATAGATAGATAGAGATAGGTAGGTAGTTAGATAGATAGATAGACATAGGTAGGTAGGTAGATTGATAGATACAGATAGGTAGGTAGGTAGATAGATAGATAGATACAGATAGGTACGTAGGTAGATAGATAGATACAGATAGGTAGGTAGGTAGATAGATAGATAGATAGAGATAGGTAGGTAGGTAGGTAGATAGATAGAGATAGGTAGGTAGGTAGATTGATAGATACAGATAGGTAGGTAGGTAGATAGATAGATACAGATAGGTAGGTAGATAGATAGATACAGTTATGTAGGTAGGTAGGTAGATAGATAGATACAGATAGGTAGCTAGGTAGGTAGATAGATAGATACAGATAGGTAGGTAGGTAGATTGATAGATGGAGATAGGTAGGTAGGTAGATTGATAGATACAGATAGGTAGGTAGGTAGATAGATAGATACAGATAGGTAGGTAGGTAGATAGATAGATAGAGATAGGTAGCTAGGTAGATTGATAGATACAGATAGGTAGGTAGGTAGGTAGATAGATACAGATAGGTAGGTAGGTAGATTGATAGATAGAGATATGTAGGTAGGTAGATAGATAGATAGAGATAGGTAGATAGGTAGATAGATAGAGATAGGTAGGTAGGTAGATAGATAGATAGAGATAGGTAGGTAGGTAGGTAGATAGATAGAGATAGGTAGGTAGGTAGATAGATAGATAGAGATAGGTAGGTAGGTAGATAGATAGAGACAGATAGGTAGGTAGGTAGATAGATACAGATAGGTAGGTAGGTAGATTGATAGATACAGATAGGTAGGTAGGTAGATAGATAGATAGATACAGATAGGTAGGTAGGTAGATAGATAGATACAGATAGGTAGGTAGGTAGGTAGATAGATAGAGATAGGTAGGTAGATAGATAGATAAATACAGATAGGTAGGTAGGTAGGTAGATAGATAGAGATAGGTAGGTAGGTAGATTGATAGATAGAGATAGGTAGGTAGGTAGATAGATAGATAGACATAGGTAGGTAGGTAGATTGATAGATACAGATAGGTAGGTAGGTAGATAGATAGATACAGATAGGTAGGTAGGTAGATTGATAGATACAGATAGGTAGGTAGGTAGATAGATAGATACAGATAGGTAGGTAGGTAGATAGATAGATAGAGATAGGTAGGAAGGTAGATTGATAGATAGAGATAGGTAGGTAGGTAGATTGATAGATACAGATAGGTAGGTAGGTAGATAGATAGATAGAGATAGGTAGGTAGGTAGATTGAAAGATAAAGATAGGTAGGTAGGTAGATAGATAGATACAGATAGGTAGGTAGGTAGATTGATAGATAGAGATAGGTAGGTAGGTAGATTGATAGATACAGATAGGTAGGTAGATAGATAGATACAGATAGGTAGGTAGGTAGATAGATAGATACAGTTATGTAGGTAGGTAGGTAGATAGATAGATACAGATAGGTAGCTAGGTAGGTAGATAGATAGATACAGATAGGTAGGTAGGTAGATTGATAGATGGAGATAGGTAGGTAGGTAGATAGATAGATAGACATAGGTAGGTAGGTAGATTGATAGATACAGATAGGTAGGTAGGTAGTTAGATAGATACAGATAGGTAGGTAGGTAGATAGATAGATAGAGATAGGTAGCTAGGTAGATTGATAGATACAGATAGGTAGGTAGGTAGATAGATAGAGATAGGTAGGTAGGTAGGTAGATTGATAGATAGAGATAGGTAGGTAGGTAGATAGATAGATAGAGATAGGTAGATAGGTAGATAGATAGAGATAGGTAGGTAGGTAGATAGATAGATAGAGATAGGTAGGTAGGTAGATAGATAGATAGAGATAGGTAGGTAGGTAGATTGATAGATACAGATAGGTAGGTAGGTAGATAGATAGATACAGATAGGTAGGTAGGTAGGTAGATAGATACAGATATGTAGGTAGGTAGATAGACAGATAGAGATAGGTAGGTAGGTAGGTAGGTAGGTAGATAGATAGAGATAGGTAGGTAGGTAGGTAGGTAGATACAGATAGGTAGGTAGGTAGATAGATAGAGATAGGTAGGTAGGTAGGTAGATAGATAGAGATAGGTAGGTAGGTAGATAGATAGATAGAGATAGGTAGGTAGGTAGATACATAGATACAGATAGGTAGGTAGGTGGATAGATAGATACAGATAGGTAGGTAGGTAGATAGATAGATAGAGATAGGTAGGTAGTTAGATAGATAGATAGAGATAGGTAGGTAGGTAGATTGATAGATACAGATAGGTAGGTAGGTAGATAGATAGATACAGATAGGTAGGTAGGTAGATAGATAGATAGAGATAGGTAGCTAGGTAGATTGATAGATACAGATAGGTAGGTAGGTAGATAGATAGATACAGATAGGTAGGTAGGTAGATTGATAGATAGAGATAGGTAGGTAGGTAGGTAGATAGATAGAGATAGGTAGGTAGGTAGGTAGATAGATAGAGATAGGTAGGTAGGTAGATAGATAGATAGAGATTGGTAGGTAGGTAGATTGATAGATACAGATAGGTATGTAGGTAGATAGATAGATACAGATAGGTAGGTAGGTAGATAGATAGATACAGATATGTAGGTAAGTAGATAGACAGATAGAGATAGGTAGGTAGGTAGGTAGGTAGATAGATAGAGATAGGTAGGTAGGTAGGTAGGTAGAGATAGGTAGGTAGGTAGATAGAAAGAGATAGTTAGGTATGTAGGTAATAGATACAGATAGGTAGGTAGGTAGATAGATAGAGATAGGTAGGTAGGTAGATAGATACAGATAGGTAGGTAGGTAGACAGATAGATAGAGATAGGTAGGTAGTTAGATAGATAGATACAGTTATGTAGGTAGGTAGGTAGATTGATAGATACAGATAGGTAGGTAGGTAGATAGATAGATACAGATAGGTACGTAGGTAGATAGATAGATACAGATAGGTAGGTAGGTAGATAGATAGATAGATAGAGATAGGTAGGTAGGTAGGTAGATAGATAGAGATAGGTTGGTAGGTAGGTAGATAGATAGATAGAGATAGGTAGGTAGGTAGATAGATAGATACAGATAGGTAGGTAGGTAGATAGATAGATACAGATAGGTAGGTAGGTAGATAGATAGATAGACATAGGTAGGTAGGTAGATTGATAGATACAGATAGGTAGGTAGGTAGATAGATAGATACAGATAGGTAGGTAGGTAGGTAGGTAGATAGATAGAGATAGGTAGGTAGATAGATAGATAAATACAGATAGGTAGGTAGGTAGGTAGATAGATAGAGATAGGTAGGTAGGTAGATAGATAGATAGAGATAGGTAGGTAGGTAGATTGATAGATAGAGATATGTAGGTAGGTAGATAGATAGATAGACATAGGTAGGTAGGTAGATTGATAGATACAGATAGGTAGGTAGGTATATAGATAGATACAGATAGGTAGGTAGGTAGATTGATAAATACAGATAGGTAGGTAGGTAGATAGATAGATACAGATAGGTAGGTAGGTAGATAGATAGATAGAGATAGGTAGGTAGGTAGATTGATAGATACAGATAGGTAGGTAGGTAGATAGATAGATAGAGATAGGTAGGTAGGTAGATTGAAAGATAAAGATAGGTAGGAAGGTAGATAGATAGATACAGATAGGTAGGTAGATAGATTGATAGATAGAGATAGGTAGGTAGGTACATTGATAGATACAGATAGGTAGGTAGGTAGATAGATAGATACAGATAGGTAGGTAGGTAGATAGATAGATACAGTTATGTAGGTAGGTAGGTAGATAGATAGATACAGATAGGTAGCTAGGTAGGTAGATAGATAGATACAGATAGGTAGGTAGGTAGATTGATAGATGGAGATAGGTAGGTAGGTAGATAGATAGATAGACATAGGTAGGTAGGTAGATTGATAGATACAGATAGGTAGGTAGGTAGATAGATAGATACAGATAGGTAGGTAGATAGATAGATAGAGATAGGTAGCTAGGTAGATTGATAGATACAGATAGGTAGGTAGGTAGATAGATAGAGATAGGTAGGTAGGTAGATTGATAGATAGAGATAGGTAGGTAGGTAGATAGATAGATAGAGATAGGTAGATAGGTAGATAGATAGAGATAAGTAGGTAGGTAGATAGATAGATAGAGATATGTAGGTAGGTAGGTAGATAGATAGAGATAGGTAGGTAGGTAGATAGATAGATAGAGATAGGTAGGTAGGTAGATTGATAGATACAGATAGGTAGGTAGGTAGATAGATAGATACAAATAGGTAGGTAGGTAGATAGATAGATACAGATATATAGGTAGGTAGATAGACAGATAGAGATAGGTAGGTAGGTAGGTAGGTAGATAGATAGAGAGAGGTAGGTAGGTAGGTAGGTAGAGATAGGTAGGTAGGTATATAGAATGAGATAGTTAGGTAGGTAGGTAGGTAGATACAGATAGGTAGGTAGGTAGATAGATAGAGATAGGTAGGTAGGTAGGTAGATAGATAGAGATAGGTAGGTAGGTAGATAGATAGATAGAGATAGGTAGGTAGGTAGATACATAGATACAGATAGGTAGGTAGGTGGATAGATAGATACAGATAGGTAGGTAGGTAGATAGATAGATAGAGATAGGTAGGTAGTTAGATAGATAGATAGACATAGGTAGGTAGGTAGATTGATAGATACAGATAGGTAGGTAGGTAGATAGATAGATAGATACAGATAGGTACGTAGGTAGATAGATAGATACAGATAGGTAGGTAGGTAGATAGATAGATAGATAGAGATAGGTAGGTAGGTAGGTAGATAGATAGAGATAGGTAGGTAGGTAGATTGATAGATACAGATAGGTAGGTAGGTAGATAGATAGATACAGATAGGTAGGTAGATAGATAGATACAGTTATGTAGGTAGGTAGGTAGATAGATAGATACAGATAGGTAGCTAGGTAGGTAGATAGATAGATACAGATAGGTAGGTAGGTAGATTGATAGATGGAGATAGGTAGGTAGGTAGATTGATAGATACAGATAGGTAGGTAGGTAGATAGATAGATACAGATAGGTAGGTAGGTAGATAGATAGATAGAGATAGGTAGCTAGGTAGATTGATAGATACAGATAGGTAGGTAGGTAGGTAGATAGATACAGATAGGTAGGTAGGTAGATTGATAGATAGAGATATGTAGGTAGGTAGATAGATAGATAGAGATAGGTAGATAGGTAGATAGATAGAGATAGGTAGGTAGGTAGATAGATAGATACAGATAGGTAGGTAGGTAGATAGATAGATAGAGATAGGTAGCTAGGTAGATTGATAGATACAGATAGGTAGGTAGGTAGATAGATAGAGATAGGTAGGTAGGTAGATTGATAGATAGAGATAGGTAGGTAGGTAGATAGATAGATAGAGATAGGTAGATAGGTAGATAGATAGAGATAAGTAGGTAGGTAGATAGATAGATAGAGATATGTAGGTAGGTAGGTAGATAGATAGAGATAGGTAGGTAGGTAGATAGATAGATAGAGATAGGTAGGTAGGTAGATTGATAGATACAGATAGGTAGGTAGGTAGATAGATAGATACAAATAGGTAGGTAGGTAGATAGATAGATACAGATATATAGGTAGGTAGATAGACAGATAGAGATAGGTAGGTAGGTAGGTAGGTAGATAGATAGAGAGAGGTAGGTAGGTAGGTAGGTAGAGATAGGTAGGTAGGTATATAGAATGAGATAGTTAGGTAGGTAGGTAGGTAGATACAGATAGGTAGGTAGGTAGATAGATAGAGATAGGTAGGTAGGTAGGTAGATAGATAGAGATAGGTAGGTAGGTAGATAGATAGATAGAGATAGGTAGGTAGGTAGATACATAGATACAGATAGGTAGGTAGGTGGATAGATAGATACAGATAGGTAGGTAGGTAGATAGATAGATAGAGATAGGTAGGTAGTTAGATAGATAGATAGACATAGGTAGGTAGGTAGATTGATAGATACAGATAGGTAGGTAGGTAGATAGATAGATAGATACAGATAGGTACGTAGGTAGATAGATAGATACAGATAGGTAGGTAGGTAGATAGATAGATAGATAGAGATAGGTAGGTAGGTAGGTAGATAGATAGAGATAGGTAGGTAGGTAGATTGATAGATACAGATAGGTAGGTAGGTAGATAGATAGATACAGATAGGTAGGTAGATAGATAGATACAGTTATGTAGGTAGGTAGGTAGATAGATAGATACAGATAGGTAGCTAGGTAGGTAGATAGATAGATACAGATAGGTAGGTAGGTAGATTGATAGATGGAGATAGGTAGGTAGGTAGATTGATAGATACAGATAGGTAGGTAGGTAGATAGATAGATACAGATAGGTAGGTAGGTAGATAGATAGATAGAGATAGGTAGCTAGGTAGATTGATAGATACAGATAGGTAGGTAGGTAGGTAGATAGATACAGATAGGTAGGTAGGTAGATTGATAGATAGAGATATGTAGGTAGGTAGATAGATAGATAGAGATAGGTAGATAGGTAGATAGATAGAGATAGGTAGGTAGGTAGATAGATAGATAGAGATAGGTAGGTAGGTAGGTAGATAGATAGAGATAGGTAGGTAGGTAGATAGATAGATAGAGATAGGTAGGTAGGTAGATAGATAGAGACAGATAGGTAGGTAGGTAGATAGATACAGCTAGGTAGGTAGGTAGATTGATAGATACAGATAGGTAGGTAGGTAGATAGATAGATAGATACAGATAGGTAGGTAGGTAGATAGATAGATACAGATATGTAGGTAGGTAGATAGATAGATAGAGATAGGTAGGTAGGTAGGTAGATAGATAGAGATAGGTAGGTAGGTAGATAGATAGATACAGATATGTAGGTAGGTAGATAGATAGATAGAGATAGGTAGATAGGTAGGTAGGTAGATAGATAGATAGATACAGATAGGTAGGTAGGTAGATAGATAGATACAGATATGTAGGTAGGTAGATAGATAGATAGAGATAGGTAGGTAGGTAGGTAGGTAGATAGATAGAGATAGGTAGGTAGGTAGATAGATAGATACAGATATGTAGGTAGGTAGATAGATAGATAGAGATAGGTAGGTAGGTAGGTAGGTAGATAGATAGATACAGTTATGTAGGTAGGTAGGTAGATAGATAGATACAGATAGGTAGGTAGGTACGTAGATAGATAGATACAGATAGGTAGGTAGGTAGATAGATAGAGATAGGTAGGTAAGTAGATAGATAAATACAGATAGGTAGGTAGGTAGAAAGGTAGATACAGATAGGTACGTAGGTAGATAGATAGATACAGATAGGTAGGTAGGTAGATAGATAGATAGAGGTAGGTAGGTAGGTAGGTAGATAGATAGATAGAGATAGGTAGGTAGGTAGATTGATAGATACAGATAGGTAGGTAGGTAGATAGATAGATACAGGTAGGTAGGTAGGTAGATTGATAGATAGAGATAGGTAGGTAGGTAGATAGATAGATAGAGATAGGTAGGTAGGTAGATAGATAGAGATAGGTAGGTAGGTAGATAGATAGATAGAGATAGATAGGTAGGTAGATTGATAGAGACAGATAGGTAGGTAGGTAGATAGATACAGATAGGTAGGTAGGTAGATAGATAGATACAGATAGGTAGGTAGGTAGATAGATAGATACAGATAGGTAGGTAGGTAGATAGATAGATAGAGATAGGTAGGTAGGTAGATAGATAGATAGAGATAGGTAGGTAGGTAGATTGATAGATACAGATAGGTAGGTAGGTAGATTGATAGAGACAGATAGGTAGGTAGGTAGATATATAGATACAGATAGGTAGGTAGGTAGATAGATAAATACAGATAGGTAGGTAGGTAGGTAGATAGATAGAGATAGGTAGGTAGGTAGATAGATAGATAGATAGAGATAGGTAGGTAGGTAGATTGATAGATAGAGATAGGTAGGTAGGTAGATAGATAGATAGACATAGGTAGGTAGGTAGATTGATAGATACAGATAGGTAGGTAGGTAGATAGATAGAGATAGGTAGGTAGGTAGATAGATAGATAGAGATAGATAGGTAGGTAGATTGATAGAGACAGATAGGTAGGTAGGTAGATAGATACAGATAGGTAGGTAGGTAGATAGATAGATACAGATAGGTAGGTAGGTAGATAGATAGATACAGATAGGTAGGTAGGTAGGTAGATAGATAGAGATAGGTAGGTAGGTAGATAGATAGATAGAGATAGGTAGGTAGGTAGATTGATAGATACAGATAGGTAGGTAGGTAGATTGATAGAGACAGATAGGTAGGTAGGTAGATATATAGATACAGATAGGTAGGTAGGTAGATAGATAAATACAGATAGGTAGGTAGGTAGGTAGATAGATAGAGATAGGTAGGTAGGTAGATAGATAGATAGATAGAGATAGGTAGGTAGGTAGATTGATAGATAGAGATAGGTAGGTAGGTAGATAGATAGATAGACATAGGTAGGTAGGTAGATTGATAGATACAGATAGGTAGGTAGGTAGATAGATAGATACATATAGGTAGGTAGGTAGATAGATAGATAGAGATAGGTAGCTAGGTAGATTGATAGATACAGATAGGTAGGTAGGTAGATAGATAGATAGAGATAGGTAGGTAGGTAGATTGATAGATAGAGATAGGTAGGTAGGTAGGTAGGTAGATAGATAGATACAGTTATGTAGGTAGGTAGGTAGATAGATAGATACAGATAGGTAGGTAGGTACGTAGATAGATAGATACAGATAGGTAGGTAGGTAGATAGATAGAGATAGGTAGGTAAGTAGATAGATAAATACAGATAGGTAGGTAGGTAGAAAGGTAGATACAGATAGGTACGTAGGTAGATAGATAGATACAGATAGGTAGGTAGGTAGATAGATAGATAGAGGTAGGTAGGTAGGTAGGTAGATAGATAGATAGAGATAGGTAGGTAGGTAGATTGATAGATACAGATAGGTAGGTAGGTAGATAGATAGATACAGGTAGGTAGGTAGGTAGATTGATAGATAGAGATAGGTAGGTAGGTAGATAGATAGATAGAGATAGGTAGGTAGGTAGATAGATAGAGATAGGTAGGTAGGTAGATAGATAGATAGAGATAGATAGGTAGGTAGATTGATAGAGACAGATAGGTAGGTAGGTAGATAGATACAGATAGGTAGGTAGGTAGATAGATAGATACAGATAGGTAGGTAGGTAGATAGATAGATACAGATAGGTAGGTAGGTAGATAGATAGATAGAGATAGGTAGGTAGGTAGATAGATAGATAGAGATAGGTAGGTAGGTAGATTGATAGATACAGATAGGTAGGTAGGTAGATTGATAGAGACAGATAGGTAGGTAGGTAGATATATAGATACAGATAGGTAGGTAGGTAGATAGATAAATACAGATAGGTAGGTAGGTAGGTAGATAGATAGAGATAGGTAGGTAGGTAGATAGATAGATAGATAGAGATAGGTAGGTAGGTAGATTGATAGATAGAGATAGGTAGGTAGGTAGATAGATAGATAGACATAGGTAGGTAGGTAGATTGATAGATACAGATAGGTAGGTAGGTAGATAGATAGAGATAGGTAGGTAGGTAGATAGATAGATAGAGATAGATAGGTAGGTAGATTGATAGAGACAGATAGGTAGGTAGGTAGATAGATACAGATAGGTAGGTAGGTAGATAGATAGATACAGATAGGTAGGTAGGTAGATAGATAGATACAGATAGGTAGGTAGGTAGGTAGATAGATAGAGATAGGTAGGTAGGTAGATAGATAGATAGAGATAGGTAGGTAGGTAGATTGATAGATACAGATAGGTAGGTAGGTAGATTGATAGAGACAGATAGGTAGGTAGGTAGATATATAGATACAGATAGGTAGGTAGGTAGATAGATAAATACAGATAGGTAGGTAGGTAGGTAGATAGATAGAGATAGGTAGGTAGGTAGATAGATAGATAGATAGAGATAGGTAGGTAGGTAGATTGATAGATAGAGATAGGTAGGTAGGTAGATAGATAGATAGACATAGGTAGGTAGGTAGATTGATAGATACAGATAGGTAGGTAGGTAGATAGATAGATACATATAGGTAGGTAGGTAGATAGATAGATAGAGATAGGTAGCTAGGTAGATTGATAGATACAGATAGGTAGGTAGGTAGATAGATAGATAGAGATAGGTAGGTAGGTAGATTGATAGATAGAGATAGGTAGGTAGGTAGATTGATAGATACAGATAGGTAGGTAGGTAGATAGATAGATACAGATAGGTAGGTAGGTAGATAGATAGATACAGATAGGTAGGTAGCTAGATAGATAGATAGATAGAGATAGGTAGGTAGGTAGATTGATAGATACAGATAGGTAGGTAGGTAGATAGATAGATAGATAGAGATAGGTAGGTAGGTAGATTGAAAGATACAGATAGGTAGGTAGGTAGATAGATAGATACAGATAGGTAGGTAGGTAGATTGATAGATAGAGATAGGTAGGTAGGTTGATTGATAGATACAGATAGGTAGGTAGGTAGGTAGATAGATAGATACAGATACGTAGGTAGGTAGATAGATAGATACAGTTATGTAGGTAGGTAGGTAGATAGATAGATACAGATAGGTAGCTAGGTAGGTAGATAGATATATACAGATAGGTAGGTAGGTAGATTGATAGATAGAGATAGGTAGGTAGGTAGATAGATAGATAGACATAGATAGGTAGGTAGATTGATAGATACAGATAGGTAGGTAGGTAGATAGATAGATACAGATAGGTAGGTAGGTAGATAGATAGATAGAGATAGGTAGCTAGGTAGATTGATAGATACAGATAGGTAGGTAGGTAGATAGATAGAGATAGGTAGGTAGGTAGATTGATAGATAGAGATAGCTAGGTAGGTAGATTGATAGATACAGATAGGTAGGTAGGTAGATAGATAGATACAGATAGGTAGGTAGGTAGATAGATAGATACAGATAGGTAGGTAGGTAGATAGATAGATAGAGATAGGTAGGTAGGTAGATTGATAGATACAGATAGGTAGGTAGGTAGATAGATAAATACAGATAGGTAGGTAGGCAGGTAGATAGATAGAGATAGGTAGGTAGGTAGATAGATAGAGATAGGTAGGTAGGTAGGTAGATTGATAGACAGAGATAGGTAGGTAGGTAGATTGATAGATACACATAGGTAGGTAGGGAGATAGATAGATACAGATAGGTAGGTAGGTAGATAGATAGATACAGTTATGTAGGTAGGTAGGTAGATAGATAGATACAGATAGGTAGGTAGGTAGGTAGATAGATAGATACAGATAGGTAGGTAGGTAGATAGATAGATACAGATAGGTAGGTAGGAAGATAGATAGATAGAGATAGGTAGGTAGGTAGATAGATAGATACAGATCGGTAGGTATGTAGATAGATAAATACAGTTAGGTAGGTAGGTAGGTAGATAGATAGAGATAGGTAGGTAGATAGATAGATAGAGATAGGTAGGTAGGTAGATTGATTGATAGATACAGATAGGTAGGTAGGTAGATAGATAGATAGAGATAGGTAGGTAGGTAGATTGATAGAGACAGATAGGTAGGTAGGTAGATATATAGATACAGATAGGTAGGTAGGTAGATAGATAAATACAGATAGGTAGGTAGGTAGATAGATAAAAACAGATATGTAGGAAGGTAGATAGATAGATAGATAGATAGATAGAGATAGGTAGGTAGGTAGATTGATAGATACAGATAGGTAGGTAGGTAGATAGATAGATACAGATAGGTAGGTAGGTAGATTGATAGATAGAGATAGGTAGGTAGGTAGATAGATAGATAGAGATAGGTAGGTAGGTAGATAGATAGAGATAGGTAGGTAGGTAGATAGATAGATACAGATATGTAGGTAGGTAGATAGATAGATAGAGATAGGTAGGTAGGTAGGTAGGTAGATAGATAGAGATAGGTAGGTAGGTAGATAGATAGATACAGATATGTAGGTAGGTAGATAGATAGATAGAGATAGGTAGGTAGGTAGGTAGGTAGATAGATAGATACAGTTATGTAGGTAGGTAGGTAGATAGATAGATACAGATAGGTAGGTAGGTACGTAGATAGATAGATACAGATAGGTAGGTAGGTAGATAGATAGATAGAGATAGGTAGTTAGGTAGATAGATAAATACAGATAGGTAGGTAGGTAGAAAGGTAGATACAGATAGGTACGTAGGTAGATAGATAGATACAGATAGGTAGGTAGGTAGATAGATAGATAGAGGTAGGTAGGTAGGTAGGTAGATAGATAGATAGAGATAGGTAGGTAGGTAGATAGATAGATACAGATAGGTAGGTAGGTAGATAGATAGATAGAGATAGGTAGCTAGGTAGATTGATAGATACAGATAGGTAGGTAGGTAGATAGATAGATACAGATAGGTAGGTAGGTAGATAGATAGATACAGATAGGTAGGTAGGTAGGTAGATAGATAGATACAGATAGGTAGGTAGGTAGATAGATAGATAGAGATAGGTAGGTAGGTAGATTGATAGATAGAGATAGGTAGGTAGGTAGATAGATAGATAGACATAGGTAGGTAGGTAGATTGATAGATACAGATAGGTAGGTAGGTAGATAGATAGATACAGATAGGTAGGTAGGTAGATTGATAGATAGAGATATGTAGGTAGGCAGATAGATAGATAGAGATAGGTAGATAGGTAGATAGATAGAGATAGGTAGGTAGGTAGATAGATAGATAGAGATAGATAGGTAGGTAGATTGATAGAGACAGATAGGTAGGTAGGTAGATAGATAGAGATAGGTAGGTAGGTAGATTGATAGATGCAGATAGGTAAGTAGGTAGATAGATAGATACAGATAGGTAGGTAGGTAGATAGATAGATACAGATATGTAGGTAGGTAGACAGATAGATAGAGATAGGTAGGTAGGTAGGTAGATAGATAGAGATAGGTAGGTAGGTAGATAGATAGAGATAGGTAGGTAGGTAGGTAGGTAGATAGATAGAGATAGGTAGGTAGGTAGATTGATAGATACAGATAGGTAGGTAGGTAGATAGATAGATACAGATAGGTAGGTAGGTAGATAGATAGATACAGTTATGTAGGTAGGTAGGTAGATAGATAGATACAGATAGGTAGCTAGGTAGGTAGATAGATACAGATAGGTAGGTAGGTAGATAGATAGATACAGATAGGTAGGTAGGTAGATAGATAGATAGAGATAGGTAGTTAGGTAGGTAGATAGATAGAGATAGGTAGGTAGGTAGGTAGATAGATAGATAGAGATAGGTAGGTAGGTAGATAGATAGATAGAGATAGGTAGGTAGGTAGATTGATAGATACAGATAGGTAGGTAGGTAGATAGATAGATACAGATAGGTAGGTAGGTAGATAGATAGATACAGATAGGTAGGTAGGTACGTAGATAGATAGAGATAGGTAGGTAGGTAGATAGATAGATAGAGATAGGTAGGTAGGTAGATTGATAGATACAGATAGGTAGGTAGGTAGATTGATAGAGACAGATAGGTAGGTAGATATATAGATACAGATAGGTAGGTAGGTAGATACATAAATACAGATAGGTAGGTAGGAAGATAGATAAATACAGATAGGTAGGTAGGTAGATAGATAGATAGATAGAGATAGGTAGGTAGGTAGATTGATAGATACAGATAGGTAGGTAGGTAGATAGATAGATACAGATAGGTAGGTAGGTAGATTGATAGATAGAGATATGTAGGTAGGCAGATAGATAGATAGAGATAGGTAGATAGGTAGATAGATAGAGATAGGTAGGTAGGTAGATAGATAGATAGAGATAGATAGGTAGGTAGATTGATAGAGACAGATAGGTAGGTAGGTAGATAGATAGAGATAGGTAGGTAGGTAGATTGATAGATGCAGATAGGTAAGTAGGTAGATAGATAGATACAGATAGGTAGGTAGGTAGATAGATAGATACAGATATGTAGATAGGTAGACAGATAGATAGAGATAGGTAGGTAGGTAGGTAGATAGATAGAGATAGGTAGGTAGGTAGATAGATAGATAGAGATAGGTAGGTAGGTAGATTGATAGATACAGATAGGTAGGTAGGTAGATAGATAGATACAGATAGATAGGTAGGTAGATAGATAGATACAGATATGTAGGTAGGTAGATAGACAGATAGAGATAGGTAGGTAGGTAGGTAGGTAGGTAGATAGAGATAGGTAGGTAGGTAGGTAGGTAGAGATAGGTAGGTAGGTAGATAGAAAGAGATAGTTAGGTAGGTAGGTAGATAGATACAGATAGGTAGGTAGGTAGATAGATAGAGATAGGTAGGTAGGTAGGTAGATAGATAGAGATAGGTAGGTAGGTAGATAGATAGATAGATAGAGATAGGTAGGTAGGTAGATAGATAGATAGAGATAGGTAGGTAGGTAGATTGATAGATACAGATAGGTAGGTAGGTAGATTGATAGAGACAGATAGGTAGGTAGGTAGATATATAGATACAGATAGGTAGGTAGGTAGATACATAAATACAGATAGGTAGGTAGGAAGATAGATAAATACAGATAGGTAGGTAGGTAGATAGATAGATAGATAGAGATAGGTAGGTAGGTAGATTGATAGATACAGATAGGTAGGTAGCTAGATAGATAGATACAGATAGGTAGGTAGGTAGATTGATAGATAGAGATATGTAGGTAGGCAGATAGATAGATAGAGATAGGTAGATAGGTAGATAGATAGAGATAGGTAGGTAGGTAGATAGATAGATAGAGATAGATAGGTAGGTAGATTGATAGAGACAGATAGGTAGGTAGGTAGATAGATAGAGATAGGTAGGTAGGTAGATTGATAGATGCAGATAGGTAAGTAGGTAGATAGATAGATACAGATAGGTAGGTAGGTAGATAGATAGATACAGATATGTAGGTAGGTAGACAGATAGATAGAGATAGGTAGGTAGGTAGGTAGATAGATAGAGATAGGTAGGTAGGTAGATAGATAGATAGAGATAGGTAGGTAGGTAGATTGATAGATACAGATAGGTAGGTAGGTAGATAGATAGATACAGATAGATAGGTAGGTAGATAGATAGATACAGATATGTAGGTAGGTAGATAGACAGATAGAGATAGGTAGGTAGGTAGGTAGGTAGATAGATAGAGATAGGTAGGTAGGTAGGTAGGTAGAGATAGGTAGGTAGGTAGATAGAAAGAGATAGTTAGGTAGGTAGGTAGATAGATACAGATAGGTAGGTAGGTAGATAGATAGAGATAGGTAGGTAGGTAGGTAGATAGATAGAGATAGGTAGGTAGGTAGATAGATAGATAGAGATAGGTAGGTAGGTAGATACATAGATACAGATAGGTAGGTAGGTAGATAGATAGATACAGATAGGTAGGTAGGTAGATAGATAGATAGAGATAGGTACGTAGGTAGATAGATAGATACAGATAGGTAGGTAGGTAGATAGATAGATAGATCGAGATAGGTAGGTAGGTAGGTAGGTAGATAGATAGAGATAGGTAGGTAGGTAGGTAGATAGATAGATAGAGATAGGTAGGTAGGTAGGTAGATAGATAGATACAGATAGGTAGGTAGGTAGATAGATAGATACAGATAGGTAGGTAGGTAGATAGATAGATAGATAGATAGATAGATAGAGATAGGTAGGTAGGTAGGTTGATAGATAGAGATAGGTAGGTAGGTAGATAGATAGATAGAGATAGGTAGGTAGGTAGATAGATAGATACAGATAGGTAGGTAGGTAGATAGATAGATACAGATAGGTAGGTAGGTAGATAGATAGATACAGATAGGTAGGTAGGTAGATAGATAGATAGACATAGGTAGGTAGGTAGATTGATAGATACAGATAGGTAGGTAGGTAGATAGATAGATACAGATAGGTAGGTAGGTAGATAGATAGAGATAGGTAGGTAGGTAGATAGATAGATAGAGATAGGTAGGTAGGTAGATTGATAGATACAGATAGGTAGGTAGGTAGATAGATAGATACAGATAGGTAGGTAGGTAGATAGATACAGATATGTAGGTAGGTAGATAGACAGATAGAGATAGGTAGGTAGGTAGGTAGGTAGATAGATAGAGATAGGTAGGTAGGTAGGTAGGTAGAGATAGGTAGGTAGGTAGATAGAAAGAGATAGTTAGGTAGGTAGGTAGGTAGGTAGATACAGATAGGTAGGTAGGTAGATAGATAGATAGACATAGGTAGGTAGGTAGATTGATAGATACAGATAGGTAGGTAGGTAGATAGATAGATACAGATAGGTAGGTAGGTAGATAGATAGATAGAGATAGGTAGGTAGATAGATAGATAAATACAGATAGGTAGGTAGGTAGGTAGATAGATAGAGATAGGTAGGTAGGTAGATAGATAGATAGAGATAGGTAGGTAGGTAGATTGATAGATAGACATAGGTAGGTAGGTAGATAGATAGATAGACATAGGTAGGTAGGTAGATTGATAGATACAGATAGGTAGGTAGGTAGATAGATAGATACAGATAGGTAGGTAGGTAGATAGATAGATAGAGATAGGTAGCTAGGTAGATTGATAGATACAGATAGGTAGGTAGGTAGATAGATAGATAGAGATAGGTAGGTAGGTAGATTGATAGATAGAGATAGGTAGGTAGGTAGATTGATAGATACAGATAGGTAGGTAGGTAGATAGATAGATACAGATAGGTAGGTAGGTAGATAGATAGATACAGATAGGTAGGTAGCTAGATAGATAGATAGAGATAGGTAGGTAGGTAGATTGATAGATATAGATAGGTAGGTAGGTAGATAGATAGATAGAGATAGGTAGGTAGGTAGATTGAAAGATACAGATAGGTAGGTAGGTAGATAGATAGATACAGATAGGTAGGTAGGTAGATTGATAGATAGAGATAGGTAGGTAGGTTGATTGATAGATACAGATAGGTAGGTAGGTAGATAGATAGATACAGATAGGTAGGTAGGTAGATAGATAGATACAGGTATGTAGGTAGGTAGGTAGATAGATAGATACAGATAGGTAGCTAGGTAGGTAGATAGATACATACAGATAGGTAGGTAGGTAGATTGATAGATAGAGATAGGTAGGTAGGTAGATAGATAGATAGACATAGATAGGTAGGTAGATTGATAGATACAGATAGGTAGGTAGGTAGATAGATAGATACAGATAGGTAGGTAGGTAGATAGATAGATAGAGATAGGTAGCTAGGTAGATTGATAGATACAGATAGGTAGGTAGGTAGATAGATAGAGATAGGTAGGTAGGTAGATTGATAGATAGAGATAGCTAGGTAGGTAGATTGATAGATACAGATAGGTAGGTAGGTAGATAGATAGATACAGATAGGTAGGTAGGTAGATAGATAGATACAGATAGGTAGGTAGGTAGATAGATAGATAGAGATAGGTAGGTAGGTAGATTGATAGATACAGATAGGTAGGTAGGTAGATAGATAAATACAGATAGGAAGGTAGGTAGGTAGATAGATAGAGATAGGTAGGTAGGTAGATAGATAGAGATAGGTAGGTAGGTAGGTAGATTGATAGATACAGATAGGTAGGTAGGTAGATAGATAAATACAGATAGGTAGGTAGGTAGATTGATAGACAGAGATAGGTAGGTAGGTAGATTGATTGATAGATACAGATAGGTAGGTAGGGAGATAGATAGATACAGATAGGTAGGTAGGTAGATAGATAGATACAGTTATGTAGGTAGGTAGGTAGATAGATAGATACAGATAGGTAGGTAGGTAGGTAGATAGATAGATACAGATAGGTAGGTAGGTAGATAGATAGATAGAGATAGGTAGGTAGGTAGATTGATAGATACAGATAGGTAGGTAGGTAGATAGATAAATACAGATAGGAAGGTAGGTAGGTAGATAGATAGAGATAGGTAGGTAGGTAGATAGATAGAGATAGGTAGGTAGGTAGGTAGATTGATAGATACAGATAGGTAGGTAGGTAGATAGATAAATACAGATAGGTAGGTAGGTAGATTGATAGACAGAGATAGGTAGGTAGGTAGATTGATTGATAGATACAGATAGGTAGGTAGGGAGATAGATAGATACAGATAGGTAGGTAGGTAGATAGATAGATACAGTTATGTAGGTAGGTAGGTAGATAGATAGATACAGATAGGTAGGTAGGTAGGTAGATAGATAGATACAGATAGGTAGGTAGGTAGATAGATAGATAGAGATAGGTAGGTAGGTAGGTAGGTAGATAGATAGAGATAGGTAGGTAGGTAGATAGATAGATACAGATATGTAGGTAGGTAGATAGATAGATAGAGATAGGTAGGTAGGTAGGTAGGTAGATAGATAGATACAGTTATGTAGGTAGGTAGGTAGATAGATAGATACAGATAGGTAGGTAGGTACGTAGATAGATAGATACAGATAGGTAGGTAGGTAGATAGATAGATAGAGATAGGTAGGTAGGTAGATAGATAAATACAGATAGGTAGGTAGGTAGAAAGGTAGATACAGATAGGTACGTAGGTAGATAGATAGATACAGATAGGTAGGTAGGTAGATAGATAGATAGAGGTAGGTAGGTAGGTAGATAGATAGATAGATAGAGATAGGTAGGTAGGTAGATTGATAGATACAGATAGGTAGGTAGGTAGATAGATAGATAGAGATAGGTAGGTAGATAGATACAGATAGGTAGGTAGGTAGATAGATAGATACAGATAGGTAGGTAGGTAGATAGATAGATACAGATAGGTAGGTAGGTAGGTAGATAGATAGAGATAGGTAGGTAGGTAGATAGATAGATAGAGATAGGTAGGTAGGTAGATTGATAGATAGAGATAGGTAGGTAGGTAGATTGATAGAGACAGATAGGTAGGTAGGTAGATATATAGATACAGATAGGTAGGTAGGTAGATAGATAAATACAGATAGGTAGGTAGGTAGGTAGATAGATAGAGATAGGTAGGTAGGTAGATAGATAGATAGAGATAGGTAGGTAGGTAGATTGATAGATAGAGATAGGTAGGTAGGTAGATAGATAGATAGACATAGGTAGGTAGGTAGATTGATAGATACAGATAGGTAGGTAGGTAGATAGATAGATACAGATAGGTAGGTAGGTAGATAGATAGATAGAGATAGGTAGCTAGGTAGATTGATAGATACAGATAGGTAGGTAGGTAGATAGATAGATAGAGATAGGTAGGTAGGTAGATTGATAGATAGAGATAGGTAGGTAGGTAGATTGATAGATACAGATAGGTAGGTAGGTAGATAGATAGATACAGATAGGTAGGTAGGTAGATAGATAGATACAGATAGGTAGGTAGCTAGATAGATAGATAGAGATAGGTAGGTAGGTAGATTGATAGATACAGATAGGTAGGTAGGTAGATAGATAGATAGAGATAGGTAGGTAGGTAGATTGAAAGATACAGATAGGTAGGTAGGTAGATAGATAGATACAGATAGGTAGGTAGGTAGATTGATAGATAGAGATAGGTAGGTAGGTTGATTGATAGATACAGATAGGTAGGTAGGTAGATAGATAGATACAGATAGGTAGGTAGGTAGATAGATAGATACAGTTATGTAGGTAGGTAGGTAGATAGATAGATACAGATAGGTAGCTAGGTAGGTAGATAGATATATACAGATAGGTAGGTAGGTAGATTGATAGATAGAGATAGGTAGATAGGTAGATAGATAGATAGACATAGATAGGTAGGTAGATTGATAGATACAGATAGGTAGGTAGGTAGATAGATAGATACAGATAGGTAGGTGGGTAGATAGATAGATAGAGATAGGTAGCTAGGTAGATTGATAGATACAGATAGGTAGGTAGGTAGATAGATAGAGATAGGTAGGTAGGTAGATTGATAGATAGAGATAGCTAGGTAGGTAGATTGATAGATACAGATAGGTAGGTAGGTAGATAGATAGATACAGATAGGTAGGTAGGTAGATAGATAGATACAGATATGTAGGTAGGTAGACAGATAGATAGAGATAGGTAGGTAGGTAGGTAGATAGATAGAGATAGGTAGGTAGGTAGATAGATAGATAGAGATAGGTAGGTAGGTAGATTGATAGATACAGATAGGTAGGTAGGTAGATAGATAGATACAGATAGATAGGTAGGTAGATAGATAGATACAGATATGTAGGTAGGTAGATAGACAGATAGAGATAGGTAGGTAGGTAGGTAGGTAGATAGATAGAGATAGGTAGGTAGGTAGGTAGGTAGAGATAGGTAGGTAGGTAGATAGAAAGAGATAGTTAGGTAGGTAGGTAGATAGATACAGATAGGTAGGTAGGTAGATAGATAGAGATAGGTAGGTAGGTAGGTAGATAGATAGAGATAGGTAGGTAGGTAGATAGATAGATAGATAGAGATAGGTAGGTAGGTAGATACATAGATACAGATAGGTAGGTAGGTAGATAGATAGATACAGATAGGTAGGTAGGTAGATAGATAGATAGATAGAGATAGGTACGTAGGTAGATAGATAGATACAGATAGGTAGGTAGGTAGATAGATAGATAGATAGAGATAGGTAGGTAGGTAGGTAGGTAGATAGATAGAGATAGGTAGGTAGGTAGGTAGATAGATAGATAGAGATAGGTAGGTAGGTAGGTAGATAGATAGATACAGATAGGTAGGTAGGTAGATAGATAGATACAGATAGGTAGGTACGTAGATAGATAGATAGATAGATAGAGATAGGTAGGTAGGTAGGTTGATAGATAGAGATAGGTAGGTAGGTAGATAGATAGAGATAGGTAGGTAGGTAGATAGATAGATACAGATAGGTAGGTAGGTAGATAGATAGATACAGATAGGTAGGTAGGTAGATAGATAGATACAGATAGGTAGGTAGGTAGATAGATAGATAGACATAGGTAGGTAGGTAGATTGATAGATACAGATAGGTAGGTAGGTAGATAGATAGATACAGATAGGTAGGTAGGTAGATAGATAGAGATAGGTAGGTAGATAGATAGATAAATACAGATAGGTAGGTAGGTAGGTAGATAGATAGAGATAGGTAGGTAGGTAGATTGATAGATAGAGATAGGTAGGTAGGAAGATTGATAGATACAGATAGGTAGGTAGGTAGATACAGATAGGTAGGTAGGTAGAAAGATAGATAGAGATAGGTAGCTAGGTAGATTGATAGATACAGATAGGTAGGTAGGTAGATAGATAGATAGAGATAGGTAGGTAGGTAGATTGATAGATAGAGATAGGTAGGTAGGTAGATTGATAGATACAGATAGGTAGGTAGGTAGGTAGATAGATACAGATAGGTAGGTAGGTAGATAGATAGATACAGATAGGTAGGTAGATAGATAGATAGATACAGATAGGTAGGTAGGTAGATAGATAGATAGATAGATAGAGATAGGTAGGTAGGTAGATTGAAAGATACAGATAGGTAGGTAGGTAGATAGATAGATACAGATAGGTAGGTAGGTAGATTGATAGATAGAGATAGGTAGCTAGGTAGATTGATAGATACAGATAGGTAGGTAGGTAGATAGATAGATACAGATAGGTAGGTAGGTAGATAGATAGATACAGTTATGTAGGTAGGTAGGTAGATAGATAGATACAGATAGGTAGCTAGGTAGGTAGATAGATAGATACAGATAGGTAGGTAGGTAGATAGATAGATACAGATAGGTAGGTAGGTAGATAGATAGATAGAGATAGGTAGGTAGGTAGATAGATAGATACAGATAGGTAGGTAGGTAGATAGATAGATAGATAGATAGATAGAGATAGGTAGGTAGGTAGGTAGATAGATAGAGATAGGTAGGTAGGTAGGTAGATAGATAGATAGAGATAGGTAGGTAGGTAGGTAGATAGATAGATACAGATAGGTAGGTAGGTAGATTGATAGATACAGATAGGTAGGTAGGTAGATTGATAGATACAGATAGGTAGGTAGAGAGATAGATAGATACAGATAGGTAGGTAGGTAGATAGATAGATACAGTTATGTAGGTAGGTAGGTAGATAGATAGATAGAGATAGGTAGGTAGGTAGGTAGATAGATAGATAGAGATAGGGAGGTAGGTAGATTGATAGATACAGATAGGTAGGTAGGTAGATAGATAAATACAGATAGGTAGGCAGGCAGATTGATAGATAGAGATAGGTAGGTAGGTAGATTGATATATACAGATAGGTAGGTAGGGAGATAGATAGATACAGATAGGTAGGTAGGTAGATAGATAGATACAGTTATGTAGGTAGGTAGGTAGATAGATAGATACAGATAGGTAGGTAGGTAGGTAGATAGATAGATACAGATGGGTAGGTAGGTAGATAGATAGATACAGTTATGTAGGTAGGTAGGAAGATTGATAGATACAGATAGGTAGGTAGGTAGATACAGATAGGTAGGTAGGTAGATAGATAGATAGAGATAGGTAGCTAGGTAGATTGATAGATACAGATAGGTAGGTAGGTAGATAGATAGATAGAGATAGGTAGGTAGGTAGATTGATAGATAGAGATAGGTAGGTAGGTAGATTGATAGATACAGATAGGTAGGTAGGTAGATAGATAGATACAGATAGGTAGGTAGGTAGATAGATAGATACAGATAGGTAGGTAGGTAGATAGATAGATAGAGATAGGTAGGTAGGTAGATTGATAGATACAGATAGGTAGGTAGGTAGATAGATAGATAGATAGAGATAGGTAGGTAGGTAGATTGAAAGATACAGATAGGTAGGTAGGTAGATAGATAGATACAGATAGGTAGGTAGGTAGATTGATAGATAGAGATAGGTAGCTAGGTAGATTGATAGATACAGATAGGTAGGTAGGTAGATAGATAGATACAGATAGGTAGGTAGGTAGATAGATAGATACAGTTATGTAGGTAGGTAGGTAGATAGATAGATACAGATAGGTAGCTAGGTAGGTAGATAGATAGATACAGATAGGTAGGTAGGTAGATAGATAGATACAGATAGGTAGGTAGGTAGATAGATAGATAGAGATAGGTAGGTAGGTAGATAGATAGATACAGATAGGTAGGTAGGTAGATAGATAGATAGAGATAGGTAGGTAGGTAGATTGATAGATAGAGATAGCTAGGTAGGTAGATAGATAGAGATAGGTAGGTAGGTAGATAGATAGATACAGATAGGTAGGTAGGTAGATAGATAGATAGATAGAGATAGGTAGGTAGGTAGGTAGATAGATAGATAGAGATAGGTAGGTAGGTAGATAGATAGATACAGATAGGTAGGTAGGTAGATAGATAGATAGAGATATATAGGTAGGTAGGTAGATAGATAGAGATAGGTAGGTAGGTAGATACATAGATACAGATAGGTAGGTAGGTAGATAGATAGATACAGATAGGTAGGTAGGTAGATAGATAGATAGAGATAGGTATGTAGGTAGATAGATAGATACAGATAGGTAGGTAGGTAGATAGATAGATAGATAGAGATAGGTAGGTAGGTAGGTAGGTAGATAGATAGAGATAGGTAGGTAGGTAGGTAGATAGATAGATAGAGATAGGTAGGTAGGTAGGTAGATAGATAGATACAGATAGGTAGGTAGGTAGATTGATAGATACAGATAGGTAGGTAGGTAGATTGATAGATACAGATAGGTAGGTAGGGAGATAGATAGATACAGATAGGTAGGTAGGTAGATAGATAGATACAGTTATGTAGGTAGGTAGGTAGATAGATAGATAGAGATAGGTAGGTAGGTAGATAGATAGATAGAGATAGGGCGGTAGGTAGATTGATAGATACAGATAGGTAGGTAGGTAGATAGATAAATACAGATAGGTAGGCAGGCAGATTGATAGATAGAGATAGGTAGGTAGGTAGATTGATATATACAGATAGGTAGGTAGGGAGATAGATAGATACAGATAGGTAGGTAGGTAGATAGATAGATACAGTTATGTAGGTAGGTAGGTAGATAGATAGATACAGATAGGTAGGTAGGTAGGTAGGTAGATAGATACAGATAGGTAGGTAGGTAGATAGATAGAGATAGGTAGGTAGGTAGATAGATAGATAGAGATAGGTAGGTAGGTAGATTGATAGATAGAGATAGGTAGGTAGGTAGATAGATAGATAGACATAGGTAGGTAGATAGATTGATAGATACAGATAGGTAGGTAGGTAGATAGATAGATACAGATAGGTAGGTAGGTAGATAGATAGATAGAGATTGGTAGCTAGGTAGATTGATAGATACAGATAGGTAGGTAGGTAGGTAGATAGATAGAGATAGGTAGGTAGGTAGATTGATAGATAGAGATAGGTAGGTAGGTAGATTGATAGATACAGATAGGTAGGTAGGTAGATAGATAGATACAGATACGTAGGTAGGTAGATAGATAGATTCAGATAGGTAGGTAGGTAGATTGATAGATACAGATAGGTAGGTAGGTAGATAGATAGATAGAGATAGGTAGGTAGGTAGATTGATAGATACAGATAGGTAGGTAGGTAGATAGATAGATACAGATAGGTAGGTAGGTAGATAGATAGATACAGTTATGTAGGTAGGTAGGTAGATAGATAGATACAGATAGGTAGCTAGGTAGGTAGATAGATAGATACAGATAGGTAGGTAGGTAGATTGATAGATAGAGATAGGTAGGTAGGTAGATAGATAGATAGACATAGGTAGGTAGGTAGATTGATAGATACAGATAGGTAGGTAGGTAGATAGATAGATACAGATAGGTAGGTAGGTAGATAGATAGATAGAGATAGGTAGCTAGGTAGATTGATAGATACAGATAGGTAGGTAGGTAGATAGATAGATAGAGATAGGTAGGTAGGTAGATTGATAGATAGAGATAGCTAGGTAGGTAGATTGATAGATACAGATAGGTAGGTAGGTAGATAGATAGATACAGATAGGTAGGTAGGTAGATAGATAGATACAGATAGGTAGGTAGGTAGATAGATAGATAGAGATAGGTAGGTAGGTAGATTGATAGATACAGATAGGTAGGTAGGTAGATAGATAAATACAGATAGGTAGGTAGGTAGGTAGATAGATAGAGATAGGTAGGTAGGTAGGTAGATAGATAGATAGAGATAGGTAGGTAGGTAGGTAGATAGATAGATACAGATAGGTAGGTAGGTAGATTGATAGATACAGATAGGTAGGTAGGTAGATTGATAGATACAGATAGGTAGGTAGGGAGATAGATAGATACAGATAGGTAGGTAGGTAGATAGATAGATACAGTTATGTAGGTAGGTAGGTAGATAGATAGATAGAGATAGGTAGGTAGGTAGGTAGATAGATAGATAGAGATAGGGCGGTAGGTAGATTGATAGATACAGATAGGTAGGTAGGTAGATAGATAAATACAGATAGGTAGGCAGGCAGATTGATAGATAGAGATAGGTAGGTAGGTAGATTGATATATACAGATAGGTAGGTAGGGAGATAGATAGATACAGATAGGTAGGTAGGTAGATAGATAGATACAGTTATGTAGGTAGGTAGGTAGATAGATAGATACAGATAGGTAGGTAGGTAGGTAGATAGATAGATACAGATAGGTAGGTAGGTAGATAGATAGAGATAGGTAGGTAGGTAGATAGATAGATAGAGATAGGTAGGTAGGTAGATTGATAGATAGAGATAGGTAGGTAGGTAGATAGATAGATAGACATAGGTAGGTAGATAGATTGATAGATACAGATAGGTAGGTAGGTAGATAGATAGATACAGATAGGTAGGTAGGTAGATAGATAGATAGAGATTGGTAGCTAGGTAGATTGATAGATACAGATAGGTAGGTAGGTAGATAGATAGATAGAGATAGGTAGGTAGGTAGATTGATAGATAGAGATAGGTAGGTAGGTAGATTGATAGATACAGATAGGTAGGTAGGTAGATAGATAGATACAGATACGTAGGTAGGTAGATAGATAGATTCAGATAGGTAGGTAGGTAGATTGATAGATACAGATAGGTAGGTAGGTAGATAGATAGATAGAGATAGGTAGGTAGGTAGATTGATAGATACAGATAGGTAGGTAGGTAGATAGATAGATACAGATAGGTAGGTAGGTAGATAGATAGATACAGTTATGTAGGTAGGTAGGTAGATAGATAGATACAGATAGGTAGCTAGGTAGGTAGATAGATAGATAGAGATAGGGAGGTAGGTAGATTGATAGATACAGATAGGTAGGTAGGTAGATAGATAAATACAGATAGGTAGGCAGGCAGATTGATAGATAGAGATAGGTAGGTAGGTAGATTGATATATACAGATAGGTAGGTAGGGAGATAGATAGATACAGATAGGTAGGTAGGTAGATAGATAGATACAGTTATGTAGGTAGGTAGGTAGATAGATAGATACAGATAGGTAGGTAGGTAGGTAGATAGATAGATACAGATGGGTAGGTAGGTAGATAGATAGATACAGTTATGTAGGTAGGTAGGAAGATTGATAGATACAGATAGGTAGGTAGGTAGATACAGATAGGTAGGTAGGTAGATAGATAGATAGAGATAGGTAGCTAGGTAGATTGATAGATACAGATAGGTAGGTAGGTAGATAGATAGATAGAGATAGGTAGGTAGGTAGATTGATAGATAGAGATAGGTAGGTAGGTAGATTGATAGATACAGATAGGTAGGTAGGTAGATAGATAGATACAGATAGGTAGGTAGGTAGATAGATAGATACAGATAGGTAGGTAGGTAGATAGATAGATAGAGATAGGTAGGTAGGTAGATTGATAGATACAGATAGGTAGGTAGGTAGATAGATAGATAGATAGAGATAGGTAGGTAGGTAGATTGAAAGATACAGATAGGTAGGTAGGTAGATAGATAGATACAGATAGGTAGGTAGGTAGATTGATAGATAGAGATAGGTAGCTAGGTAGATTGATAGATACAGATAGGTAGGTAGGTAGATAGATAGATACAGATAGGTAGGTAGGTAGATAGATAGATACAGTTATGTAGGTAGGTAGGTAGATAGATAGATACAGATAGGTAGCTAGGTAGGTAGATAGATAGATACAGATAGGTAGGTAGGTAGATAGATAGATACAGATAGGTAGGTAGGTAGATAGATAGATAGAGATAGGTAGGTAGGTAGATAGATAGATACAGATAGGTAGGTAGGTAGATAGATAGATAGAGATAGGTAGGTAGGTAGATTGATAGATAGAGATAGCTAGGTAGGTAGATTGATAGATACAGATAGGTAGGTAGGTAGATAGATAGATACAGATAGGTAGGTAGGTAGATAGATAGATAGATAGATAGATAGATAGATAGATAGATAGATAGATAGATAGATAGATAGATAGATAGAGATAGGTAGGTAGGTAGATTGATAGATACAGATAGGTAGGTAGGTAGGTAGATAGATAGATAGAGATAGGTAGGTAGGTAGATAGATAGATACAGATAGGTAGGTAGGTAGATAGATAGATAGAGATATATAGGTAGGTAGGTAGATAGATAGAGATAGGTAGGTAGGTAGATACATAGATACAGATAGGTAGGTAGGTAGATAGATAGATACAGATAGGTAGGTAGGTAGATAGATAGATAGAGATAGGTATGTAGGTAGATAGATAGATACAGATAGGTAGGTAGGTAGATAGATAGATAGATAGAGATAGGTAGGTAGGTAGGTAGGTAGATAGATAGAGATAGGTAGGTAGGTAGGTAGATAGATAGATAGAGATAGGTAGGTAGGTAGGTAGATAGATAGATACAGATAGGTAGGTAGGTAGATTGATAGATACAGATAGGTAGGTAGGTAGATTGATAGATACAGATAGGTAGGTAGGGAGATAGATAGATACAGATAGGTAGGTAGGTAGATAGATAGATACAGTTATGTAGGTAGGTAGGTAGATAGATAGATAGAGATAGGTAGGTAGGTAGGTAGATAGATAGATAGAGATAGGGCGGTAGGTAGATTGATAGATACAGATAGGTAGGTAGGTAGATAGATAAATACAGATAGGTAGGCAGGCAGATTGATAGATAGAGATAGGTAGGTAGGTAGATTGATATATACAGATAGGTAGGTAGGGAGATAGATAGATACAGATAGGTAGGTAGGTAGATAGATAGATACAGTTATGTAGGTAGGTAGGTAGATAGATAGATACAGATAGGTAGGTAGGTAGGTAGATAGATAGATACAGATAGGTAGGTAGGTAGATAGATAGAGATAGGTAGGTAGGTAGATAGATAGATAGAGATAGGTAGGTAGGTAGATTGATAGATAGAGATAGGTAGGTAGGTAGATAGATAGATAGACATAGGTAGGTAGATAGATTGATAGATACAGATAGGTAGGTAGGTAGATAGATAGATACAGATAGGTAGGTAGGTAGATAGATAGATAGAGATTGGTAGCTAGGTAGATTGATAGATACAGATAGGTAGGTAGGTAGGTAGATAGATAGAGATAGGTAGGTAGGTAGATTGATAGATAGAGATAGGTAGGTAGGTAGATTGATAGATACAGATAGGTAGGTAGGTAGATAGATAGATACAGATACGTAGGTAGGTAGATAGATAGATTCAGATAGGTAGGTAGGTAGATTGATAGATACAGATAGGTAGGTAGGTAGATAGATAGATAGAGATAGGTAGGTAGGTAGATTGATAGATACAGATAGGTAGGTAGGTAGATAGATAGATACAGATAGGTAGGTAGGTAGATAGATAGATACAGTTATGTAGGTAGGTAGGTAGATAGATAGATACAGATAGGTAGCTAGGTAGGTAGATAGATAGATACAGATAGGTAGGTAGGTAGATTGATAGATAGAGATAGGTAGGTAGGTAGATAGATAGATAGACATAGGTAGGTAGGTAGATTGATAGATACAGATAGGTAGGTAGGTAGATAGATAGATACAGATAGGTAGGTAGGTAGATAGATAGATAGAGATAGGTAGCTAGGTAGATTGATAGATACAGATAGGTAGGTAGGTAGATAGATAGATAGAGATAGGTAGGTAGGTAGATTGATAGATAGAGATAGCTAGGTAGGTAGATTGATAGATACAGATAGGTAGGTAGGTAGATAGATAGATACAGATAGGTAGGTAGGTAGATAGATAGATACAGATAGGTAGGTAGGTAGATAGATAGATAGAGATAGGTAGGTAGGTAGATTGATAGATACAGATAGGTAGGTAGGTAGATAGATAAATACAGATAGGTAGGTAGGTAGGTAGATAGATAGAGATAGGTAGGTAGGTAGGTAGATAGATAGATAGAGATAGGTAGGTAGGTAGGTAGATAGATAGATACAGATAGGTAGGTAGGTAGATTGATAGATACAGATAGGTAGGTAGGTAGATTGATAGATACAGATAGGTAGGTAGGGAGATAGATAGATACAGATAGGTAGGTAGGTAGATAGATAGATACAGTTATGTAGGTAGGTAGGTAGATAGATAGATAGAGATAGGTAGGTAGGTAGGTAGATAGATAGATAGAGATAGGGCGGTAGGTAGATTGATAGATACAGATAGGTAGGTAGGTAGATAGATAAATACAGATAGGTAGGCAGGCAGATTGATAGATAGAGATAGGTAGGTAGGTAGGTAGATTGATATATACAGATAGGTAGGTAGGGAGATAGATAGATACAGATAGGTAGGTAGGTAGATAGATAGATACAGTTATGTAGGTAGGTAGGTAGATAGATAGATACAGATAGGTAGGTAGGTAGGTAGATAGATAGATACAGATAGGTAGGTAGGTAGATAGATAGAGATAGGTAGGTAGGTAGATAGATAGATAGAGATAGGTAGGTAGGTAGATTGATAGATAGAGATAGGTAGGTAGGTAGATAGATAGATAGACATAGGTAGGTAGATAGATTGATAGATACAGATAGGTAGGTAGGTAGATAGATAGATACAGATAGGTAGGTAGGTAGATAGATAGATAGAGATTGGTAGCTAGGTAGATTGATAGATACAGATAGGTAGGTAGGTAGATAGATAGATAGAGATAGGTAGGTAGGTAGATTGATAGATAGAGATAGGTAGGTAGGTAGATTGATAGATACAGATAGGTAGGTAGGTAGATAGATAGATACAGATACGTAGGTAGGTAGATAGATAGATTCAGATAGGTAGGTAGGTAGATTGATAGATACAGATAGGTAGGTAGGTAGATAGATAGATAGAGATAGGTAGGTAGGTAGATTGATAGATACAGATAGGTAGGTAGGTAGATAGATAGATACAGATAGGTAGGTAGGTAGATAGATAGATACAGTTATGTAGGTAGGTAGGTAGATAGATAGATACAGATAGGTAGCTAGGTAGGTAGATAGATAGATACAGATAGGTAGGTAGGTAGATTGATAGATAGAGATAGGTAGGTAGGTAGATAGATAGATAGACATAGGTAGGTAGGTAGATTGATAGATACAGATAGGTAGGTAGGTAGATAGATAGATACAGATAGGTAGGTAGGTAGATAGATAGATAGAGATAGGTAGCTAGGTAGATTGATAGATACAGATAGGTAGGTAGGTAGATAGATAGATAGAGATAGGTAGGTAGGTAGATTGATAGATAGAGATAGCTAGGTAGGTAGATTGATAGATACAGATAGGTAGGTAGGTAGATAGATAGATACAGATAGGTAGGTAGGTAGATAGATAGATACAGATAGGTAGGTAGGTAGATAGATAGATAGAGATAGGTAGGTAGGTAGATTGATAGATACAGATAGGTAGGTAGGTAGATAGATAAATACAGATAGGTAGGTAGGTAGGTAGATAGATAGAGATAGGTAGGTAGGTAGATAGATAGATAGAGATAGGTAGGTAGGTAGATTGATAGATACAGATAGGTAGGTAGGTAGATAGATAAATACAGATAGGTAGGTAGGTAGATTGATAGATAGAGATAGGTAGGTAGGTAGATTGATAGATACAGATAGGTAGGTAGGGAGATAGATAGATACAGATAGGTAGGTAGGTAGATAGATAGATACAGATAGGTAGGTAGGTAGATAGATAGATACAGATAGGTAGGTATGTAGATAGATAGATACAGATAGGTAGGTAGGTAGATAGATAGATAGAGATAGGTAGGTAGGTAGATAGATAGATACAGATAGGTAGGTAGGTAGATAGATAAATACAGATAGGTAGGTAGGTAGGTAGATAGATAGAGATAGGTAGGTAGATAGATACAGATAGGTAGGTAGGTAGATAGATAGATACAGTTATGTAGGTAGGTAGGTAGATAGATAGATACAGATAGGTAGCTAGGTAGGTAGATAGATAGATACAGATAGGTAGGTAGGTAGATTGATAGATAGAGATAGGTAGGTAGGTAGATAGATAGATAGACATAGGTAGGTAGGTAGATTGATAGATACAGATAGGTAGGTAGGTAGATAGATAGATACAGATAGGTAGGTAGGTAGATAGATAGATAGAGATAGGTAGCTAGGTAGATTGATAGATACAGATAGGTAGGTAGGTAGATAGATAGATAGAGATAGGTAGGTAGGTAGATTGATAGATAGAGATAGCTAGGTAGGTAGATTGATAGATACAGATAGGTAGGTAGGTAGATAGATAGATACAGATAGGTAGGTAGGTAGATAGATAGGTAGAGATAGGTAGGTAGGTAGATTGATAGATACAGATAGGTAGGTAGGTAGATAGATAAATACAGATAGGTAGGTAGGTAGGTAGATAGATAGAGATAGGTAGGTAGGTAGATAGATAGATAGAGATAGGTAGGTAGGTAGATTGATAGATACAGATAGGTAGGTAGGTAGATAGATAAATACAGATAGGTAGGTAGGTAGATTGATAGATAGAGATAGGTAGGTAGGTAGATTGATAGATACAGATAGGTAGGTAGGGAGATAGATAGATAGAGATAGGTAGGTATGTAGATAGATAGATACAGATAGGTAGGTAGGTAGATAGATAGATAGAGATAGGTAGGTAGGTAGATAGATAGATACAGATAGGTAGATAGGTAGATAGATAAATACAGATAGGTAGGTAGGTAGGTAGATAGATAGAGATAGGTAGGTAGATAGATAGAGATAGGTAGGTAGGTACATTGATTGATAGATACAGATAGGTAGGTAGGTAGATAGATAGATAGAGATAGGTAGGTAGGTAGATTGATAGATACAGATAGGTAGGTAGGTAGATAGATAAATACTGATAGGTAGGTAGGTAGATAGATAGATACAGATAGGTAGGTAGGTAGATAGATAAATACAGACAGGTAGGTAGGTAGATAGATAGATAGATAGATAGAGATAGGTAGGTAGGTAGATTGATATATACAGATAGGTAGGTAGGTAGGTAGATAAATACAGATAGGTAGGTAGGTAGGTAGATAGATAGAGATAGGTAGGTAGGTAGATAGATAGATAGAGATAGGTAGGTAGGTAGGTAGATAGATAGAGATAGGTAGGTAGGTAGATTGATAGATAGAGATAGGTAGGTAGGTAGATAGATAGATACAGATAGGTAGGTAGGTAGATAGATAGATACAGATAGGTAGGTAGGTAGATAGATAGATACAGATAGGTAGGTAGGTAGATATATAGATAGACATAGGTAGGTAGGTAGATTGATAGATACAGATAGGTAGGTAGGTAGATAGATAGATAGAGATAGGTAGGTAGGTAGATAGATAGATAGACATAGGTAGGTAGGTAGATTGATAGATACAGATAGGTAGGTAGGTAGATAGATAGATACAGATAGGTAGGTAGGTAGATAGATAGATAGAGATAGGTAGCTAGGTAGATTGATAGATACAGATAGGTAGGTAGGTAGATAGATAGATAGAGATAGGTAGGTAGGTAGATTGATAGATAGAGATAGGTAGGTAGGTAGATTGATAGATACAGATAGGTAGGTAGGTAGATAGATAGATACAGATAGGTAGGTAGGTAGATAGATAGATACAGATAGGTAGGTAGGTAGATAGATAGATAGAGATAGGTAGGTAGGTAGATTGATAGATACAGATAGGTAGGTAGGTAGATAGATAGATAGAGATAGGTAGGTAGGTAGATTGAAAGATACAGATAGGTAGGTAGGTAGATTGATAGATACAGATAGGTAGGTAGGTAGATTGATAGATAGAGATAGGTAGCTAGGTAGATTGATAGATACAGATAGGTAGGTAGGTAGATAGATAGATACAGATAGGTAGGTAGGTAGATAGATAGATACAGTTATGTAGGTAGGTAGGTAGATAGATAGATACAAATAGGTAGCTAGGTAGGTAGATAGATAGATACAGATAGGTAGGTAGGTAGATAGATAGATACAGATAGGTAGGTAGGTAGATAGATAGATAGAGATAGGTAGGTAGGTAGATAGATAGATACAGATAGGTAGGTAGGTAGATAGATAGATAGAGATAGGTAGGTAGGTAGATTGATAGATAGAGATAGCTAGGTAGGTAGATTGATAGATACAGATAGGTAGGTAGGTAGATAGATAGATACAGATAGGTAGGTAGGTAGGTAGATAGATAGATAGATAGATAGAGATAGGTAGGTAGGTAGATTGATAGATACAGATAGGTAGGTAGGTAGGTAGATAGATAGATAGAGATAGGTAGGTAGGTAGATAGATAGATACAGATAGGTAGGTAGGTAGATAGATAGATAGAGATAGATAGGTAGGTAGGTAGATAGATAGAGATAGGTAGGTAGGTAGATACATAGATACAGATAGGTAGGTAGGTAGATAGATAGATACAGATAGGTAGGTAGGTAGATAGATAGATAGAGATAGGTACGTAGGTAGATAGATAGATACAGATAGGTAGGTAGGTAGATAGATAGATAGATAGAGATAGGTAGGTAGGTAGGTAGGTAGATAGATAGAGATAGGTAGGTAGGTAGGTAGATAGATAGATAGAGATAGGTAGGTAGGTAGGTAGATAGATAGATACAGATAGGTAGGTAGGTAAATTGATAGATACAGATAGGTAGGTAGGTAGATTGATAGATACAGATAGGTAGGTAGAGAGATAGATAGATACAGATAGGTAGGTAGGTAGATAGATAGATACAGTTATGTAGGTAGGTAGGTAGATAGATAGATAGAGATAGGTAGGTAGGTAGGTAGATAGATAGATAGAGATAGGGAGGTAGGTAGATTGATAGATACAGATAGGTAGGTAGGTAGATAGATAAATACAGATAGGTAGGCAGGCAGATTGATAGATAGAGATAGGTAGGTAGGTAGATTGATATATACAGATAGGTAGGTAGGGAGATAGATAGATACAGATAGGTAGGTAGGTAGATAGATACAGTTATGTAGGTAGGTAGGTAGATAGATAGATACAGATAGGTAGGTAGGTAGGTAGGTAGATAGATAGATACAGATGGGTAGGTAGGTAGATAGATAGATACAGTTATGTAGGTAGGTAGGAAGATTGATAGATACAGATAGGTAGGTAGGTAGATACAGATAGGTAGGTAGGTAGATAGATAGATAGAGATAGGTAGCTAGGTAGATTGATAGATACAGATAGGTAGGTAGGTAGATAGATAGATAGAGATAGGTAGGTAGGTAGATTGATAGATAGAGATAGGTAGGTAGGTAGATTGATAGATACAGATAGGTAGGTAGGTAGATAGATAGATACAGATAGGTAGGTAGGTAGATAGATAGATACAGATAGGTAGGTAGGTAGATAGATAGATAGAGATAGGTAGGTAGGTAGATTGATAGATACAGATAGGTAGGTAGGTAGATAGATAGATAGATAGAGATAGGTAGGTAGGTAGATTGAAAGATACAGATAGGTAGGTAGGTAGATAGATAGATACAGATAGGTAGGTAGGTAGATTGATAGATAGAGATAGGTAGCTAGGTAGATTGATAGATACAGATAGGTAGGTAGGTAGATAGATAGATACAGATAGGTAGGTAGGTAGATAGATAGATACAGTTATGTAGGTAGGTAGGTAGATAGATAGATACAGATAGGTAGCTAGGTAGGTAGATAGATAGATACAGATAGGTAGGTAGGTAGATAGATAGATACAGATAGGTAGGTAGGTAGATAGATAGATAGAGATAGGTAGGTAGGTAGATAGATAGATACAGATAGGTAGGTAGGTAGATAGATAGATAGAGATAGGTAGGTAGGTAGATTGATAGATAGAGATAGCTAGGTAGGTAGATTGATAGATACAGATAGGTAGGTAGGTAGATAGATAGATACAGATAGGTAGGTAGGTAGGTAGATAGATAGATAGATAGATAGATAGATAGAGATAGGTAGGTAGGTAGATTGATAGATACAGATAGGTAGGTAGGTAGGTAGATAGATAGATAGAGATAGGTAGGTAGGTAGATAGATAGATACAGATAGGTAGGTAGGTAGATAGATAGATAGAGATAGATAGGTAGGTAGGTAGATAGATAGAGATAGGTAGGTAGGTAGATACATAGATACAGATAGGTAGGTAGGTAGATAGATAGATACAGATAGGTAGGTAGGTAGATAGATAGATAGAGATAGGTACGTAGGTAGATAGATAGATACAGATAGGTAGGTAGGTAGATAGATAGATAGATAGATAGAGATAGGTAGGTAGGTAGGTAGGTAGATAGATAGAGATAGGTAGGTAGGTAGGTAGATAGATAGATAGAGATAGGTAGGTAGGTAGATAGATAGATACAGATAGGTAGGTAGGTAGATTGATAGATACAGATAGGTAGGTAGGTAGATTGATAGATACAGATAGGTAGGTAGGGAGATAGATAGATACAGATAGGTAGGTAGGTAGATAGATAGATACAGTTATGTAGGTAGGTAGGTAGATAGATAGATAGAGATAGGTAGGTAGGTAGGTAGATAGATAGATAGAGATAGGGCGGTAGGTAGATTGATAGATACAGATAGGTAGGTAGGTAGATAGATAAATACAGATAGGTAGGCAGGCAGATTGATAGATAGAGATAGGTAGGTAGGTAGATTGATATATACAGATAGGTAGGTAGGGAGATAGATAGATACAGATAGGTAGGTAGGTAGATAGATAGATACAGTTATGTAGGTAGGTAGGTAGATAGATAGATACAGATAGGTAGGTAGGTAGGTAGATAGATAGATACAGATAGGAAGGTAGGTAGATAGATAGAGATAGGTAGGTAGGTAGATAGATAGATAGAGATAGGTAGGTAGGTAGATTGATAGATAGAGATAGGTAGGTAGGTAGATAGATAGATAGACATAGGTAGGTAGATAGATTGATAGATACAGATAGGTAGGTAGGTAGATAGATAGATACAGATAGGTAGGTAGGTAGATAGATAGATACAGATAGGTAGGTAGGTAGATAGATAGGTAGAGATAGGTAGGTAGGTAGATTGATAGATACAGATAGGTAGGTAGGTAGATAGATAAATACAGATAGGTAGGTAGGTAGGTAGATAGATAGAGATAGGTAGGTAGGTAGATAGATAGATAGAGATAGGTAGGTAGGTAGATTGATAGATACAGATAGGTAGGTAGGTAGATAGATAAATACAGATAGGTAGGTAGGTAGATTGATAGATAGAGATAGGTAGGTAGGTAGATTGATAGATACAGATAGGTAGGTAGGGAGATAGATAGATAGAGATAGGTAGGTAGGTAGATAGATAGATAGACATAGGTAGGTAGGTAGATTGATAGATACAGATAGGTAGGTAGGTAGATAGATAGATACAGATAGGTAGGTATGTAGATAGATAGATACAGATAGGTAGGTAGGTAGATAGATAGATAGAGATAGGTAGGTAGGTAGATAGATAGATACAGATAGGTAGATAGGTAGATAGATAAATACAGATAGGTAGGTAGGTAGGTAGATAGATAGAGATAGGTAGGTAGATAGATAGAGATAGGTAGGTAGGTACATTGATTGATAGATACAGATAGGTAGGTAGGTAGATAGATAGATAGAGATAGGTAGGTAGGTAGATTGATAGATACAGATAGGTAGGTAGGTAGATAGATAAATACTGATAGGTAGGTAGGTAGATAGATAGATACAGATAGGTAGGTAGGTAGATAGATAAATACAGATAGGTAGGTAGGTAGGTAGATAGATAGAGATAGGTAGGTAGATAGATACAGATAGGTAGGTAGGTAGATAGATAGATACAGTTATGTAGGTAGGTAGGTAGATAGATAGATACAGATAGGTAGCTAGGTAGGTAGATAGATAGATACAGATAGGTAGGTAGGTAGATTGATAGATAGAGATAGGTAGGTAGGTAGATAGATAGATAGACATAGGTAGGTAGGTAGATTGATAGATACAGATAGGTAGGTAGGTAGATAGATAGATACAGATAGGTAGGTAGGTAGATAGATAGATAGAGATAGGTAGCTAGGTAGATTGATAGATACAGATAGGTAGGTAGGTAGATAGATAGATAGAGATAGGTAGGTAGGTAGATTGATAGATAGAGATAGGTAGGTAGGTAGATTGATAGATACAGATAGGTAGGTAGGTAGATAGATAGATACAGATAGGTAGGTAGGTAGATTGATAGATACAGATAGGTAGGTAGGTAGATAGATAGATACAGATAGGTAGGTAGGTAGGTAGATAGATAGATAGATAGATAGATAGAGATAGGTAGGTAGGTAGATTGATAGATACAGATAGGTAGGTAGGTAGGTAGATAGATAGATAGAGATAGGTAGGTAGGTAGATAGATAGATACAGATAGGTAGGTAGGTAGATAGATAGATAGAGATAGGTAGGTAGGTAGATTGATAGATACAGATAGGTAGGTAGGTAGATAGATAGATACAGATAGGTAGGTAGGTAGATAGATAGATAGAGATAGGTAGGTAGGTAGATTGAAAGATACAGATAGGTAGGTAGGTAGATTGATAGATACAGATAGGTAGGTAGGTAGATTGATAGATAGAGATAGGTAGCTAGGTAGATTGATAGATACAGATAGGTAGGTAGGTAGATAGATAGATACAGATAGGTAGGTAGGTAGATAGATAGATACAGTTATGTAGGTAGGTAGGTAGATAGATAGATACAGATAGGTAGCTAGGTAGGTAGATAGATAGATACAGATAGGTAGGTAGGTAGATAGATAGATACAGATAGGTAGGTAGGTAGATAGATAGATAGAGATAGGTAGGTAGGTAGATAGATAGATACAGATAGGTAGGTAGGTAGATAGATAGATAGAGATAGGTAGGTAGGTAGATTGATAGATAGAGATAGCTAGGTAGGTAGATTGATAGATACAGATAGGTAGGTAGGTAGATAGATAGATACAGATAGGTAGGTAGGTAGGTAGATAGATAGATAGATAGATAGATAGAGATAGGTAGGTAGGTAGATTGATAGATACAGATAGGTAGGTAGGTAGGTAGATAGATAGATAGAGATAGGTAGGTAGGTAGATAGATAGATACAGATAGGTAGGTAGGTAGATAGATAGATAGAGATAGATAGGTAGGTAGGTAGATAGATAGAGATAGGTAGGTAGGTAGATACATAGATACAGATAGGTAGGTAGGTAGATAGATAGATACAGATAGGTAGGTAGGTAGATAGATAGATAGAGATAGGTACGTAGGTAGATAGATAGATACAGATAGGTAGGTAGGTAGATAGATAGATAGATAGAGATAGGTAGGTAGGTAGGTAGGTAGATAGATAGAGATAGGTAGGTAGGTAGGTAGATAGATAGATAGAGATAGGTAGGTAGGTAGGTAGATAGATAGATACAGATAGGTAGGTAGGTAAATTGATAGATACAGATAGGTAGGTAGGTAGATTGATAGATACAGATAGGTAGGTAGAGAGATAGATAGATACAGATAGGTAGGTAGGTAGATAGATAGATACAGTTATGTAGGTAGGTAGGTAGATAGATAGATAGAGATAGGTAGGTAGGTAGGTAGATAGATAGATAGAGATAGGGAGGTAGGTAGATTGATAGATACAGATAGGTAGGTAGGTAGATAGATAAATACAGATAGGTAGGCAGGCAGATTGATAGATAGAGATAGGTAGGTAGGTAGATTGATATATACAGATAGGTAGGTAGGGAGATAGATAGATACAGATAGGTAGGTAGGTAGATAGATAGATACAGTTATGTAGGTAGTTAGGTAGATAGATAGATACAGATAGGTAGGTAGGTAGGTAGGTAGATAGATAGATACAGATGGGTAGGTAGGTAGATAGATAGATACAGTTATGTAGGTAGGTAGGAAGATTGATAGATACAGATAGGTAGGTAGGTAGATACAGATAGGTAGGTAGGTAGATAGATAGATAGAGATAGGTAGCTAGGTAGATTGATAGATACAGATAGGTAGGTAGGTAGATAGATAGATAGAGATAGGTAGGTAGGTAGATTGAAAGATACAGATAGGTAGGTAGGTAGATAGATAGATACAGATAGGTAGGTAGGTAGATTGATAGATAGAGATAGGTAGCTAGGTAGATTGATAGATACAGATAGGTAGGTAGGTAGATAGATAGATACAGATAGGTAGGTAGGTAGATAGATAGATACAGTTATGTAGGTAGGTAGGTAGATAGATAGATACAGATAGGTAGCTAGGTAGGTAGATAGATAGATACAGATAGGTAGGTAGGTAGATAGATAGATACAGATAGGTAGGTAGGTAGATAGATAGATAGAGATAGGTAGGTAGGTAGATAGATAGATACAGATAGGTAGGTAGGTAGATAGATAGATAGAGATAGGTAGGTAGGTAGATTGATAGATAGAGATAGCTAGGTAGGTAGATTGATAGATACAGATAGGTAGGTAGGTAGATAGATAGATACAGATAGGTAGGTAGGTAGGTAGGTAGATAGATAGATAGATAGATAGATAGATAGATAGAGATAGGTAGGTAGGTAGATTGATAGATACAGATAGGTAGGTAGGTAGGTAGATAGATAGATAGAGATAGGTAGGTAGGTAGATAGATAGATACAGATAGGTAGGTAGGTAGATAGATAGATAGAGATAGATAGGTAGGTAGGTAGATAGATAGAGATAGGTAGGTAGGTAGATACATAGATACAGATAGGTAGGTAGGTAGATAGATAGATACAGATAGGTAGGTAGGTAGATAGATAGATAGAGATAGGTACGTAGGTAGATAGATAGATACAGATAGGTAGGTAGGTAGATAGATAGATAGATAGATAGAGATAGGTAGGTAGGTAGGTAGGTAGGTAGATAGATAGAGATAGGTAGGTAGGTAGGTAGATAGATAGATAGAGATAGGTAGGTAGGTAGGTAGATAGATAGATACAGATAGGTAGGTAGGTAGATTGATAGATACAGATAGGTAGGTAGGTAGATTGATAGATACAGATAGGTAGGTAGGGAGATAGATAGATACAGATAGGTAGGTAGGTAGATAGATAGATACAGTTATGTAGGTAGGTAGGTAGATAGATAGATAGAGATAGGTAGGTAGGTAGGTAGATAGATAGATAGAGATAGGGCGGTAGGTAGATTGATAGATACAGATAGGTAGGTAGGTAGATAGATAAATACAGATAGGTAGGCAGGCAGATTGATAGATAGAGATAGGTAGGTAGGTAGATTGATATATACAGATAGGTAGGTAGGGAGATAGATAGATACAGATAGGTAGGTAGGTAGATAGATAGATACAGTTATGTAGGTAGGTAGGTAGATAGATAGATACAGATAGGTAGGTAGGTAGGTAGATAGATAGATACAGATAGGAAGGTAGGTAGATAGATAGAGATAGGTAGGTAGGTAGATAGATAGATAGAGATAGGTAGGTAGGTAGATTGATAGATAGAGATAGGTAGGTAGGTAGATAGATAGATAGACATAGGTAGGTAGATAGATTGATAGATACAGATAGGTAGGTAGGTAGATAGATAGATACAGATAGGTAGGTAGGTAGATAGATAGATAGAGATTGGTAGCTAGGTAGATTGATAGATACAGATAGGTAGGTAGGTAGATAGATAGATAGAGATAGGTAGGTAGGTAGATTGATAGATAGAGATAGGTAGGTAGGTAGATTGATAGATACGGATAGGTAGGTAGGTAGATAGATAGATACAGATACGTAGGTAGGTAGATAGATAGATTCAGATAGGTAGGTAGGTAGATTGATAGATACAGATAGGTAGGTAGGTAGATAGATAGATAGAGATAGGTAGGTAGGTAGATTGATAGATACAGTTATGTAGGTAGTTAGGTAGATAGATAGATACAGATAGGTAGGTAGGTAGGTAGGTAGATAGATAGATACAGATGGGTAGGTAGGTAGATAGATAGATACAGTTATGTAGGTAGGTAGGAAGATTGATAGATACAGATAGGTAGGTAGGTAGATACAGATAGGTAGGTAGGTAGATAGATAGATAGAGATAGGTAGCTAGGTAGATTGATAGATACAGATAGGTAGGTAGGTAGATAGATAGATAGAGATAGGTAGGTAGGTAGATTGATAGATAGAGATAGGTAGGTAGGTAGATTGATAGATACAGATAGGTAGGTAGGTAGATAGATAGATACAGATAGGTAGGTAGGTAGATAGATAGATACAGATAGGTAGGTAGGTAGATAGATAGATAGAGATAGGTAGGTAGGTAGATTGATAGATACAGATAGGTAGATAGGTAGATAGATAGATAGATAGAGATAGGTAGGTAGGTAGATTGAAAGATACAGATAGGTAGGTAGGTAGATAGATAGATACAGATAGGTAGGTAGGTATATTGATAGATAGAGATAGGTAGCTAGGTAGATTGATAGATACAGATAGGTAGGTAGGTAGATAGATAGATACAGATAGGTAGGTAGGTAGATAGATAGATACAGTTATGTAGGTAGGTAGGTAGATAGATAGATACAGATAGGTAGCTAGGTAGGTAGATAGATAGATACAGATAGGTAGGTAGGTAGATAGATAGATACAGATAGGTAGGTAGGTAGATAGATAGATAGAGATAGGTAGGTAGGTAGATAGATAGATACAGATAGGTAGGTAGGTAGATAGATAGATAGAGATAGGTAGGTAGGTAGATTGATAGATAGAGATAGCTAGGTAGGTAGATTGATAGATACAGATAGGTAGGTAGGTAGATAGATAGATACAGATAGGTAGGTAGGTAGGTAGATAGATAGATAGATAGATAGATAGATAGATAGAGATAGGTAGGTAGGTAGATTGATAGATACAGATAGGTAGGTAGGTAGGTAGATAGATAGATAGAGATAGGTAGGTAGGTAGATAGATAGATACAGATAGGTAGGTAGGTAGATAGATAGATAGAGATAGATAGGTAGGTAGGTAGATAGATAGAGATAGGTAGGTAGGTAGATACATAGATACAGATAGGTAGGTAGGTAGATAGATAGATACAGATAGGTAGGTAGGTAGATAGATAGATAGAGATAGGTACGTAGGTAGATAGATAGATACAGATAGGTAGGTAGGTAGATAGATAGATAGATAGATAGAGATAGGTAGGTAGGTAGGTAGGTAGGTAGATAGATAGAGATAGGTAGGTAGGTAGGTAGATAGATAGATAGAGATAGGTAGGTAGGTAGGTAGATAGATAGATACAGATAGGTAGGTAGGTAGATTGATAGATACAGATAGGTAGGTAGGTAGATTGATAGATACAGATAGGTAGGTAGGGAGATAGATAGATACAGATAGGTAGGTAGGTAGATAGATAGATACAGTTATGTAGGTAGGTAGGTAGATAGATAGATAGAGATAGGTAGGTAGGTAGGTAGATAGATAGATAGAGATAGGGCGGTAGGTAGATTGATAGATACAGATAGGTAGGTAGGTAGATAGATAAATACAGATAGGTAGGCAGGCAGATTGATAGATAGAGATAGGTAGGTAGGTAGATTGATATATACAGATAGGTAGGTAGGGAGATAGATAGATACAGATAGGTAGGTAGGTAGATAGATAGATACAGTTATGTAGGTAGGTAGGTAGATAGATAGATACAGATAGGTAGGTAGGTAGGTAGATAGATAGATACAGATAGGAAGGTAGGTAGATAGATAGAGATAGGTAGGTAGGTAGATAGATAGATAGAGATAGGTAGGTAGGTAGATTGATAGATAGAGATAGGTAGGTAGGTAGATAGATAGATAGACATAGGTAGGTAGATAGATTGATAGATACAGATAGGTAGGTAGGTAGATAGATAGATACAGATAGGTAGGTAGGTAGATATTATAGATAGAGATTGGTAGCTAGGTAGATTGATAGATACAGATAGGTAGGTAGGTAGATTGATAGATAGAGATAGGTAGGTAGGTAGATTGATAGATACGGATAGGTAGGTAGGTAGATAGATAGATACAGATACGTAGGTAGGTAGATAGATAGATTCAGATAGGTAGGTAGGTAGATTGATAGATACAGATAGGTAGGTAGGTAGATAGATAGATAGAGATAGGTAGGTAGGTAGATTGATAGATACAGATAGGTAGGTAGGTAGATAGATAGATACAGATAGGTAGGTAGGTAGATAGATAGATACAGTTATGTAGGTAGGTAGGTAGATAGATAGATACAGATAGGTAGCTAGGTAGGTAGATAGATAGATAGAGATAGGTAGGTAGGTAGATTGATAGATAGAGATAGGTAGGTAGGTAGATAGATAGATAGACATAGGTAGGTAGGTAGATTGATAGATACAGATAGGTAGGTAGGTAGATAGATAGATACAGATAGGTAGGTAGGTAGATAGATAGATAGAGATAGGTAGCTAGGTAGATTGATAGATACAGATAGGTAGGTAGGTAGATAGATAGATAGAGATAGGTAGGTAGGTAGATTGATAGATAGAGATAGCTAGGTAGGTAGATTGATAGATACAGATAGGTAGGTAGGTAGATAGATAGATACAGATAGGTAGGTAGGTAGATAGATAGATACAGATAGGTAGGTAGGTAGATAGATAGATAGAGATAGGTAGGTAGGTAGATTGATAGATACAGATAGGTAGGTAGGTAGATAGATAAATACAGATAGGTAGGTAGGTAGGTAGATAGATAGAGATAGGTAGGTAGGTAGATAGATAGATAGAGATAGGTAGGTAGGTAGATTGATAGATACAGATAGGTAGGTAGGTAGATAGATAAATACAGATAGGTAGGTAGGTAGATTGATAGATAGAGATAGGTAGGTAGGTAGATTGATAGATACAGATAGGTAGGTAGGGAGATAGATAGATACAGATAGGTAGGTAGGTAGATAGATAGATACAGTTATGTAGGTAGGTAGGTAAATAGATAGATACAGATAGGTAGGTAGGTAGATAGATAGATACAGATAGGTAGGTATGTAGATAGATAGATACAGATAGGTAGGTAGGTAGATAGATAGATAGAGATAGGTAGGTAGGTAGATAGATAGATACAGATAGGTAGGTAGGTAGATAGATAAATACAGATAGGTAGGTAGGTAGGTAGATAGATAGAGATAGGTAGGTAGATAGATACAGATAGGTAGGTAGGTAGATAGATAGATACAGTTATGTAGGTAGGTAGGTAGATAGATAGATACAGATAGGTAGCTAGGTAGGTAGATAGATAGATACAGATAGGTAGGTAGGTAGATTGATAGATAGAGATAGGTAGGTAGGTAGATAGATAGATAGACATAGGTAGGTAGGTAGATTGATAGATACAGATAGGTAGGTAGGTAGATAGATAGATACAGATAGGTAGGTAGGTAGATAGATAGATAGAGATAGGTAGCTAGGTAGATTGATAGATACAGATAGGTAGGTAGGTAGATAGATAGATAGAGATAGGTAGGTAGGTAGATTGATAGATAGAGATAGCTAGGTAGGTAGATTGATAGATACAGATAGGTAGGTAGGTAGATAGATAGATACAGATAGGTAGGTAGGTAGATAGATAGGTAGAGATAGGTAGGTAGGTAGATTGATAGATACAGATAGGTAGGTAGGTAGATAGATAAATACAGATAGGTAGGTAGGTAGGTAGATAGATAGAGATAGGTAGGTAGGTAGATAGATAGATAGAGATAGGTAGGTAGGTAGATTGATAGATACAGATAGGTAGGTAGGTAGATAGATAAATACAGATAGGTAGGTAGGTAGATTGATAGATAGAGATAGGTAGGTAGGTAGATTGATAGATACAGATAGGTAGGTAGGGAGATAGATAGATACAGATAGGTAGGTAGGTAGATAGATAGATACAGTTATGTAGGTAGGTAGGTAGATAGATAGATACAGATAGGTAGGTAGGTAGATAGATAGATACAGATAGGTAGGTATGTAGATAGATAGATACAGATAGGTAGGTAGGTAGATAGATAGATAGAGATAGGTAGGTAGGTAGATAGATAGATACAGATAGGTAGATAGGTAGATAGATAAATACAGATAGGTAGGTAGGTAGGTAGATAGATAGAGATAGGTAGGTAGATAGATAGAGATAGGTAGGTAGGTACATTGATTGATAGATACAGATAGGTAGGTAGGTAGATAGATAGATAGAGATAGGTAGGTAGGTAGATTGATAGATACAGATAGGTAGGTAGGTAGATAGATAAATACTGATAGGTAGGTAGGTAGATAGATAGATACAGATAGGTAGGTAGGTAGATAGATAAATACAGACAGGTAGGTAGGTAGATAGATAGATAGATAGATAGATAGAGATAGGTAGGTAGGTAGATTGATATATACAGATAGGTAGGTAGGTAGGTAGATAAATACAGATAGGTAGGTAGGTAGGTAGATAGATAGAGATAGGTAGGTAGGTAGATAGATAGATAGAGATAGGTAGGTAGGTAGGTAGATAGATAGAGATAGGTAGGTAGGTAGATTGATAGATAGAGATAGGTAGGTAGGTAGATAGATAGATACAGATAGGTAGGTAGGTAGATAGATAGATACAGATAGGTAGGTAGGTAGATAGATAGATACAGATAGGTAGGTAGGTAGATATATAGATAGACATAGGTAGGTAGGTAGATTGATAGATACAGATAGGTAGGTAGGTAGATAGATAGATAGAGATAGGTAGGTAGGTAGATAGATAGATAGACATAGGTAGGTAGGTAGATTGATAGATACAGATAGGTAGGTAGGTAGATAGATAGATACAGATAGGTAGGTAGGTAGATAGATAGATAGAGATAGGTAGCTAGGTAGATTGATAGATACAGATAGGTAGGTAGGTAGATAGATAGATAGAGATAGGTAGGTAGGTAGATTGATAGATAGAGATAGGTAGGTAGGTAGATTGATAGATACAGATAGGTAGGTAGGTAGATAGATAGATACAGATAGGTAGGTAGGTAGATAGATAGATACAGATAGGTAGGTAGGTAGATAGATAGATAGAGATAGGTAGGTAGGTAGATTGATAGATACAGATAGGTAGGTAGGTAGATAGATAGATAGAGATAGGTAGGTAGGTAGATTGAAAGATACAGATAGGTAGGTAGGTAGATAGATAGATACAGATAGGTAGGTAGGTAGATTGATAGATAGAGATAGGTAGGTAGGTAGATTGATAGATACAGATAGGTAGCCAGGTAGATAGATAGATACAGATAGGTAGGTAGGTAGATAGATAGATACAGTTATGTAGGTAGGTAGGTAGGTAGATAGATAGATACAGATAGGTAGCTAGGTAGGTAGATAGATAGATACAGATAGGTAGGTAGGTAGATTGATAGATAGAGATAGGTAGGCAGGTAGATAGATAGATAGACATAGGTAGGTAGGTAGATTGATAGATAGAGATAGCTAGGTAGGTAGATTGATAGATACAGATAGGTAGGTAGGTAGATAGATAGATACAGATAGGTAAGTAGGTAGATAGATAGATAGAGATAGGTAGGTAGATAGATAGAGAAATACAGATAGGTAGGTAGGTAGGTAGATAGATAGAGATAGATAGGTAGGTAGGTAGATTGATAGATAGAGATAGGTAGGTAGGTAGATAGATAGATACAGATAGGTAGGTAGGTAGGTAGATAGATACAGATAGGTAGGTAGGTAGATAGATAGATACAGATAGGTAGGTAGGTAGATAGATAGATAGACATAGGTAGGTAGGTAGATTGATAGATACAGATAGGTAGGTAGGTAGATAGATAGATACAGATAGGTAGGTAGGTAGATAGATAGAGATAGGTAGGTAGATAGATAGATAAATACAGATAGGTAGGTAGGTAGGTAGATAGATAGAGATAGGTAGGTAGGTAGATTGATAGATAGAGATAGGTAGGTAGGAAGTTTGATAGATACAGATAGGTAGGTAGGTAGATACAGATAGGTAGGTAGGTAGATAGATAGATAGAGATAGGTAGCTAGGTAGATTGATAGATACAGATAGGTAGGTAGGTAGATTGATAGATAGAGATAGGTAGGTAGGTAGATAGATAGATAGACATAGGTAGGTAGGTAGATTGATAGATACAGATAGGTAGGTAGGTAGATAGATAGATACAGATAGGTAGGTAGGTAGATAGATAGATAGAGATAGGTAGCTAGGTAGATTGATAGATACAGATAGGTAGGTAGGTAGATAGATAGATAGAGATAGGTAGGTAGGTAGATTGATAGATAGAGATAGCTAGGTAGGTAGATTGATAGATACAGATAGGTAGGTAGGTAGATAGATAGATACAGATAGGTAGGTAGGTAGATAGATAGGTAGAGATAGGTAGGTAGGTAGATTGATAGATACAGATAGGTAGGTAGGTAGATAGATAAATACAGATAGGTAGGTAGGTAGGTAGATAGATAGAGATAGGTAGGTAGGTAGATAGATAGATAGAGATAGGTAGGTAGGTAGATTGATAGATACAGATAGGTAGGTAGGTAGATAGATAAATACAGATAGGTAGGTAGGTAGATTGATAGATAGAGATAGGTAGGTAGGTAGATTGATAGATACAGATAGGTAGGTAGGGAGATAGATAGATACAGATAGGTAGGTAGGTAGATAGATAGATACAGTTATGTAGGTAGGTAGGTAGATAGATAGATACAGATAGGTAGGTAGGTAGATAGATAGATACAGATAGGTAGGTATGTAGATAGATAGATACAGATAGGTAGGTAGGTAGATAGATAGATAGAGATAGGTAGGTAGGTAGATAGATAGATACAGATAGGTAGATAGGTAGATAGATAAATACAGATAGGTAGGTAGGTAGGTAGATAGATAGAGATAGGTAGGTAGATAGATAGAGATAGGTAGGTAGGTACATTGATTGATAGATACAGATAGGTAGGTAGGTAGATAGATAGATAGAGATAGGTAGGTAGGTAGATTGATAGATACAGATAGGTAGGTAGGTAGATAGATAAATACTGATAGGTAGGTAGGTAGATAGATAGATACAGATAGGTAGGTAGGTAGATAGATAAATACAGACAGGTAGGTAGGTAGATAGATAGATAGATAGATAGATAGAGATAGGTAGGTAGGTAGATTGATATATACAGATAGGTAGGTAGGTAGGTAGATAAATACAGATAGGTAGGTAGGTAGGTAGATAGATAGAGATAGGTAGGTAGGTAGATAGATAGATAGAGATAGGTAGGTAGGTAGGTAGATAGATAGAGATAGGTAGGTAGGTAGATTGATAGATAGAGATAGGTAGGTAGGTAGATAGATAGATACAGATAGGTAGGTAGGTAGATAGATAGATACAGATAGGTAGGTAGGTAGATAGATAGATACAGATAGGTAGGTAGGTAGATATATAGATAGACATAGGTAGGTAGGTAGATTGATAGATACAGATAGGTAGGTAGGTAGATAGATAGATAGAGATAGGTAGGTAGGTAGATAGATAGATAGACATAGGTAGGTAGGTAGATTGATAGATACAGATAGGTAGGTAGGTAGATAGATAGATACAGATAGGTAGGTAGGTAGATAGATAGATAGAGATAGGTAGCTAGGTAGATTGATAGATACAGATAGGTAGGTAGGTAGATAGATAGATAGAGATAGGTAGGTAGGTAGATTGATAGATAGAGATAGGTAGGTAGGTAGATTGATAGATACAGATAGGTAGGTAGGTAGATAGATAGATACAGATAGGTAGGTAGGTAGATAGATAGATACAGATAGGTAGGTAGGTAGATAGATAGATAGAGATAGGTAGGTAGGTAGATTGATAGATACAGATAGGTAGGTAGGTAGATAGATAGATAGAGATAGGTAGGTAGGTAGATTGAAAGATACAGATAGGTAGGTAGGTAGATAGATAGATACAGATAGGTAGGTAGGTAGATTGATAGATAGAGATAGGTAGGTAGGTAGATTGATAGATACAGATAGGTAGCCAGGTAGATAGATAGATACAGATAGGTAGGTAGGTAGATAGATAGATACAGTTATGTAGGTAGGTAGGTAGGTAGATAGATAGATACAGATAGGTAGCTAGGTAGGTAGATAGATAGATACAGATAGGTAGGTAGGTAGATTGATAGATAGAGATAGGTAGGCAGGTAGATAGATAGATAGACATAGGTAGGTAGGTAGATTGATAGATAGAGATAGCTAGGTAGGTAGATTGATAGATACAGATAGGTAGGTAGGTAGATAGATAGATACAGATAGGTAAGTAGGTAGATAGATAGATAGAGATAGGTAGGTAGATAGATAGAGAAATACAGATAGGTAGGTAGGTAGGTAGATAGATAGAGATAGATAGGTAGGTAGGTAGATTGATAGATAGAGATAGGTAGGTAGGTAGATAGATAGATACAGATAGGTAGGTAGGTAGGTAGATAGATACAGATAGGTAGGTAGGTAGATAGATAGATACAGATAGGTAGGTAGGTAGATAGATAGATAGACATAGGTAGGTAGGTAGATTGATAGATACAGATAGGTAGGTAGGTAGATAGATAGATACAGATAGGTAGGTAGGTAGATAGATAGAGATAGGTAGGTAGATAGATAGATAAATACAGATAGGTAGGTAGGTAGGTAGATAGATAGAGATAGGTAGGTAGGTAGATTGATAGATAGAGATAGGTAGGTAGGAAGTTTGATAGATACAGATAGGTAGGTAGGTAGATACAGATAGGTAGGTAGGTAGATAGATAGATAGAGATAGGTAGCTAGGTAGATTGATAGATACAGATAGGTAGGTAGGTAGATAGATAGATAGAGATAGGTAGGTAGGTAGATTGATAGATAGAGATAGGTAGGTAGGTAGATTGATAGATACAGATAGGTAGGTAGGTAGATAGATAGATACAGATAGGTAGGTAGGTAGATAGATAGATACAGATAGGTAGGTAGGTAGATAGATAGATAGAGATAGGTAGGTAGATTGATAGATACAGATAGGTAGGTAGGTAGATAGATAGATAGATAGATAGAGATAGGTAGGTAGGTAGATTGAAAGATACAGATAGGTAGGTAGGTAGATAGATAGATACAGATAGGTAGGTAGGTAGATTGATAGATAGAGATAGGTAGCTAGGTAGATTGATAGATACAGATAGGTAGGTAGGTAGATAGATAGATACAGATAGGTAGGTAGGTAGATAGATAGATACAGTTATGTAGGTAGGTAGGTAGATAGATAGATACAGATAGGTAGCTAGGTAGGTAGATAGATAGATACAGATAGGTAGGTAGGTAGATAGATAGATACAGATAGGTAGGTAGGTAGATAGATAGATAGAGATAGGTAGGTAGGTAGATAGATAGATACAGATAGGTAGGTAGGTAGATAGATAGATAGAGATAGGTAGGTAGGTAGATTGATAGATAGAGATAGCTAGGTAGGTAGATTGATAGATACAGATAGGTAGGTAGGTAGATAGATAGATACAGATAGGTAGGTAGGTAGGTAGATAGATAGATAGATAGATAGATAGATAGATAGAGATAGGTAGGTAGGTAGATTGATAGATACAGATAGGTAGGTAGGTAGGTAGATAGATAGATAGAGATAGGTAGGTAGGTAGATAGATAGATACAGATAGGTAGGTAGGTAGATAGATAGATAGAGATAGATAGGTAGGTAGGTAGATAGATAGAGATAGGTAGGTAGGTAGATACATAGATACAGATAGGTAGGTAGGTAGATAGATAGATACAGATAGGTAGGTAGGTAGATAGATAGATACAGTTATGTAGGTAGGTAGGTAGATAGATAGATAGAGATAGGTAGGTAGGTAGATAGATAGATAGAGATAGGGAGGTAGGTAGATTGATAGATACAGATAGGTAGGTAGGTAGATAGATAAATAGAGATAGGTAGGCAGGCAGATTGATAGATAGAGATAGGTAGGTAGGTAGATTGATATATACAGATAGGTAGGTAGGGAGATAGATAGATACAGATAGGTAGGTAGGTAGATAGATAGATACAGTTATGTAGGTAGGTAGGTAGATAGATAGATACAGATAGGTAGGTAGGTAGGTAGGTAGATAGATAGATACAGATGGGTAGGTAGGTAGATAGATAGATACAGTTATGTAGGTAGGTAGGAAGATTGATAGATACAGATAGGTAGGTAGGTAGATACAGATAGGTAGGTAGGTAGATAGATAGATAGATAGAGATAGGTAGCTAGGTAGATTGATAGATACAGATAGGTAGGTAGGTAGATAGATAGATAGAGATAGGTAGGTAGGTAGATTGATAGATAGAGATAGGTAGGTAGGTAGATTGATAGATACAGATAGGTAGGTAGGTAGATAGATAGATACAGATAGGTAGGTAGGTAGATAGATAGATACAGATAGGTAGGTAGGTAGATAGATAGATAGATAGAGATAGGTAGGTAGGTAGATTGATAGATACAGATAGGTAGGTAGGTAGGTAGATAGATAGATAGAGATAGGTAGGTAGGTAGATAGATAGATACAGATAGGTAGGTAGGTAGATAGATAGATAGAGATAGATAGGTAGGTAGGTAGATAGATAGAGATAGGTAGGTAGGTAGATACATAGATACAGATAGGTAGGTAGGTAGATAGATAGATACAGATAGGTAGGTAGGTAGATAGATAGATAGAGATAGGTACGTAGGTAGATAGATAGATACAGATAGGTAGGTAGGTAGATAGATAGATAGATAGATAGAGATAGGTAGGTAGGTAGGTAGGTAGATAGATAGAGATAGGTAGGTAGGTAGGTAGATAGATAGATAGAGATAGGTAGGTAGGTAGGTAGATAGATAGATACAGATAGGTAGGTAGGTAGATTGATAGATACAGATAGGTAGGTAGGTAGATTGATAGATACAGATAGGTAGGTAGGGAGATAGATAGATACAGATAGGTAGGTAGGTAGATAGATAGATACAGTTATGTAGGTAGGTAGGTAGATAGATAGAGATAGGTAGGTAGGTAGGTAGATAGATAGATAGAGATAGGGCGGTAGGTAGATTGATAGATACAGATAGGTAGGTAGGTAGATAGATAAATACAGATAGGTAGGCAGGCAGATTGATAGATAGAGATAGGTAGGTAGGTAGATTGATATATACAGATAGGTAGGTAGGGAGATAGATAGATACAGATAGGTAGGTAGGTAGATAGATAGATACAGTTATGTAGGTAGGTAGGTAGATAGATAGATACAGATAGGTAGGTAGGTAGGTAGATAGATAGATACAGATAGGTAGGTAGGTAGATAGATAGAGATAGGTAGGTAGGTAGATAGATAGATAGAGATAGGTAGGTAGGTAGATTGATAGATAGAGATAGGTACGTAGGTAGATAGATAGACATAGGTAGGTAGATAGATTGATAGATACAGATAGGTAGGTAGGTAGATAGATAGATACAGATAGGTAGGTAGGTAGATAGATAGATAGAGATTGGTAGCTAGGTAGATTGATAGATACAGATAGGTAGGTAGGTAGATAGATAGATAGAGATAGGTAGGTAGGTAGATTGATAGATAGAGATAGGTAGGTAGGTAGATTGATAGATACAGATAGGTAGGTAGGTAGATAGATAGATACAGATACGTAGGTAGGTAGATAGATAGATTCAGATAGGTAGGTAGGTAGATTGATAGATACAGATAGGTAGGTAGGTAGATAGATAGATAGAGATAGGTAGGTAGGTAGATTGATAGATACAGATAGGTAGGTAGGTAGATAGATAGATACAGATAGGTAGGTAGGTAGATAGATAGATACAGTTATGTAGGTAGGTAGGTAGATAGATAGATACAGATAGGTAGCTAGGTAGGTAGATAGATAGATACAGATAGGTAGGTAGGTAGATTGATAGATAGAGATAGGTAGGTAGGTAGATAGATAGATAGACATAGGTAGGTAGGTAGATTGATAGATACAGATAGGTAGGTAGGTAGATAGATAGATACAGATAGGTAGGTAGGTAGATAGATAGATAGAGATAGGTAGCTAGGTAGATTGATAGATACAGATAGGTAGGTAGGTAGATAGATAGATAGAGATAGGTAGGTAGGTAGATTGATAGATAGAGATAGCTAGGTAGGTAGATTGATAGATACAGATAGGTAGGTAGGTAGATAGATAGATACAGATAGGTAGGTAGGTAGATAGATAGATAGAGATAGGTAGGTAGGTAGATTGATAGATACAGATAGGTAGGTAGGTAGATAGATAAATACAGATAGGTAGGTAGGTAGGTAGATAGATAGAGATAGGTAGGTAGGTAGATAGATAGATAGAGATAGGTAGGTAGGTAGATTGATAGATACAGATAGGTAGGTAGGTAGATAGATAAATACAGATAGGTAGGTAGGTAGATTGATAGATAGAGATAGGTAGGTAGCTAGATTGATAGATACAGATAGGTAGGTAGGGAGATAGATAGATACAGATAGGTAGGTAGGTAGATAGATAGATACAGTTATGTAGGTAGGTAGGTAAATAGATAGATACAGATAGGTAGGTAGGTAGATAGATAGATACAGATAGGTAGGTATGTAGATAGATAGATACAGATAGGTAGGTAGGTAGATAGATAGATAGAGATAGGTAGGTAGGTAGATAGATAGATACAGATAGGTAGGTAGGTAGATAGATAAATACAGATAGGTAGGTAGGTAGGTAGATAGATAGAGATAGGTAGGTAGATAGATACAGATAGGTAGGTAGGTAGATAGATAGATACAGTTATGTAGGTAGGTAGGTAGATAGATAGATACAGATAGGTAGCTAGGTAGGTAGATAGATAGATACAGATAGGTAGGTAGGTAGATTGATAGATAGAGATAGGTAGGTAGGTAGATAGATAGATAGACATAGGTAGGTAGGTAGATTGATAGATACAGATAGGTAGGTAGGTAGATAGATAGATACAGATAGGTAGGTAGGTAGATAGATAGATAGAGATAGGTAGCTAGGTAGATTGATAGATACAGATAGGTAGGTAGGTAGATAGATAGATAGAGATAGGTAGGTAGGTAGATTGATAGATAGAGATAGCTAGGTAGGTAGATTGATAGATACAGATAGGTAGGTAGGTAGATAGATAGATACAGATAGGTAGGTAGGTAGATAGATAGGTAGAGATAGGTAGGTAGGTAGATTGATAGATACAGATAGGTAGGTAGGTAGATAGATAAATACAGATAGGTAGGTAGGTAGGTAGATAGATAGAGATAGGTAGGTAGGTAGATAGATAGATAGAGATAGGTAGGTAGGTAGATTGATAGATACAGATAGGTAGGTAGGTAGATAGATAGATACAGATAGGTAGGTAGGTAGGTAGATAGATACAGATAGGTAGGTAGGTAGATAGATAGATACAGATAGGTAGGTAGGTAGGTAGGTAGATAGAGATAGGTAGGTAGGTAGGTAGATAGATAGATAGAGATAGGTAGGTAGGTAGATAGATAGATACAGATAGGTAGGTAGGTAGGTAGATAGATACAGATAGGTAGGTAGGTAGATAGATAGATACAGATAGGTAGGTAGGTAGGTAGATAGATAGAGATAGGTAGGTAGATAGATAGAGATAGGTAGGTAGGTAGATTGATTGATAGATACAGATAGGTAGGTAGGTAGATAGATAGATACAGATAGGTAGGTAGGTAGATAGATAAATACTGATAGGTAGGTAGGTAGATAGATAGATACAGATAGGTAGGTAGGTAGATAGATAAATACAGACAGGTAGGTAGGTAGATAGATAGATAGAGATAGGTAGGTAGGTAGATTGATATATACAGATAGGTAGGTAGGTAGGTAGATAAATACAGATAGGTAGGTAGGTAGGTAGATAGATAGAGATAGGTAGGTAGGTAGATAGATAGATAGAGATAGGTAGGTAGGTAGGTAGATAGATAGAGATAGGTAGGTAGGTAGATTGATAGATAGAGATAGGTAGGTAGGTAGATAGATAGATACAGATAGGTAGGTAGGTAGATAGATAGATACAGATAGGTAGGTAGGTAGATAGATAGATACAGATAGGTAGGTAGGTAGATAGATAGACATAGGTAGGTAGGTAGATTGATAGAAACAGATAGGTAGGTAGGTAGATAGATAGATACAGATAGGTAGGTAGGTAGATAGATAGATAGAGATAGGTAGGTAGATAGATAGATAAATACAGATCGGTAGGTAGGTAGGTAGATAGATAGAGATAGGTAGGTAGGTAGATAGATAGATAGAGATAGGTAGGTAGGTAGATTGATAGATCGAGATAGGTAGGTAGGTAGATAGATAGACATAGGTAGGTAGGTAGATTGATAGATACAGATAGGTAGGTAGGTAGATAGATAGATACAGATAGGTAGGTAGGTAGATAGATAGATAGAGATAGGTAGCTAGGTAGATTGATAGATACAGATAGGTAGGTAGGTAGATAGATAGATAGAGATAGGTAGGTAGGGAGATTGATAGATAGAGATACGTAGGTAGGTAGATTGATATATACAGATAGGTAGGTAGGTAGATAGATAGATACAGATAGGTAGGTAGGTAGATAGATAGATACAGATAGGTAGGTAGGTAGATAGATAGATAGAGATAGGTAGGTTGGTACATTGATAGATACAGATAGGTAGGTAGGTAGATAGATAGATAGATAGAGATAGGTAGGTAGGTAGATTGAAAGATACAGATAGGTAGGTAGGTAGATAGATAGATACAGATAGGTAGGTAGGTAGATTGATAGATAGAGATAGGTAGGTAGGTAGATTGATAGATACAGATAGGTAGGTAGGTAGATAGATAGATACAGATAGGTAGGTAGGTAGATAGATAGATACAGTTATGTAGGTAGGTAGGTAGGTAGATAGATAGATACAGATAGGTAGGTAGGTAGATAGATAGATACAGATAGGTAGGTAGGTAGATAGATAGATACAGATAGGTAGGTAGGTAGATAGATAGATACAGATAGGTAGGTAGGTAGATAGATAGATACAGATAGGTAGGTAGGTAGACAGATAGATAGACATAGGTAGGTAGGTAGATTGATAGATACAGATAGGTAGGTAGGTAGATAGATAGATACAGATAGGTAGGTAGGTAGATAGATAGATAGAGATAGGTAGGTAGATAGATAGAGAAATACAGATAGGTAGCTAGGTAGATTGATAGATACAGATAGGTAGGTAGGTAGATAGATAGATAGAGATAGGTAGGTAGGTAGATTGATAGATAGAGATAGGTAGGTAGGTAGATTGATAGATACAGATAGGTAGGTAGGTAGATAGATAGATACAGATAGGTAGGTAGGTAGACAGATATATACAGTTATGTAGGTAGGTAGGTAGATAGATAGATACAGATAGGTAGCTAGGTAGGTAGATAGATAGATACAGATAGGTAGGTAGGTAGATTGATAGATAGAGATAGGTAGGTAGGTAGATAGATAGATAGACATAGGTAGGTAGGTAGATTGATAGATACAGATAGGTAGGTAGGTAGATAGATAGATACAGATAGGTAGGTAGGTAGGTAGATAGATAGAGATAGGTAGGTAGGTAGATAGATAGATAGAGATAGGTAGGTAGGTAGGTAGATAGATAGAGATAGGTAGGTAGGTAGATAGATAGATACAGATAGGTAGGTAGGTAGATAGATAGATACACATAGGTAGGTAGGTAGATTGATAGATAGAGATAGGTAGGTAGGTAGATAGATAGATAGACATAGGTAGGTAGGTAGATTGATAGATACAGATAGGTAGGTAGGTAGATAGATAGATACAGATAGGTAGGTAGGTAGATAGATAGATAGAGATAGGTAGCTAGGTAGATTGATAGATACAGATAGGTAGGTAGGTAGATAGATAGATAGAGATAGGTAGGTAGGTAGATTGATAGATAGAGATAGCTAGGTAGGTAGATTGATAGATACAGATAGGTAGGTAGGTAGATAGATAGATACAGATAGGTAGGTAGGTAGATAGATAGATAGAGATAGGTAGGTAGGTAGATTGATAGATACAGATAGGTAGGTAGGTAGATAGATAAATACAGATAGGTAGGTAGGTAGGTAGATAGATAGAGATAGGTAGGTAGGTAGATTGATAGATAGAGATAGGTAGGTAGGTAGATAGATAGATAGACATAGGTAGGTAGGTAGATTGATAGATACAGATAGGTAGGTAGGTAGATAGATAGATACAGATAGGTAGGTAGGTAGATAGATAGATAGAGATAGGTAGCTAGGTAGATTGATAGATACAGATAGGTAGGTAGGTAGATAGATAGATAGAGATAGGTAGGTAGGTAGATTGATAGATAGAGATAGCTAGGTAGGTAGATTGATAGATACAGATAGGTAGGTAGGTAGATAGATAGATACAGATAGGTAGGTAGGTAGATAGATAGATAGAGATAGGTAGGTAGGTAGATTGATAGATACAGATAGGTAGGTAGGTAGATAGATAAATACAGATAGGTAGGTAGGTAGGTAGATAGATAGAGATAGGTAGGTAGGTAGATAGATAGATAGAGATAGGTAGGTAGGTAGATTGATAGATACAGATAGGTAGGTAGGTAGATAGATAAATACAGATAGGTAGGTAGGTAGATTGATAGATAGAGATAGGTAGGTAGCTAGATTGATAGATACAGATAGGTAGGTAGGGAGATAGATAGATACAGATAGGTAGGTAGGTAGATAGATAGATACAGTTATGTAGGTAGGTAGGTAAATAGATAGATACAGATAGGTAGGTAGGTAGATAGATAGATACAGATAGGTAGGTATGTAGATAGATAGATACAGATAGGTAGGTAGGTAGATAGATAGATAGAGATAGGTAGGTAGGTAGATAGATAGATACAGATAGGTAGGTAGGTAGATAGATAAATACAGATAGGTAGGTAGGTAGGTAGATAGATAGAGATAGGTAGGTAGATAGATACAGATAGGTAGGTAGGTAGATAGATAGATACAGTTATGTAGGTAGGTAGGTAGATAGATAGATACAGATAGGTAGCTAGGTAGGTAGATAGATAGATACAGATAGGTAGGTAGGTAGATTGATAGATAGAGATAGGTAGGTAGGTAGATAGATAGATAGACATAGGTAGGTAGGTAGATTGATAGATACAGATAGGTAGGTAGGTAGATAGATAGATACAGATAGGTAGGTAGGTAGATAGATAGATAGAGATAGGTAGCTAGGTAGATTGATAGATACAGATAGGTAGGTAGGTAGATAGATAGATAGAGATAGGTAGGTAGGTAGATTGATAGATAGAGATAGCTAGGTAGGTAGATTGATAGATACAGATAGGTAGGTAGGTAGATAGATAGATACAGATAGGTAGGTAGGTAGATAGATAGGTAGAGATAGGTAGGTAGGTAGATTGATAGATACAGATAGGTAGGTAGGTAGATAGATAAATACAGATAGGTAGGTAGGTAGGTAGATAGATAGAGATAGGTAGGTAGGTAGATAGATAGATAGAGATAGGTAGGTAGGTAGATTGATAGATACAGATAGGTAGGTAGGTAGATAGATAGATACAGATAGGTAGGTAGGTAGGTAGATAGATACAGATAGGTAGGTAGGTAGATAGATAGATACAGATAGGTAGGTAGGTAGGTAGGTAGATAGAGATAGGTAGGTAGGTAGGTAGATAGATAGATAGAGATAGGTAGGTAGGTAGATAGATAGATACAGATAGGTAGGTAGGTAGGTAGATAGATACAGATAGGTAGGTAGGTAGATAGATAGATACAGATAGGTAGGTAGGTAGGTAGATAGATAGAGATAGGTAGGTAGATAGATAGAGATAGGTAGGTAGGTAGATTGATTGATAGATACAGATAGGTAGGTAGGTAGATAGATAGATACAGATAGGTAGGTAGGTAGATAGATAAATACTGATAGGTAGGTAGGTAGATAGATAGATACAGATAGGTAGGTAGGTAGATAGATAAATACAGACAGGTAGGTAGGTAGATAGATAGATAGAGATAGGTAGGTAGGTAGATTGATATATACAGATAGGTAGGTAGGTAGGTAGATAAATACAGATAGGTAGGTAGGTAGGTAGATAGATAGAGATAGGTAGGTAGGTAGATAGATAGATAGAGATAGGTAGGTAGGTAGGTAGATAGATAGAGATAGGTAGGTAGGTAGATTGATAGATAGAGATAGGTAGGTAGGTAGATAGATAGATACAGATAGGTAGGTAGGTAGATAGATAGATACAGATAGGTAGGTAGGTAGATAGATAGATACAGATAGGTAGGTAGGTAGATAGATAGACATAGGTAGGTAGGTAGATTGATAGAAACAGATAGGTAGGTAGGTAGATAGATAGATACAGATAGGTAGGTAGGTAGATAGATAGATAGAGATAGGTAGGTAGATAGATAGATAAATACAGATCGGTAGGTAGGTAGGTAGATAGATAGAGATAGGTAGGTAGGTAGATAGATAGATAGAGATAGGTAGGTAGGTAGATTGATAGATCGAGATAGGTAGGTAGGTAGATAGATAGACATAGGTAGGTAGGTAGATTGATAGATACAGATAGGTAGGTAGGTAGATAGATAGATACAGATAGGTAGGTAGGTAGATAGATAGATAGAGATAGGTAGCTAGGTAGATTGATAGATACAGATAGGTAGGTAGGTAGATAGATAGATAGAGATAGGTAGGTAGGGAGATTGATAGATAGAGATACGTAGGTAGGTAGATTGATATATACAGATAGGTAGGTAGGTAGATAGATAGATACAGATAGGTAGGTAGGTAGATAGATAGATACAGATAGGTAGGTAGGTAGATAGATAGATAGAGATAGGTAGGTTGGTACATTGATAGATACAGATAGGTAGGTAGGTAGATAGATAGATAGATAGAGATAGGTAGGTAGGTAGATTGAAAGATACAGATAGGTAGGTAGGTAGATAGATAGATACAGATAGGTAGGTAGGTAGATTGATAGATAGAGATAGGTAGGTAGGTAGATTGATAGATACAGATAGGTAGGTAGGTAGATAGATAGATACAGATAGGTAGGTAGGTAGATAGATAGATACAGTTATGTAGGTAGGTAGGTAGGTAGATAGATAGATACAGATAGGTAGGTAGGTAGATAGATAGATACAGATAGGTAGGTAGGTAGATAGATAGATACAGATAGGTAGGTAGGTAGATAGATAGATACAGATAGGTAGGTAGGTAGATAGATAGATACAGATAGGTAGGTAGGTAGACAGATAGATAGACATAGGTAGGTAGGTAGATTGATAGATACAGATAGGTAGGTAGGTAGATAGATAGATACAGATAGGTAGGTAGGTAGATAGATAGATAGAGATAGGTAGGTAGATAGATAGAGAAATACAGATAGGTAGCTAGGTAGATTGATAGATAGAGATAGGTAGGTAGGTAGATAGATAGATAGACATAGGTAGGTAGGTAGATTGATAGATACAGATAGGTAGGTAGGTAGATTGATAGATACAGATAGGTAGGTAGGTAGATAGATAGATACAGATAGGTAGGTAGGTAGACAGATATATACAGTTATGTAGGTAGGTAGGTAGATAGATAGATACAGATAGGTAGCTAGGTAGGTAGATAGATAGATACAGATAGGTAGGTAGGTAGATTGATAGATAGAGATAGGTAGGTAGGTAGATAGATAGATAGACATAGGTAGGTAGGTAGATTGATAGATACAGATAGGTAGGTAGGTAGATAGATAGATACAGATAGGTAGGTAGGTAGGTAGATAGATAGAGATTGGTAGGTAGGTAGATAGATAGATAGAGATAGGTAGGTAGGTAGGTAGATAGATAGAGATAGGTAGGTAGGTAGATAGATAGATACAGATAGGTAGGTAGGTAGATAGATAGATACACATAGGTAGGTAGGTAGATAGATAGATACAGATAGGTAGGTAGGTAGATAGATAGATAGACATAGGTAGGTAGGTAGATTGATAGATACAGATAGGTAGGTAGGTAGATAGATAGATACAGATAGGTAGGTAGGTAGATAGACAGATAGAGATAGGTAGGTAGATAGATAGATAAATACAGATAGGTAGGTAGGTAAATAGATAGATAGAGATAGGTAGGTAGGTAGATAGATAGATAGAGATAGGTAGGTAGGTAGATTGATAGATAGAGATAGGTAGGTAGGTAGATAGATAGATAGACATAGGTAGGTAGGTAGATTGATAGATACAGATAGGTAGGTAGGTAGATAGATAGATACAGATAGGTAGGTAGGGAGATAGATAGATACAGATAGGTAGGTAGGTAGATAGATACAGTTATGTAGGTAGGTAGGAAGGTAGATAGATACAGATAGGTAGGTAGGTAGGTAGATAGATAGATACAGATAGGTAGGTAGGTAGATAGATAGATACAGATAGGTAGGTAGGTAGATAGATAGATACAGATAGGTAGGTAGGTAGATAGATAGATAGAGATAGGTAGGTAGGTAGATTGATAGATACAGATAGGTAGGTAGGTAGATAGATAAATACAGATAGGTAGGTAGGTAGGTAGATAGATAGAGATAGGTAGGTAGGTAGATAGATAGATAGAGATAGGTAGGTAGGTAGATTGATAGATACAGATAGGTAGGTAGGTAGATAGATAAATACAGATAGGTAGGTAGGTAGATTGATAGATAGAGATAGGTAGGTAGGTAGATTGATAGATACAGATAGGTAGGTAGGGAGATAGATAGATACAGATATGTAGGTAGGTAGATAGATATAGTTATGTAGGTAGGTAGGAAGGTAGATAGATACAGATAGGTAGGTAGGTAGGTAGATAGATAGATACAGATAGGTAGGTAGGTAGATAGATAGATACAGATAGGTAGGTAGGTAGATAGATAAATACAGATAGGTAGGTAGGTAGGTAGATAGATAGAGATAGGTAGGTAGATAGATAGATAGAGATAGGTAGGTAGGTAGATTGAATGATAGATACAGATAGGTAGGTAGGTAGATAGATAGATAGAGATAGGTAGGTAGGTAGATTGATAGATACAGATAGGTAGGTAGGTAGATAGATAAATACTGATAGGTAGGTAGGTAGATTGATATATACAGATAGGTAGGTAGGTAGGTAGATAAATACAGATAGGTAGGTAGGTAGGTAGATAGATAGAGATAGGTAGGTAGGTAGATTGAGAGATACAGATAGGTAGGTATGTAGATAGATAGATAGAGGTAGGTAGGTAGGTAGATAGATAGATACAGATAGGTAGGTAGGTAGGTAGATAGATAGATACAGATAGGTAGGGAGGTAGGTAGATAGATAGATACAGCTAGGTAGGTAGGTAGATAGATAGATAGAGATAGGTAGGTAGGTAGATAGATAGATACAGATAGGCAGGTAGGTAGATAGATAGATAGAGATAGTTAGGTAGGTAGATAGATAGATACAGATAGGTAGGTAGGTAGATAGATAAATACAGATAGGTAGGTAGGTAGATAGATAGATAGAGATAGGTAGGTAGGTAGATTGATAGATACAGATAGGTAGGTAGGTAGATAGATAAATACAGATAGGTAGGTAGGTAGATTGATAGATAGAGATAGGTAGGTAGGTAGATTGATAGATACAGATAGGTAGGTAGGTAGATAGATAGATACAGATAGGTAGGTAGGTAGATAGATAGATACAGATAGGTAGGTAGGTAGATAGATAGATACAGTTATGTAGGTAGGTAGGTAGATAGATAGATACAGATAGGTAGGTAGGTAGGTAGATAGATAGATACAGATAGGTAGGTAGGTAGATAGATAGATAGAGATAGGTAGGTAGATAGATAGATACAGATAGGTAGATAGGTAGATGATAGATACAGATAGGTAGGTAGGTAGATAGATAGATAGAGATAGGTAGGTAGGTAGATAGATAGATACAGATAGGTAGGTAGGTAGATAGATAAATACAGATAGGTAGGTAGGTAGGTAGATAGATAGAGATAGGTAGGTAGATAGATAGATAGATAGATAGATAGATAGAGATACGTAGGTAGGTAGATTGATAGATAGAGATAGGTAGGTAGGTAGATAGATAGATAGAGATAGGTAGGTAGGTAGATTGATAGATAGAGATCGGTAGGTAGGTAGATTGATAGATACAGATAGGTAGGTAGGTAGATAGATAGATACAAATAGGTAGGTAGGTAGATAGATAGATACAGTTATGTAGGTAGGTAGGTAGATAGATAGACACAGATAGGTAGGTAGGTAGGTAGATAGATAGATACAGATAGGTAGGTAGGTAGATAGATAGAGATAGGTAGGTAGGTAGATAGATAGCTACAGATAGGTAGTTAGGTAGATAGATAGATACAGATAGGTAGGTAGGTAGATAGATAGATAGATAGAGATAGGTAGGTAGGTAGATAGATAGATAGAGATAGGTAGGTAGGTAGATAGATAGAGATAGGTAGGTAGATAGATAGATAGAGATAGGTAGGTAGGTAGATAGATAGATAGATAGAGATAGATAGGTAGGTAGATTGATAGAGACAGATAGGTAGGTAGGTAGATAGATAGAGATAGGTAGGTAGGTAGATTGATAGATACAGATAGGTAGGTAGGTAGGTAGATAGATAGATACAGATAGGTAGGTAAGTAGATAGATAGATACAGATAGGTAGGTAGGTAGATAGATAGATACAGATATGTAGGTAGGTAGATAGATAGATAGAGATAGGTAGGTAGGTAGGTAGATATTTAGAGATAGGTAGGTAGGTAGATAGATAGATAGAGATAGTTAGGTAGGTAGGTAGATAGATACAGATAGGTAGGTAGGTAGATAGATAGATAGAGATAGGTAGGTAGGTAGATTGATAGATACAGATAGGTAGGTAGGTAGGTAGATAGATAGAGATAGGTAGGTAGGTAGATAGATAAATACAGATAGGTAGGTAGGTAGATTGATAGATAGAGATAGGTAGGTAGGTAGATTGATAGATACAGATAGGTAGGTAGGGAGATAGATAGATACAGATAGGTAGGTAGGTAGATAGATAGATACAGTTATGTAGGTAGGTAGGTAGATAGATAGATACAGATAGGTAGGTAGGTAGGTAGATAGATAGATACAGATAGGTAGGTAGGTAGATAGATAGATACAGATAGTTAGGTAGGTAGATAGATAGATAGAGATAGGTAGGTAGGTAGATAGATAAATACAGATAGGTAGGTAGGTAGATAGATAAATACAGATAGGTAGGTAGGTAGGTAGATAGATAGAGATAGGTAGGTAGATAGATAGATAGAGATAGGTAGGTAGGTAGATTGATTGATAGATACAGATAGGTAGGTAGGTTGAAAGATAGATAGAGATAGGTAGGTAGGTAGATTGTTAGATACAGATAGGTAGGTAGGTAGATAGATAAATACTGATAGGTAGGTAGGTAGATAGATAGATACAGATAGGTAGGTAGGTAGATAGATAAATACAGACAGGTAGGTAGGTAGATAGATAGATAGAGATAGGTAGGTAGGTAGATTGATATATACAGATAGGTAGGTAGGTAGGTAGATAAATACAGATAGGTAGGTAGGTAGGTAGATAGATAGAGATAGGTAGGTAGGTAGATAGATAGATAGAGATAGGCAGGTAGGTAGGTAGATAGATAGAGATAGGTAGGTAGGTAGATTGATAGATAGAGATAGGTAGGTAGGTAGATTGAGAGATACAGATAGGTAGGTATGTAGATAGATAGATAGAGGTAGGTAGGTAGGTAGATAGATAGATACAGATAGGTAGGTAGGTAGGTAGATAGATAGATACAGATAGGTAGGGAGGTAGTTAGATAGATAGAGATAGGTAGGTAGGTAGATAGATAAATACAGATAGGTAGGTAGGTAGATAGATAGATAGAGATAGGTAGGTAGGTAGATTGATAGATACAGATAGGTAGGTAGGTAGATAGATAAATACAGATAGGTAGGTAGGTAGATTGATAGATAGAGATAAGTAGGTAGGTAGATTGATAGATACAGATAGGTAGGTAGGTAGATAGATAGATACAGATAGGTAGGTAGGTAGATAGATAGATACAGATAGGTAGGTAGGTAGATAGATAGATACAGTTATGTAGGTAGGTAGGTAGATAGATAGATACAGATAGGTAGGTAGGTAGGTAGATAGATAGATACAGATAGGTAGGTAGGTAGATAGATAGATAGAGATATGTAGGTAGATAGATAGAGATAGGTAGGTAGGTAGATTGAAAGATACAGATAGGTAGGTAGGTAGATAGATAGATACAGATAGGTAGGTAGTTAGATTGATAGATAGAGATAGGTAGGTAGGTAGATTGATAGATACAGATAGGTAGGTAGGTAGATAGATAGATACAGATAGGTAGGTAGGTAGATAGATAGATAGAGATAGGTAGCTAGGTAGATTGATAGATACAGATAGGTAGGTAGGTAGATAGATAGATAGACATAGGTAGGTAGGTAGATTGATAGATAGAGATAGCTAGGTAGGTAGATTGATAGATAGAGATAGGTAGGTAGGTAGATTGATAGATACAGATAGGTAGGTAGGGAGATAGATAGATACAGATATGTAGGTAGGTAGATAGATACAGTTATGTAGGTAGGTAGGAAGGTAGATAGATACAGATAGGTAGGTTGGTAGGTAGATAGATAGGTACAGATAGGTAGGTAGGTAGATAGATAGATACAGATAGGTAGGTAGGTAGATAGATAGATACAGATAGGTAGGTAGGTAGATTGATAGATACAGATAGGTAGGTAGGTAGATAGATAAATACAGATAGGTAGGTAGGTAGGTAGATAGATAGAGATAGGTAGGTAGGTAGATAGATAGATAGAGATAGGTAGGTAGGTAGATTGATAGATACAGATAGGTAGGTAGGTAGATAGATAAATACAGATAGGTAGGTAGGTAGATTGATAGATAGAGATAGGTAGGTAGGTAGATTGATAGATACAGATAGGTAGGTAGGGAGATAGATAGATACAGATATGTAGGTAGGTAGATAGATATAGTTATGTAGGTAGGTAGGAAGGTAGATAGATACAGATAGGTAGGTAGGTAGGTAGATAGATAGATACAGATAGGTAGGTAGGTAGATAGATAGATACAGATAGGTAGGTAGGTAGATAGATAGATACAGATAGGTAGGTAGGTAGATAGATAAATACAGATAGGTAGGTAGGTAGGTAGATAGATAGAGATAGGTAGGTAGATAGATAGATAGAGATAGGTAGGTAGGTAGATTGAATGATAGATACAGATAGGTAGGTAGGTAGGTAGATAGATAGATAGAGATAGGTAGGTAGGTAGATTGATAGATACAGATAGGTAGGTAGGTAGATAGATAAATACTGATAGGTAGGTAGGTAGATTGATATATACAGATAGGTAGGTAGGTAGGTAGATAAATACAGATAGGTAGGTAGGTAGGTAGATAGATAGAGATAGGTAGGTAGGTAGATAGATAGATAGAGATTGGTAGGTAGGTAGGTAGGTAGATAGATAGAGATAGGTAGGTAGGTAGATTGATAGAGATAGGTAGGTAGGTAGATTGAGAGATACAGATAGGTAGGTATGTAGATAGATAGATAGAGGTAGGTAGGTAGGTAGATAGATAGATACAGATAGGTAGGTAGGTAGGTAGATAGATAGATACAGATAGGTAGGGAGGTAGGTAGATAGATAGATACAGCTAGGTAGGTAGGTAGATAGATAGATAGAGATAGGTAGGTAGGTAGATAGATAGATACAGATAGGCAGGTAGGTAGATAGATAGATAGAGATAGTTAGGTAGGTAGATAGATAGATACAGATAGGTAGGTAGGTAGATAGATAAATACAGATAGGTAGGTAGGTAGATAGATAGATAGAGATAGGTAGGTAGGTAGATTGATAGATACAGATAGGTAGGTAGGTAGATAGATAAATACAGATAGGTAGGTAGGTAGATTGATAGATAGAGATAGGTAGGTAGGTAGATTGATAGATACAGATAGGTAGGTAGGTAGATAGATAGATACAGATAGGTAGGTAGGTAGATAGATAGATACAGATAGGTAGGTAGGTAGATAGATAGATACAGTTATGTAGGTAGGTAGGTAGATAGATAGATACAGATAGGTAGGTAAGTAGGTAGATAGATAGATACAGATAGGTAGGTAGGTAGATAGATAGATAGAGATAGGTAGGTAGATAGATAGATACAGATAGGTAGATAGGTAGATGATAGATACAGATAGGTAGGTAGGTAGATAGATAGATAGAGATAGGTAGGTAGGTAGATAGATAGATACAGATAGGTAGGTAGGTAGATAGATAAATACAGATAGGTAGGTAGGTAGGTAGATAGATAGAGATAGGTAGGTAGATAGATAGATAGATAGATAGATAGATAGATAGATAGATAGAGATACGTAGGTAGGTAGATTGATAGATAGAGATAGGTAGGTAGGTAGATAGATAGATAGAGATAGGTAGGTAGGTAGATTGATAGATACAGATAGGTAGGTAGGTAGGTAGATAGATAGATACAGATAGGTAGGTAAGTAGATAGATAGATGCAGATAGGTAGGTAGGTAGATAGATAGATACAGATATGTAGGTAGGTAGATAGATAGATAGAGATAGGTAGGTAGGTAGGTAGATATTTAGAGATAGGTAGGTAGGTAGATAGATAGATAGAGATAGTTAGGTAGGTAGGTAGATAGATACAGATAGGTAGGTAGGTAGATAGATAGATAGAGATAGGTAGGTAGGTAGATTGATAGATACAGATAGGTAGGTAGGTAGGTAGATAGATAGAGATAGGTAGGTAGGTAGATAGATAAATACAGATAGGTAGGTAGGTAGATTGATAGATAGAGATAGGTAGGTAGGTAGATTGATAGATACAGATAGGTAGGTAGGGAGATAGATAGATACAGATAGGTAGGTAGGTAGATAGATAGATACAGTTATGTAGGTAGGTAGGTAGATAGATAGATAAAGATAGGTAGGTAGGTAGGTAGATAGATAGATACAGATAGGTAGGTAGGTAGATAGATAGATACAGATAGGTAGGTAGGTAGATAGATAGATAGAGATAGGTAGGTAGGTAGATAGATAAATACAGATAGGTAGGTAGGTAGGTAGATAGATAGAGATAGGTAGGTAGATAGATAGATAGAGATAGGTAGGTAGGTAGATTGATTGATAGATACAGATAGGTAGGTAGGTTGAAAGATAGATAGAGATAGGTAGGTAGGTAGATTGTTAGATACAGATAGGTAGGTAGGTAGATAGATAAATACTGATAGGTAGGTAGGTAGATAGATAGATACAGATAGGTAGGTAGGTAGATAGATAAATACAGACAGGTAGGTAGGTAGATAGATAGATAGAGATAGGTAGGTAGGTAGATTGATATATACAGATAGGTAGGTAGGTAGGTAGATAAATACAGATAGGTAGGTAGGTAGGTAGATAGATAGAGATAGGTAGGTAGGTAGATTGATAGATAGAGATAGGTAGGTAGGTAGATTGAGAGATACAGATAGGTAGGTATGTAGATAGATAGATAGAGGTAGGTAGGTAGGTAGATAGATAGATACAGATAGGTAGGTAGGTAGGTAGATAGATAGATACAGATAGGTAGGGAGGTAGTTAGATAGATAGAGATAGGTAGGTAGGTAGATAGATAAATACAGATAGGTAGGTAGGTAGATAGATAGATAGAGATAGGTAGGTAGGTAGATTGATAGATACAGATAGGTAGGTAGGTAGATAGATAAATACAGATAGGTAGGTAGGTAGATTGATAGATAGAGATAAGTAGGTAGGTAGATTGATAGATACAGATAGGTAGGTAGGTAGATAGATAGATACAGATAGGTAGGTAGATAGATAGATACAGATAGGTAGGTAGGTAGATAGATAGATACAGTTATGTAGGTAGGTAGGTAGATAGATAGATACAGATAGGTAGGTAGGTAGGTAGATAGATAGATACAGATAGGTAGGTAGGTAGATAGATAGATAGAGATAGGTAGGTAGATAGATAGATAGAGATAGGTAGGTAGGTAGATTGAAAGATACAGATAGGTAGGTAGGTAGATAGATAGATACAGATAGGTAGGTAGTTAGATTGATAGATAGAGATAGGTAGGTAGGTAGATTGATAGATACAGATAGGTAGGTAGGTAGATAGATAGATACAGATAGGTAGGTAGGTAGATAGATAGATAGAGATAGGTAGCTAGGTAGATTGATAGATACAGATAGGTAGGTAGGTAGATAGATAGATAGACATAGGTAGGTAGGTAGATTGATAGATAGAGATAGCTAGGTAGGTAGATTGATAGATACAGATAGGTAGGTAGGTAGATAGATAGATACAGAGAGGTAGGTAGGTAGATAGATAGATACAGATAGGTAGGTAGGTAGATAGATAGATAGAGATAGGTAGGTAGGTAGATTGATAGATACAGATAGGTAGGTAGGTAGATAGATAAATACAGATAGGTAGGTAGGTAGGTAGATAGATAGAGATAGGTAGGTAGGTAGATAGATAGATAGAGATAGGTAGGTAGGTAGATTGATAGATACAGATAGGTAGGTAGGTAGATAGATAAATTCAGATAGGTAGGTAGGTTGATTGATAGATAGAGATAGGTGGGTAGGTAGATTGATAGATACAGATAGGTAGGTAGGGAGATAGATAGATACAGATAGGTAGGTAGGTAGATAGATACAGTTATGTAGGTAGGTAGGTAGGTAGATAGAGATAGGTAGGTAGATAGATAGATAGATACAGATAGGTAGGTAGGTAGATAGATAGATACAGATAGGTAGGTAGGTAGATAGATAGATACAGATAGGTAGGTAGGTAGATAGATAGATAGAGATAGGTAGGTAGGTAGATAGATAGATACAGATAGGTAGGTAGGTAGATAGATAAATACAGATAGGTAGGTAGGTAGGTAGATAGATAGAGATAGGTAGGTAGATAGATAGATAGAGATAGGTAGGTAGGTAGATTGAATGATAGATACAGATAGGTAGGTAGGTAGATAGATAGATAGAGATAGTTAGATTGATAGATACAGATAGGTAGGTAGGTAGATAGATAAATACTGATAGGTAGGTAGGTAGATAGATAGATACAGATAGGTAGGTAGGTAGATAGATAAATACAGACAGGTAGGTAGGTAGATAGATAGATAGAGATAGGTAGGTAGGTAGATTGATATATACAGATAGGTAGGTAGGTAGGTAGATAAATACAGATAGGTAGGTAGGTAGATAGATAGAGATAGGTAGGTAGGTAGATAGATAGATAGAGATAGGTAGGTAGGTAGGTAGATAGATAGAGATAGGTAGATAGGTAGATTGATAGATAGAGATAGGTAGGTAGGTAGATTGAGAGATACAGATAGGTAGGTATGTAGATAGATAGATAGAGGTAGGTAGGTAGGTAGATAGATAGATACAGATAGGTAGGTAGGTAGGTAGATAGATAGATACAGATAGGTAGGGAGGTAGTTAGATAGATAGAGATAGGTAGGTAGGTAGATAGATAAATACAGATAGGTAGGTAGGTAGGTAGATAGATAGAGATAGGTAGGTAGGTAGATTGATAGATACAGATAGGTAGGTAGGTAGATAGATAAATACAGATAGGTAGGTAGGTAGATTGATAGATAGAGATAAGTAGGTAGGTAGATTGATAGATACAGATAGGTAGGTAGGTAGATAGATAGATACAGATAGGTAGGTAGGTAGATAGATAGATACAGATAGGTAGGTAGGTAGATAGATAGATACAGTTATGTAGGTAGGTAGGTAGATAGATAGATACAGATAGGTAGGTAGGTAGGTAGATAGATAGATACAGATATGTAGGTAGGTAGATAGATAGATAGAGATAGGTAGGTAGATAGATAGATAGAGATAGGTAGGTAGGTAGATTGAAAGATACAGATAGGTAGGTAGGTAGATAGATAGATACAGATAGGTAGGTAGGTAGATTGATAGATAGAGATAGGTAGGTAGGTAGATTGATAGATACAGATAGGTAGGTAGGTAGATAGATAGATACAGATAGGTAGGTAGGTACACAGATATATACAGTTATGTAGGTAGGTAGATAGATAGATAGATAGATACAGATAGGTAGCTAGGTAGGTAGATAGATAGATACAGATAGGTAGGTAGGTAGATTGATAGATAGAGATAGGTAGGTAGGTAGATAGATAGATAGACATAGGTAGGTAGGTAGATTGATAGATACAGATAGGTAGGTAGGTAGATAGATAGATACAGATAGGTAGGTAGGTAGATAGATAGAGATAGGTAGCTAGGTAGATTGATAGATACAGATAGGTAGGTAGGTAGATAGATAGATAGAGATAGGTAGGTAGGTAGATTGATAGATAGAGATAGCTAGGTAGGTAGATTGATAGATACAGATAGGTAGGTAGGTAGATAGATAGATACAGAGAGGTAGGTAGGTAGATAGATAGATACAGATAGGTAGGTAGGTAGATAGATAGATAGAGATAGGTAGGGAGGTAGATTGATAGATACAGATAGGTAGGTAGGTAGATAGATAAATACAGATAGGTAGGTAGGTAGGTAGATAGATAGAGATAGGTAGGTAGGTAGATAGATAGATAGAGATAGGTAGGTAGGTAGATTGATAGATACAGATAGGTAGGTAGGTAGATAGATAAATTAAGATAGGTAGGTAGATTGATTGATAGATAGAGATAGGTAGGTAGGTAGATTGATAGATACAGATAGGTAGGTAGGGAGATAGATAGATACAGATAGGTAGGTAGGTAGATAGATACAGTTATGTAGGTAGGTAGGTAAGTAGATAGAGATAGGTAGGTAGGTAGATAGATAGATAGAGATAGGTAGGTAGGTAGATTGATAGATACAGATAGGTAGGTAGGTAGATAGATAGATACAGATAGGTAGGTAGGTAGATAGATAGATACAGATAGGTAGGTAGGTAGATAGATAGATAGAGATAGGTAGGTAGGTAGATAGATAGATACAGATAGGTAGGTAGGTAGATAGATAGATAGAGGTAGGTAGGTATGTAGATTGATATATACAGATAGGTAGGTAGGTAGGTAGGTAGATAAATACAGATAGGTAGGTAGGTAGGTAGATAGATAGAGATAGGTAGGTAGGTAGATTGATAGATAGAGATAGGTAGGTAGGTAGATTGAGAGATACAGATAGGTAGGTATGTAGATAGATAGATAGAGATAGGTAGGTAGATAGATAGATAGAGATAGGTAGGTAGGTAGATTGAACGATAGATACAGATAGGTAGGTAGGTAGATAGATAGATAGAGATAGGTAGGTAGGTAGATTGATAGATACAGATAGGTAGGTAGGTAGATAGATAAATACTGATAGGTAGGTAAGTAGATAGATAGATACAGATAGGTAGGTAGGTAGATAGATAAATACAGACAGGTAGGTAGGTAGATAGATAGATAGAGATAGGTAGGTATGTAGATTGATATATACAGATAGGTAGGTAGGTAGGTAGATAAATACAGATAGGTAGGTAGGTAGGTAGATAGAGATAGGTAGGTAAGTAGATTGATAGATAGAGATAGATAGGTAGGTAGATTGAGAGATACAGATAGGTAGGTATGTAGATAGATAGATAGAGGTAGGTAGGTAGGTAGATAGATAGATACAGATAGGTAGGTAGGTAGGTAGATAGATAGATACAGATAGGTAGGGAGGTAGGTATATAGATAGATACAGATAGGTAGGTAGGTAGATAGATAGATAGAGATATGTAGGTAGGTAGATAGATAGATACAGATAGGCAGGTAGGTAGATAGATAGATAGAGATAGTTAGGTAGGTAGATAGATAGATACAGATAGGTAGGTAGGTAGATAGATAAATACAGATAGGTAGGTAGGTAGATAGATAGATAGAGATAGGTAGGTAGGTAGATTGATAGATACAGATAGGTAGGTAGGTAGATAGATAAATACAGATAGGTAGGTAGGTAGATTGATAGATAGAGATAGGTATGTAGGTAGATTGATAGATACAGATAGGTAGGTAGGTAGATAGATAGATACAGATAGGTAGGTAGGTAGATAGATAGATACAGATAGGTAGGTAGGTAGATAGATAGATACAGTTATGTAGGTAGGTAGGTAGATAGATAGATACAGATAGGTAGGTAGGTAGGTAGGTAGATAGATAGATACAGATAGGTAGGTAGGTAGATAGATAGATAGAGATAGGTAGGTAGGTAGATTGATATATACAGATAGGTAGGTAGGTAGGTAGATAAATACAGATAGGTAGGTAGGTAGGTAGATAGAGATAGGTAGGTAGGTAGATAGATAGATAGAGATAGGTAGGTAGATAGGTAGGTAGATAGATAGAGATAGGTAGGTACGTAGATTGATAGATAGAGATAGGTAGGTAGGTAAATTGAGAGATACAGATAGGTAGGTATGTAGATAGATAGATAGAGGTAGGTAGGTAGGTAGATAGATAGATACAGATAGGTAGGTAGGTAGGTAGATAGATAGATACAGATAGGTAGGGAGGTAGATAGATAGAGATAGGTAGGTAGGTAGATAGATAGCTACAGATAGGTAGTTAGGTAGATAGATAGATACAGATAGGTAGGTAGGTAGATAGATAGATAGAGATAGGTAGGTAGGTAGATAGATAGATAGAGATAGGTAGGTAGGTAGATAGATAGAGATAGGTAGGTAGATAGATAGATAGAGATAGGTAGGTAGGTAGATAGATAGATAGATAGAGATAGATAGGTAGGTAGATTGATAGAGACAGATAGGTAGGTAGGTAGATAGATAGAGATAGGTAGGTAGGTAGATTGATAGATACAGATAGGTAGGTAGGTAGGTAGATAGATAGATACAGATAGGTAGGTAAGTAGATAGATAGATGCAGATAGGTAGGTAGGTAGATAGATAGATACAGATATGTAGGTAGGTAGATAGATAGATAGAGATAGGTAGGTAGGTAGGTAGATATTTAGAGATAGGTAGGTAGGTAGATAGATAGATAGAGATAGTTAGGTAGGTAGGTAGATAGATACAGATAGGTAGGTAGGTAGATAGATAGATAGAGATAGGTAGGTAGGTAGATTGATAGATACAGATAGGTAGGTAGGTAGGTAGATAGATAGAGATAGGTAGGTAGGTAGATAGATAAATACAGATAGGTAGGTAGGTAGATTGATAGATAGAGATAGGTAGGTAGGTAGATTGATAGATACAGATAGGTAGGTAGGGAGATAGATAGATACAGATAGGTAGGTAGGTAGATAGATAGATACAGTTATGTAGGTAGGTAGGTAGATAGATAGATACAGATAGGTAGGTAGGTAGGTAGATAGATAGATACAGATAGGTAGGTAGGTAGATAGATAGATACAGATAGGTAGGTAGGTAGATAGATAGATAGAGATAGGTAGGTAGGTAGATAGATAAATACAGATAGGTAGGTAGGTAGGTAGATAGATAGAGATAGGTAGGTAGATAGATAGATAGAGATAGGTAGGTAGGTAGATTGATTGATAGATACAGATAGGTAGGTAGGTTGAAAGATAGATAGAGATAGGTAGGTAGGTAGATTGTTAGATACAGATAGGTAGGTAGGTAGATAGATAAATACTGATAGGTAGGTAGGTAGATAGATAGATACAGATAGGTAGGTAGGTAGATAGATAAATACAGACAGGTAGGTAGGTAGATAGATAGATAGAGATAGGTAGGTAGGTAGATTGATATATACAGATAGGTAGGTAGGTAGGTAGATAAATACAGATAGGTAGGTAGGTAGGTAGATAGATAGAGATAGGTAGGTAGGTAGATAGATAGATAGAGATAGGCAGGTAGGTAGGTAGATAGATAGAGATAGGTAGGTAGGTAGATTGATAGATAGAGATAGGTAGGTAGGTAGATTGAGAGATACAGATAGGTAGGTATGTAGATAGATAGATAGAGGTAGGTAGGTAGGTAGATAGATAGATACAGATAGGTAGGTAGGTAGGTAGATAGATAGATACAGATAGGTAGGGAGGTAGTTAGATAGATAGAGATAGGTAGGTAGGTAGATAGATAAATACAGATAGGTAGGTAGGTAGATAGATAGATAGAGATAGGTAGGTAGGTAGATTGATAGATACAGATAGGTAGGTAGGTAGATAGATAAATACAGATAGGTAGGTAGGTAGATTGATAGATAGAGATAAGTAGGTAGGTAGATTGATAGATACAGATAGGTAGGTAGGTAGATAGATAGATACAGATAGGTAGGTAGATAGATAGATACAGATAGGTAGGTAGGTAGATAGATAGATACAGTTATGTAGGTAGGTAGGTAGATAGATAGATACAGATAGGTAGGTAGGTAGGTAGATAGATAGATACAGATAGGTAGGTAGGTAGATAGATAGATAGAGATAGGTAGGTAGATAGATAGATAGAGATAGGTAGGTAGGTAGATTGAAAGATACAGATAGGTAGGTAGGTAGATAGATAGATACAGATAGGTAGGTAGTTAGATTGATAGATAGAGATAGGTAGGTAGGTAGATTGATAGATACAGATAGGGAGGTAGGTAGATAGATAGATACAGATAGGTAGGTAGGTAGATAGATAGATAGAGATAGGTAGCTAGGTAGATTGATAGATACAGATAGGTAGGTAGGTAGATAGATAGATAGACATAGGTAGGTAGGTAGATTGATAGATAGAGATAGCTAGGTAGGTAGATTGATAGATACAGATAGGTAGGTAGGTAGATAGATAGATACAGAGAGGTAGGTAGGTAGATAGATAGATACAGATAGGTAGGTAGGGAGATAGATAGATACAGATAGGTAGGTAGGTAGATAGATACAGTTATGTAGGTAGGTAGGTAGGTAGATAGAGATAGGTAGGTAGGTAGATAGATAGATACAGATAGGTAGGTAGGTAGATAGATAGATACAGATAGGTAGGTAGGTAGATAGATAGATACAGATAGGTAGGTAGGTAGATAGATAGATAGAGATAGGTAGGTAGGTAGATAGATAGATACAGATAGGTAGGTAGGTAGATAGATAAATACAGATAGGTAGGTAGGTAGATAGATAGAGATAGGTAGGTAGATAGATAGATAGAGATAGGTAGGTAGGTAGATTGAATGATAGATACAGATAGGTAGGTAGGTAGATAGATAGATAGAGATAGTTAGATTGATAGATACAGATAGGTAGGTAGGTAGATAGATAAATACTGATAGGTAGGTAGGTAGATAGATAGATACAGATAGGTAGGTAGGTAGATAAATACAGACAGGTAGGTAGGTAGATAGATAGATAGAGATAGGTAGGTAGGTAGATTGATATATACAGATAGGTAGGTAGGTAGGTAGATAAATACAGATAGGTAGGTAGGTAGGTAGATAGATAGAGATAGGTAGGTAGGTAGATAGATAGATAGAGATAGGTAGGTAGGTAGGTAGATAGATAGAGATAGGTAGGTAGGTAGATTGATAGATAGAGATAGGTAGGTAGGTAGATTGAGAGATACAGATAGGTAGGTATGTAGATAGATAGATAGAGGTAGGTAGGTAGGTAGATAGATAGATACAGATAGGTAGGTAGGTAGGTAGATAGATAGATACAGATAGGTAGGGAGGTAGTTAGATAGATAGAGATAGGTAGGTAGGTAGATAGATAAATACAGATAGGTAGGTAGGTAGGTAGATAGATAGAGATAGGTAGGTAGGTAGATTGATAGATACAGATAGGTAGGTAGGTAGATAGATAAATACAGATAGGTAGGTAGGTAGATTGATAGATAGAGATAAGTAGGTAGGTAGATTGATAGATACAGATAGGTAGGTAGGTAGATAGATAGATACAGATAGGTAGGTAGGTAGATAGATAGATACAGATAGGTAGGTAGGTAGATAGATAGATACAGTTATGTAGGTAGGTAGGTAGATAGATAGATACAGATAGGTAGGTAGGTAGGTAGATAGATAGATACAGATATGTAGGTAGGTAGATAGATAGATAGAGATAGGTAGGTAGATAGATAGATAGAGATAGGTAGGTAGGTAGATTGAAAGATACAGATAGGTAGGTAGGTAGATAGATAGATACAGATAGGTAGGTAGGTAGATTGATAGATAGAGATAGGTAGGTAGGTAGATTGATAGATACAGATAGGTAGGTAGGTAGATAGATAGATACAGATAGGTAGGTAGGTACACAGATATATACAGTTATGTAGGTAGGTAGATAGATAGATAGATAGATACAGATAGGTAGCTAGGTAGGTAGATAGATAGATACAGATAGGTAGGTAGGTAGATTGATAGATAGAGATAGGTAGGTAGGTAGATAGATAGATAGACATAGGTAGGTAGGTAGATTGATAGATACAGATAGGTAGGTAGGTAGATAGATAGATACAGATAGGTAGGTAGGTAGATAGATAGAGATAGGTAGCTAGGTAGATTGATAGATACAGATAGGTAGGTAGGTAGATAGATAGATAGAGATAGGTAGGTAGGTAGATTGATAGATAGAGATAGCTAGGTAGGTAGATTGATAGATACAGATAGGTAGGTAGGTAGATAGATAGATACAGAGAGGTAGGTAGGTAGATAGATAGATACAGATAGGTAGGTAGGTAGATAGATAGATAGAGATAGGTAGGGAGGTAGATTGATAGATACAGATAGGTAGGTAGGTAGATAGATAAATACAGATAGGTAGGTAGGTAGGTAGATAGATAGAGATAGGTAGGTAGGTAGATAGATAGATAGAGATAGGTAGGTAGGTAGATTGATAGATACAGATAGGTAGGTAGGTAGATAGATAAATTCAGATAGGTAGGTAGATTGATTGATAGATAGAGATAGGTAGGTAGGTAGATTGATAGATACAGATAGGTAGGTAGGGAGATAGATAGATACAGATAGGTAGGTAGGTAGATAGATACAGTTATGTAGGTAGGTAGGTAAGTAGATAGAGATAGGTAGGTAGGTAGATAGATAGATAGAGATAGGTAGGTAGGTAGATTGATAGATACAGATAGGTAGGTAGGTAGATAGATAGATACAGATAGGTAGGTAGGTAGATAGATAGATACAGATAGGTAGGTAGGTAGATAGATAGATACAGATAGGTAGGTAGGTAGATAGATAGATAGAGGTAGGTAGGTATGTAGATTGATATATACAGATAGGTAGGTAGGTAGGTAGGTAGATAAATACAGATAGGTAGGTAGGTAGGTAGATAGATAGAGATAGGTAGGTAGGTAGATTGATAGATAGAGATAGGTAGGTAGGTAGATTGAGAGATACAGATAGGTAGGTATGTAGATAGATAGATAGAGATAGGTAGGTAGATAGATAGATAGAGATAGGTAGGTAGGTAGATTGAACGATAGATACAGATAGGTAGGTAGGTAGATAGATAGATAGAGATAGGTAGGTAGGTAGATTGATAGATACAGATAGGTAGGTAGGTAGATAGATAAATACTGATAGGTAGGTAAGTAGATAGATAGATACAGATAGGTAGGTAGGTAGATAGATAAATACAGACAGGTAGGTAGGTAGATAGATAGATAGAGATAGGTAGGTATGTAGATTGATATATACAGATAGGTAGGTAGGTAGGTAGATAAATACAGATAGGTAGGTAGGTAGGTAGATAGAGATAGGTAGGTAAGTAGATTGATAGATAGAGATAGATAGGTAGGTAGATTGAGAGATACAGATAGGTAGGTATGTAGATAGATAGATAGAGGTAGGTAGGTAGGTAGATAGATAGATACAGATAGGTAGGTAGGTAGGTAGATAGATAGATACAGATAGGAAGGAAGGTAGGTATATAGATAGATACAGATAGGTAGGTAGGTAGATAGATAGATAGAGATATGTAGGTAGGTAGATAGATAGATACAGATAGGCAGGTAGGTAGATAGATAGATAGAGATAGTTAGGTAGGTAGATAGATAGATACAGATAGGTAGGTAGGTAGATAGATAAATACAGATAGGTAGGTAGGTAGATAGATAGATAGAGATAGGTAGGTAGGTAGATTGATAGATACAGATAGGTAGGTAGGTAGATAGATAAATACAGATAGGTAGGTAGGTAGATTGATAGATAGAGATAGGTATGTAGGTAGATTGATAGATACAGATAGGTAGGTAGGTAGATAGATAGATACAGATAGGTAGGTAGGTAGATAGATAGATACAGATAGGTAGGTAGGTAGATAGATAGATACAGTTATGTAGGTAGGTAGGTAGATAGATAGATACAGATAGGTAGGTAGGTAGGTAGGTAGATAGATAGATACAGATAGGTAGGTAGGTAGATAGATAGATAGAGATAGGTAGGTAGGTAGATTGATATATACAGATAGGTAGGTAGATAGGTAGATAAATACAGATAGGTAGGTAGGTAGGTAGATAGAGATAGGTAGGTAGGTAGATAGATAGATAGAGATAGGTAGGTAGATAGGTAGGTAGATAGATAGAGATAGGTAGGTACGTAGATTGATAGATAGAGATAGGTAGGTAGGTAAATTGAGAGATACAGATAGGTAGGTATGTAGATAGATAGATAGAGGTAGGTAGGTAGGTAGATAGATAGATACAGATAGGTAGGTAGGTAGGTAGATAGATAGATACAGATAGGTAGGGAGGTAGGTAGATAGATAGATACAGATAGGTAGGTAGGTAGATAGATAGATAGAGATAGGTAGGTAGGTAGATAGATAGATACAGATAGGCAGGTAGGTAGATAGATAGATAGAGATAGTTAGGTAGGTAGATAGATAGATACAGATAGGTAGGTAGGTAGATAGATAAATACAGATAGGTAGGTAGGTAGATAGATAGATAGAGATAGGTAGGTAGGTAGATTGATAGATACAGATAGGTAGGTAGGTAGATAGATAAATACAGATAGGTAGGTAGGTAGATTGATAGATAGAGATAGGTAGGTAGGTAGATTGATAGATACAGATAGGTAGGTAGGGAGATAGATAGATACAGATAGGTAGGTAGGTAGATAGATAGATACAGTTATGTAGGTAGGTAGATAGATAGATACAGATAGGTAGGTAGGTAGGTAGATAGATAGATACAGATAGGTAGGTAGGTAGGTAGATAGATAGATACAGATAGGTAGGTAGGTAGATAGATAGATACAGATAGGTAGGTAGATAGATAGATACAGATAGGTAGGTAGGTAGATAGATAGATACAGATAGGTAGGTAGGTAGATAGATAGATAGAGATAGGTAGGTAGGTAGATAGATAGATACAGATAGGTAGGTAGGTAGATAGATAAATACAGATAGGTAGGTAAGTAGGTAGATAGATAGAGATAGGTAGGTAGATAGATAGATAGATAGATAGATAGATAGATAGATAGATAGATAGAGATAGGTAGGTAGGTAGATTGATAGATAGAGATAGGTCGGTAGTTAGATAGATAGATAGAGATAGGTAGGTAGGTAGATTGATAGATAGAGATAGGTAGGTAGGTAGATTGATAGATACAGATAGGTAGGTAGGTAGATAGATACAGATAGGTAGGTAGGTAGATAGATAGATAAGGTTAGGTAGGTAGGTAGGTAGATAGATAGACACAGATAGGTAGGTAGGTAGGTAGATAGATAGATACAGATAGGTAGGTAGGTAGATAGATAAAGATAGGTAGGTAGGTAGATAGATAGCTACAGATAGGTAGTTAGGTAGATAGATAGATACAGATAGGTACGTAGGTAGATAGATAGATACAGATAGGTAGGTGGGTAGATAGATAGATAGAGATAGGTAGGTAGGTAGGTAGATAGATAGAGATAGGTAGGTAGGTAGATAGATAGATAGATAGAGATAGGTAGGTAGGTAGATAGATAGATAGAGATAGATAGGTAGGTAGATTGATAGAGACAGATAGGTAGGTAGGTAGATAGATAGAGATAGGTAGGTAGGTAGATTGATAGATACAGATAGGTAGGTAGGTAGGTAGATAGATAGATACAGATAGGTAGGTAGGTAGATAGATAGATACAGATAGGTAGGTAGGTAGATAGATAGATACAGATATGTAGGTAGGTAGATAGATAGATAGATAGAGATAGGTAGGTAGGTAGGTAGATATTTAGAGATAGGTAGGTAGGTAGATAGATAGATAGAGATAGTTAGGTAGGTAGGTAGATAGATACAGATAGGTAGGTAGGTAGATAGATAGATACAGATAGGTAGGTAGGTAGATAGATAGATAGAGATAGGTAGGTAGGTAGATAGATAGATACAGATAGGTAGGTAGGTAGATAGATAGATAGAGGTAGGTAGGTATGTAGATTGATATATACAGATAGGTAGGTAGGTAGGTAGATAAATACAGATAGGTAGGTAGGTAGGTAGATAGATAGAGATAGGTAGGTAGGTAGATTGATAGATAGAGATAGGTAGGTAGGTAGATTGAGAGATACAGATAGGTAGGTATGTAGATAGATAGATAGAGATAGGTAGGTAGATAGATAGATAGAGATAGGTAGGTAGGTAGATTGAATGATAGATACAGATAGGTAGGTAGGTAGATAGATAGATAGAGATAGGTAGGTAGGTAGATTGATAGATACAGATAGGTAGGTAGGTAGATAGATAAATACTGATAGGTAGGTAAGTAGATAGATAGATACAGATAGGTAGGTAGGTAGATAGATAAATACAGATAGGTAGGTAGGTAGATTGATAAATACAGATAGGTATGTAGGTAGATTGATAGATAGAGATAGGTAGGTAGGTAGATTGATAGATACAGATAGGTAGGTAGGTAGATAGATAGATACAGATAGGTAGGTAGGTAGATAGATAGATACAGATAGGTAGGTAGGTAGATAGATAGATACAGTTATGTAGGTAGGTAGGTAGATAGATAGATACAGATAGGTAGGTAGGTAGGTAGGTAGATAGATAGATACAGATAGGTAGGTAGGTAGATAGATAGATAGAGATAAGTAGGTAGGTAGATTGATATATACAGATAGGTAGGTAGGTAGGTAGATAAATACAGATAGGTAGGTAGGTAGGTAGATAGAGATAGGTAGGTAGGTAGATAGATAGAGATAGGTAGGTAGGTAGGTAGGTAGATAGATAGAGATAGGTAGGTACGTAGATTGATAGATAGAGATAGGTAGGTAGGTAAATTGAGAGATACAGATAGGTAGGTATGTAGATAGATAGATAGAGGTAGGTAGGTAGGTAGATAGATAGATACAGATATGTAGGTAGGTAGGTAGATAGATAGATACAGATAGGTAGGGAGGTAGGTAGATAGATAGATACAGATAGGTAGGTAGGTAGATAGATAGATAGAGATAGGTAGGTAGGTAGATTGATAGATACAGATAGGCAGGTAGGTAGATAGATAGATAGAGATAGTTAGGTAGGTAGATAGATAGATACAGATAGGTAGGTAGGTAGATAGATAAATACAGATAGGTAGGTAGGTAGATAGATAGATAGAGATAGGTAGGTAGGTAGATTGATAGATACAGATAGGTAGGTAGGTAGATAGATAAATACAGATAGGTAGGTAGGTAGATTGATAGATAGAGATAGGTAGGTAGGTAGATTGATAGATACAGATAGGTAGGTAGGTAGATAGATAGATACAGATAGGTAGGTAGGTAGATAGATAGATACAGATAGGTAGGTAGGTAGATAGATAGATACAGTTATGTAGGTAGGTAGGTAGATAGATAGATACAGATAGGTAGGTAGGTAGGTAGATAGATAGATACAGATAGGTAGGTAGGTAGATAGATAGATAGAGATAGGTAGGTAGATAGATAGATACAGATAGGTAGGTAGGTAGATAGATAGATACAGATAGGTAGGTAGGTAGATAGATAGATAGAGATAGGTAGGTAGGTAGATAGATAGATACAGATAGGTAGGTAGGTAGATAGATAAATACAGATAGGTAGGTAAGTAGGTAGATAGATAGAGATAGGTAGGTAGATAGATAGATAGATAGATAGAGATAGGTAGGTAGGTAGATTGATAGATAGAGATAGGTCGGTAGTTAGATAGATAGATAGAGATAGGTAGGTAGGTAGATTGATAGATAGAGATAGGTAGGTAGGTAGATTGATAGATACAGATAGGTAGGTAGGTAGATAGATAGATACAGATAGGTAGGTAGGTAGATAGATAGATAAGGTTAGGTAGGTAGGTAGGTAGATAGATAGACACAGATAGGTAGGTAGGTAGGTAGATAGATAGATACAGATAGGTAGGTAGGTAGATAGATAAAGATTGGTAGGTAGGTAGATAGATAGCTACAGATAGGTAGTTAGGTAGATAGATAGATACAGATAGGTACGTAGGTAGATAGATAGATACAGATAGGTAGGTGGGTAGATAGATAGATAGAGATAGGTAGGTAGGTAGGTAGATAGATAGAGATAGGTAGGTAGGTAGATAGATAGATAGATAGAGATAGGTAGGTAGGTAGATAGATAGATAGAGATAGATAGGTAGGTAGATTGATAGAGACAGATAGGTAGGTAGGTAGATAGATAGAGATAGGTAGGTAGGTAGATTGATAGATACAGATAGGTAGGTAGGTAGGTAGATAGATAGATACAGATAGGTAGGTAGGTAGATAGATAGATACAGATAGGTAGGTAGGTAGATAGATAGATAGAGATAGGTAGGTAGGTAGGTAGATATTTAGAGATAGGTAGGTAGGTAGATAGATAGATAGAGATAGTTAGGTAGGTAGGTAGATAGATACAGATAGGTAGGTAGGTAGATAGATAGATAGAGATAGGTAGGTAGGTAGATTTATAGATACAGATAGGTAGGTAGGTAGGTAGATAGATAGAGATAGGTAGGTAGGTAGATAGATAAATACAGATAGGTAGGTAGGTAGGTAGATAGAGGTAGGTAGGTAGGTAGGTAGATAGATAGAGATAGGTAGGTAGGTAGATTGATAGATACAGATAGGTAGGTAGGTAGATAGATAGATACAGATAGATAGGTAGGTAGATAGACAGATAGAGATAGGTAGGTAGGTAGATTGATAGATACAGATAGGTAGGTAGGTACGTTGATAGATAAATACAGATAGGTAGGTAGGTAGATAGATAGATAGAGATAGGTAGGTAGGTAGATAGATAAATACAGATAGGTAGGTAGGTAGATAGATAGATACAGATAGGTACGTAGGTAGATAGATAGATAGAGATAGGTAGGTAGGTAGATAGATAGATACAGATAGGTAGGTAGGTAGATAGATAAATACAGATAGGTATGTAAGTAGGTAGATAGATAGAGATAGGTAGGTAGATAGATAGATAGATAGATAGAGATAGGTAGGTAGGTAGATTGATAGATAGAGATAGGTCGGTAGGTAGATAGATAGATAGAGATAGGTAGGTAGGTAGATTGATAGATAGAGATAGGTAGGTAGGTAGATTGATAGATACAGATAGGTAGGTAGGTAGATAGATAGATACAGATAGGTAGGTAGGTAGATAGATAGATAAGGTTAGGTAGGTAGGTAGGTAGATAGATAGACACAGATAGGTAGGTAGGTAGGTAGATAGATAGATACAGATAGGTAGGTAGGTAGATAGATAAAGATAGGTAGGTAGGTAGATAGATAGCTACAGATAGGTAGTTAGGAAGATAGATAGATACAGATAGGTACGTAGGTAGATAGATAGATACAGATAGGTAGGTGGGTAGATAGATAGATAGAGATGGGTAGGTAGGTAGGTAGATAGATAGAGATAGGTAGGTAGGTAGATAGATAGATAGATAGAGATAGGTAGGTAGGTAGATAGATAGATAGAGATAGATAGGTAGGTAGATTGATAGAGACAGATAGGTAGGTAGGTAGATAGATAGAGATAGGTAGGTAGGTAGATTGATAGATAGAGATAGGTAGGTAGGTAGGTAGATAGATAGATACAGATAGGTAGGTAGGTAGATAGATAGATACAGATAGGTAGGTAGGTAGATAGATAGATACAGATATGTAGGTAGGTAGATAGATAGATAGAGATAGGTAGGTAGGTAGGTAGATATTTAGAGATAGGTAGGTAGGTAGATAGATAGATAGAGATAGTTAGGTAGGTAGGTAGATAGATACAGATAGGTAGGTAGGTAGATAGATAGATAGAGATAGGTAGGTAGGTAGATTGATAGATACAGATAGGTAGGTAGGTAGGTAGATAGATAGAGATAGGTAGGTAGGTAGATAGATAAATACAGATAGGTAGGTCGGTAGGTAGATAGAGGTAGGTAGGTAGGTAGGTAGATAGATAGAGATTGGTAGGTAGGTAGATTGATAGATACAGATAGGTAGGTAGGTAGATAGATAGATACAGATAGATAGGTAGTTAGATAGACAGATAGAGATAGGTAGGTAGGTAGGTTGATAGATACAGATAGGTAGGTAGGTACGTTGATAGATAGATACAGATAGGTAGGTAGGTAGATAGATAGATAGAGATAGGTAGGTAGGTAGATAGATAAATACAGATAGGTAGGTAGGTAGATAGATAGATACAGATAGGTACGTAGGTAGATAGATAGATACAGATAGGTAGGTAGGTAGATAGATAGATAGAGATAGGTAGGTAGGTAGATAGATAGAGATAGGTAGGTAGGTAGATTGATAGATACAGATAGGTAGGTAGGTAGATAGATAGATACAGATAGGTAGGTAGGTAGATAGATAGATACAGATAGGTAGGTAGGTAGATAGATAGATAGAGATAGGTAGGTAGATAGATAGATACAGATAGGTAGGTAGGTAGATAGATAGATACAGATAGGTAGGTAGGTAGATAGATAGATACAGAGAGGTAGGTAGGTAGATAGATAGATACAGATAGGTAGGTAGGTAGATAGATAGATAGAGATAGGTAGGTAGGTAGGTAGATAGATAGAGATAGGTAGGTAGGTAGGTAGGTAGATAGATAGATAGAGATAGGTAGGTAGGTAGATAGATAGATACAGATAGGTAGGTAGGTAGATAGAGATAGGTAGGTAGGTAGATAGATAGATAGAGATAGGTAGGTAGGTAGATTGATAGATAAAGATAGGTAGGTAGGTAGATTGATAGAGACAGATAGGTAGGTAGGTAGATAGATAGATACAGATAGGTAGGTAGGTAGATAGATAAATACAGATAGGTAGGAAGGTAGATAGATAAATACAGATAGGTAGGTAGGTAGATAGATAGATAGATAGATAGATAGATAGATAGATAGAGATAGGTAGGTAGGTAGATTGATAGATACAGATAGGTAGATAGGTAGATAGATAGATAGAGATAGGTAGGTAGGTAGATAGATAAATACAGATAGGTAGGTAGGTAGGTAGGTAGATAGATAGAGATAGGTAGGTAGGTAGATAGATAGATAGAGATAGGTAGGTAGATAGATTGATAGATACAGATAGGTTGCTAGGTAGAGTGATAGATACAGATAGGTAGGTAGGTAGATAGATAGATACAGATAGGTAGGTAGATAGATAGATAGATAGATAGATAGATAGATAGATAGATAGATAGATAGATAGATAGATAGATAGATAGATAGATAGATAGAGATAGGTAGGTAGGTAGATTGATAGATACAGATAGGTAGGTAGGTAGATAGATAGATAGAGATAGGTAGGTATTTAGATTGATAGATAGAGAAAGGTAGGTAGGTAGATTGATAGATACAGATAGGTAGGTAGGTAGATAGATAGATAGATAGATAGATACAGATAGGTAGGTAGTTAGATAGATAGATAGATAGATAGAGATAGGTAGGTAGGTAGATTGATAGATACAGATAGGTAGGTAGGTAGATAGATAGATAGAGATAGGTAGGTAGGTAGATTGAAAGATACAGATTGGTAGGTAGGTAGATAGATAGATACAGATAGGTAGGTAGGTAGATTGATAGATACAGATAAGTAGGTAGGTAGATAGATAGATACAGATAGGTAGGTAGTTAGATTGATAGATACAGATAGGTAGGTACCTAGATAGATAGATACAGATAGGTAGGTAGGTAGATAGATAGATACAGTTATGTAGGTAGGTAGGTAGATAGATAGATACAGATAGGTAGGTAGGTACGTAGATAGATAGATTCAGATAGGTAGGTAGTTAGATAGATAGATAGAGATAGGCAGGTAGGTAGATAGATAAATACAGATAGGTAGGTAGATAGATAGATAGATACAGATAGGTAGGTAGGTAGATTGATAGATAGAGATAGGTAGGTAGGTAGATTGATAGATACAGATAGGTAGGTAGGTAGATAGATAGATACAGATAGGTAGGTAGGTACACAGATATATACAGTTATGTAGGTAGGTAGATAGATAGATAGATACAGATAGGTAGCTAGGTAGGTAGATAGATAGATACAGATAGGTAGGTAGGTAGATTGATAGATAGAGATAGGTAGGTAGGTAGATAGATAGATAGATAGACATAGGTAGGTAGGTAGATTGATAGATACAGATAGGTAGGTAGGTAGATAGATAGATACAGATAGGTGGGTAGGTAGATAGATAGATAGAGATAGGTAGCTAGGTAGATTGATAGATACAGATAGGTAGGTAGGTAGATAGATAGATAGAGATAGGTAGGTAGGTAGATTGATAGATAGAGATAGCTAGGTAGGTAGATTGATAGATACAGATAGGTAGGTAGGTAGATAGATAGATACAGAGAGGTAGGTAGGTAGATAGATAGATACAGATAGGTAGGTAGGTAGATAGATAGATAGAGATAGGTAGGTAGGTAGATTGATAGATACAGATAGGTAGGTAGGTAGATAGATAAATACAGATAGGTAGGTAGGTAGGTAGATAGATAGAGATAGGTAGGTAGGTAGATAGATAAATAGAGATAGGTAGGTAGGTAGATTGATAGATACAGATAGGTAGGTAGGTAGATAGATAAATTCAGATAGGTAGGTAGATTGATTGATAGATAGAGATAGGTAGGTAGGTAGATTGATAGATACAGATAGGTAGGTAGGGAGATAGATAGATACAGATAGGTAGGTAGGGAGATAGATACAGTTATGTAGGTAGGTAGGTAGGTAGATAGAGATAGGTAGGTAGGTAGATAGATAGATAGAGATAGGTAGGTAGGTAGATTGATAGATACAGATAGGTAGGTAGGTAGATAGATAGATACAGATAGGTAGGTAGGTAGATAGATAGATAGAGATAGGTAGGTAGGTAGATAGATAGATACAGATAGGTAGGTAGGTAGATAGATAGATAGAGGTAGGTAGATATGTAGATTGATATATACAGATAGGTAGGTAGGTAGGTAGGTAGATAAATACAGATAGGTAGGTAGGTAGGTAGATAGATAGAGATAGGTAGGTAGGTAGATTGATAGATAGAGATAGGTAGGTAGGTAGATTGAGAGATACAGATAGGTAGGTAGGTAGATAGATAAATACTGATAGGTAGGTAGGTAGATAGATAGATACAGATAGGTAGGTAGGTAGATAGATAAATACAGACAGGTAGGTAGGTAGATAGATAGATAGAGATAGGTAGGTATGTAGATTGATATATACAGATAGGTAGGTAGGTAGGTAGATAAATACAGATAGGTAGGTAGGTAGGTAGATAGATAGAGATAGGTAGGTAGGTAGATTGATAGATAGAGATAGGTAGGTAGGTAGATTGAGAGATACAGATAGGTAGGTATGTAGATAGATAGATAGAGGTAGGTAGGTAGGTAGATAGATAGATACAGATAGGTAGGTAGGTAGGTAGATAGATAGATACAGATAGGTAGGGAGGTAGGTATATAGATAGATACAGATAGGTAGGTAGGTAGATAGATAGATAGAGATATGTAGGTAGGTAGATAGATAGATACAGATAGGCAGGTAGGTAGATAGATAGATAGAGATAGTTAGGTAGGTAGATAGATAGATACAGATAGGTAGGTAGGTAGATAGATAAATACAGATAGGTAGGTAGGTAGATAGATAGATAGAGATAGGTAGGTAGGTAGATTGATAGATACAGATAGGTAGGTAGGTAGATAGGTAGATACAGATAGGTAGGTAGGTAGATAGATAGATACAGATAGGTAGGTAGGTAGATAGATAGATACAGTTATGTAGGTAGGTAGGTAGATAGATAGATACAGATAGGTAGGTAGGTAGGTAGGTAGATAGATAGATACAGATAGGTAGGTAGGTAGATAGATAGATAGAGATAGGTAAGTAGGTAGGTAGATAGAGATAGGTAGGTAGGTAGATAGATAGATAGAGATAGGTAGGTAGGTAGGTAGGTAGATAGATAGAGATAGGTAGGTACGTAGATTGATAGATTGAGATAGGTAGGTAGGTAAATTGAGAGATACAGATAGGTAGGTGTGTAGATAGATAGATAGAGGTAGGTAGGTAGGTAGATAGATAGATACAGATAGGTAGGTAGGTAGGTAGATAGATAGATACAGATAGGTAGGGAGGTAGCTAGATAGATAGATACAGATAGGTAGGTAGGTAGATAGATAGATAGAGATAGGTAGGTAGGTAGATAGATAGATACAGATAGGCAGGTAGGTAGATAGATAGATAGAGATAGTTAGGTAGGTAGATAGATAGATACAGATAGGTAGGTAGGTAGATAGATAAATACAGATAGGTAGGTAGGTAGATAGATAGATAGAGATAGGTAGGTAGGTAGATTGATAGATACAGATAGGTAGGTAGGTAGATAGATAAATACAGATAGGTAGGTAGGTAGATTGATAGATAGAGATAGGTAGGTAGGTAGATTGATAGATACAGATAGGTAGGTAGGTAGATAGATAGATACAGATAGGTAGGTAGGTAGATAGATAGATACAGATAGGTAGGTAGGTAGATAGATAGATACAGTTATGTAGGTAGGTAGGTAGATAGATAGATACAGATAGGTAGGTAGGTAGATAGATAGATACAGATAGGTAGGTAGGTAGATAGATAGATTGAGATAGGTAGGTAGATAGATAGATACAGATAGGTAGGTAGGTAGATAGATAGAAACAGATAGGTAGGTAGGTAGATAGATAGATAGAGATAGGTAGGTAGGTAGATAGATAGATACAGATAGGTAGGTAGGTAGATAGATAAATACAGATAGGTAGGTAAGTAGGTAGATAGATAGAGATAGGTAGGTAGATAGATAGATAGATAGATAGATAGATAGATAGAGATAGTTAGGTAGGTAGATTGATAGATAGAGATAGGTCGGTAGGTAGATAGATAGATAGAGATAGGTAGGTAGGTAGATTGATAGATAGAGATAGGTAGGTAGGTAGATTGATAGATACAGATAGGTAGGTAGGTAGATAGATAGATACAGATAGGTAGGTAGGTAGATAGATAGATAAGGTTAGGTAGGTAGGTAGGTAGATAGATAGACACAGATAGGTAGGTAGGTAGGTAGATAGATAGATACAGATAGGTAGGTAGGTAGATAGATAAAGATAGGTAGGTAGGTAGATAGATAGCTACAGATAGGTAGTTAGGTAGATAGATAGATACAGATAGGTACGTAGGTAGATAGATAGATACAGATAGGTAGGTGGGTAGATAGATAGATAGAGATAGGTAGGTAGGTAGGTAGATAGATAGAGATAGGTAGGTAGGTAGATAGATAGATAGATAGAGATAGGTAGGTAGGTAGATAGATAGATAGAGATAGATAGGTAGGTAGATTGATAGAGACAGATAGGTAGGTAGGTAGATAGATAGAGATAGGTAGGTAGGTAGATTGATAGATACAGATAGGTAGGTAGGTAGGTAGATAGATAGATACAGATAGGTAGGTAGGTAGATAGATAGATACAGATAGGTAGGTAGGTAGATAGATAGATACAGATATGTAGGTAGGTAGATAGATAGATAGAGATAGGTAGGTAGGTAGGTAGGTAGATATTTAGAGATTGGTAGGTAGGTAGATAGATAGATAGAGATAGTTAGGTAGGTAGATTGATAGATAGAGATAGGTAGGTAGGTAGATTGATAGATACAGATAGGTAGGTAGGTAGATAGATAGATACAGATAGGTAGGTAGGTAGATAGATAGATACAGATAGGTAGGTAGGTAGATAGATAGATACAGTTATGTAGGTAGGTACAGATAGGTAGGTAGGTAGATAGATAGATAGAGATAGGTAGGTAGGTAGATTGATAGATACAGATAGGTAGGTAGGTAGGTAGATAGATAGAGATAGGTAGGTAGGTAGATAGATAAATACAGATAGGTAGGTAGGTAGGTAGATAGAGGTAGGTAGGTAGGTAGGTAGATAGATAGAGATAGGTAGGTAGGTAGATTGATAGATACAGATAGGTAGGTAGGTAGATAGATAGATACAGATAGATAGGTAGGTAGATAGACAGATAGAGATAGGTAGGTAGGTAGATTGATAGATACAGATAGGTAGGTAGGTACGTTGATAGATAGATACAGATAGGTAGGTAGGTAGATAGATAGATAGAGATAGGTAGGTAGGTAGATAGATAAATACAGATAGGTAGGTAGGTAGATAGATAGATAAATACAGATAGGTAGGTAGGTAGATAGATAGATACAGATAGGTACGTAGGTAGATAGATAGATACAGATAGGTAGGTAGGTAGATAGATAGATAGAGATAGGTAGGTAGGTAGGTAGATAGATAGAGATAGGTAGGTAGGTAGATTGATAGATACAGATAGGTAGGTAGGTAGATAGATAGATACAGATAGGTAGGTAGGTAGATAGATAGATACAGATAGGTAGGTAGATAGATAGATACAGATAGGTAGGTAGGTAGATAGATAGATACAGATAAGTAGGTAGGTAGATAGATAGATACAGAGAGGTAGGTAGGTAGATAGATAGATACAGATAGGTAGGTAGGTAGATAGATAGATAGAGATAGGTAGGTAGGTAGGTAGATAGATAGAGATAGGTAGGTAGGTAGGTAGATAGATAGATAGAGATAGGTAGGTAGGTAGATAGATAGATACAGATAGGTAGGTAGGTAGATAGATAGAGATAGGTAGGTAGGTAGATAGATAGATAGAGATAGGTAGGTAGGTAGATTGATAGATAAAGATAGGTAGGTAGGTAGATTGATAGAGACAGATAGGTAGGTAGGTAGATAGATAGATACAGATAGGTAGGTAGGTAGATAGATAAATACAGATAGGTAGGAAGGTAGATAGATAAATACAGATAGGTAGGTAGGTAGATAGATAGATAGATAGATAGATAGATAGATAGATAGATAGATAGATAGATAGATAGAGATAGGTAGGTAGGTAGATTGATAGATACAGATAGGTAGATAGGTAGATAGATAGATAGAGATAGGTAGGTAGGTAGATAGATAGATACAGATAGGTAGGTAGATAGATAGATAGATAGATAGATAGATAGATAGATAGATAGATAGATAGATAGATAGATAGATAGATAGAGATAGGTAGGTAGGTAGATTGATAGATACAGATAGGTAGGTAGGTAGATAGATAGATAGATACAGATAGGTAGGTAGTTAGATAGATAGATAGATAGAGATAGGTAGGTAGGTAGATTGATAGATACAGATAGGTAGGTAGGTAGATAGATAGATAGATAGATAGAGATAGGTAGGTAGGTAGATTGAAAGATACAGATTGGTAGGTAGGTAGATAGATAGATACAGATAGGTAGGTAGGTAGATTGATAGATACAGATAAGTAGGTAGGTAGATAGATAGATACAGATAGGTAGGTAGTTAGATTGATAGATAGAGATAGGTAGGTAGGTAGATTGATTGATACAGATAGGTAGGTACCTAGATAGATAGATACAGATAGGTAGGTAGGTAGATAGATAGATACAGTTATGTAGGTAGGTAGGTAGATAGATAGATACAGATAGGTAGGTAGGTACGTAGATAGATAGATTCAGATAGGTAGGTAGGTAGATAGATAGATAGAGATAGGTAGGTAGGTAGATAGATAAATACAGATAGGTAGGTAGATAGATAGATAGATACAGATAGGTACGTAGGTAGATAGATAGATACAGATTGGTAGGTAGGTAGATAGATAGATAGAGATAGGTAGGTAGGTAGATAGATAGAGATAGGTAGGTAGGTAGATTGATAGATACAGATAGGTAGGTAGGTAGATAGATAGATACAGATAGGTAGGTAGGTAGATAGATAGATAGAGATAGGTAGGTAGGTAGATTGATAGATACAGATAGGTAGGTAGGTAGATAGATAGATACAGATAGGTAGGTAGGTAGATAGATAGATACAGATAGGTAGGTAGGTAGATAGATAGATACAGTTATGTAGGTAGGTAGGTAGATAGATAGATACAGATAGGTAGGTAGGTAGGTAGATAGATAGATACAGATAGGTAGGTAGGTAGATAGATAGATAGAGATAGGTAGGTAGATAGATAGATACAGATAGGTAGGTAGGTAGATAGATAGATACAGATAGGTAGGTAGGTAGATAGATAGATAGAGATAGGTAGGTAGGTAGATAGATAGATACAGATAGGTAGGTAGGTAGATAGATAAATACAGATAGGTAGGTAAGTAGGTAGATAGATAGAGATAGGTAGGTAGATAGATAGATAGATAGATAGAGATAGGTAGGTAGGTAGATTGATAGATAGAGATAGGTCGGTAGTTAGATAGATAGATAGAGATAGGTAGGTAGGTAGATTGATAGATAGAGATAGGTAGGTAGGTAGATTGATAGATACAGATAGGTAGGTAGGTAGATAGATAGATACAGATAGGTAGGTAGGTAGATAGATAGATAAGGTTAGGTAGGTAGGTAGGTAGATAGATAGACACAGATAGGTAGGTAGGTAGGTAGATAGATAGATACAGATAGGTAGGTAGGTAGATAGATAAAGATTGGTAGGTAGGTAGATAGATAGCTACAGATAGGTAGTTAGGTAGATAGATAGATACAGATAGGTACGTAGGTAGATAGATAGATACAGATAGGTAGGTGGGTAGATAGATAGATAGAGATAGGTAGGTAGGTAGGTAGATAGATAGAGATAGGTAGGTAGGTAGATAGATAGATAGATAGAGATAGGTAGGTAGGTAGATAGATAGATAGAGATAGATAGGTAGGTAGATTGATAGAGACAGATAGGTAGGTAGGTAGATAGATAGAGATAGGTAGGTAGGTAGATTGATAGATACAGATAGGTAGGTAGGTAGGTAGATAGATAGATACAGATAGGTAGGTAGGTAGATAGATAGATACAGATAGGTAGGTAGGTAGATAGATAGATAGAGATAGGTAGGTAGGTAGGTAGATATTTAGAGATAGGTAGGTAGGTAGATAGATAGATAGAGATAGTTAGGTAGGTAGGTAGATAGATACAGATAGGTAGGTAGGTAGATAGATAGATAGAGATAGGTAGGTAGGTAGATTTATAGATACAGATAGGTAGGTAGGTAGGTAGATAGATAGAGATAGGTAGGTAGGTAGATAGATAAATACAGATAGGTAGGTAGGTAGGTAGATAGAGGTAGGTAGGTAGGTAGGTAGATAGATAGAGATAGGTAGGTAGGTAGATTGATAGATACAGATAGGTAGGTAGGTAGATAGATAGATACAGATAGATAGGTAGGTAGATAGACAGATAGAGATAGGTAGGTAGGTAGATTGATAGATACAGATAGGTAGGTAGGTACGTTGATAGATAAATACAGATAGGTAGGTAGGTAGATAGATAGATAGAGATAGGTAGGTAGGTAGATAGATAAATACAGATAGGTAGGTAGGTAGATAGATAGATACAGATAGGTACGTAGGTAGATAGATAGATAGAGATAGGTAGGTAGGTAGATAGATAGATACAGATAGGTAGGTAGGTAGATAGATAAATACAGATAGGTATGTAAGTAGGTAGATAGATAGAGATAGGTAGGTAGATAGATAGATAGATAGATAGAGATAGGTAGGTAGGTAGATTGATAGATAGAGATAGGTCGGTAGGTAGATAGATAGATAGAGATAGGTAGGTAGGTAGATTGATAGATAGAGATAGGTAGGTAGGTAGATTGATAGATACAGATAGGTAGGTAGGTAGATAGATAGATACAGATAGGTAGGTAGGTAGATAGATAGATAAGGTTAGGTAGGTAGGTAGGTAGATAGATAGACACAGATAGGTAGGTAGGTAGGTAGATAGATAGATACAGATAGGTAGGTAGGTAGATAGATAAAGATAGGTAGGTAGGTAGATAGATAGCTACAGATAGGTAGTTAGGAAGATAGATAGATACAGATAGGTACGTAGGTAGATAGATAGATACAGATAGGTAGGTGGGTAGATAGATAGATAGAGATGGGTAGGTAGGTAGGTAGATAGATAGAGATAGGTAGGTAGGTAGATAGATAGATAGATAGAGATAGGTAGGTAGGTAGATAGATAGATAGAGATAGATAGGTAGGTAGATTGATAGAGACAGATAGGTAGGTAGGTAGATAGATAGAGATAGGTAGGTAGGTAGATTGATAGATAGAGATAGGTAGGTAGGTAGGTAGATAGATAGATACAGATAGGTAGGTAGGTAGATAGATAGATACAGATAGGTAGGTAGGTAGATAGATAGATACAGATATGTAGGTAGGTAGATAGATAGATAGAGATAGGTAGGTAGGTAGGTAGATATTTAGAGATAGGTAGGTAGGTAGATAGATAGATAGAGATAGTTAGGTAGGTAGGTAGATAGATACAGATAGGTAGGTAGGTAGATAGATAGATAGAGATAGGTAGGTAGGTAGATTGATAGATACAGATAGGTAGGTAGGTAGGTAGATAGATAGAGATAGGTAGGTAGGTAGATAGATAAATACAGATAGGTAGGTCGGTAGGTAGATAGAGGTAGGTAGGTAGGTAGGTAGATAGATAGAGATTGGTAGGTAGGTAGATTGATAGATACAGATAGGTAGGTAGGTAGATAGATAGATACAGATAGATAGGTAGTTAGATAGACAGATAGAGATAGGTAGGTAGGTAGGTTGATAGATACAGATAGGTAGGTAGGTACGTTGATAGATAGATACAGATAGGTAGGTAGGTAGATAGATAGATAGAGATAGGTAGGTAGGTAGATAGATAAATACAGATAGGTAGGTAGGTAGATAGATAGATACAGATAGGTACGTAGGTAGATAGATAGATACAGATAGGTAGGTAGGTAGATAGATAGATAGAGATAGGTAGGTAGGTAGATAGATAGAGATAGGTAGGTAGGTAGATTGATAGATACAGATAGGTAGGTAGGTAGATAGATAGATACAGATAGGTAGGTAGGTAGATAGATAGATACAGATAGGTAGGTAGGTAGATAGATAGATAGAGATAGGTAGGTAGATAGATAGATACAGATAGGTAGGTAGGTAGATAGATAGATACAGATAGGTAGGTAGGTAGATAGATAGATACAGAGAGGTAGGTAGGTAGATAGATAGATACAGATAGGTAGGTAGGTAGATAGATAGATAGAGATAGGTAGGTAGGTAGGTAGATAGATAGAGATAGGTAGGTAGGTAGGTAGGTAGATAGATAGATAGAGATAGGTAGGTAGGTAGATAGATAGATACAGATAGGTAGGTAGGTAGATAGAGATAGGTAGGTAGGTAGATAGATAGATAGAGATAGGTAGGTAGGTAGATTGATAGATAAAGATAGGTAGGTAGGTAGATTGATAGAGACAGATAGGTAGGTAGGTAGATAGATAGATACAGATAGGTAGGTAGGTAGATAGATAAATACAGATAGGTAGGAAGGTAGATAGATAAATACAGATAGGTAGGTAGGTAGATAGATAGATAGATAGATAGATAGATAGATAGATAGAGATAGGTAGGTAGGTAGATTGATAGATACAGATAGGTAGATAGGTAGATAGATAGATAGAGATAGGTAGGTAGGTAGATAGATAAATACAGATAGGTAGGTAGGTAGGTAGGTAGATAGATAGAGATAGGTAGGTAGGTAGATAGATAGATAGAGATAGGTAGGTAGATAGATTGATAGATACAGATAGGTTGCTAGGTAGAGTGATAGATACAGATAGGTAGGTAGGTAGATAGATAGATACAGATAGGTAGGTAGATAGATAGATAGATAGATAGATAGATAGATAGATAGATAGATAGATAGATAGATAGATAGATAGATAGATAGATAGATAGAGATAGGTAGGTAGGTAGATTGATAGATACAGATAGGTAGGTAGGTAGATAGATAGATAGAGATAGGTAGGTATTTAGATTGATAGATAGAGAAAGGTAGGTAGGTAGATTGATAGATACAGATAGGTAGGTAGGTAGATAGATAGATAGATAGATAGATACAGATAGGTAGGTAGTTAGATAGATAGATAGATAGATAGAGATAGGTAGGTAGGTAGATTGATAGATACAGATAGGTAGGTAGGTAGATAGATAGATAGAGATAGGTAGGTAGGTAGATTGAAAGATACAGATTGGTAGGTAGGTAGATAGATAGATACAGATAGGTAGGTAGGTAGATTGATAGATACAGATAAGTAGGTAGGTAGATAGATAGATACAGATAGGTAGGTAGTTAGATTGATAGATACAGATAGGTAGGTACCTAGATAGATAGATACAGATAGGTAGGTAGGTAGATAGATAGATACAGTTATGTAGGTAGGTAGGTAGATAGATAGATACAGATAGGTAGGTAGGTACGTAGATAGATAGATTCAGATAGGTAGGTAGTTAGATAGATAGATAGAGATAGGCAGGTAGGTAGATAGATAAATACAGATAGGTAGGTAGATAGATAGATAGATACAGATAGGTAGGTAGGTAGATTGATAGATAGAGATAGGTAGGTAGGTAGATTGATAGATACAGATAGGTAGGTAGGTAGATAGATAGATACAGATAGGTAGGTAGGTACACAGATATATACAGTTATGTAGGTAGGTAGATAGATAGATAGATACAGATAGGTAGCTAGGTAGGTAGATAGATAGATACAGATAGGTAGGTAGGTAGATTGATAGATAGAGATAGGTAGGTAGGTAGATAGATAGATAGATAGACATAGGTAGGTAGGTAGATTGATAGATACAGATAGGTAGGTAGGTAGATAGATAGATACAGATAGGTGGGTAGGTAGATAGATAGATAGAGATAGGTAGCTAGGTAGATTGATAGATACAGATAGGTAGGTAGGTAGATAGATAGATAGAGATAGGTAGGTAGGTAGATTGATAGATAGAGATAGCTAGGTAGGTAGATTGATAGATACAGATAGGTAGGTAGGTAGATAGATAGATACAGAGAGGTAGGTAGGTAGATAGATAGATACAGATAGGTAGGTAGGTAGATAGATAGATAGAGATAGGTAGGTAGGTAGATTGATAGATACAGATAGGTAGGTAGGTAGATAGATAAATACAGATAGGTAGGTAGGTAGGTAGATAGATAGAGATAGGTAGGTAGGTAGATAGATAAATAGAGATAGGTAGGTAGGTAGATTGATAGATACAGATAGGTAGGTAGGTAGATAGATAAATTCAGATAGGTAGGTAGATTGATTGATAGATAGAGATAGGTAGGTAGGTAGATTGATAGATACAGATAGGTAGGTAGGGAGATAGATAGATACAGATAGGTAGGTAGGGAGATAGATACAGTTATGTAGGTAGGTAGGTAGGTAGATAGAGATAGGTAGGTAGGTAGATAGATAGATAGAGATAGGTAGGTAGGTAGATTGATAGATACAGATAGGTAGGTAGGTAGATAGATAGATACAGATAGGTAGGTAGGTAGATAGATAGATAGAGATAGGTAGGTAGGTAGATAGATAGATACAGATAGGTAGGTAGGTAGATAGATAGATAGAGGTAGGTAGATATGTAGATTGATATATACAGATAGGTAGGTAGGTAGGTAGGTAGATAAATACAGATAGGTAGGTAGGTAGGTAGATAGATAGAGATAGGTAGGTAGGTAGATTGATAGATAGAGATAGGTAGGTAGGTAGATTGAGAGATACAGATAGGTAGGTAGGTAGATAGATAAATACTGATAGGTAGGTAGGTAGATAGATAGATACAGATAGGTAGGTAGGTAGATAGATAAATACAGACAGGTAGGTAGGTAGATAGATAGATAGAGATAGGTAGGTATGTAGATTGATATATACAGATAGGTAGGTAGGTAGGTAGATAAATACAGATAGGTAGGTAGGTAGGTAGATAGATAGAGATAGGTAGGTAGGTAGATTGATAGATAGAGATAGGTAGGTAGGTAGATTGAGAGATACAGATAGGTAGGTATGTAGATAGATAGATAGAGGTAGGTAGGTAGGTAGATAGATAGATACAGATAGGTAGGTAGGTAGGTAGATAGATAGATACAGATAGGTAGGGAGGTAGGTATATAGATAGATACAGATAGGTAGGTAGGTAGATAGATAGATAGAGATATGTAGGTAGGTAGATAGATAGATACAGATAGGCAGGTAGGTAGATAGATAGATAGAGATAGTTAGGTAGGTAGATAGATAGATACAGATAGGTAGGTAGGTAGATAGATAAATACAGATAGGTAGGTAGGTAGATAGATAGATAGAGATAGGTAGGTAGGTAGATTGATAGATACAGATAGGTAGGTAGGTAGATAGGTAGATACAGATAGGTAGGTAGGTAGATAGATAGATACAGATAGGTAGGTAGGTAGATAGATAGATACAGTTATGTAGGTAGGTAGGTAGATAGATAGATACAGATAGGTAGGTAGGTAGGTAGGTAGATAGATAGATACAGATAGGTAGGTAGGTAGATAGATAGATAGAGATAGGTAAGTAGGTAGGTAGATAGAGATAGGTAGGTAGGTAGATAGATAGATAGAGATAGGTAGGTAGGTAGGTAGGTAGATAGATAGAGATAGGTAGGTACGTAGATTGATAGATTGAGATAGGTAGGTAGGTAAATTGAGAGATACAGATAGGTAGGTGTGTAGATAGATAGATAGAGGTAGGTAGGTAGGTAGATAGATAGATACAGATAGGTAGGTAGGTAGGTAGATAGATAGATACAGATAGGTAGGGAGGTAGCTAGATAGATAGATACAGATAGGTAGGTAGGTAGATAGATAGATAGAGATAGGTAGGTAGGTAGATAGATAGATACAGATAGGCAGGTAGGTAGATAGATAGATAGAGATAGTTAGGTAGGTAGATAGATAGATACAGATAGGTAGGTAGGTAGATAGATAAATACAGATAGGTAGGTAGGTAGATAGATAGATAGAGATAGGTAGGTAGGTAGATTGATAGATACAGATAGGTAGGTAGGTAGATAGATAAATACAGATAGGTAGGTAGGTAGATTGATAGATAGAGATAGGTAGGTAGGTAGATTGATAGATACAGATAGGTAGGTAGGTAGATAGATAGATACAGATAGGTAGGTAGGTAGATAGATAGATACAGATAGGTAGGTAGGTAGATAGATAGATACAGTTATGTAGGTAGGTAGGTAGATAGATAGATACAGATAGGTAGGTAGGTAGATAGATAGATACAGATAGGTAGGTAGGTAGATAGATAGATTGAGATAGGTAGGTAGATAGATAGATACAGATAGGTAGGTAGGTAGATAGATAGAAACAGATAGGTAGGTAGGTAGATAGATAGATAGAGATAGGTAGGTAGGTAGATAGATAGATACAGATAGGTAGGTAGGTAGATAGATAAATACAGATAGGTAGGTAAGTAGGTAGATAGATAGAGATAGGTAGGTAGATAGATAGATAGATAGATAGATAGATAGATAGAGATAGTTAGGTAGGTAGATTGATAGATAGAGATAGGTCGGTAGGTAGATAGATAGATAGAGATAGGTAGGTAGGTAGATTGATAGATAGAGATAGGTAGGTAGGTAGATTGATAGATACAGATAGGTAGGTAGGTAGATAGATAGATACAGATAGGTAGGTAGGTAGATAGATAGATAAGGTTAGGTAGGTAGGTAGGTAGATAGATAGACACAGATAGGTAGGTAGGTAGGTAGATAGATAGATACAGATAGGTAGGTAGGTAGATAGATAAAGATAGGTAGGTAGGTAGATAGATAGCTACAGATAGGTAGTTAGGTAGATAGATAGATACAGATAGGTACGTAGGTAGATAGATAGATACAGATAGGTAGGTGGGTAGATAGATAGATAGAGATAGGTAGGTAGGTAGGTAGATAGATAGAGATAGGTAGGTAGGTAGATAGATAGATAGATAGAGATAGGTAGGTAGGTAGATAGATAGATAGAGATAGATAGGTAGGTAGATTGATAGAGACAGATAGGTAGGTAGGTAGATAGATAGAGATAGGTAGGTAGGTAGATTGATAGATACAGATAGGTAGGTAGGTAGGTAGATAGATAGATACAGATAGGTAGGTAGGTAGATAGATAGATACAGATAGGTAGGTAGGTAGATAGATAGATACAGATATGTAGGTAGGTAGATAGATAGATAGAGATAGGTAGGTAGGTAGGTAGGTAGATATTTAGAGATTGGTAGGTAGGTAGATAGATAGATAGAGATAGTTAGGTAGGTAGATTGATAGATAGAGATAGGTAGGTAGGTAGATTGATAGATACAGATAGGTAGGTAGGTAGATAGATAGATACAGATAGGTAGGTAGGTAGATAGATAGATACAGATAGGTAGGTAGGTAGATAGATAGATACAGTTATGTAGGTAGGTACAGATAGGTAGGTAGGTAGATAGATAGATAGAGATAGGTAGGTAGGTAGATTGATAGATACAGATAGGTAGGTAGGTAGGTAGATAGATAGAGATAGGTAGGTAGGTAGATAGATAAATACAGATAGGTAGGTAGGTAGGTAGATAGAGGTAGGTAGGTAGGTAGGTAGATAGATAGAGATAGGTAGGTAGGTAGATTGATAGATACAGATAGGTAGGTAGGTAGATAGATAGATACAGATAGATAGGTAGGTAGATAGACAGATAGAGATAGGTAGGTAGGTAGATTGATAGATACAGATAGGTAGGTAGGTACGTTGATAGATAGATACAGATAGGTAGGTAGGTAGATAGATAGATAGAGATAGGTAGGTAGGTAGATAGATAAATACAGATAGGTAGGTAGGTAGATAGATAGATAAATACAGATAGGTAGGTAGGTAGATAGATAGATACAGATAGGTACGTAGGTAGATAGATAGATACAGATAGGTAGGTAGGTAGATAGATAGATAGAGATAGGTAGGTAGGTAGGTAGATAGATAGAGATAGGTAGGTAGGTAGATTGATAGATACAGATAGGTAGGTAGGTAGATAGATAGATACAGATAGGTAGGTAGGTAGATAGATAGATACAGATAGGTAGGTAGATAGATAGATACAGATAGGTAGGTAGGTAGATAGATAGATACAGATAAGTAGGTAGGTAGATAGATAGATACAGAGAGGTAGGTAGGTAGATAGATAGATACAGATAGGTAGGTAGGTAGATAGATAGATAGAGATAGGTAGGTAGGTAGGTAGATAGATAGAGATAGGTAGGTAGGTAGGTAGATAGATAGATAGAGATAGGTAGGTAGGTAGATAGATAGATACAGATAGGTAGGTAGGTAGATAGATAGAGATAGGTAGGTAGGTAGATAGATAGATAGAGATAGGTAGGTAGGTAGATTGATAGATAAAGATAGGTAGGTAGGTAGATTGATAGAGACAGATAGGTAGGTAGGTAGATAGATAGATACAGATAGGTAGGTAGGTAGATAGATAAATACAGATAGGTAGGAAGGTAGATAGATAAATACAGATAGGTAGGTAGGTAGATAGATAGATAGATAGATAGATAGATAGATAGATAGATAGATAGATAGATAGATAGAGATAGGTAGGTAGGTAGATTGATAGATACAGATAGGTAGATAGGTAGATAGATAGATAGAGATAGGTAGGTAGGTAGATAGATAGATACAGATAGGTAGGTAGATAGATAGATAGATAGATAGATAGATAGATAGATAGATAGATAGATAGATAGATAGATAGATAGATAGAGATAGGTAGGTAGGTAGATTGATAGATACAGATAGGTAGGTAGGTAGATAGATAGATAGATACAGATAGGTAGGTAGTTAGATAGATAGATAGATAGAGATAGGTAGGTAGGTAGATTGATAGATACAGATAGGTAGGTAGGTAGATAGATAGATAGATAGATAGAGATAGGTAGGTAGGTAGATTGAAAGATACAGATTGGTAGGTAGGTAGATAGATAGATACAGATAGGTAGGTAGGTAGATTGATAGATACAGATAAGTAGGTAGGTAGATAGATAGATACAGATAGGTAGGTAGTTAGATTGATAGATAGAGATAGGTAGGTAGGTAGATTGATTGATACAGATAGGTAGGTACCTAGATAGATAGATACAGATAGGTAGGTAGGTAGATAGATAGATACAGTTATGTAGGTAGGTAGGTAGATAGATAGATACAGATAGGTAGGTAGGTACGTAGATAGATAGATTCAGATAGGTAGGTAGGTAGATAGATAGATAGAGATAGGTAGGTAGGTAGATAGATAAATACAGATAGGTAGGTAGATAGATAGATAGATACAGATAGGTACGTAGGTAGATAGATAGATACAGATTGGTAGGTAGGTAGATAGATAGATAGAGATAGGTAGGTAGGTAGATAGATAGAGATAGGTAGGTAGGTAGATTGATAGATACAGATAGGTAGGTAGGTAGATAGATAGATACAGATAGGTAGGTAGGTAGATAGATAGATACAGTTATGTAGGTAGGTAGGTAGATAGATAGATAGAGATAGGTAGGTAGGTAGATAGATAGATACAGATAGGTAGGTAGGTAGATAGATAGATAGAGATAGGTAGGTAGGTAGATAGATAGATACAGATAGGTAGGTAGGTAGATAGATAGATACAGATAGGTAGGTAGGTAGATTGATAGATAGAATTAGGTAGGTAGGTAGGTAGAAAGATAGAGATAGGTAGGTAGGTAGGTAGATAGATAGATACAGATAGGTACGTAGGTAGATAGATAGATACAGATAGGTAGGTAGGTAGATAGATAGATACAGATAGGTACGTAGGTAGATAAATAGATACAGATAGGTAGGTTGGTAGATAGATAGATACAGATTGGTAGGTAGGTAGGTAGATAGATAGAGATTGGTAGGTAGGTAGATTGATAGATACAGATAGGTAGGTAGGTAGATAGATAGATACAGAAGATAGGTAGGTAGATAGACAGATAGAGATAGGTAGGTAGGTAGATTGATAGATACAGATAGGTAGGTAGGTAGATAGATAGATAGAGATAGGTAGGTAGGTAGATTGAAAGATACAGATTGGTAGGTAGGTAGATAGATAGATACAGATAGGTAGGTAGGTAGATTGATAGATACAGATAAGTAGGTAGGTAGATAGATAGATACAGATAGGTAGGTAGTTAGATTGATAGATACAGATAGGTAGGTACCTAGATAGATAGATACAGATAGGTAGGTAGGTAGATAGATAGATACAGTTATGTAGGTAGGTAGGTAGATAGATAGATACAGATAGGTAGGTAGGTACGTAGATAGATAGATTCAGATAGGTAGGTAGGTAGATAGATAGATAGAGATAGGTAGGTAGGTAGATAGATAAATACAGATAGGTAGGTAGATAGATAGATAGATACAGATAGGTAGGTAGGTAGATTGATAGATAGAGATAGGTAGGTAGGTAGATTGATAGATACAGATAGGTAGGTAGGTAGATAGATAGATACAGATAGGTAGGTAGGTACACAGATATATACAGTTATGTAGGTAGGTAGATAGATAGATAGATACAGATAGGTAGCTAGGTAGGTAGATAGATAGAGATAGGTAGGTAGGTAGATAGATAGATAGACATAGGTAGGTAGGTAGATTGATAGATACAGATAGGTAGGTAGGTAGATAGATAGATACAGATAGGTAGGTAGGTAGATAGATAGATAGAGATAGGTAGCTAGGTAGATTGATAGATACAGATAGGTAGGTAGGTAGATAGATAGATAGAGATAGGTAGGTAGGTAGATTGATAGATAGAGATAGCTAGGTAGGTAGATTGATAGATACAGATAGGTAGGTAGGTAGATAGATAGATACAGAGAGGTAGGTAGGTAGATAGATACAGATAGGTAGGTAGGTAGATAGATAGATAGAGATAGGTAGGTAGGTAGATTGATAGATACAGATAGGTAGGTAGGTAGATAGATAAATACAGATAGGTAGGTAGGTAGGTAGATAGATAGAGATAGGTAGGTAGGTAGATAGATAAATAGAGATAGGTAGGTAGGTAGATTGATAGATACAGATAGGTAGGTAGGTAGATAGATAAATTCAGATAGGTAGGTAGATTGATTGATAGATAGAGATAGGTAGGTAGGTAGATTGATAGATACAGATAGGTAGGTAGGGAGATAGATAGATACAGATAGGTAGGTAGGGAGATAGATACAGTTATGTAGGTAGGTAGGTAGGTAGATAGAGATAGGTAGGTAGGTAAATAGATAGATAGAGATAGGTAGGTAGGTAGATTGATAGATACAGATAGGTAGGTAGGTAGATAGATAGATACAGATAGGTAGGTAGGTAGATAGATAGATACAGATAGGTAGGTAGGTAGATAGATAGATAGAGATAGGTAGGTAGGTAGATAGATAGATACAGATAGGTAGGTAGGTAGATAGATAGATAGAGGTAGGTAGATATGTAGATTGATATATACAGATAGGTAGGTAGGTAGGTAGGTAGATAAATACAGATAGGTAGGTAGGTAGGTAGATAGATAGAGATAGGTAGGTAGGTAGATTGATAGATAGAGATAGGTAGGTAGGTAGATTGAGAGATACAGATAGGTAGGTAGGTAGATAGATAAATACTGATAGGTAGGTAGGTAGATAGATAGATACAGATAGGTAGGTAGGTAGATAGATAAATACAGACAGGTAGGTAGGTAGATAGATAGATAGAGATAGGTAGGTATGTAGATTGATATATACAGATAGGTAGGTAGGTAGGTAGAGAAATACAGATAGGTAGGTAGGTAGGTAGATAGATAGAGATAGGTAGGTAGGTAGATTGATAGATAGAGATAGGTAGGTAGGTAGATTGAGAGATACAGATAGGTAGGTATGTAGATAGATAGATAGAGGTAGGTAGGTAGGTAGATAGATAGATACAGATAGGTAGGTAGGTAGGTAGATAGATAGATACAGATAGGTAGGGAGGTAGGTATATAGATAGATACAGATAGGTAGGTAGGTAGATAGATAGATAGAGATATGTAGGTAGGTAGATAGATAGATACAGATAGGCAGGTAGGTAGATAGATAGATAGAGATAGTTAGGTAGGTAGATAGATAGATACAGATAGGTAGGTAGGTAGATAGATAAATACAGATAGGTAGGTAGGTAGATAGATAGATAGAGATAGGTAGGTAGGTAGATTGATAGATACAGATAGGTAGGTAGGTAGATAGATAAATACAGATAGGTAGGTAGGTAGATTGATAGATAGAGATAGGTAGGTAGGTAGATTGATAGATACAGATAGGTAGGTAGGTAGATAGGTAGATACAGATAGGTAGGTAGGTAGATAGATAGATACAGATAGGTAGGTAGGTAGATAGATAGATACAGTTATGTAGGTAGGTAGGTAGATAGATAGATACAGATAGGTAGGTAGGTAGGTAGGTAGATAGATAGATACAGATAGGTAGGTAGGTAGATAGATAGAGATAGGTAAGTAGGTAGGTAGATAGAGATAGGTAGGTAGGTAGATAGATAGATAGAGATAGGTAGGTAGGTAGGTAGGTAGATAGATAGAGATAGGTAGGTACGTAGATTGATAGATTGAGATAGGTAGGTAGGTAAATTGAGAGATACAGATAGGTAGGTGTGTAGATAGATAGATAGAGGTAGGTAGGTAGGTAGATAGATAGATACAGATAGGTAGGTAGGTAGGTAGATAGATAGATACAGATAGGTAGGTAGGTAGATAGATAGATAGAGATAGGTAGGTAGGTAGATAGATAGATACAGATAGGCAGGTAGGTAGATAGATAGATAGAGATAGTTAGGTAGGTAGATAGATAGATACAGATAGGTAGGTAGGTAGATTGATAGATAGAGATAGGTAGGTAGGTAGATAGATAGATAGACATAGGTAGGTAGGTAGATTGATAGATACAGATAGGTAGGTAGGTAGATAGATAGATACAGATAGGTAGGTAGGTAGATAGATAGATAGAGATAGGTAGCTAGGTAGATTGATAGATACAGATAGGTAGGTAGGTAGATAGATAGATAGAGATAGGTAGGTAGGTAGATTGATAGATAGAGATAGCTAGGTAGGTAGATTGATAGATACAGATAGGTAGGTAGGTAGATAGATAGATACAGAGAGGTAGGTAGGTAGATAGATACAGATAGGTAGGTAGGTAGATAGATAGATAGAGATAGGTAGGTAGGTAGATTGATAGATACAGATAGGTAGGTAGGTAGATAGATAAATACAGATAGGTAGGTAGGTAGGTAGATAGATAGAGATAGGTAGGTAGGTAGATTGATAGATACAGATAGGTAGGTAGGTAGATTGATAGATAGAGATAGGTAGGTAGGTAGATAGATAAATTCAGATAGGTAGGTAGGTAGATTGATAGATAGAGATAGGTAGGTAGGTAGATAGATAGATAGACATAGGTAGGTAGGTAGATTGATAGATACAGATAGGTAGGTAGGTAGATAGATAGATACAGATAGGTAGGTAGGTAGATAGATAGATAGAGATAGGTAGCTAGGTAGATTGATAGATACAGATAGGTAGGTAGGTAGATAGATAGATAGAGATAGGTAGGTAGGTAGATTGATAGATAGAGATAGCTAGGTAGGTAGATTGATAGATACAGATAGGTAGGTAGGTAGATAGATAGATACAGAGAGGTAGGTAGGTAGATAGATACAGATAGGTAGGTAGGTAGATAGATAGATAGAGATAGGTAGGTAGGTAGATTGATAGATACAGATAGGTAGGTAGGTAGATAGATAAATACAGATAGGTAGGTAGGTAGGTAGATAGATAGAGATAGGTAGGTAGGTAGATAGATAAATAGAGATAGGTAGGTAGGTAGATTGATAGATACAGATAGGTAGGTAGGTAGATAGATAAATTCAGATAGGTAGGTAGATTGATTGATAGATAGAGATAGGTAGGTAGGTAGATTGATAGATACAGATAGGTAGGTAGGGAGATAGATAGATACAGATAGGTAGGTAGGGAGATAGATACAGTTATGTAGGTAGGTAGGTAGGTAGATAGAGATAGGTAGGTAGGTAAATAGATAGATAGAGATAGGTAGGTAGGTAGATTGATAGATACAGATAGGTAGGTAGGTAGATAGATAGATACAGATAGGTAGGTAGGTAGATAGATAGATACAGATAGGTAGGTAGGTAGATAGATAGATAGAGATAGGTAGGTAGGTAGATAGATAGATACAGATAGGTAGGTAGGTAGATAGATAGATAGAGGTAGGTAGATATGTAGATTGATATATACAGATAGGTAGGTAGGTAGGTAGGTAGATAAATACAGATAGGTAGGTAGGTAGATAGATAAATACAGATAGGTAGGTAGGTAGATTGATAGATAGAGATAGGTAGGTAGGTAGATTGATAGATACAGATAGGTAGGTAGGTAGATAGGTAGATACAGATAGGTAGGTAGGTAGATAGATAGATACAGATAGGTAGGTAGGTAGATAGATAGATACAGTTATGTAGGTAGGTAGGTAGATAGATAGATACAGATAGGTAGGTAGGTAGGTAGGTAGATAGATAGATACAGATAGGTAGGTAGGTAGATAGATAGAGATAGGTAAGTAGGTAGGTAGATAGAGATAGGTAGGTAGGTAGATAGATAGATAGAGATAGGTAGGTAGGTAGGTAGGTAGATAGATAGAGATAGGTAGGTACGTAGATTGATAGATTGAGATAGGTAGGTAGGTAAATTGAGAGATACAGATAGGTAGGTGTGTAGATAGATAGATAGAGGTAGGTAGGTAGGTAGATAGATAGATACAGATAGGTAGGTAGGTAGGTAGATAGATAGATACAGATAGGTAGGTAGGTAGATAGATAGATAGAGATAGGTAGGTAGGTAGATAGATAGATACAGATAGGCAGGTAGGTAGATAGATAGATAGAGATAGTTAGGTAGGTAGATAGATAGATACAGATAGGTAGGTAGGTAGATTGATAGATAGAGATAGGTAGGTAGGTAGATAGATAGATAGACATAGGTAGGTAGGTAGATTGATAGATACAGATAGGTAGGTAGGTAGATAGATAGATACAGATAGGTAGGTAGGTAGATAGATAGATAGAGATAGGTAGCTAGGTAGATTGATAGATACAGATAGGTAGGTAGGTAGATAGATAGATAGAGATAGGTAGGTAGGTAGATTGATAGATAGAGATAGCTAGGTAGGTAGATTGATAGATACAGATAGGTAGGTAGGTAGATAGATAGATACAGAGAGGTAGGTAGGTAGATAGATACAGATAGGTAGGTAGGTAGATAGATAGATAGAGATAGGTAGGTAGGTAGATTGATAGATACAGATAGGTAGGTAGGTAGATAGATAAATACAGATAGGTAGGTAGGTAGGTAGATAGATAGAGATAGGTAGGTAGGTAGATAGATAAATAGAGATAGGTAGGTAGGTAGATTGATAGATACAGATAGGTAGGTAGGTAGATAGATAAATTCAGATAGGTAGGTAGATTGATTGATAGATAGAGATAGGTAGGTAGGTAGATTGATAGATACAGATAGGTAGGTAGGGAGATAGATAGATACAGATAGGTAGGTAGGGAGATAGATACAGTTATGTAGGTAGGTAGGTAGGTAGATAGAGATAGGTAGGTAGGTAAATAGATAGATAGAGATAGGTAGGTAGGTAGATTGATAGATACAGATAGGTAGGTAGGTAGATAGATAGATACAGATAGGTAGGTAGGTAGATAGATAGATACAGATAGGTAGGTAGGTAGATAGATAGATAGAGATAGGTAGGTAGGTAGATAGATAGATACAGATAGGTAGGTAGGTAGATAGATAGATAGAGGTAGGTAGATATGTAGATTGATATATACAGATAGGTAGGTAGGTAGGTAGGTAGATAAATACAGATAGGTAGGTAGGTAGGTAGATAGATAGAGATAGGTAGGTAGGTAGATTGATAGATAGAGATAGGTAGGTAGGTAGATTGAGAGATACAGATAGGTAGGTAGGTAGATAGATAAATACTGATAGGTAGGTAGGTAGATAGATAGATACAGATAGGTAGGTAGGTAGATAGATAAATACAGACAGGTAGGTAGGTAGATAGATAGATAGAGATAGGTAGGTATGTAGATTGATATATACAGATAGGTAGGTAGGTAGGTAGAGAAATACAGATAGGTAGGTAGGTAGGTAGATAGATAGAGATAGGTAGGTAGGTAGATTGATAGATAGAGATAGGTAGGTAGGTAGATTGAGAGATACAGATAGGTAGGTATGTAGATAGATAGATAGAGGTAGGTAGGTAGGTAGATAGATAGATACAGATAGGTAGGTAGGTAGGTAGATAGATAGATACAGATAGGTAGGGAGGTAGGTATATAGATAGATACAGATAGGTAGGTAGGTAGATAGATAGATAGAGATATGTAGGTAGGTAGATAGATAGATACAGATAGGCAGGTAGGTAGATAGATAGATAGAGATAGTTAGGTAGGTAGATAGATAGATACAGATAGGTAGGTAGGTAGATAGATAAATACAGATAGGTAGGTAGGTAGATAGATAGATAGAGATAGGTAGGTAGGTAGATTGATAGATACAGATAGGTAGGTAGGTAGATAGATAAATACAGATAGGTAGGTAGGTAGATTGATAGATAGAGATAGGTAGGTAGGTAGATTGATAGATACAGATAGGTAGGTAGGTAGATAGGTAGATACAGATAGGTAGGTAGGTAGATAGATAGATACAGATAGGTAGGTAGGTAGATAGATAGATACAGTTATGTAGGTAGGTAGGTAGATAGATAGATACAGATAGGTAGGTAGGTAGGTAGGTAGATAGATAGATAGACATAGGTAGGTAGGTAGATTGATAGATACAGATAGGTAGGTAGGTAGATAGATAGATACAGATAGGTAGGTAGGTAGATAGATAGATAGAGATAGGTAGCTAGGTAGATTGATAGATACAGATAGGTAGGTAGGTAGATAGATAGATAGAGATAGGTAGGTAGGTAGATTGATAGATAGAGATAGCTAGGTAGGTAGATTGATAGATACAGATAGGTAGGTAGGTAGATAGATAGATACAGAGAGGTAGGTAGGTAGATAGATACAGATAGGTAGGTAGGTAGATAGATAGATAGAGATAGGTAGGTAGGTAGATTGATAGATACAGATAGGTAGGTAGGTAGATAGATAAATACAGATAGGTAGGTAGGTAGGTAGATAGATAGAGATAGGTAGGTAGGTAGATAGATAAATAGAGATAGGTAGGTAGGTAGATTGATAGATAGAGATAGGTAGGTAGGTAGATAGATAGATAGACATAGGTAGGTAGGTAGATTGATAGATACAGATAGGTAGGTAGGTAGATAGATAGATACAGATAGGTAGGTAGGTAGATAGATAGATAGAGATAGGTAGCTAGGTAGATTGATAGATACAGATAGGTAGGTAGGTAGATAGATAGATAGAGATAGGTAGGTAGGTAGATTGATAGATAGAGATAGCTAGGTAGGTAGATTGATAGATACAGATAGGTAGGTAGGTAGATAGATAGATACAGAGAGGTAGGTAGGTAGATAGATACAGATAGGTAGGTAGGTAGATAGATAGATAGAGATAGGTAGGTAGGTAGATTGATAGATACAGATAGGTAGGTAGGTAGATAGATAAATACAGATAGGTAGGTAGGTAGGTAGATAGATAGAGATAGGTAGGTAGGTAGATAGATAAATAGAGATAGGTAGGTAGGTAGATTGATAGATACAGATAGGTAGGTAGGTAGATAGATAAATTCAGATAGGTAGGTAGATTGATTGATAGATAGAGATAGGTAGGTAGGTAGATTGATAGATACAGATAGGTAGGTAGGGAGATAGATAGATACAGATAGGTAGGTAGGGAGATAGATACAGTTATGTAGGTAGGTAGGTAGGTAGATAGAGATAGGTAGGTAGGTAAATAGATAGATAGAGATAGGTAGGTAGGTAGATTGATAGATACAGATAGGTAGGTAGGTAGATAGATAGATACAGATAGGTAGGTAGGTAGATAGATAGATACAGATAGGTAGGTAGGTAGATAGATAGATAGAGATAGGTAGGTAGGTAGATAGATAGATACAGATAGGTAGGTAGGTAGATAGATAGATAGAGGTAGGTAGATATGTAGATTGATATATACAGATAGGTAGGTAGGTAGGTAGGTAGATAAATACAGATAGGTAGGTAGGTAGGTAGATAGATAGAGATAGGTAGGTAGGTAGATTGATAGATAGAGATAGGTAGGTAGGTAGATTGAGAGATACAGATAGGTAGGTAGGTAGATAGATAAATACTGATAGGTAGGTAGGTAGATAGATAGATACAGATAGGTAGGTAGGTAGATAGATAAATACAGACAGGTAGGTAGGTAGATAGATAGATAGAGATAGGTAGGTATGTAGATTGATATATACAGATAGGTAGGTAGGTAGGTAGAGAAATACAGATAGGTAGGTAGGTAGGTAGATAGATAGAGATAGGTAGGTAGGTAGATTGATAGATAGAGATAGGTAGGTAGGTAGATTGAGAGATACAGATAGGTAGGTATGTAGATAGATAGATAGAGGTAGGTAGGTAGGTAGATAGATAGATACAGATAGGTAGGTAGGTAGGTAGATAGATAGATACAGATAGGTAGGGAGGTAGGTATATAGATAGATACAGATAGGTAGGTAGGTAGATAGATAGATAGAGATATGTAGGTAGGTAGATAGATAGATACAGATAGGCAGGTAGGTAGATAGATAGATAGAGATAGTTAGGTAGGTAGATAGATAGATACAGATAGGTAGGTAGGTAGATAGATAAATACAGATAGGTAGGTAGGTAGATAGATAGATAGAGATAGGTAGGTAGGTAGATTGATAGATACAGATAGGTAGGTAGGTAGATAGATAAATACAGATAGGTAGGTAGGTAGATTGATAGATAGAGATAGGTAGGTGGGTAGATTGATAGATACAGATAGGTAGGTAGGTAGATAGGTAGATACAGATAGGTAGGTAGGTAGATAGATAGATACAGATAGGTAGGTAGGTAGATAGATAGATACAGTTATGTAGGTAGGTAGGTAGATAGATAGATACAGATAGGTAGGTAGGTAGGTAGGTAGATAGATAGATACAGATAGGTAGGTAGGTAGATAGATAGAGATAGGTAAGTAGGTAGGTAGATAGAGATAGGTAGGTAGGTAGATAGATAGATAGAGATAGGTAGGTAGGTAGGTAGGTAGATAGATAGAGATAGGTAGGTACGTAGATTGATAGATTGAGATAGGTAGGTAGGTAAATTGAGAGATACAGATAGGTAGGTGTGTAGATAGATAGATAGAGGTAGGTAGGTAGGTAGATAGATAGATACAGATAGGTAGGTAGGTAGGTAGATAGATAGATACAGATAGGTAGGGAGGTAGCTAGATAGATAGATACAGATAGGTAGGTAGGTAGATAGATAGATAGAGATAGGTAGGTAGGTAGATAGATAGATACAGATAGGCAGGTAGGTAGATAGATAGATAGAGATAGTTAGGTAGGTAGATAGATAGATACAGATAGGTAGGTAGGTAGATTGATAGATAGAGATAGGTAGGTAGGTAGATAGATAGATAGACATAGGTAGGTAGGTAGATTGATAGATACAGATAGGTAGGTAGGTAGATAGATAGATACAGATAGGTAGGTAGGTAGATAGATAGATAGAGATAGGTAGCTAGGTAGATTGATAGATACAGATAGGTAGGTAGGTAGATAGATAGATAGAGATAGGTAGGTAGGTAGATTGATAGATAGAGATAGCTAGGTAGGTAGATTGATAGATACAGATAGGTAGGTAGGTAGATAGATAGATACAGAGAGGTAGGTAGGTAGATAGATACAGATAGGTAGGTAGGTAGATAGATAGATAGAGATAGGTAGGTAGGTAGATTGATAGATACAGATAGGTAGGTAGGTAGATAGATAAATACAGATAGGTAGGTAGGTAGGTAGATAGATAGAGATAGGTAGGTAGGTAGATAGATAAATAGAGATAGGTAGGTAGGTAGATTGATAGATACAGATAGGTAGGTAGGTAGATAGATAAATTCAGATAGGTAGGTAGATTGATTGATAGATAGAGATAGGTAGGTAGGTAGATTGATAGATACAGATAGGTAGGTAGGGAGATAGATAGATACAGATAGGTAGGTAGGGAGATAGATACAGTTATGTAGGTAGGTAGGTAGGTAGATAGAGATAGGTAGGTAGGTAAATAGATAGATAGAGATAGGTAGGTAGGTAGATTGATAGATACAGATAGGTAGGTAGGTAGATAGATAGATACAGATAGGTAGGTAGGTAGATAGATAGATACAGATAGGTAGGTAGGTAGATAGATAGATAGAGATAGGTAGGTAGGTAGATAGATAGATACAGATAGGTAGGTAGGTAGATAGATAGATAGAGGTAGGTAGATATGTAGATTGATATATACAGATAGGTAGGTAGGTAGGTAGGTAGATAAATACAGATAGGTAGGTAGGTAGGTAGATAGATAGAGATGTAGGTAGGTAGATTGATAGATAGAGATAGGTAGGTAGGTAGATTGAGAGATACAGATAGGTAGGTAGGTAGATAGATAAATACTGATAGGTAGGTAGGTAGATAGATAGATACAGATAGGTAGGTAGGTAGATAGATAAATACAGACAGGTAGGTAGGTAGATAGATAGATAGAGATAGGTAGGTATGTAGATTGATATATACAGATAGGTAGGTAGGTAGGTAGAGAAATACAGATAGGTAGGTAGGTAGGTAGATAGATAGAGATAGGTAGGTAGGTAGATTGATAGATAGAGATAGGTAGGTAGGTAGATTGAGAGATACAGATAGGTAGGTATGTAGATAGATAGATAGAGGTAGGTAGGTAGGTAGATAGATAGATACAGATAGGTAGGTAGGTAGGTAGATAGATAGATACAGATAGGTAGGGAGGTAGGTATATAGATAGATACAGATAGGTAGGTAGGTAGATAGATAGATAGAGATATGTAGGTAGGTAGATAGATAGATACAGATAGGCAGGTAGGTAGATAGATAGATAGAGATAGTTAGGTAGGTAGATAGATAGATACAGATAGGTAGGTAGGTAGATAGATAAATACAGATAGGTAGGTAGGTAGATAGATAGATAGAGATAGGTAGGTAGGTAGATTGATAGATACAGATAGGTAGGTAGGGAGATAGATAAATACAGATAGGTAGGTAGGTAGATTGATAGATAGAGATAGGTAGGTAGGTAGATTGATAGATACAGATAGGTAGGTAGGTAGATAGGTAGATACAGATAGGTAGGTAGGTAGATAGATAGATACAGATAGGTAGGTAGGTAGATAGATAGATACAGTTATGTAGGTAGGTAGGTAGATAGATAGATACAGATAGGTAGGTAGGTAGGTAGGTAGATAGATAGATACAGATAGGTAGGTAGGTAGATAGATAGAGATAGGTAAGTAGGTAGGTAGATAGAGATAGGTAGGTAGGTAGATAGATAGATAGAGATAGGTAGGTAGGTAGGTAGGTAGATAGATAGAGATAGGTAGGTACGTAGATTGATAGATTGAGATAGGTAGGTAGGTAAATTGAGAGATACAGATAGGTAGGTGTGTAGATAGATAGATAGAGGTAGGTAGGTAGGTAGATAGATAGATACAGATAGGTAGGTAGGTAGGTAGATAGATAGATAGAGATAGGTAGGGAGGTAGCTAGATAGATAGATACAGATAGGTAGGTAGGTAGATAGATAGATAGAGATAGGTAGGTAGGTAGATAGATAGATACAGATAGGCAGGTAGGTAGATAGATAGATAGAGATAGTTAGGTAGGTAGATAGATAGATACAGATAGGTAGGTAGGTAGATAGATAAATACAGATAGGTAGGTAGGTAGATAGATAGATAGAGATAGGTAGGTAGGTAGATTGATAGATACAGATAGGTAGGTAGGTAGATAGATAAATACAGATAGGTAGGTAGGTAGATTGATAGATAGAGATAGGTAGGTAGGTAGATTGATAGATACAGATAGGTAGGTAGGTAGATAGATAGATACAGATAGGTAGGTAGGTAGATAGATAGATACAGATAGGTAGGTAGGTAGATAGATAGATACAGTTATGTAGGTAGGTAGGTAGATAGATAGATACAGATAGGTAGGTAGGTAGATAGATAGATACAGATAGGTAGGTAGATAGATAGATAGATTGAGATAGGTAGGTAGATAGATAGATACAGATAGGTAGGTAGGTAGATAGATAGAAACAGATAGGTAGGTAGGTAGATAGATAGATAGAGATAGGTAGGTAGATAGATAGATAGATACAGATAGGTAGGTAGGTAGATAGATAAATACAGATAGGTAGGTAAGTAGGTAGATAGATAGAGATAGGTAGGTAGATAGATAGATAGATAGATAGATAGAGATAGGTAGGTAGGTAGATTGATAGATAGAGATAGGTCGGTAGGTAGATAGATAGATAGAGATAGGTAGGTAGGTAGATTGATAGATAGAGATAGGTAGGTAGGTAGATTGATAGATACAGATAGGTAGGTAGGTAGATAGATAGATACAGATAGGTAGGTAGGTAGATAGATAGATAAGGTTAGGTAGGTAGGTAGGTAGATAGATAGACACAGATAGGTAGGTAGGTAGGTAGATAGATAGACACAGATAGGTAGGTAGGTAGGTAGATTGATAGATACAGATAGGTAGGTAGGTAGATAGATAGATAGAGATAGGTAGGTATATAGATTGATAGATAGAGAAAGGTAGGTAGGTAGATTGATAGATACAGATAGGTAGGTAGGTAGATAGATAGATAGATACAGATAGGTAGGTAGTTAGATAGATAGATAGATAGAGATAGGTAGGTATGTAGATTGATAGATACAGATAGGTAGGTAGGTAGATAGATAGATAGATAGAGATAGGTAGGTAGGTAGATTGAAAGATACAGATTGGTAGGTAGGTAGATAGATAGATACAGATAGGTAGGTAGGTAGATTGATAGATACAGATAAGTAGGTAGGTAGATAGATAGATACAGATAGGTAGGTAGTTAGATTGATAGATAGAGATAGGTAGGTAGGTAGATTGATTGATACAGATAGGTAGGTACCTAGATAGATAGATACAGATAGGTAGGTAGGTAGATAGATAGATACAGTTATGTAGGTAGGTAGGTAGATAGATAGATACAGATAGGTAGGTAGGTACGTAGATAGATAGATTCAGATAGGTAGGTAGGTAGATAGATAGATAGAGATAGGTAGGTAGGTAGATAGATAAATACAGATAGGTAGGTAGATAGATAGATAGATACAGATAGGTACGTAGGTAGATAGATAGATACAGATTGGTAGGTAGGTAGATAGATAGATAGAGATAGGTAGGTAGGTAGATAGATAGAGATAGGTAGGTAGGTAGATTGATAGATACAGATAGGTAGGTAGGTAGATAGATAGATACAGATAGGTAGGTAGGTAGATAGATAGATACAGTTATGTAGGTAGGTAGGTAGATAGATAGATAGAGATAGGTAGGTAGGTAGATAGATAGATACAGATAGGTAGGTAGGTAGATAGATAGATAGAGATAGGTAGGTAGGTAGATAGATAGATACAGATAGGTAGGTAGGTAGATAGATAGATACAGATAGGTAGGTAGGTAGATAGATAGATAGAGATAGGTAGGTAGGTAGGTAGAAAGATAGAGATAGGTAGGTAGGTAGGTAGATAGATAGATACAGATAGGTACGTAGGTAGATAGATAGATACAGATAGGTAGGTAGGTAGATAGATAGATACAGATAGGTACGTAGGTAGATAAATAGATACAGATAGGTAGGTTGGTAGATAGATAGATACAGATTGGTAGGTAGGTAGGTAGATAGATAGAGATTGGTAGGTAGGTAGATTGATAGATATAGATAGGTAGGTAGGTAGATAGATAGATACAGAAGATAGGTAGGTAGATAGACAGATAGAGATAGGTAGGTAGGTAGATTGATAGATACAGATAGGTAGGTAGGTAGATACATAGATAGAGATAGGTAGGTAGGTAGATTGAAAGATACAGATTGGTAGGTAGGTAGATAGATAGATACAGATAGGTAGGTAGGTAGATTGATAGATACAGATAAGTAGGTAGGTAGATAGAAAGATACAGATAGGTAGGTAGTTAGATTGATAGATACAGATAGGTAGGTACCTAGATAGATAGATACAGATAGGTAGGTAGGTAGATAGATAGATACAGTTATGTAGGTAGGTAGGTAGATAGATAGATACAGATAGGTAGGTAGGTACGTAGATAGATAGATTCAGATAGGTAGGTAGGTAGATAGATAGATAGAGATAGGTAGGTAGGTAGATAGATAAATACAGATAGGTAGGTAGATAGATAGATAGATACAGATAGGTAGGTAGGTAGATTGATAGATAGAGATAGGTAGGTAGGTAGATTGATAGATACAGATAGGTAGGTAGGTAGATAGATAGATACAGATAGGTAGGTAGGTACACAGATATATACAGTTATGTAGGTAGGTAGATAGATAGATAGATACAGATAGGTAGCTAGGTAGGTAGATAGATAGATACAGATAGGTAGGTAGGTAGATTGATAGATAGAGATAGGTAGGTAGGTAGATAGATAGATAGACATAGGTAGGTAGGTAGATTGATAGATACAGATAGGTAGGTAGGTAGATAGATAGATACAGATAGGTAGGTAGGTAGATAGATAGATAGAGATAGGTAGCTAGGTAGATTGATAGATACAGATAGGTAGGTAGGTAGATAGATAGATAGAGATAGGTAGGTAGGTAGATTGATAGATAGAGATAGCTAGGTAGGTAGATTGATAGATACAGATAGGTAGGTAGGTAGATAGATAGATACAGAGAGGTAGGTAGGTAGATAGATAGATACAGATAGGTAGGTAGGTAGATAGATAGATAGAGATAGGTAGGTAGGTAGATTGATAGATACAGATAGGTAGGTAGGTAGATAGATAAATACAGATAGGTAGGTAGGTAGGTAGATAGATAGAGATAGGTAGGTAGGTAGATAGATAAATAGAGATAGGTAGGTAGGTAGATTGATAGATACAGATAGGTAGGTAGGTAGATAGATAAATTCAGATAGGTAGGTAGATTGATTGATAGATAGAGATAGGTAGGTAGGTAGATTGATAGATACAGATAGGTAGGTAGGGAGATAGATAGATACAGATAGGTAGGTAGGGAGATAGATACAGTTATGTAGGTAGGTAGGTAGGTAGATAGAGATAGGTAGGTAGGTAGATAGATAGATAGAGATAGGTAGGTAGGTAGATTGATAGATACAGATAGGTAGGTAGGTAGATAGATAGATACAGATAGGTAGGTAGGTAGATAGATACAGATAGGTAGGTAGGTAGATAGATAGATAGAGATAGGTAGGTAGGTAGATAGATAGATACAGATAGGTAGGTAGGTAGATAGATAGATAGAGGTAGGTAGATATGTAGATTGATATATACAGATAGGTAGGTAGGTAGGTAGGTAGATAAATACAGATAGGTAGGTAGGTAGGTAGATAGATAGAGATAGGTAGGTAGGTAGATTGATAGATAGAGATAGGTAGGTAGGTAGATTGAGAGATACAGATAGGTAGGTAGGTAGATAGATAAATACTGATAGGTAGGTAGGTAGATAGATAGATACAGATAGGTAGGTAGGTAGATAGATAAATACAGACAGGTAGGTAGGTAGATAGATAGATAGAGATAGGTAGGTATGTAGATTGATATATACAGATAGGTAGGTAGGTAGGTAGATAAATACAGATAGGTAGGTAGGTAGGTAGATAGATAGAGATAGGTAGGTAGGTAGATTGATAGATAGAGATAGGTAGGTAGGTAGATTGAGAGATACAGATAGGTAGGTATGTAGATAGATAGATAGAGGTAGGTAGGTAGGTAGATAGATAGATACAGATAGGTAGGTAGGTAGGTAGATAGATAGATACAGATAGGTAGGGAGGTAGGTATATAGATAGATACAGATAGGTAGGTAGGTAGATAGATAGATAGAGATATGTAGGTAGGTAGATAGATAGATACAGATAGGCAGGTAGGTAGATAGATAGATAGAGATAGTTAGGTAGGTAGATAGATAGATACAGATAGGTAGGTAGGTAGATAGATAAATACAGATAGGTAGGTAGGTAGATAGATAGATAGAGATAGGTAGGTAGGTAGATTGATAGATACAGATAGGTAGGTAGGTAGATAGATAAATACAGATAGGTAGGTAGGTAGATTGATAGATAGAGATAGGTAGGTAGGTAGATTGATAGATACAGATAGGTAGGTAGGTAGATAGGTAGATACAGATAGGTAGGTAGGTAGATAGATAGCTACAGATAGGTAGGTAGGTAGATAGATAGATACAGTTATGTAGGTAGGTAGGTAGATAGATAGATACAGATAGGTAGGTAGGTAGGTAGGTAGATAGATAGATACAGATAGGTAGGTAGGTAGATAGATAGATAGAGATAGGTAAGTAGGTAGGTAGATAGAGATAGGTAGGTAGGTAGATAGATAGATAGAGATAGGTAGGTAGGTAGGTAGATAGATAGAGATAGGTAGGTACGTAGATTGATAGATTGAGATAGGTAGGTAGGTAAATTGAGAGATACAGATAGGTAGGTGTGTAGATAGATAGATAGAGGTAGGTAGGTAGGTAGATAGATAGATACAGATAGGTAGGTAGGTAGGTAGATAGATAGATACAGATAGGTAGGGAGGTAGCTAGATAGATAGATACAGATAGGTAGGTAGGTAGATAGATAGATAGAGATAGGTAGGTAGGTAGATAGATAGATACAGATAGGCAGGTAGGTAGATAGATAGATAGAGATAGTTAGGTAGGTAGATAGATAGATACAGATAGGTAGGTAGGTAGATAGATAAATACAGATAGGTAGGTAGGTAGATAGATAGATAGAGATAGGTAGGTAGGTAGGTAGATAGATAGAGATAGGTAGGTACGTAGATTGATAGATTGAGATAGGTAGGTAGGTAAATTGAGAGATACAGATAGGTAGGTGTGTAGATAGATAGATAGAGGTAGGTAGGTAGGTAGATAGATAGATACAGATAGGTAGGTAGGTAGGTAGATAGATAGATACAGATAGGTAGGGAGGTAGCTAGATAGATAGATACAGATAGGTAGGTAGGTAGATAGATAGATAGAGATAGGTAGGTAGGTAGATAGATAGATACAGATAGGCAGGTAGGTAGATAGATAGATAGAGATAGTTAGGTAGGTAGATAGATAGATACAGATAGGTAGGTAGGTAGATAGATAAATACAGATAGGTAGGTAGGTAGATAGATAGATAGAGATAGGTAGGTAGGTAGATTGATAGATACAGATAGGTAGGTAGGTAGATAGATAAATACAGATAGGTAGGTAGGTAGATTGATAGATAGAGATAGGTAGGTAGGTAGATTGATAGATACAGATAGGTAGGTAGGTAGATAGATAGATACAGATAGGTAGGTAGGTAGATAGATAGATACAGATAGGTAGGTAGGTAGATAGATAGATACAGTTATGTAGGTAGGTAGGTAGATAGATAGATACAGATAGGTAGGTAGGTAGATAGATAGATACAGATAGGTAGGTAGGTAGATAGATAGATACAGATAGGTAGGTAGGTAGATAGATAGAAACAGATAGGTAGGTAGGTAGATAGATAGATAGAGATAGGTAGGTAGGTAGATAGATAGATACAGATAGGTAGGTAGGTAGATAGATAAATACAGATAGGTAGGTAAGTAGGTAGATAGATAGAGATAGGTAGGTAGATAGATAGATAGATAGATAGATAGAGATAGGTAGGTAGGTAGATTGATAGATAGAGATAGGTCGGTAGGTAGATAGATAGATAGAGATAGGTAGGTAGGTAGATTGATAGATAGAGATAGGTAGGTAGGTAGATAGGTAGATACAGATAGGTAGGTAGGTAGATAGATAGCTACAGATAGGTAGGTAGGTAGATAGATAGATACAGTTATGTAGGTAGGTAGGTAGATAGATAGATACAGATAGGTAGGTAGGTAGGTAGGTAGATAGATAGATACAGATAGGTAGGTAGGTAGATAGATAGATAGAGATAGGTAAGTAGGTAGGTAGATAGAGATAGGTAGGTAGGTAGATAGATAGATAGAGATAGGTAGGTAGGTAGGTAGATAGATAGAGATAGGTAGGTACGTAGATTGATAGATTGAGATAGGTAGGTAGGTAAATTGAGAGATACAGATAGGTAGGTGTGTAGATAGATAGATAGAGGTAGGTAGGTAGGTAGATAGATAGATACAGATAGGTAGGTAGGTAGGTAGATAGATAGATACAGATAGGTAGGGAGGTAGCTAGATAGATAGATACAGATAGGTAGGTAGGTAGATAGATAGATAGAGATAGGTAGGTAGGTAGATAGATAGATACAGATAGGCAGGTAGGTAGATAGATAGATAGAGATAGTTAGGTAGGTAGATAGATAGATACAGATAGGTAGGTAGGTAGATAGATAAATACAGATAGGTAGGTAGGTAGATAGATAGATAGAGATAGGTAGGTAGGTAGATTGATAGATACAGATAGGTAGGTAGGTAGATAGATAAATACAGATAGGTAGGTAGGTAGATTGATAGATAGAGATAGGTAGGTAGGTAGATTGATAGATACAGATAGGTAGGTAGGTAGATAGATAGATACAGATAGGTAGGTAGGTAGATAGATAGATACAGATAGGTAGGTAGGTAGATAGATAGATACAGTTATGTAGGTAGGTAGGTAGATAGATAGATACAGATAGGTAGGTAGGTAGATAGATAGATACAGATAGGTAGGTAGGTAGATAGATAGATACAGATAGGTAGGTAGGTAGATAGATAGAAACAGATAGGTAGGTAGGTAGATAGATAGATAGAGATAGGTAGGTAGGTAGATAGATAGATACAGATAGGTAGGTAGGTAGATAGATAAATACAGATAGGTAGGTAAGTAGGTAGATAGATAGAGATAGGTAGGTAGATAGATAGATAGATAGATAGATAGAGATAGGTAGGTAGGTAGATTGATAGATAGAGATAGGTCGGTAGGTAGATAGATAGATAGAGATAGGTAGGTAGGTAGATTGATAGATAGAGATAGGTAGGTAGGTAGATTGATAGATACAGATAGGTAGGTAGGTAGATAGATAGATACAGATAGGTAGGTAGGTAGATAGATAGATAAGGTTAGGTAGGTAGGTAGGTAGATAGATAGACACAGATAGGTAGGTAGGTAGGTAGATAGATAGATACAGATAGGTAGGTAGGTAGATAGATAAAGATAGGTAGGTAGGTAGATAGATAGCTACAGATAGGTAGTTAGGTAGATAGATAGATACAGATAGGTACGTAGGTAGATAGATTGATACAGATAGGTAGGTGGGTAGATAGATAGATAGAGATAGGTAGGTAGGTAGGTAGATAGATAGAGATAGGTAGGTAGGTAGATAGATAGATAGATAGAGATAGGTAGGTAGGTAGATAGATAGATAGAGATAGATAGGTAGGTAGATTGATAGAGACAGATAGGTAGGTAGGTAGATAGATAGAGATAGGTAGGTAGGTAGATTGATAGATACAGATAGGTAGGTAGGTAGGTAGATAGATAGATACAGATAGGTAGGTAGGTAGATAGATAGATACAGATAGGTAGGTAGGTAGATAGATAGATACAGATATGCAGGTAGGTAGATAGATAGATAGAGATAGGTAGGTAGGTAGGTAGATATTTAGAGATTGGTAGGTAGGTAGATAGATAGATAGAGATAGTTAGGTAGGTAGATTGATAGATAGAGATAGGTAGGTAGGTAGATTGATAGATACAGATAGGTAGGTAGGTAGATAGATAGATACAGATAGGTAGGTAGGTAGATAGATAGATACAGATAGGTAGGTAGGTAGATAGATAGATACAGTTATGTAGGTAGGTACAGATAGGTAGGTAGGTAGATAGATAGATAGAGATAGGTAGGTAGGTAGATTGATAGATACAGATAGGTAGGTAGGTAGGTAGATAGATAGAGATAGGTAGGTAGGTAGATAGATAAATACAGATAGGTAGGTAGGTAGGTAGATAGAGGTAGGTAGGTAGGTAGGTAGATAGATAGAGATAGGTAGGTAGGTAGATTGATAGATACAGATAGGTAGGTAGGTAGATAGATAGATACAGATAGATAGGTAGGTAGATAGACAGATAGAGATAGGTAGGTAGGTAGATTGATAGATACAGATAGGTAGGTAGGTACGTTGATAGATAGATACAGATAGGTAGGTAGGTAGATAGATAGATAGAGATAGGTAGGTAGGTAGATAGATAAATACAGATAGGTAGGTAGGTAGATAGATAGATAAATACAGATAGGTAGGTAGGTAGATAGATAGATACAGATAGGTACGTAGGTAGATAGATAGATACAGATAGGTAGGTAGGTAGATAGATAGATAGAGATAGGTAGGTAGGTAGGTAGATAGATAGAGATAGGTAGGTAGGTAGATTGATAGATACAGATAGGTAGGTAGGTAGATAGATAGATACAGATAGGTAGGTAGGTAGATAGATAGATACAGATAGGTAGGTAGGTAGATAGATAGATACAGATAGGTAGGTAGATAGATAGATACAGATAGGTAGGTAGGTAGATAGATAGATACAGATAGGTAGGTAGGTAGATAGATAGATACAGAGAGGTAGGTAGGTAGATAGATAGATACAGATAGGTAGGTAGGGAGATAGATAGATAGAGATAGGTAGGTAGGTAGGTAGATAGATAGAGATAGGTAGGTAGGTAGGTAGGTAGATAGATAGATAGAGATAGGTAGGTAGGTAGATAGATAGATACAGATAGGTAGGTAGGTAGATAGATAGAGATAGGTAGGTAGGTAGATAGATAGATAGAGATAGGTAGGTAGGTAGATTGATAGATAAAGATAGGTAGGTAGGTAGATTGATAGAGACAGATAGGTAGGTAGGTAGATAGATAGATACAGATAGGTAGGTAGGTAGATAGATAAATACAGATAGGTAGGAAGGTAGATAGATAAATACAGATAGGTAGGTAGGTAGATAGATAGATAGATAGATAGATAGATAGATAGATAGATAGATAGATAGATAGATAGATAGATAGATAGATAGATAGATAGATAGATAGAGATAGGTAGGTAGGTAGATTGATAGATACAGATAGGTAGATAGGTAGATAGATAGATAGAGATAGGTAGGTAGGTAGATAGATAAATACAGATAGGTAGGTAAGTAGGTAGGTAGATAGATAGAGATAGGTAGGTAGGTAGATAGATAGATACAGATAGGTAGGTAGATAGATAGATAGATAGATAGATAGATAGATAGATAGATAGATAGATAGATAGATAGAGATAGGTAGGTAGGTAGATTGATAGATACAGATAGGTAGGTAGGTAGATAGATAGATAGAGATAGGTAGGTATATAGATTGATAGATAGAGAAAGGTAGGTAGGTAGATTGATAGATACAGATAGGTAGGTAGGTAGATAGATAGATAGATACAGATAGGTAGGTAGGTAGATAGATAGATAGAGATAGGTAGGTAGGTAGATTGATAGATACAGATAGGTAGGTAGGTAGATAGATAGATAGATAGAGATAGGTAGGTAGGTAGATTGAAAGATACAGATTGGTAGGTAGGTAGATAGATAGATACAGATAGGTAGGTAGGTAGATTGATAGATACAGATAAGTAGGTAGGTAGATAGATAGATACAGATAGGTAGGTAGTTAGATTGATAGATAGAGATAGGTAGGTAGGTAGATTGATTGATACAGATAGGTAGGTACCTAGATAGATAGATACAGATAGGTAGGTAGGTAGATAGATAGATACAGTTATGTAGGTAGGTAGGTAGATAGATAGATACAGATAGGTAGGTAGGTACGTAGATAGATAGATTCAGATAGGTAGGTAGGTAGATAGATAGATAGAGATAGGTAGGTAGGTAGATAGATAAATACAGATAGGTAGGTAGATAGATAGATAGATACATATAGGTACGTAGGTAGATAGATAGATACAGATTGGTAGGTAGGTAGATAGATAGATAGAGATAGGTAGGTAGGTAGATAGATAGAGATAGGTAGGTAGGTAGATTGATAGATACAGATAGGTAGGTAGGTAGATAGATAGATACAGATAGGTAGGTAGGTAGATAGATAGATACAGTTATGTAGGTAGGTAGGTAGATAGATAGATAGAGATAGGTAGGTAGGTAGATAGATAGATACAGATAGGTAGGTAGGTAGATAGATAGATACAGATAGGTAGGTAGGTAGATAGATAGATAGAGATAGGTAGGTAGGTAGGTAGAAAGATAGAGATAGGTAGGTAGGTAGGTAGATAGATAGATACAGATAGGTACGTAGGTAGATAGATAGATACAGATAGGTAGGTAGGTAGATAGATAGATACAGATAGGTACGTAGGTAGATAAATAGATACAGATAGGTAGGTTGGTAGATAGATAGATACAGATTGGTAGGTAGGTAGGTAGATAGATAGAGATTGGTAGGTAGGTAGATTGATAGATACAGATAGGTAGGTAGGTAGATAGATAGATACAGAAGATAGGTAGGTAGATAGACAGATAGAGATAGGTAGGTAGGTAGATTGATAGATACAGATAGGTAGGTAGGTACGTTGATAGATAGATACAGATAGGTAGGTAGGTAGATAGATAGATAGAGATAGGTAGGTAGGTAGATAGATAAATACAGATAGGTAGGTAGGTAGATAGATAAATACAGATAGGTAGGTAGGTAGATAGATAGATACAGATAGGTACGTAGGTAGATAGATAGATACAGATAGGTAGGTAGGTAGATAGATAGATACAGATAGGTAGGTAGGTAGATAGATAGATACAGATAGGTAGGTAGGTAGATAGATAGATAGAGATAGGTAGGTAGATAGATAGATACAGATAGGTAGGTAGGTAGATAGATAGATACAGATAGGTAGGTAGTTAGATAGATAGATACAGAGAGGTAGGTAGGTAGATAGATAGATACAGATAGGTAGGTAGGTAGATAGATAGATAGAGATAGGTAGGTAGGTAGGTAGATAGATAGAGATAGGTAGGTAGGTAGGTAGGTAGGTAGATAGATAGATAGAGATAGGTAGGTAGGTAGATAGATAGATACAGATAGGTAGGTAGGTAGATAGATAGAGATAGGTAGGTAGGTAGATAGATAGATAGAGATAGGTAGGTAGGTAGATTGATAGATAAAGATAGGTAGGTAGGTAGATTGATTAAGACAGATAGGTAGGTAGGTAGATAGATAGATACAGATAGGTAGGTAGGTAGATAGATAAATACAGATAGGTAGGAAGGTAGATAGATAAATACAGATAGGTAGGTAGGTAGATAGATAGATAGATAGAGATAGGTAGGTAGGTAGATTGATAGATACAGATAGGTAGATAGGTAGATAGATAGATAGAGATAGGTAGGTAGGTAGATAGATAAATACAGATAGGTAGATAGGTAGGTAGGTAGATAGATAGAGATAGGTAGGTAGGTAGATAGATAGATACAGATAGGTAGGTAGGTAGATAGATAGATAGAGATAGGTAGGTAGGTAGGTAGAAAGATAGAGATAGGTAGGTAGGTAGGTAGATAGATAGATACAGATAGGTACGTAGGTAGATAGATAGATACAGATAGGTAGGTAGGTAGATAGATAGATACAGATAGGTACGTAGGTAGATAAATAGATACAGATAGGTAGGTTGGTAGATAGATAGATACAGATTGGTAGGTAGGTAGGTAGATAGATAGAGATTGGTAGGTAGGTAGATTGATAGATACAGATAGGTAGGTAGGTAGATAGATAGATACAGAAGATAGGTAGGTAGATAGACAGATAGAGATAGGTAGGTAGGTAGATTGATAGATACAGATAGGTAGGTAGGTACGTTGATAGATAGATACAGATAGGTAGGTAGGTAGATAGATAGATAGAGATAGGTAGGTAGGTAGATAGATAAATACAGATAGGTAGGTAGGTAGATAGATAAATACAGATAGGTAGGTAGGTAGATAGATAGATACAGATAGGTACGTAGGTAGATAGATAGATACAGATAGGTAGGTAGGTAGATAGATAGATACAGATAGGTAGGTAGGTAGATAGATAGATACAGATAGGTAGGTAGGTAGATAGATAGATAGAGATAGGTAGGTAGATAGATAGATACAGATAGGTAGGTAGGTAGATAGATAGATACAGATAGGTAGGTAGTTAGATAGATAGATACAGAGAGGTAGGTAGGTAGATAGATAGATACAGATAGGTAGGTAGGTAGATAGATAGATAGAGATAGGTAGGTAGGTAGGTAGATAGATAGAGATAGGTAGGTAGGTAGGTAGGTAGGTAGATAGATAGATAGAGATAGGTAGGTAGGTAGATAGATAGATACAGATAGGTAGGTAGGTAGATAGATAGAGATAGGTAGGTAGGTAGATAGATAGATAGAGATAGGTAGGTAGGTAGATTGATAGATAAAGATAGGTAGGTAGGTAGATTGATTAAGACAGATAGGTAGGTAGGTAGATAGATATATACAGATAGGTAGGTAGGTAGATAGATAAATACAGATAGGTAGGAAGGTAGATAGATAAATACAGATAGGTAGGTAGGTAGATAGATAGATAGATAGAGATAGGTAGGTAGGTAGATTGATAGATACAGATAGGTAGATAGGTAGATAGATAGATAGAGATAGGTAGGTAGGTAGATAGATAAATACAGATAGGTAGATAGGTAGGTAGGTAGATAGATAGAGATAGGTAGGTAGGTAGATAGATAGAGATAGGTAGGTAGATAGATTGATAGATACAGATAGGTTGCTAGGTAGAGTGATAGATACAGACAGGTAGGTAGGTAGATAGATAGATACAGATAGGTAGGTAGATAGATAGATAGATAGATAGATAGATAGATAGATAGATAGATAGATAGATAGATAGATAGATAGATAGAGATAGGTAGGTAGGTAGATTGATAGATACAGATAGGTAGGTAGGTAGATAGATAGATAGAGATAGGTAGGTATTTAGATTGATAGATAGAGAAAGGTAGGTAGGTAGATTGATAGATACAGATAGGTAGGTAGGTAGATAGATAAATACAGATAGGTAGTTAGGTAGATTGATAGATAGAGATAGGTAGGTAGGTAGATTGATAGATACAGATAGGTAGGTAGGTAGATAGATAGATACAGATAGGTAGGTAGGTAGATAGATAGATACAGATAGGTAGGTAGGTAGGTAGATAGATACAGTTATGTAGGTAGGTAGGTAGATAGATAGATACAGATAGGTAGGTAGGTAGATAGATAGATACAGATAGGTAGGTAGGTAGATAGATAGATTGAGATAGGTAGGTAGATAGATAGATACAGATAGGTAGGTAGGTAGATAGATAGAAACAGATAGGTAGGTAGGTAGATAGATAGATAGAGATAGGTAGGTAGGTAGATAGATAGATACAGATAGGTAGGTAGGTAGATAGATAAATACAGATAGGTAGGTAAGTAGGTAGATAGATAGAGATAGGTAGGTAGATAGATAGATAGATAGATAGATAGAGATAGGTAGGTAGGTAGATTGATAGATAGAGATAGGTCGGTAGGTAGATAGATAGATAGAGATAGGTAGGTAGGTAGATTGATAGATAGAGATAGGTAGGTAGGTAGATTGATAGATACAGATAGGTAGGTAGGTAGGTAGATAGATAGAGATAGGTAGGTAGGTAGATAGATAGATAGAGATAGGTAGGTAGGTAGATTGATAGATAAAGATAGGTAGGTAAGTAGATTGATTAAGACAGATAGGTAGGTAGGTAGATAGATAGATACAGATAGGTAGGTAGGTAGATAGATAAATACAGATAGGTAGGAAGGTAGATAGATAAATACAGATAGGTAGGTAGGTAGATAGATAGATAGATAGAGATAGGTAGGTAGGTAGATTGATAGATACAGATAGGTAGATAGGTAGATAGATAGATAGAGATAGGTAGGTAGGTAGATAGATAAATACAGATAGGTAGATAGGTAGGTAGGTAGATAGATAGAGATAGGTAGGTAGGTAGATAGATAGAGATAGGTAGGTAGATAGATTGATAGATACAGATAGGTTGCTAGGTAGAGTGATAGATACAGACAGGTAGGTAGGTAGATAGATAGATACAGATAGGTAGGTAGATAGATAGATAGATAGATAGATAGATAGATAGATAGATAGATAGATAGATAGATAGATAGATAGATAGATAGAGATAGGTAGGTAGGTAGATTGATAGATACAGATAGGTAGGTAGGTAGATAGATAGATAGAGATAGGTAGGTATTTAGATTGATAGATAGAGAAAGGTAGGTAGGTAGATTGATAGATACAGATAGGTAGGTAGGTAGATAGATAAATACAGATAGGTAGGTAGGTAGATTGATAGATAGAGATAGGTAGGTAGGTAGATTGATAGATACAGATAGGTAGGTATGTAGATAGATAGATACAGATAGGTAGGTAGGTAGATAGATAGATACAGATAGGTAGGTAGGTAGGTAGATAGATACAGTTATGTAGGTAGGTAGGTAGATAGATAGATACAGATAGGTAGGTAGGTAGATAGATAGATACAGATAGGTAGGTAGGTAGATAGATAGATTGAGATAAATAGGTAGATAGATAGATACAGATAGGTAGGTAGGTAGATAGATAGAAACAGATAGGTAGGTAGGTAGATAGATAGATAGAGATAGGTAGGTAGGTAGATAGATAGATACAGATAGGTAGGTAGGTAGATAGATAAATACAGATAGGTAGGTAAGTAGGTAGATAGATAGAGATAGGTAGGTAGATAGATAGATAGATAGATAGATAGAGATAGGTAGGTAGGTAGATTGATAGATAGAGATAGGTCGGTAGGTAGATAGATAGATAGAGATAGGTAGGTAGGTAGATTGATAGATAGAGATAGGTAGGTAGGTAGATTGATAGATACAGATAGGTAGGTAGGTAGATAGATAGATACAGATAGGTAGGTAGGTAGATAGATAGATAAGGTTAGGTAGGTAGGTAGGTAGATAGATAGACACAGATAGGTAGGTAGGTAGGTAGATAGATAGATACAGATAGGTAGGTAGGTAGATAGATAAAGATAGGTAGGTAGGTAGATAGATAGCTACAGATAGGTAGTTAGGTAGATAGATAGATACAGATAGGTACGTAGGTAGATAGATAGATACAGATAGGTAGGTGGGTAGATAGATAGATAGAGATAGGTAGGTAGGTAGGTAGATAGATAGAGATAGGTAGGTAGGTAGATAGATAGATAGATAGAGATAGGTAGGTAGGTAGATAGATAGATAGAGATAGATAGGTAGGTAGATTGATAGAGACAGATAGGTAGGTAGGTAGATAGATAGAGATAGGTAGGTAGGTAGATTGATAGATACAGATAGGTAGGTAGGTAGGTAGATAGATAGATACAGATAGGTAGGTAGGTAGATAGATAGATACAGATAGGTAGGTAGGTAGATAGATAGATACAGATATGTAGGTAGGTAGATAGATAGATAGAGATAGGTAGGTAGGTAGGTAGATATTTAGAGATTGGTAGGTAGGTAGATAGATAGATAGAGATAGTTAGGTAGGTAGATTGATAGATAGAGATAGGTAGGTAGGTAGATTGATAGATACAGATAGGTAGGTAGGTAGATAGATAGATACAGATAGGTAGGTAGGTAGATAGATAGATACAGATAGGTAGGTAGGTAGATAGATAGATACAGTTATGTAGGTAGGTACAGATAGGTAGGTAGGTAGATAGATAGATAGAGATAGGTAGGTAGGTAGATTGATAGATACAGATAGGTAGGTAGGTAGGTAGATAGATAGAGATAGGTAGGTAGGTAGATAGATAAATACAGATAGGTAGGTAGGTAGGTAGATAGAGGTAGGTAGGTAGGTAGGTAGATAGATAGAGATAGGTAGGTAGGTAGATTGATAGATACAGATAGGTAGGTAGGTAGATAGATAGATACAGATAGATAGGTAGGTAGATAGACAGATAGAGATAGGTAGGTAGGTAGATTGATAGATACAGATAGGTAGGTAGGTACGTTGATAGATAGATACAGATAGGTAGGTAGGTAGATAGATAGATAGAGATAGGTAGGTAGGTAGATAGATAAATACAGATAGGTAGGTAGGTAGATAGATAGATAAATACAGATAGGTAGGTAGGTAGATAGATAGATACAGATAGGTACGTAGGTAGATAGATAGATACAGATAGGTAGGTAGGTAGATAGATAGATAGAGATAGGTAGGTAGGTAGGTAGATAGATAGAGATAGGTAGGTAGGTAGATTGATAGATACAGATAGGTAGGTAGGTAGATAGATAGATACAGATAGGTAGGTAGGTAGATAGATAGATACAGATAGGTAGGTAGGTAGATAGATAGATACAGATAGGTAGGTAGATAGATAGATACAGATAGGTAGGTAGGTAGATAGATAGATACAGATAGGTAGGTAGGTAGATAGATAGATACAGAGAGGTAGGTAGGTAGATAGATAGATACAGATAGGTAGGTAGGTAGATAGATAGAAACAGATAGGTAGGTAGGTAGATAGATAGATAGAGATAGGTAGGTAGGTAGATAGATAGATACAGATAGGTAGGTAGGTAGATAGATAAATACAGATAGGTAGGTAAGTAGGTAGATAGATAGAGATAGGTAGGTAGATAGATAGATAGATAGATAGATAGAGATAGGTAGGTAGGTAGATTGATAGATAGAGATAGGTCGGTAGGTAGATAGATAGATAGAGATAGGTAGGTAGGTAGATTGATAGATAGAGATAGGTAGGTAGGTAGATTGATAGATACAGATAGGTAGGTAGGTAGGTAGATAGATAGAGATAGGTAGGTAGGTAGATAGATAGATAGAGATAGGTAGGTAGGTAGATTGATAGATAAAGATAGGTAGGTAGGTAGATTGATTAAGACAGATAGGTAGGTAGGTAGATAGATAGATACAGATAGGTAGGTAGGTAGATAGATAAATACAGATAGGTAGGAAGGTAGATAGATAAATACAGATAGGTAGGTAGGTAGATAGATAGATAGATAGAGATAGGTAGGTAGGTAGATTGATAGATACAGATAGGTAGATAGGTAGATAGATAGATAGAGATAGGTAGGTAGGTAGATAGATAAATACAGATAGGTAGATAGGTAGGTAGGTAGATAGATAGAGATAGGTAGGTAGGTAGATAGATAGAGATAGGTAGGTAGATAGATTGATAGATACAGATAGGTTGCTAGGTAGAGTGATAGATACAGACAGGTAGGTAGGTAGATAGATAGATACAGATAGGTAGGTAGATAGATAGATAGATAGATAGATAGATAGATAGATAGATAGATAGATAGATAGATAGATAGATAGATAGATAGAGATAGGTAGGTAGGTAGATTGATAGATACAGATAGGTAGGTAGGTAGATAGATAGATAGAGATAGGTAGGTATTTAGATTGATAGATAGAGAAAGGTAGGTAGGTAGATTGATAGATACAGATAGGTAGGTAGGTAGATAGATAAATACAGATAGGTAGGTAGGTAGATTGATAGATAGAGATAGGTAGGTAGGTAGATTGATAGATACAGATAGGTAGGTATGTAGATAGATAGATACAGATAGGTAGGTAGGTAGATAGATAGATACAGATAGGTAGGTAGGTAGGTAGATAGATACAGTTATGTAGGTAGGTAGGTAGATAGATAGATACAGATAGGTAGGTAGGTAGATAGATAGATACAGATAGGTAGGTAGGTAGATAGATAGATTGAGATAAATAGGTAGATAGATAGATACAGATAGGTAGGTAGGTAGATAGATAGAAACAGATAGGTAGGTAGGTAGATAGATAGATAGAGATAGGTAGGTAGGTAGATAGATAGATACAGATAGGTAGGTAGGTAGATAGATAAATACAGATAGGTAGGTAAGTAGGTAGATAGATAGAGATAGGTAGGTAGATAGATAGATAGATAGATAGATAGAGATAGGTAGGTAGGTAGATTGATAGATAGAGATAGGTCGGTAGGTAGATAGATAGATAGAGATAGGTAGGTAGGTAGATTGATAGATAGAGATAGGTAGGTAGGTAGATTGATAGATACAGATAGGTAGGTAGGTAGATAGATAGATACAGATAGGTAGGTAGGTAGATAGATAGATAAGGTTAGGTAGGTAGGTAGGTAGATAGATAGACACAGATAGGTAGGTAGGTAGGTAGATAGATAGATACAGATAGGTAGGTAGGTAGATAGATAAAGATAGGTAGGTAGGTAGATAGATAGCTACAGATAGGTAGTTAGGTAGATAGATAGATACAGATAGGTACGTAGGTAGATAGATAGATACAGATAGGTAGGTGGGTAGATAGATAGATAGAGATAGGTAGGTAGGTAGGTAGATAGATAGAGATAGGTAGGTAGGTAGATAGATAGATAGATAGAGATAGGTAGGTAGGTAGATAGATAGATAGAGATAGATAGGTAGGTAGATTGATAGAGACAGATAGGTAGGTAGGTAGATAGATAGAGATAGGTAGGTAGGTAGATTGATAGATACAGATAGGTAGGTAGGTAGGTAGATAGATATACAGATAGGTAGGTAGGTAGATAGATAGATACAGATAGGTAGGTAGGTAGATAGATAGATACAGATATGTAGGTAGGTAGATAGATAGATAGAGATAGGTAGGTAGGTAGGTAGATATTTAGAGATTGGTAGGTAGGTAGATAGATAGATAGAGATAGTTAGGTAGGTAGATTGATAGATAGAGATAGGTAGGTAGGTAGATTGATAGATACAGATAGGTAGGTAGGTAGATAGATAGATACAGATAGGTAGGTAGGTAGATAGATAGATACAGATAGGTAGGTAGGTAGATAGATAGATACAGTTATGTAGGTAGGTACAGATAGGTAGGTAGGTAGATAGATAGATAGAGATAGGTAGGTAGGTAGATTGATAGATACAGATAGGTAGGTAGGTAGGTAGATAGATAGAGATAGGTAGGTAGGTAGATAGATAAATACAGATAGGTAGGTAGGTAGGTAGATAGAGGTAGGTAGGTAGGTAGGTAGATAGATAGAGATAGGTAGGTAGGTAGATTGATAGATACAGATAGGTAGGTAGGTAGATAGATAGATACAGATAGATAGGTAGGTAGATAGACAGATAGAGATAGGTAGGTAGGTAGATTGATAGATACAGATAGGTAGGTAGGTACGTTGATAGATAGATACAGATAGGTAGGTAGGTAGATAGATAGATAGAGATAGGTAGGTAGGTAGATAGATAAATACAGATAGGTAGGTAGGTAGATAGATAGATAAATACAGATAGGTAGGTAGGTAGATAGATAGATACAGATAGGTACGTAGGTAGATAGATAGATACAGATAGGTAGGTAGGTAGATAGATAGATAGAGATAGGTAGGTAGGTAGGTAGATAGATAGAGATAGGTAGGTAGGTAGATTGATAGATACAGATAGGTAGGTAGGTAGATAGATAGATACAGATAGGTAGGTAGGTAGATAGATAGATACAGATAGGTAGGTAGGTAGATAGATAGATACAGATAGGTAGGTAGATAGATAGATACAGATAGGTAGGTAGGTAGATAGATAGATACAGATAGGTAGGTAGGTAGATAGATAGATACAGAGAGGTAGGTAGGTAGATAGATAGATACAGATAGGTAGGTAGGTAGATAGATAGATAGAGATAGGTAGGTAGGTAGGTAGATAGATAGAGATAGGTAGGTAGGTAGATAGATAAATACAGATAGGTAGGAAGGTAGATAGATAAATACAGATAGGTAGGTAGATAGATAGATAGATAGATAGAGATAGGTAGGTAGGTAGATAGATAGATACAGATAGGTAGGTAGGTAGATAGATAGAGATAGGTAGGTAGGTAGATAGATAGATAGAGATAGGTAGGTAGGTAGATTGATAGATAAAGATAGGTAGGTAGGTAGATTGATAGAGACAGATAGGTAGGTAGGTAGATAGATAGATACAGATAGGTAGGTAGGTAGATAGATAAATACAGATAGGTAGGAAGGTAGATAGATAAATACAGATAGGTAGGTAGGTAGATAGATAGATAGATAGATAGATAGATAGATAGATAGATAGATAGATAGATAGATAGATAGATAGAGATAGGTAGGTAAGTAGATTGATAGATACAGATAGGTAGATAGGTAGATAGATAGATAGAGATAGGTAGGTAGGTAGATAGATAAATACAGATAGGTAGGTAGGTAGGTAGGTAGATAGATAGAGATAGGTAGGTAGGTAGATAGATAGATACAGATAGGTAGGTAGATAGATAGATAGATAGATAGATAGATAGATAGATAGATAGATAGATAGATAGAGATAGGTAGGTAGGTAGATTGATAGATACAGATAGGTAGGTAGGTAGATAGATAGATAGAGATAGGTAGGTATATAGATTGATAGATAGAGAAAGGTAGGTAGGTAGATTGATAGATACAGATAGGTAGGTAGGTAGATAGATAGATAGATACAGATAGGTAGGTAGTTAGATAGATAGATAGATAGAGATAGGTAGGTAGGTAGATTGATAGATACAGATAGGTAGGTAGGTAGATAGATAGATAGATAGAGATAGGTAGGTAGGTAGATTGAAAGATACAGATTGGTAGGTAGGTAGATAGATAGATACAGATAGGTAGGTAGGTAGATTGATAGATACAGATAAGTAGGTAGGTAGATAGATAGATACAGATAGGTAGGTAGTTAGATTGATAGATAGAGATAGGTAGGTAGGTAGATTGATTGATACAGATAGGTAGGTACCTAGATAGATAGATACAGATAGGTAGGTAGGTAGATAGATAGATACAGTTATGTAGGTAGGTAGGTAGATAGATAGATACAGATAGGTAGGTATGTACGTAGATAGATAGATTCAGATAGGTAGGTAGGTAGATAGATAGATAGACATAGGTAGGTAGGTAGATAGATAAATACAGATAGGTAGGTAGATAGATAGATAGATACAGATAGGTACGTAGGTAGATAGATAGATACAGATTGGTAGGTAGGTAGATAGATAGATAGAGATAGGTAGGTAGGTAGATAGATAGAGATAGGTAGGTAGGTAGATTGATAGATACAGATAGGTAGGTAGGTAGATAGATAGATACAGATAGGTAGGTAGGTAGATAGATAGATACAGTTATGTAGGTAGGTAGGTAGATAGATAGATAGAGATAGGTAGGTAGGTAGATAGATAGATACAGATAGGTAGGTAGGTAGATAGATAGATAGAGATAGGTAGGTAGGTAGATAGATAGATACAGATAGGTAGGTAGGTAGATAGATAGATACAGATAGGTAGGTAGGTAGATAGATAGATAGAGATAGGTAGGTAGGTAGGTAGAAAGATAGAGATAGGTAGGTAGGTAGGTAGATAGATAGATACAGATAGGTACGTAGGTAGATAGATAGATACAGATAGGTAGGTAGGTAGATAGATAGATACAGATAGGTACGTAGGTAGATAAATAGATACAGATAGGTAGGTTGGTAGATAGATAGATACAGATTGGTAGGTAGGTAGGTAGATAGATAGAGATTGGTAGGTAGGTAGATTGATAGATACAGATAGGTAGGTAGGTAGATAGATAGATACAGAAGATAGGTAGGTAGATAGACAGAAAGAGATAGGTAGGTAGGTAGATTGATAGATACAGATAGGTAGGTAGGTACGTTGATAGATAGATACAGATAGGTAGGTAGGTAGATAGATAGATAGAGATAGGTAGGTAGGTAGATAGATAAATACAGATAGGTAGGTAGGTAGATAGATAAATAGAGATAGGTAGGTAGGTAGATAGATAGATACAGATAGGTACGTAGGTAGATAGATAGATACAGATAGGTAGGTAGGTAGATAGATAGATACAGATAGTTATGTAGGTAGATAGATAGATACAGATAGGTAGGTAGGTAGATAGATAGATACAGATAGGTAGGTAGATAGATAGATACAGATAGGTAGGTAGGTAGATAGATAGATACAGATAGGTAGGTAGTTAGATAGATAGATACAGAGAGGTAGGTAGGTAGATAGATAGATACAGATAGGTAGGTAGGTAGATAGATAGATAGAGATAGGTAGGTAGGTAGGTAGATAGATAGAGATAGGTAGGTAGGTAGGTAGGTAGGTAGATAGATAGATAGAGATAGGTAGGTAGGTAGATAGATAGATACAGATAGGTAGGTAGGTAGATAGATAGAGATAGGTAGGTAGGTAGATAGATAGATAGAGTTAGGTAGGTAGGTAGATTGATAGATAAAGATAGGTAGGTAGGTAGATTGATAAAGACAGATAGGTAGGTAGGTAGATAGATAGATACAGATAGGTAGGTAGGTAGATAGATAAATACAGATAGGTAGGAAGGTAGATAGATAAATACAGATAGGTAGGTAGGTAGATAGATAGATAGATAGATAGAGATAGGTAGGTAGGTAGATTGATAGATACAGATAGGTAGATAGGTAGATAGATAGATAGAGATAGGTAGGTAGGTAGATAGATAAATACAGATAGGTAGGTAGGTAGGTAGGTAGATAGATAGAGATAGGTAGGTAGGTAGATAGATAGAGATAGGTAGGTAGATAGATTGATAGATACAGATAGGTTGCTAGGTAGAGTGATAGATACAGATAGGTAGGTAGGTAGATAGATAGATACAGATAGGTAGGTAGATAGATAGATAGATAGATAGATAGATAGATAGATAGATAGATAGATAGATAGATAGATAGATAGATAGATAGATAGAGATAGGTAGGTAGGTAGATTGATAGATACAGATAGGTAGGTAGGTAGATAGATAGATAGAGATAGGTAGGTATTTAGATTGATAGATAGAGAAAGGTAGGTAGGTAGATTGATAGATACAGATAGGTAGGTAGTTAGATAGATAGATAGAGATAGGTAGGTAGGTAGATTGATAGATACACATAGGTAGGTAGGTAGATAGATAGATAGAGATAGGTAGGTAGGTAGATTGAAAGATACAGATTGGTAGGTAGGTAGATAGATAGATACAGATAGGTAGGTAGGTAGATTGATAGATACAGATAAGTAGGTAGGTAGATAGATAGATACAGATAGGTAGGTAGTTAGATTGATAGATAGAGATAGGTAGGTAGGTAGATTGATAGATACAGATAGGTAGGTAGCTAGATAGATAGATACAGATAGGTAGGTAGATAGATAGATAGATACAGTTATGTAGGTAGGTAGGTAGATAGATAGATACAGATAGGTAGGTAGGTACGTAGATAGATAGATTCAGATAGGTAGGTAGGTAGATAGATAGATAGAGATAGGTAGGTAGGTAGATAGATAAATACAGATAGGTAGGTAGATAGATAGATAGATACAGATAGGTACGTAGGTAGATAGATAGATACAGATAGGTAGGTAGGTAGATAGATAGATAGAGATAGGTAGGTAGGTAGATAGATAGAGATAGGTAGGTAGGTAGATTGATAGATACAGATAGGTAGGTAGGTAGATGGATAGATACAGATAGGTAGGTAGGTAGATAGATAGATACAGTTATGTAGGTAGGTAGGTAGATAGATAGATAGAGATAGGTAGGTAGGTAGATAGATAGATACAGATAGGTAGGTAGGTAGATAGATAGATACAGATAGGTAGGTAGGTAGATAGATAGATACAGATAGGTAGGTATGTAGATAGATAGATAGAGATAGGTAGGTAGGTAGGTAGATAGATAGAGATAGGTAGGTAGGTAGGTAGATAGATAGAATCAGATAGGTACGTAGGTAGATAGATAGATACAGATAGGTAGGTAGGTAGATAGATAGATACAGATAGGTACGTAGGTAGATAAATAGATACAGATAGGTAGGTAGGTAGATAGATAGATACAGATTGGTAGGTAGGTAGGTAGATAGATAGAGATAGGTAGGTAGGTAGATAGATAGATAGAGATAGGTAGGTAGGTAGATAGATAGATACAGATAGGTAGGTAGGTAGATAGATAGATACAGTTATGTAGGTAGGTAGGTAGATAGATAGATACAGATTGGTAGGTAGGTAGGTAGATAGATACAGATAGGTAGGTAGGTAGATAGATAAATACAGATAGGTAGGTAGGTAGATAGATAGATACAGATAGGTAGGTAGGTAGATAGATAGATAGATACAGATAGGTAGGTAGGTAGATAGATAGATAGAGATAGGTAGGTAGGTAGATAGATAGAGATAGGTAGGTAGGTAGGTAGGTAGATAGATAGATAGAGATAGGTAGGTAGGTAGATAGATAGATACAGATAGGTAGGTAGGTAGATAGATAGATAAAGATAGGTAGGTAGGTAGATAGATACAGGTAGGTAGGTAGGTAGGTAGATAGATAGAGATAGGTAGGTAGGTAGATAGATAGATAGAGATAGGTAGGTAGGTAGATAGATAGATACAGATAGGTAGGTAGGTAGATAGATAGATAGAGATAGGTAGGTAGGTAGGTAGATAGATAGAGATAGGTAGGTAGGTAGATAGATAGATAGATAGATAGAGATAGGTAGGTAGGTAGATTGATAGATACAGAAAGGTAGGTAGGTAGATAGATAGATACAGATAGGTAGGTAGGTAGATAGATAGATACAGATATGTAGGTAGGTAGATAGATAGATAGAGATAGGTAGGTAGGTAGGTAGGTAGATAGATAGATACAGATGTAGGTAGGTAGGTAAATAGATAGATACAGATAGGTAGGTAGGTACGTAGATAGATAGATACAGATAGGTAGGTAGGTAGATAGATAGATAGAGATAGGTAGGTAGTTAGATAGATAAATACAGATAGGTAGGTAGGTAGATAGATAGATACAGATAGGTACGTAGGTAGATAGATAGATACAGATAGGTAGGTAGGTAGATAGATAGATAGAGTTAGGTAGGTAGGTCGGTAGGTAGATAGATAGAGATAGGTAGGTAGGTAGACTGATAGATACAGATAGGTAGGTAGGTAGATAGATAGATACAGATAGGTAGGTAGGTAGGTAGATAGATAGATACATTTATTTAGGTAGGTAGGTAGATAGATAGATACAGATAGGTAGGTAGGTAGATAGATAGATAGAGATAGATATGTAGGTAGATAGATAGATACAGATAGGTAGGTAGGTAGATAGATAGATAGAGATAGATAGGTAGGTAGACAGATAGATACAGATAGGTAGGTAGGTAGATAGATAGAGATAAGTAGGTAGGTAGATTGATAGATACAGATAGGTAGGTAGGTAGATAGATAGATACAGATAGGTAGGTAGGTAGATAGATAGATACAGATAGGTAGGTAGGTACGTAGATAGATAGATACAGATAGGTAGGTAGGTAGATAGATAGATAGAGATAGGTAGGTAGGTAGATAAATAAATACAGATAGGTAGGTAGGTAGATAGATAGATACAGATAGGTAGGTAGGTCGATAGATAAATACAGATAGGTAGGTAGATAGATAGATAGATAGAGATAGGTAGGTAGGTAGATAGATAGATAGAGATAGGTAGGTAGGTAGGTAGATAGATAGAGATATGTAGGTAGGTAGATAGATAGATAGATAGAGATAGGTAGGTAGGTAGATTGATAGATACAGATAGGTAGGTAGGTAGATTGATAGAGACAGATAGGTAGGTAGGTAGATAGATAGATACAGATAGGTAGGTAGGTAGATAGATAAACACAGATAGGTAGGTAGTTAGATTGATAAATACAGATAGGTAGGTAGATAGATAGATAGATAGAGATAGGTAGGTATATTGATAGATACAGATAGGTAGGTAGGTAGATAGATAGATACAGATAGGTAGGTAGGTAGATTGATAGATAGAGATAGGTAGGTAGGTAGATAGATAGATAGAGATAGGTAGGTAGGTAGGTAGATAGATAGAGATATGTAGTTTTGTAGATAGATAGATAGAGATAGATAGGTAGGTAGATTGATAGAGACAGATAGGTAGGTAGGTAGATAGATAGAGATAGGTAGGTAGGTAGATTGATAGATACAGATAGGTAGGTAGGTAGATAGATAGATACAGATAGGTAGGTAGGTAGATAGATAGATACAGATAGGTAAGTAGGTAGATAGATAGATACAGATAGGTAGGTAGGTAGATAGATAGTGACAGATAGGTACGTAGGTAGATAGATAGATACAGATAGGTAGGTAGGTAGATAGATAGATAGAGATAGGTAGGTAGGTAGGTAGATAGATAGAGATAGGTAGGTAGGTAGATTGATAGATACAGATAGGTAGGTAGGTAGATAGATAGATACAGATAGGTAGGTAGGTAGATAGATAGATACAGTTATGTAGGTAGGTAGGTAGATAGATAGATACAGATAGGTAGGTAGGTAGATAGATAGATAGAGATAGGTAGGTAGGTAGATAGATAGATACAGATAGGTAGGTTGGTAGATAGATAGATACAGATAGGTAGGTAGATAGATAGATAGATACAGATAGGTAGGTATGTAGATAGATAGATAGAGATAGGTAGGTAGGTAGGTAGATAGATAGAGATAGGTAGGTAGGTAGGTAGGTAGATAGATAGATAGAGATAGGTAGGTAGGTAGATAGATAGATACAGATAGGTAGGTAGGTAGATAGATAGATACAGATAGGTAGGTAGGTAGATAGATACAGATAGGTAGGTAGGTAGGTAGATAGATAGAGATAGGTAGGTAGGTAGATAGATAGAGATAGGTAGGTAGGTAGATTGATAGATACAGATAGGTAGGTAGGTAGATTGATAGAGACAGATAGGTAGGTAGGTAGATAGATAGATACAGATAGGTAGGTAGGTAGATAGATAAATACAGATAGGTAGGAAGGTAGATAGATAAATACAGATAGGTAGGTAGGTAGATAGATAGATAGATAGATAGATAGAGATAGGTAGGTAGGTAGATTGATAGATACAGATAGGTAGATAGGTAGATAGATAGATAGAGATAGGTAGGTAGGTAGATAGATAAATACAGATAGGTAGGTAGGTACGTTGATAGATAGATACAGATAGGTAGGTAGATAGATAGATAGAGATAGGTAGGTAGGTAGATAGATAAATACAGATAGGTAGGTAGGTAGATAGATAGATACAGATAGGTACGTAGGTAGATAGATAGATACAGATTGGTAGGTAGGTAGATAGATAGATAGAGATAGGTAGGTAGGTAGGTAGATAGATAGAGATAGGTAGGTAGGTAGATTGATAGATACAGATAGGTAGGTAGGTAGATAGATAGATACAGATAGGTAGGTAAGTAGATAGATAGATACAGTTATGTAGGTAGGTAGGTAGATAGATAGATACAGATAGGTAGGTAGGTAGATAGATAGATAGAGATAGGTAGGTAGATAGATAGATACAGATAGGTAGGTAGGTAGATAGATAGATACAGATAGGTAGGTAGGTAGATATATAGATACAGAGAGGTAGGTAGGTAGATAGATAGATACAGATAGGTAGGTAGGTAGATACATAGATAGAGATAGGTAGGTAGGTAGGTAGATAGATAGAGATAGGTAGGTAGGTAGTTAGGTAGATAGATAGATAGAGATAGGTAGGTAGGTAGATAGATAGATACAGATAGGTAGGTAGGTAGATAGATAGAGATAGGTAGGTAGGTAGATAGATAGATAGAGATAGGTAGGTAGGTAGATTGATAGATAAAGATAGGTAGGTAGGTAGATTGATAGAGACAGATAGGTAGGTAGGTAGATAGATAGATACAGATAGGTAGGTAGGTAGATAGATAAATACAGATAGGTAGGAAGGTAGATAGATAAATACAGATAGGTAGGTAGGTAGATAGATAGATAGATAGATAGAGATAGGTAGGTAGGTAGATTGATAGATACAGATAGGTAGATAGGTAGATAGATAGATAGAGATATGTAGGTAGGTAGATAGATAAATACAGATAGGTAGGTAGGTAAATAGATAGAGATAGGTAGGTAGGTAGATAGATAGATAGAGATAGGTAGGTAGATAGATTGATAGATACAGATAGGTTGCTAGGTAGAGTGATAGATACAGATAGGTAGGTAGGTAGATAGATAGATACAGCTAGGTAGGTAGATAGATAGATAGATAGATAGATAGATAGATAGATAGATAGATAGATAGATAGATAGATAGATAGATAGATAGATAGATAGATAGATAGAGATAGGTAGGTAGGTAGATTGATAGATACAGATAGGTAGGTAGGTAGATAGATAGATAGAGATAGGTAGGTATTTAGATTGATAGATAGAGAAAGGTAGGTAGGTAGATTGATAGATACATATAGGTAGGTAGGTAGATAGATAGATAGAGATAGGTAGGTAGGTAGATTGAAAGATACAGATTGGTAGGTAGGTAGATAGATAGATACAGATAGGTAGGTAGGTAGATTGATAGATACAGATAAGTAGGTAGGTAGATAGATAGATACAGATAGGTAGGTAGTTAGATTGATAGATAGAGATAGGTAGGTAGGTAGATTGATAGATACAGATAGGTAGGTAGCTAGATAGATAGATACAGATAGGTAGGTAGGTAGATAGATAGATACAGTTATGTAGGTAGGTAGGTAGATAGATAGATACAGATAGGTAGGTAGGTACGTAGATAGATAGATTCAGATAGGTAGGTAGGTAGATAGATAAATACAGATAGGTAGGTAGATAGATAGATAGATACAGATAGGTACGTAGGTAGATAGATAGATACAGATAGGTAGGTAGGTAGATAGATAGATAGAGATAGGTAGGTAGGTAGATAGATAGAGATAGGTAGGTGGGTAGATTGATAGATACAGATAGGTAGGTAGGTAGATAGATAGATACAGATAGGTAGGTAGGTAGATAGATAGATACAGATAGGTAGGTAGGTAGGTAGATAGAGGTAGGTTTGTAGGTAGGTAGATAGATAGAGATAGGTAGGTAGGTAGATTGATAGATACAGATAGGTACGTAGGTAGATAAATAGATACAGATAGGTAGGTAGGTAGATTGATAGATACAGATAGGTAGGTAGGTACGTTGATAGATAGATACAGATAGGTAGGTAGGTAGATAGATAGATAGAGATAGGTAGGTAGGTAGATAGATAAATACAGATAGGTAGGTAGGTAGATAGATAGATAAATACAGATAGGTAGCTAGGTAGATAGATAGATACAGATAGGTACGTAGGTAGATAGATAGATACAGATAGGTAGGTAGGTAGATAGATAGATAGAGATAGGTAGGTAGGTAGGTAGATAGATAGAGATAGGTAGGTAGGTAGATTGATAGATACAGATAGGTAGGTAGGTAGATAGATAGATACAGATAGGTAGGTAGGTAGATAGATAGATACAGATAGGTAGGTAGGTAGATAGATAGATACAGATAGGTAGGTAGATAGATAGATACAGATAGGTAGGTAGGTAGATAGATAGATACAGATAGGTAGGTAGGTAGATAGATAGATACAGAGAGGTAGGTAGGTAGATAGATAGATACAGATAGGTAGGTAGGTAGATAGATAGATAGAGATAGGTAGGTAGGTAGGTAGATAGATAGAGATAGGTAGGTAGGTAGGTAGGTAGGTAGATAGATAGATAGAGATAGGTAGGTAGGTAGATAGATAGATACAGATAGGTAGGTAGGTAGATAGATAGAGATAGGTAGGTAGGTAGATAGATAGATAGAGATAGGTAGGTAGGTAGATTGATAGATAAAGATAGGTAGGTAGGTAGATTGATAGAGACAGATAGGTAGGTAGGTAGATAGATAGATACAGATAGGTAGGTAGGTAGATAGATAAATACAGATAGGTAGGAAGGTAGATAGATAAATACAGATAGGTAGGTAGGTAGATAGATAGATAGATAGATAGATAGATAGATAGATAGATAGATAGATAGATAGATAGATAGATAGATAGATAGAGATAGGTAGGTAGGTAGATTGATAGATACAGATAGGTAGATAGGTAGATAGATAGATAGAGATAGGTAGGTAGGTAGATAGATAAATACAGATAGGTAGGTAGGTAGGTAGGTAGATAGATAGAGATAGGTAGGTAGGTAGATAGATAGATACAGATAGGTAGGTAGATAGATAGATAGATAGATAGATAGATAGATAGATAGATAGATAGATAGATAGATAGATAGATAGATAGATAGATAGAGATAGGTAGGTAGGTAGATTGATAGATACAGATAGGTAGGTAGGTAGATAGATAGATAGAGATAGGTAGGTATATAGATTGATAGATACAGATAGGTAGGTAGGTAGATAGATAGATAGATACAGATAGGTAGGTAGTTAGATAGATAGATAGATAGAGATAGGTAGGTAGGTAGATTGATAGATACAGATAGGTAGGTAGGTAGATAGATAGATAGATAGAGATAGGTAGGTAGGTAGATTGAAAGATACAGATTGGTAGGTAGGTAGATAGATAGATACAGATAGGTAGGTAGGTAGATTGATAGATACAGATAAGTAGGTAGGTAGATAGATAGATACAGATAGGTAGGTAGTTAGATTGATAGATAGAGATAGGTAGGTAGGTAGATTGATTGATACAGATAGGTAGGTACCTAGATAGATAGATACAGATAGGTAGGTAGGTAGATAGATAGATACAGTTATGTAGGTAGGTAGGTAGATAGATAGATACAGATAGGTAGGTAGGTACGTAGATAGATAGATTCAGATAGGTAGGTAGGTAGATAGATAGATAGAGATAGGTAGGTAGGTAGATAGATAAATACAGATAGGTAGGTAGATAGATAGATAGATACAGATAGGTACGTAGGTAGATAGATAGATACAGATTGGTAGGTAGGTAGATAGATAGATAGAGATAGGTAGGTAGGTAGATAGATAGAGATAGGTAGGTAGGTAGATTGATAGATACAGATAGGTAGGTAGGTAGATAGATAGATACAGATAGGTAGGTAGGTAGATAGATAGATACAGTTATGTAGGTAGGTAGGTAGATAGATAGATAGAGATAGGTAGGTAGGTAGATAGATAGATACAGATAGGTAGGTAGGTAGGTAGATAGATAGAGATAGGTAGGTAGGTAGATAGATAGATACAGATAGGTAGGTAGGTAGATAGATAGATACAGATAGGTAGGTAGGTAGATAGATAGAGATAGGTAGGTAGGTAGGTAGATAGATAGATACAGATAGGTACGTAGGTAGATAGATAGATACAGATAGGTAGGTAGGTAGATAGATAGATACAGATAGGTACGTAGGTAGATAAATAGATACAGATAGGTAGGTTGGTAGATAGATAGATACAGATTGGTAGGTAGGTAGGTAGATAGATAGAGATCGGTAGGTAGGTAGATTGATAGATACAGATAGGTAGGTAGGTAGATAGATACATACAGAAGATAGGTAGGTAGATAGACAGATAGAGATAGGTAGGTAGGTAGATTGATAGATACAGATAGGTAGGTAGGTACGTTGATAGATAGATACAGATAGGTAGGTAGGTAGATAGATAGATAGAGATAGGTAGGTAGGTAGATAGATAAATACAGATAGGTAGGTAGGTAGATAGATAAATACAGATAGGTAGGTAGGTAGATAGATAGATACAGATAGGTACGTAGGTAGATAGATAGATACAGATAGGTAGGTAGGTAGATAGATAGATACAGATAGGTAGGTAGGTAGATAGATAGATACAGATAGGTAGGTAGGTAGATAGATAGATAGAGATAGGTAGGTAGATAGATAGATACAGATAGGTAGGTAGGTAGATAGATAGATACAGATAGGTAGGTAGTTAGATAGATAGATACAGAGAGGTAGGTAGGTAGATAGATAGATACAGATAGGTAGGTAGGTAGATAGATAGATAGAGATAGGTAGGTAGGTAGGTAGATAGATAGAGATAGGTAGGTAGGTAGGTAGGTAGATAGATAGATAGAGATAGGTAGGTAGGTAGATAGATAGATACAGATAGGTAGGTAGGTAGATAGATAGAGATAGGTAGGTAGGTAGATAGATAGATAGAGATAGGTAGGTAGGTAAATTGATAGATAAAGATAGGTAGGTAGGTAGATTGATAGAGACAGATAGGTAGGTAGGTAGATAGATAGATACAGATAGGTAGGTAGGTAGATAGATAAATACAGATAGGTAGGAAGGTAGATAGATAAATACAGATAGGTAGGTAGGTAGATAGATAGATAGATAGAGATAGGTAGGTAGGTAGATTGATAGATACAGATAGGTAGATAGGTAGATAGATAGATAGAGATAGGTAGGTAGGTAGATAGATAAATAAAGATAGGTAGGTAGGTAGGTAGGTAGATAGATAGAGATAGGTAGGTAGGTAGATAGATAGAGATAGGTAGGTAGATAGATTGATAGATACAGATAGGTTGCTAGGTAGAGTGATAGATACAGATAGGTAGGTAGGTAGATAGATAGATACAGATAGGTAGGTAGATAGATAGATAGATAGATAGATAGATAGATAGATAGATAGATAGATAGATAGATAGAGATAGGTAGGTAGGTAGATTGATAGATACAGATAGGTAGGTAGGTAGATAGATAGATAGAGATAGGTAGGTATTTAGATTGATAGATAGAGAAAGGTAGGTAGGTAGATTGATAGATACAGATAGGTAGGTAGTTAGATAGATAGATAGAGATAGGTAGGTAGGTAGATTGATAGATACACATAGGTAGGTAGGTAGATAGATAGATAGAGATAGGTAGGTAGGTAGATTGAAAGATACAGATTGGTAGGTAGGTAGATAGATAGATACAGATAGGTAGGTAGGTAGATTGATAGATACAGATAAGTAGGTAGGTAGATAGATAGATACAGATAGGTAGGTAGTTAGATTGATAGATAGAGATAGGTAGGTAGGTAGATTGATAGATACAGATAGGTAGGTAGCTAGATAGATAGATACAGATAGGTAGGTAGGTAGATAGATAGATACAGTTATGTAGGTAGGTAGGTAGATAGATAGATACAGATAGGTAGGTAGGTACGTAGATAGATAGATTCAGATAGGTAGGTAGGTAGATAGATAGATAGAGATAGGTAGGTAGGTAGATAGATAAATACAGATAGGTAGGTAGATAGATAGATAGATACAGATAGGTACGTAGGTAGATAGATAGATACAGATAGGTAGGTAGGTAGATAGATAGATAGAGATAGGTAGGTAGGTAGATAGATAGAGATAGGTAGGTAGGTAGATAGATAGAGATAGGTAGGTAGGTAGATTGATAGATACAGATAGGTAGGTAGGTAGATAGATAGATACAGATAGGTAGGTAGGTAGATAGATAGATACAGTTATGTAGGTAGGTAGGTAGATAGATAGATAGAGATAGGTAGGTAGGTAGATAGATAGATACAGATAGGTAGGTAGGTAGATAGATAGATAGAGATAGGTAGGTAGGTAGATAGATAGATACAGATAGGTAGGTAGGTAGATAGATAGATACAGATAGGTAGGTAGGTAGATAGATAGATAGAGATAGGTAGGTAGGTAGGTAGATAGATAGAGATAGGTAGGTAGGTAGGTAGATAGATAGATACAGATAGGTACGTAGGTAGATAGATAGATACAGATAGGTAGGTAGGTAGATAGATAGATACAGATAGGTACGTAGGTAGATAAATAGATACAGATAGGTAGGTTGGTAGATAGATAGATACAGATTGGTAGGTAGGTAGGTAGATAGATAGAGATCGGTAGGTAGGTAGATTGATAGATACAGATAGGTAGGTAGGTAGATAGATAGATACAGAAGATAGGTAGGTAGATAGACAGATAGAGATAGGTAGGTAGGTAGATTGATAGATACAGATAGGTAGGTAGGTACGTTGATAGATAGATACAGATAGGTAGGTAGGTAGATAGATAGATAGAGATAGGTAGGTAGGTAGATAGATAAATACAGATAGGTAGGTAGGTAGATAGATAAATACAGATAGGTAGGTAGGTAGATAGATAGATACAGATAGGTACGTAGGTAGATAGATAGATACAGATAGGTAGGTAGGTAGATAGATAGATACAGATAGGTAGGTAGATAGATAGATACAGATAGGTAGGTAGGTAGATAGATAGATAGAGATAGGTAGGTAGATAGATAGATACAGATAGGTAGGTAGGTAGATAGATAGATACAGATAGGTAGGTAGTTAGATAGATAGATACAGAGAGGTAGGTAGGTAGATAGATAGATACAGATAGGTAGGTAGGTAGATAGATAGATAGAGATAGGTAGGTAGGTAGGTAGGTAGATAGATAGAGATAGGTAGGTAGGTAGGTAGGTAGATAGATAGATAGAGATAGGTAGGTAGGTAGATAGATAGATACAGATAGGTAGGTAGGTAGATAGATAGAGATAGGTAGGTAGGTAGATAGATAGATAGAGATAGGTAGGTAGGTAAATTGATAGATAAAGATAGGTAGGTAGGTAGATTGATAGAGACAGATAGGTAGGTAGGTAGATAGATAGATACAGATAGGTAGGTAGGTAGATAGATAAATACAGATAGGTAGGAAGGTAGATAGATAAATACAGATAGGTAGGTAGGTAGATAGATAGATAGATAGAGATAGGTATGTAGGTAGATTGATAGATACAGATAGGTAGATAGGTAGATAGATAGATAGAGATAGGTAGGTAGGTAGATAGATAAATAAAGATAGGTAGGTAGGTAGGTAGGTAGATAGATAGAGATAGGTAGGTAGGTAGATAGATAGAGATAGGTAGGTAGATAGATTGATAGATACAGATAGGTTGCTAGGTAGAGTGATAGATACAGATAGGTAGGTAGGTAGATAGATAGATACAGATAGGTAGGTAGATAGATAGATAGATAGATAGATAGATAGATAGATAGATAGATAGATAGATAGATAGATAGATAGATAGAGATAGGTAGGTAGGTAGATTGATAGATACAGATAGGTAGGTAGGTAGATAGATAGATAGAGATAGGTAGGTATTTAGATTGATAGATAGAGAAAGGTAGGTAGGTAGATTGATAGATACAGATAGGTAGGTCGTTAGATAGATAGATAGAGATAGGTAGGTAGGTAGATTGATAGATACACATAGGTAGGTAGGTAGATAGATAGATAGAGATAGGTAGGTAGGTAGATTGAAAGATACAGATTGGTAGGTAGGTAGATAGATAGATACAGATAGGTAGGTAGGTAGATTGATAGATACAGATAAGTAGGTAGGTAGATAGATAGATACAGGTAGGTAGGTAGTTAGATTGATAGATAGAGATAGGTAGGTAGGTAGATTGATAGATACAGATAGGTAGGTAGCTAGATAGATAGATACAGATAGGTAGGTAGGTAGATAGATAGATACAGTTATGTAGGTAGGTAGGTAGATAGATAGATACAGATAGGTAGGTAGGTACGTAGATAGATAGATTCAGATAGGTAGGTAGGTAGATAGATAGATAGAGATAGGTAGGTAGGTAGATAGATAAATACAGATAGGTAGGTAGATAGATAGATAGATACAGATAGGTACGTAGGTAGATAGATAGATACAGATAGGTAGGTAGGTAGATAGATAGATAGAGATAGGTAGGTAGGTAGATAGATAGAGATAGGTAGGTAGGTAGATTGATAGATACAGATAGGTAGGTAGGTAGATAGATAGATACAGATAGGTAGGTAGGTAGATAGATAGATACAGTTATGTAGGTAGGTAGGTAGATAGATAGATAGAGATAGGTAGGTAGGTAGATAGATAGATACAGATAGGTAGGTAGGTAGATAGATAGATAGAGATAGGTAGGTAGGTAGATAGATAGATACAGATAGGTAGGTAGGTAGATAGATAGATACAGATAGGTAGGTATGTAGATAGATAGATAGAGATAGGTAGGTAGGTAGGTAGATAGATAGAGATAGGTAGGTAGGTAGGTAGATAGATAGAATCAGATAGGTACGTAGGTAGATAGATAGATACAGATAGGTAGGTAGGTAGATAGATAGATACAGATAGGTACGTAGGTAGATAAATAGATACAGATAGGTAGGTAGGTAGATAGATAGATACAGATTGGTAGGTAGGTAGGTAGATAGATAGAGATAGGTAGGTAGGTAGATAGATAGATAGAGATAGGTAGGTAGGTAGATAGATAGATACAGATAGGTAGGTAGGTAGATAGATAGATACAGTTATGTAGGTAGGTAGGTAGATAGATAGATACAGATTGGTAGGTAGGTAGGTAGATAGATACAGATAGGTAGGTAGGTAGATAGATAAATACAGATAGGTAGGTAGGTAGATAGATAGATACAGATAGGTAGGTAGGTAGATAGATAGATAGATACAGATAGGTAGGTAGGTAGATAGATAGATACAGATAGGTAGGTAGGTAGATAGATACAGGTAGGTAGGTAGGTAGGTAGATAGATAGAGATAGGTAGGTAGGTAGATAGATAGATAGAGATAGGTAGGTAGGTAGATAGATAGATACAGATAGGTAGGTAGGTAGATAGATAGATACAGATATGTAGGTAGGTAGATAGATAGATAGAGATAGGTAGGTAGGTAGGTAGATAGATAGAGATAGGTAGGTAGGTAGATAGATAGATAGATAGATAGATAGAGATAGGTAGGTAGGTAGATTGATAGATACAGAAAGGTAGGTAGGTAGATAGATAGATACAGATAGGTAGGTAGGTAGATAGATAGATACAGATATGTAGGTAGGTAGATAGATAGATAGAGATAGGTAGGTAGGTAGGTAGGTAGATAGATAGATACAGATGTAGGTAGGTAGGTAAATAGATAGATACAGATAGGTAGGTAGGTACGTAGATAGATAGATACAGATAGGTAGGTAGGTAGATAGATAGATAGAGATAGGTAGGTAGTTAGATAGATAAATACAGATAGGTAGGTAGGTAGATAGATAGATACAGATAGGTACGTAGGTAGATAGATAGATACAGATAGGTAGGTAGGTAGGTAGATAGATAGATACATTTATGTAGGTAGGTAGGTAGATAGATAGATACAGATAGGTAGGTAGGTAGATAGATAGATAGAGATAGATATGTAGGTAGATAGATAGATACAGATAGGTAGGTAGGTAGATAGATAGATAGAGATAGATAGGTAGGTAGACAGATAGATACAGATAGGTAGGTAGGTAGATAGATAGAGATAGGTAGGTAGGTAGATTGATAGATACAGATAGGTAGGTAGGTAGATAGATAGATACAGATAGGTAGGTAGGTAGATAGATAGATACAGATAGGTAGGTAGGTACGTAGATAGATAGATACAGATAGGTAGGTAGGTAGATAGATAGATAGAGATAGGTAGGTAGGTAGATAGATAAATACAGATAGGTAGGTAGGTAGATAGATAGATACAGATAGGTAGGTAGGTAGATAGATAAATACAGATAGGTAGGTAGATAGATAGATAGATAGAGATAGGTAGGTAGGTAGATAGATAGATAGAGATAGGTAGGTAGGTAGGTAGATAGATAGAGATATGTAGGTAGGTAGATAGATAGATAGATAGAGATAGGTAGGTAGGTAGATTGATAGATACAGATAGGTAGGTAGGTAAATTGATAGAGACAGATAGGTAGGTAGGTAGATAGATAGATACAGATAGGTAGGTAGGTAGATAGATAAACACAGATAGGTAGGTAGGTAGATTGATAAATACAGATAGGTAGGTAGATAGATAGATAGATAGAGATAGGTAGGTAGGTAGATTGATAGATACAGATAGGTAGGTAGGTAGATAGATAGATACAGATAGGTAGGTAGGTAGATTGATAGATAGAGATAGGTAGGTAGGTAGATAGATAGATAGAGATAGGTAGGTAGGTAGGTAGATAGATAGAGATATGTAGTTTTGTAGATAGATAGATAGAGATAGATAGGTAGGTAGATTGATAGAGACAGATAGGTAGGTAGGTAGATAGATAGAGATAGGTAGGTAGGTAGATTGATAGATACAGATAGGTAGGTAGGTAGATAGATAGATACAGATAGGTAGGTAGGTAGATAGATAGATACAGATAGGTAAGTAGGTAGATAGATAGATACAGATAGGTAGGTAGGTAGATAGATAGTGACAGATAGGTACGTAGGTAGATAGATAGATACAGATAGGTAGGTAGGTAGATAGATAGATAGAGATAGGTAGGTAGGTAGGTAGATAGATAGAGATAGGTAGGTAGGTAGATTGATAGATACAGATAGGTAGGTAGGTAGATAGATAGATACAGATAGGTAGGTAGGTAGATAGATAGATACAGTTATGTAGGTAGGTAGGTAGATAGATACAGATAGGTAGGTAGGTAGATAGATAGATAGAGATAGGTAGGTAGGTAGATAGATAGATACAGATAGGTAGGTAGGTAGATAGATAGATACAGATAGGTAGGTAGATAGATAGATAGATACAGATAGGTAGGTATGTAGATAGATAGATAGAGATAGGTAGGTAGGTAGGTAGATAGATAGAGATAGGTAGGTAGGTAGGTAGGTAGATAGATAGATAGAGATAGGTAGGTAGGTAGATAGATAGATACAGATAGGTAGGTAGGTAGATAGATAGATACAGATAGGTAGGTAGGTAGATAGATACAGATAGGTAGGTAGGTAGGTAGATAGATAGAGATAGGTAGGTAGGTAGATAGATAGATAGAGATAGGTAGGTAGGTAGATTGATAGATACAGATAGGTAGGTAGGTAGATTGATAGAGACAGATAGGTAGGTAGGTAGATAGATAGATACAGATAGGTAGGTAGGTAGATAGATAAATACAGATAGGTAGGAAGGTAGATAGATAAATACAGATAGGTAGGTAGGTAGATAGATAGATAGATAGATTGATAGAGATAGGTAGGTAGGTAGATTGATAGATACAGATAGGTAGATAGGTAGATAGATAGATAGAGATAGGTAGGTAGGTAGATAGATCAATACAGATAGGTAGGTAGGTACGTTGATAGATAGATACAGATAGGTAGGTAGATAGATAGATAGAGATAGGTAGGTAGGTAGATAGATAAATACAGATAGGTAGGTAGGTAGATAGATAGATACAGATAGGTATGTAGGTAGATAGATAGATACAGATAGGTAGGTAGGTAGATAGATAGATAGAGATAGGTAGGTAGGTAGGTAGATAGATAGATAGAGATAGGTAGGTAGATAGATAGATACAGATAGGTAGGTAGGTAGATAGATAGATACAGATAGGTAGGTAGGTAGATATATAGATACAGAGAGGTAGGTAGGTAGATAAATAGATACAGATAGGTAGGTAGGTAGATACATAGATAGAGATAGGTAGGTAGGTAGGTAGATAGATAGAGATAGGTAGGTAGGTAGGTAGGTAGATAGATAGATAGAGATAGGTAGGTAGGTAGATAGATAGATACAGATAGGTAGGTAGGTAGATAGATAGAGATAGGTAGGTAGGTAGATAGATAGATAGAGATAGGTAGGTAGGTAGATTGATAGATAAAGATAGGTAGGTAGGTAGATTGATAGAGACAGATAGGTAGGTAGGTAGATAGATAGATACTGATAGGTAGGTAGGTAGATAGATAAATACAGATAGGTAGGAAGGTAGATAGATAAATACAGATAGGTAGGTAGGTAGATAGATAGATAGATAGATAGAGATAGGTAGGTAGGTAGATTGATAGATACAGATAGGTAGATAGGTAGATAGATAGATAGAGATATGTAGGTAGGTAGATAGATAAATACAGATAGGTAGGTAGGTAGATAGATAGAGATAGGTAGGTAGGTAGATAGATAGATAGAGATAGGTAGGTAGATAGATTGATAGATACAGATAGGTTGCTAGGTAGAGTGATAGATACAGATAGGTAGGTAGGTAGATAGATAGATACAGATAGGTAGGTAGATAGATAGATAGATAGATAGATAGATAGATAGATAGATAGATAGATAGATAGATAGATAGATAGATAGAGATAGGTAGGTAGGTAGATTGATAGATACAGATAGGTAGGTAGGTAGATAGATAGATAGAGATAGGTAGGTATTTAGATTGATAGATAGAGAAAGGTAGGTAGGTAGATTGATAGATACAGATAGGTAGGTAGGTAGATAGATAGATAGATACAGATAGGTAGGTAGTTAGATAGATAGATAGATAGAGATAGGTAGGTAGGTAGATTGATAGATACAGATAGGTAGGTAGGTAGATAGATAGATAGAGATAGGTAGGTAGGTAGATTGAAAGATACAGATTGGTAGGTAGGTAGATAGATAGATACAGATAGGTAGGTAGGTAGATTGATAGATACAGATAAGTAGGTAGGTAGATAGATAGATACAGATAGGTAGGTAGTTAGATTGATAGATAGAAATAGGTAGGTAGGTAGATTGATAGATACAGATAGGTAGGTAGCTAGATAGATAGATACAGATAGGTAGGTAGGTAGATAGATAGATACAGTTATGTAGGTAGGTAGGTAGATAGATAGATACAGATAGGTAGGTAGGTACGTAGATAGATAGATTCAGATAGGTAGGTAGGTAGATAGATAGATAGAGATAGGTAGGTAGGTAGATAGATAAATACAGATAGGTAGGTAGATAGATAGATAGATACAGATAGGTACGTAGGTAGATAGATAGATACAGATAGGTAGGTAGGTAGATAGATAGATAGAGATAGGTAGGTAGGTAGATAGATAGAGATAGGTAGGTGGGTAGATTGATAGATACAGATAGGTAGGTAGGTAGATAGATAGATACAGATAGGTAGGTAGGTAGATAGATAGATACAGTTATGTAGGTAGGAAGGTAGATAGATAGATAGAGATAGGTAGGTAGATAGATAGATAGATAGATAGATAGATAGATAGATAGATAGATAGATAGATAGATAGATAGAGATAGGTAGGTAGGTAGATTGATAGATACAGATAGGTAGGTAGGTAGATAGATAGATAGAGATAGGTAGGTATTTAGATTGATAGATAGAGAAAGGTAGGTAGGTGGATTGATAGATACAGATAGGTAGGTAGGTAGATAGATAGATAATTACAGATAGGTAGGTAGGTAGATAGATAGATAGAGATAGGTAGGTAGGTAGATTGATAGATACAGATAGGTAGGTAGGTAGATAGATAGATAGAGATAGGTAGGTAGGTAGATTGAAAGATACAGATTGGTAGGTAGGTAGATAGATAGATACAGATAGGTAGGTAGGTAGATTGATAGATACAGATAAGTAGGTAGGTAGATAGATAGATACAGATAGGTAGGTAGTTAGATTGATAGATAGAGATAAGTAGGTAGGTAGATTGATAGATACAGATAGGTAGGTAGCTAGATAGATAGATACAGATAGGTAGGTAGGTAGATAGATAGATACAGTTATGTAGGTAGGTAGGTAGATAGATAGATACAGATAGGTAGGTAGGTACGTAGATAGATAGATTCAGATAGGTAGGTAGGTAGATAGATAGATAGAGATAGGTAGGTAGGTAGATAGATAAATACAGATAGGTAGGTAGATAGATAGATAGATACAGATAGGTACGTAGGTAGATAGATAGATACAGATAGGTAGGTAGGTAGATAGATAGATAGAGATAGGTAGGTAGGTAGATAGATAGAGATAGGTAGGTGGGTAGATTGATAGATACAGATAGGTAGGTATGTAGATAGATAGATACAGATAGGTAGGTAGGTAGATAGATAGATACAGTTATGTAGGTAGGTAGGTAGATAGATAGATAGAGATAGGTAGGTAGATAGATAGATAGATACAGATAGGTAGGTAGGTAGATAGATAGATAGAGATAGGTAGGTAGGTAGATAGATAGATACAGATAGGTAGGTAGGTAGATAGATAGATACAGATAGGTAGGTAGGTAGATAGATAGATAGAGATAGATAGGTAGGTAGGTAGATAGATAGAGATAGGTAGGTAGGTAGGTAGATAGATAGATACAGATAGGTACGTAGGTAGATAGATAGATACAGATAGGTAGGTAGGTAGGTAGATAGATACAGATAGGTACGTAGGTAGATAAATAGATACAGATAGGTAGGTAGGTAGATAGATAGATACAGATTGGTAGGTAGAAAGGTAGATAGATAGAGATAGGTAGGTAGGTAGATAGATAGATAGAGATAGGTAGGTAGGTAGATAGATAGATACAGATAGGTAGGTAGGTAGATAGATAGATTCAGTTATGTAGGTAGGTAGGTAGATAGATAGATACAGATAGGTAGGTAGGTACGTAGATAGATAGATTCAGATAGGTAGGTAGGTAGATAGATAGATAGAGATAGGTAGGTAGGTAGATAGATAAATACAGATAGGTAGGTAGATAGATAGATAGATACAGATAGGTACGTAGGTAGATAGATAGATACAGATAGGTAGGTATGTAGATAGATAGATAGAGATAGGTAGGTAGATAGATAGATAGATACAGATAGGTAGGTAGGTAGATAGATAGATACAGATAGGTACGTAGGTAGATAAATAGATACAGATAGGTAGGTAGGTAGATAGATAGATACAGATTGGTAGGTAGGTAGGTAGATAGATAGAGATAGGTAGGTAGGTAGATAGATAGATAGAGATAGGTAGGTAGGTAGATAGATAGATACAGATAGGTAGGTAGGTAGATAGATAGATACAGTTATGTAGGTAGGTAGGTAGATAGATAGATACAGATAGGTAGGTAGGTAGATAGATAAATACAGATAGGTAGGTAGGTAGATAGATAGATACAGATAGGTAGGTAGGTAGATAGATAGATACAGATAGGTAGGTAGATAGATAGATAGATACAGATAGGTAGGTAGGTAGATAGATAGATAGAGATAGATAGGTAGGTAGGTAGATAGATAGAGATAGGTAGGTAGGTAAGTAGGTAGATAGATAGATAGAGATAGGTAGGTAGGTAGATAGATAGATACAGATAGGTAGGTAGGTAGATAGATAGATACAGATAGGTAGGTAGGTAGATAGATACAGATAGGTAGGTAGGTAGGTAGATAGATAGAGATAGGTAGGTAGGTAGATAGATAGATAGAGATAGGTAGGTAGGTAGATAGATAGATACAGATAGGTAGGTAGGTAGATAGATAGATACAGATATGTAGGTAGGTAGATAGATAGATAGAGATAGGTAGGTAGGTAGGTAGATAGATAGAGATAGGTAGGTAGGTAGATAGATAGATAGAGATAGGTAGGTAGGTAGATTGATAGATACAGATAGGTAGGTAGGTAGATAGATAGATACAGATAGGTAGGTAGGTAGATAGATAGATACAGATATGTAGGTAGGTAGATAGATAGATAGAGATAGGTAGGTAGGTAGGTAGGTAGATAGATAGATACAGTTATGTAGGTAGGTAGGTAAATAGATAGATACAGATAGGTAGGTAGGTACGTAGATAGATAGATACAGATAGGTAGGTAGGTAGATAGATAGAGATAGGTAGGTAGGTAGATAGATAAATACAGATAGGTAGGTAGGTAGATAGATAGATACAGATAGGTACGTAGGTAGATAGATAGATACAGATAGGTAGGTAGGTAGATAGATAGATAGAGTTAGGTAGGTAGGTAGGTAGGTAGGTAGATAGATAGAGATAGGTAGGTAGGTAGATTGATAGATACAGATAGGTAGGTTGGTAGATAGATAGATACAGATAGGTAGGTAGGTAGGTAGATAGATAGATACATTTATGTAGGTAGGTAGGTAGATAGATAGATACAGATAGGTAGGTAGGTAGATAGATAGATAGAGATAGATATGTAGGTAGATAGATAGATACAGATAGGTAGGTAGGTAGATAGATAGATACAGATAGATAGGTAGGTAGATAGATAGATACAGATATGTAGGTAGGTAGATAGATAGATGCAGATAGGTAGGTAGGTAGATAGATAGATAGAGATAGGTAGGTAGGTAGGTAGGTAGGTAGATAGATAGATACAGTTATGTAGGTAGGTAGGTAGATAGATAGATACAGATAGGTAGGTAGGTACGTAGATAGATAGATACAGATAGGTAGGTAGGTAGATCGATAGATAGAGATAGGTAGGTAGGTAGATAGATAAATACAGATAGGTAGGTAGGTAGATAGATAGATACAGATAGGTACGTAGGTAGATAGATAGATACAGATAGGTAGGTAGATAGATAGATAGATAGAGTTAGGTAGGTAGGTAGGTAGGTACGTAGATAGATAGAGATAGGTAGGTAGGTAGATTGATAGATACAGATAGGTAGGTAGGTAGATAGATAGATTCAGATAGGTAGGTAGGTAGATAGATAGATACAGTTATGTAGGTAGGTAGGTAGGTAGATAGATACAGATAGGTAGGTAGGTAGATAGATAGATACAGATAGGTAGGTAGGTAGATTGATAGATAGAGATATGTAGGTAGGTAGATAGACAGATAGAGATAGGTAGATAGATAGAGATAGGTAGGTAGGTAGATAGATAGATAGAGATAGATAGGTTGGTAGATTGATAGAGATAGATAGGTAGGTAGTTAGATAGATAGAGATAGGTAGGTAGGTAGATTGATAGATACAGATTGGTAAGTAGGTAGATAGATAGATACAGATAGGTAGGTAGGTAGATAGATAGATACAGATATGTAGGTAGGTAGATAGATAGATAGAGATAGGTAGGTAGGTAGGTAGATAGATAGAGATAGGTAGGTAGGTAGATAGATAGAGATAGGTAGGTAGGTAGATTGATAGATACAGATAGGTAGGTAGGTAGATAGATAGATACAGATAGGTAGGTAGGTAGATAGATAGATACAGATATGTAGGTAGGTAGATAGACAGATAGAGATAGGTTGGTAGGTAGGTAGGTAGATAGATAGAGATAGGTAGGTAAGTAGGTAGGTAGAGATATGTAGGTAGGTAGATAGAAAGAGATAGTTAGGTAGGTAGGTAGATAGATACAGATAGGTAGGTAGGTAGATAGATAGAGATAGGTAGGTAGGTAGGTAGATAGATAGAGATAGGTAGGTAGGTAGATAGATAGATAGAGATAGGTAGGTAGGTAGATAGATAGATACAGATAGGTAGGTAGGTAGATAGATAGATAGAGATAGGTAGGTAGGTAGATAGATAGATAGACATAGGTAGGTAGGTAGAATGATAGATACAGATAGGTAGGTAGGTAGATAGATAGATACAGATAGGTAGGTAGGTAGATAGATAGATACAGATAGGTACGTAGGTAGATAGATAGATACAGATAGGTAGGTAGGTAGGTAGATAGATAGATAGAGATAGGTAGGTAGGTAGGTAGGTAGGTAGATAGATAGAGATAGGTAGGTAGGTAGGTAGATAGATAGATAGAGATAGGTAGGTAGGTAGATAGATAGATACAGATAGGTAGGTAGGTAGATAGATAGATACAGATAGGTAGGTAGGTAGATAGATAGATAGAGATAGGTAGGTAGGTAGATAGATAGATAGACATAGGTAGGTAGGTAGATTGATAGATACAGATAGGTAGGTAGGTAGATAGATAGATACAGATAGGTAGGTAGGTAGATAGATAGATAGATAGAGATAGGTAGGTAGAGAGATAGATAGATAGATACAGATAGGTAGGTAGGTAGATAGATAGATAGAGATAGATAGGTAGGTAGATAGATAGATACAGATAGGTAGGTAGGTAGGTAGATAGATAGAGATAGATAGGTAGGTAGATAGATAGATACAGATAGGTAGGTAGGTAGATAGATAGATACAGATAGGTAGGTAGGTAGATAGATAGATAGAGATAGGTAGGTAGGTAGGTAGATAGATAGAGATAGGTAGGTAGGTAGATAGATAGATAGAGATAGGTAGGTAGGTAGATTGATAGATAGAGATATGTAGGTAGGTAGATAGATAGATAGAGATAGATAGGTAGGTAGATTGATAGAGACACATAGGTAGGTAGGTAGATAGATATTGATAGGTAGGTAGGTAGATTGATAGATACAGATAGGTAGGTAGGTAGATAGATAGATACAGATAGGTAGGTAGGTAGATAGATAGATAGAGATAGGTAGGTAGGTACGTAGATAGATAGATACAGATAGGTAGGTAGGTAGATAGATAGATAGAGATAGGTAGGTAGGTAGATAGATAAATACAGATAGGTAGGTAGGTAGATAGATAGATACAGATAGGTACGTAGGTAGATAGATAGATACAGATAGGTAGGTAGGTAGATAGATAGATAGAGATAGGTAGGTATGTAGATAGATAGAGATAGATAGGTAGGTAGATAGATAGATACAGATAGGTATGTAGGTAGATAGATAGATAGAGATAGATAGGTAGGTAGATAGATAGATACAGATAGGTAGGTAGGTACGTTGATAGATAGATACAGATAGGTAGGTAGATAGATAGATAGAGATAGGTAGGTAGGTAGATAGATAAATACAGATAGGTAGGTAGGTAGATAGATAGATACAGATAGGTACGTAGGTAGATAGATAGATACAGATAGGTAGGTAGGTAGATAGATAGATAGAGATAGGTAGGTAGGTAGGTAGATAGATAGAGATAGGTAGGTAGGTAGATTGATAGATACAGATAGGTAGGTAGGTAGATAGATAGATACAGATAGGTAGGTAAGTAGATAGATAGATACAGTTATGTAGGTAGGTAGGTAGATAGATAGATACAGATAGGTAGGTAGGTAGATAGATAGATAGAGATAGGTAGGTAGATAGATAGATACAGATAGGTAGGTAGGTAGATAGATAGATACAGATAGGTAGGTAGGTAGATATATAGATACAGAGAGGTAGGTAGGTAGATAGATAGATACAGATAGGTTGGTAGGTAGATACATAGATAGAGATAGGTAGGTAGGTAGGTAGATAGATAGAGATAGGTAGGTAGGTAAGTAGATAGATAGATAGAGATAGGTAGGTAGGTAGATAGATAGATACAGATAGGTAGGTAGGTAGATAGATAGAGATAGGTAGGTAGGTAGATAGATAGATAGAGATAGGTAGGTAGGTAGATTGATAGATAAAGATAGGTAGGTAGGTAGATTGATAGAGACAGATAGGTAGGTAGGTAGATAGATAGATACAGATAGGTAGGTAGGTAGATAGATAAATACAGATAGGTAGGAAGGTAGATAGATAAATACAGATAGGTAGGTAGGTAGATAGATAGATAGATAGATAGATAGAGATAGGTAGGTAGGTAGATTGATAGATACAGATAGGTAGATAGGTAGATAGATAGATAGAGATATGTAGGTAGGTAGATAGATAAATACAGATAGGTAGGTAGGTAGATAGATAGAGATAGGTAGGTAGGTAGATAGATAGAGATAGGTAGGTAGATAGATTGATAGATACAGATAGGTTGCTAGGTAGAGTGATAGATACAGATAGGTAGGTAGGTAGATAGATAGATACAGATAGGTAGGTAGGTAGATAGATAGATAGATAGATAGATAGATAGATAGATAGATAGATAGATAGATAGATAGATAGATAGATAGAGATAGGTAGGTAGGTAGATTGATAGATACAGATAGGTAGGTAGGTAGATAGATAGATAGAGATAGGTAGGTATTTAGATTGATAGATAGAGAAAGGTAGGTAGGTAGATTGATAGATACAGATAGGTAGGTATGTAGGTAGATAGATAGATACAGATAGGTAGGTAGTTAGATAGATAGATAGATAGAGATAGGTAGGTAGGTAGATTGATAGATACAGATAGGTAGGTAGGTAGATAGATAGATAGAGATAGGTAGGTAGGTAGATTGAAAGATACAGATTGGTACGTAGGTAGATAGATAGATACAGATAGGTAGGTAGGTAGATTGATAGATACAGATAAGTAGGTAGGTAGATAGATAGATACAGATAGGTAGGTAGTTAGATTGATAGATAGAGATAGGTAGGTAGGTAGATTGATAGATACAGATAGGTAGGTAGCTAGATAGATAGATACAGATAGGTAGGTAGGTAGATAGATAGATACAGTTATGTAGGTAGGTAGGTAGATAGATAGATACAGATAGGTAGGTAGGTACGTAGATAGATAGATTCAGATAGGTAGGTAGGTAGATAGATAGATAGAGATAGGTAGGTAGGTAGATAGATAAATACAGATAGGTAGGTAGATAGATAGATAGATACAGATAGGTACGTAGGTAGATAGATAGATACAGATAGGTAGGTAGGTAGATAGATAGATAGAGATAGGTAGGTAGGTAGATAGATAGAGATAGGTAGGTGGGTAGATTGATAGATACAGATAGGTAGGTAGGTAGATAGATAGATACAGATAGGTAGGTAGGTAGATAGATAGATACAGTTATGTAGGTAGGTAGGTAGATAGATAGATAGAGATAGGTAGGTAGATAGATAGATAGATACAGATAGGTAGGTAGGTAGATAGATAGATAGAGATAGGTAGGTAGGTAGATAGATAGATACAGATAGGTAGGTAGATAGATAGATACAGATAGGTAGGTAGGTAGATAGATAGATAGAGATTGGTAGGTAGGTAGGTAGATAGATAGATACAGATAGGTAGGTAGGTAGATAGATAGATACAGTTATGTAGGTAGGTAGGTAGATAGATAGATACAGATAGGTAGGTAGGTACGTAGATAGATAGATTCAGATAGGTAGGTAGGTAGATAGATAGATAGAGATAGGTAGGTAGGTAGATAAATACAGATAGGTAGGTAGATAGATAGATAGATACAGATATGTAGGTAGGTAGATAGATAGATAGAGATAGGTAGGTAGGTAGGTAGATAGATAGAGATAGGTAGGTAGGTAGATAGATAGATAGAGATAGGTAGGTAGGTAGATTGATAGATACAGATAGGTAGGTAGGTAGATAGATAGATACAGATAGGTAGGTAGGTAGATAGATAGATACAGATATGTAGGTAGGTAGATAGATAGATAGAGATAGGTAGGTAGGTAGGTAGGTAGATAGATAGATACAGTTATGTAGGTAGGTAGGTAAATAGATAGATACAGATAGGTAGGTAGGTACGTAGATAGATAGATACAGATAGGTAGGTAGGTAGATCGATAGATAGAGATAGGTAGGTAGGTAGATAGATAAATACAGATAGGTAGGTAGGTAGATAGATAGATACAGATAGGTACGTAGGTAGATAGATAGATACAGATAGGTAGGTAGATAGATAGATAGATAGAGTTAGGTAGGTAGGTAGGTAGGTACGTAGATAGATAGAGATAGGTAGGTAGGTAGATTGATAGATACAGATAGGTAGGTAGGTAGATAGATAGATACAGATAGGTAGGTAGGTAGATAGATAGATACAGTTATGTAGGTAGGTAGGTAGGTAGATAGATACAGATAGGTAGGTAGGTAGATAGATAGATACAGATAGGTAGGTAGGTAGATTGATAGATAGAGATATGTAGGTAGGTAGATAGATAGATAGAGATAGGTAGATAGATAGAGATAGGTAGGTAGGTAGATAGATAGATAGAGATAGATAGGTTGGTAGATTGATAGAGATAGATAGGTAGGTAGTTAGATAGATAGAGATAGGTAGGTAGGTAGATTGATAGATACAGATAGGTAAGTAGGTAGATAGATAGATACAGATAGGTAGGTAGGTAGATAGATAGATACAGATATGTAGGTAGGTAGATAGATAGATAGAGATAGGTAGGTAGGTAGGTAGATAGATAGAGATAGGTAGGTAGGTAGATAGATAGAGATAGGTAGGTAGGTAGATTGATAGATACAGATAGGTAGGTAGGTAGATAGATAGATACAGATAGGTAGGTAGGTAGATAGATAGATACAGATATGTAGGTAGGTAGATAGACAGATAGAGATAGGTTGGTAGGTAGGTAGGTAGATAGATAGAGATAGGTAGGTAAGTAGGTAGGTAGAGATATGTAGGTAGGTAGATAGAAAGAGATAGTTAGGTAGGTAGGTAGATAGATACAGATAGGTAGGTAGGTAGATAGATAGAGATAGGTAGGTAGGTAGGTAGATAGATAGAGATAGGTAGGTAGGTAGATAGATAGATAGAGATAGGTAGGTAGGTAGATAGATAGATACAGATAGGTAGGTAGGTAGATAGATAGATAGAGATAGGTAGGTAGGTAGATAGATAGATAGACATAGGTAGGTAGGTAGAATGATAGATACAGATAGGTAGGTAGGTAGATAGATAGATACAGATAGGTAGGTAGGTAGATAGATAGATACAGATAGGTACGTAGGTAGATAGATAGATACAGATAGGTAGGTAGGTAGGTAGATAGATAGATAGAGATAGGTAGGTAGGTAGGTAGGTAGGTAGATAGATAGAGATAGGTAGGTAGGTAGGTAGATAGATAGATAGAGATAGGTAGGTAGGTAGATAGATAGATACAGATAGGTAGGTAGGTAGATAGATAGATACAGATAGGTAGGTAGGTAGATAGATAGATAGAGATAGGTAGGTAGGTAGATAGATAGATAGACATAGGTAGGTAGGTAGATTGATAGATACAGATAGGTAGGTAGGTAGATAGATAGATACAGATAGGTAGGTAGGTAGATAGATAGATAGATAGAGATAGGTAGGTAGAGAGATAGATAGATAGATACAGATAGGTAGGTAGGTAGATAGATAGATAGAGATAGATAGGTAGGTAGATAGATAGATACAGATAGGTAGGTAGGTAGGTAGATAGATAGAGATAGATAGGTAGGTAGATAGATAGATACAGATAGGTAGGTAGGTAGATAGATAGATACAGATAGGTAGGTAGATAGATAGATAGAGATAGGTAGGTAGGTAGGTAGGTAGATAGATAGAGATAGGTAGGTAGGTAGATAGATAGATAGAGATAGGTAGGTAGGTAGATTGATAGATAGAGATATGTAGGTAGGTAGATAGATAGATAGAGATAGATAGGTAGGTAGATTGATAGAGACACATAGGTAGGTAGGTAGATAGATATTGATAGGTAGGTAGGTAGATTGATAGATACAGATAGGTAGGTAGGTAGATAGATAGATACAGATAGGTAGGTAGGTAGATAGATAGATAGAGATAGGTAGGTAGGTACGTAGATAGATAGATACAGATAGGTAGGTAGGTAGATAGATAGATAGAGATAGGTAGGTAGGTAGATAGATAAATACAGATAGGTAGGTAGGTAGATAGATAGATACAGATAGGTACGTAGGTAGATAGATAGATACAGATAGGTAGGTAGGTAGATAGATAGATAGAGATAGGTAGGTATGTAGATAGATAGAGATAGATAGGTAGGTAGATAGATAGATACAGATAGGTATGTAGGTAGATAGATAGATAGAGATAGATAGGTAGGTAGATAGATAGATACAGATAGGTAGGTAGGTACGTTGATAGATAGATACAGATAGGTAGGTAGATAGATAGATAGAGATAGGTAGGTATGTAGATAGATAAATACAGATAGGTAGGTAGGTAGATAGATAGATACAGATAGGTACGTAGGTAGATAGATAGATACAGATAGGTAGGTAGGTAGATAGATAGATAGAGATAGGTAGGTAGGTAGGTAGATAGATAGAGATAGGTAGGTAGGTAGATTGATAGATACAGATAGGTAGGTAGGTAGATAGATAGATACAGATAGGTAGGTAAGTAGATAGATAGATACAGTTATGTAGGTAGGTAGGTAGATAGATAGATACAGATAGGTAGGTAGGTAGATAGATAGATAGAGATAGGTAGGTAGATAGATAGATACAGATAGGTAGGTAGGTAGATAGATAGATACAGATAGGTAGGTAGGTAGATATATAGATACAGAGAGGTAGGTAGGTAGATAGATAGATACAGATAGGTAGGTAGGTAGATACATAGATAGAGATAGGTAGGTAGGTAGGTAGATAGATAGAGATAGGTAGGTAGGTAGGTAGATAGATAGATAGAGATAGGTAGGTAGGTAGATAGATAGATACAGATAGGTAGGTAGGTAGATAGATAGAGATAGGTAGGTAGGTAGATAGATAGATAGAGTTTGGTAGGTAGGTAGATTGATAGATAAAGATAGGTAGGTAGGTAGATTGATAGAGACAGATAGGTAGGTAGGTAGATAGATAGATACAGATAGGTAGGTAGGTAGATAGATAAATACAGATAGGTAGGAAGGTAGATAGATAAATACAGATAGGTAGGTAGGTAGATAGATAGATAGATAGATAGATAGAGATAGGTAGGTAGGTAGATTGATAGATACAGATAGGTAGATAGGTAGATAGATAGGTAGAGATATGTAGGTAGGTAGATAGATAAATACAGATAGGTAGGTAGGTAGATAGATAGAGATAGGTAGGTAGGTAGATAGATAGAGATAGGTAGGTAGATAGATTGATAGATACAGATAGGTTGCTAGGTAGAGTGATAGATACAGATAGGTAGGTAGGTAGATAGATAGATACAGATAGGTAGGTAGGTAGGTAGATAGATAGATAGATAGATAGATAGATAGATAGATAGATAGATAGATAGATAGATAGATAGATAGATAGATAGATAGATAGATAGATAGATAGATAGATAGATAGAGATAGGTAGGTAGGTAGATTGATAGATACAGATAGGTAGGTAGGTAGATAGATAGATAGAGATAGGTAGGTATTTAGATTGATAGATAGAGAAAGGTAGGTAGGTAGATTGATAGATACAGATAGGTAGGTATGTAGGTAGATAGATAGATACAGATAGGTAGGTAGTTAGATAGATAGATAGATAGAGATAGGTAGGTAGGTAGATTGATAGATACAGATAGGTAGGTAGGTAGATAGATAGATAGAGATAGGTAGGTAGGTAGATTGAAAGATACAGATTGGTACGTAGGTAGATAGATAGATACAGATAGGTAGGTAGGTAGATTGATAGATACAGATAAGTAGGTAGGTAGATAGATAGATACAGATAGGTAGGTAGTTAGATTGATAGATAGAGATAGGTAGGTAGGTAGATTGATAGATACAGATAGGTAGGTAGCTAGATAGATAGATACAGATAGGTAGGTAGGTAGATAGATAGATACAGTTATGTAGGTAGGTAGGTAGATAGATAGATACAGATAGGTAGGTAGGTACGTAGATAGATAGATTCAGATAGGTAGGTAGGTAGATAGATAGATAGAGATAGGTAGGTAGGTAGATAGATAAATACAGATAGGTAGGTAGATAGATAGATAGATACAGATAGGTACGTAGGTAGATAGATAGATACAGATAGGTAGGTAGGTAGATAGATAGATAGAGATAGGTAGGTAGGTAGATAGATAGAGATAGGTAGGTGGGTAGATTGATAGATACAGATAGGTAGGTAGGTAGATAGATAGATACAGATAGGTAGGTAGGTAGATAGATAGATACAGTTATGTAGGTAGGTAGGTAGATAGATAGATAGAGATAGGTAGGTAGATAGATAGATAGATACAGATAGGTAGGTAGGTAGATAGATAGATAGAGATAGGTAGGTAGGTAGATAGATAGATACAGATAGGTAGGTAGATAGATAGATACAGATAGGTAGGTAGGTAGATAGATAGATAGAGATTGGTAGGTAGGTAGGTAGATAGATAGATACAGATAGGTAGGTAGGTAGATAGATAGATACAGTTATGTAGGTAGGTAGGTAGATAGATAGATACAGATAGGTAGGTAGGTACGTAGATAGATAGATTCAGATAGGTAGGTAGGTAGATAGATAGATAGAGATAGGTAGGTAGGTAGATAAATACAGATAGGTAGGTAGATAGATAGATAGATACAGATAGGTACGTAGGTAGATAGATAGATACAGATAGGTAGGTAGGTAGATAGATAGATAGAGATAGGTAGGTAGATAGATAGATACAGATAGGTAGGTAGGTAGATAGATAGATACAGATAGGTACGTAGGTAGATAAATAGATACAGATAGGTAGGTAGGTAGATAGATAGATACAGATTGGTAGGTAGGTAGGTAGATAGATAGAGATAGGTAGGTAGGTAGATAGATAGATAGAGATAGGTAGGTAGGTAGATAGATAGATACAGATAGGTAGGTAGGTAGATAGATAGATACAGTTATGTAGGTAGGTAGGTAGATAGATAGATACAGATAGGTAGGTAGGTAGATAGATAAATACAGATAGGTAGGTAGGTAGATAGATAGATATAGATAGGTAGGTAGGTAGATAGATAGATACAGATAGGTAGGTAGATAGATAGATAGATACAGATAGGTAGGTAGGTAGATAGATAGATAGAGATAGGTAGGTAGGTAGGTAGATAGATAGAGATAGGTAGGTAGGTAGGTAGGTAGATAGATAGATAGAGATAGGTAGGTAGGTAGATAGATAGATACAGATAGGTAGGTAGGTAGATAGATAGATACAGATAGGTAGGTAGGTAGATAGATACAGATAGGTAGGTAGGTAGGTAGATAGATAGAGATAGGTAGGTAGGTAGATAGATAGATAGAGATAGGTAGGTAGGTAGATAGATAGATAGAGATAGGTAGATAGATAGAGATAGGTAGGTAGGTAGATAGATAGATAGAGATAGATAGGTTGGTAGATTGATAGAGATAGATAGGTAGGTAGTTAGATAGATAGAGATAGGTAGGTAGGTAGATTGATAGATACAGATAGGTAAGTAGGTAGATAGATAGATACAGATAGGTAGGTAGGTAGATAGATAGATACAGATATGTAGGTAGGTAGATAGATAGATAGAGATAGGTAGGTAGGTAGGTAGATAGATAGAGATAGGTAGGTAGGTAGATAGATAGAGATAGGTAGGAAGGTAGATTGATAGATACAGATAGGTAGGTAGGTAGATAGATAGATAGAGATAGGTAGGTAGGTAGATAGATAAATACAGATAGGTAGGTAGATAGATAGATAGATACAGATAGGTACGTAGGTAGATAGATAGATACAGATAGGTAGGTAGGTAGATAGATAGATAGAGATAGGTAGGTAGGTAGATAGATAGAGATAGGTAGGTGGGTAGATTGATAGATACAGATAGGTAGGTAGGTAGATAGATAGATACAGATAGGTAGGTAGGTAGATAGATAGATACAGTTATGTAGGTAGGTAGGTAGATAGATAGATAGAGATAGGTAGGTAGATAGATAGATAGATACAGATAGGTAGGTAGGTAGATAGATAGATAGAGATAGGTAGGTAGGTAGATAGATAGATACAGATAGGTAGGTAGGTAGATAGATAGATACAGATAGGTAGGTAGGTAGATAGATAGATAGAGATAGATAGGTAGGTAGGTAGATAGATAGAGATAGGTAGGTAGGTAGGTAGATAGATAGATACAGATAGGTACGTAGGTAGATAGATAGATACAGATAGGTAGGTAGATAGATAGATACAGATAGGTACGTAGGTAGATAAATAGATACAGATAGGTAGGTAGGTAGGTAGATAGATAGAGATAGGTAGGTAGGTAGATAGATAGATAGATAGAGATAGGTAGGTAGGTAGATAGATAGATACAGATAGGTAGGTAGGTAGATAGATAGATACAGTTATGTAGGTAGGTAGGTAGATAGATAGATACAGATAGGTAGGTAGGTACGTAGATAGATAGATTCAGATAGGTAGGTAGGTAGATAGATAGATAGAGATAGGTAGGTAGGTAGATAGATAAATACAGATAGGTAGGTAGATAGATAGATAGATACAGATAGGTACGTAGGTAGATAGATAGATACAGATAGGTAGGTAGGTAGATAGATAGATAGAGATAGGTAGGTAGATAGATAGATACAGATAGGTAGGTAGGTAGATAGATAGATACAGATAGGTAGGTAGGTAGGTAGATAGATAGATACATTTATGTAGGTAGGTAGGTAGATAGATAGATACAGATAGGTAGGTAGGTAGATAGATAGATAGAGATAGATATGTAGGTAGATAGATAGATACAGATAGGTAGGTAGGTAGATAGATAGATAGAGATAGATAGGTAGGTAGACAGATAGATACAGATAGGTAGGTAGGTAGATAGATAGAGATAGGTAGGTAGGTAGATTGATAGATACAGATAGGTAGGTAGGTAGATAGATAGATACAGATAGGTAGGTAGGTAGATAGATAGATACAGATAGGTAGGTAGGTAGGTAGATAGATAGATACATTTATGTAGGTAGGTAGGTAGATAGATAGATACAGATAGGTAGGTAGGTAGATAGATAGATAGAGATAGATATGTAGGTAGATAGATAGATACAGATAGGTAGGTAGGTAGATAGATAGATAGAGATAGATAGGTAGGTAGACAGATAGATACAGATAGGTAGGTAGGTAGATAGATAGAGATAGGTAGGTAGGTAGATTGATAGATACAGATAGGTAGGTAGGTAGATAGATAGATACAGATAGGTAGGTAGGTAGATAGATAGATACAGATAGGTAGGTAGGTACGTAGATAGATAGATACAGATAGGTAGGTAGGTAGATAGATAGATAGAGATAGGTAGGTAGGTAGATAGATAAATACAGATAGGTAGGTAGGTAGATAGATAGATACAGATAGGTAGGTAGGTAGATAGATAAATACAGATAGGTAGGTAGATAGATAGATAGAGATAGGTAGGTAGGTAGGTAGATAGATAGAGATATGTAGGTAGGTAGATAGATAGATAGATAGAGATAGGTAGGTAGGTAGATTGATAGATACAGATAGGTAGGTAGGTAAATTGATAGAGACAGATAGGTAGGTAGGTAGATAGATAGATACAGATAGGTAGGTAGGTAGATAGATAAACACAGATAGGTAGGTAGGTAGATTGATAAATACAGATAGGTAGGTAGATAGATAGATAGATAGAGATAGGTAGGTAGGTAGATTGATAGATACAGATAGGTAGGTAGGTAGATAGATAGATACAGATAGGTAGGTAGGTAGATTGATAGATAGAGATAGGTAGGTAGGTAGATAGATAGATAGAGATAGGTAGGTAGGTAGGTAAATAGATAGAGATATGTAGTTTTGTAGATAGATAGATAGAGATAGATAGGTAGGTAGATTGATAGAGACAGATAGGTAGGTAGGTAGATAGATAGAGATAGGTAGGTAGGTAGATTGATAGATACAGATAGGTAGGTAGGTAGATAGATAGATACAGATAGGTAGGTAGGTAGATAGATAGATACAGATAGGTAAGTAGGTAGATAGATAGATACAGATAGGTAGGTAGGTAGATAGATAGTGACAGATAGGTACGTAGGTAGATAGATAGATACAGATAGGTAGGTAGGTAGATAGATAGATAGAGATAGGTAGGTAGGTAGGTAGATAGATAGAGATAGATAGGTAGGTAGATTGATAGATACAGATAGGTAGGTAGGTAGATAGATAGATACAGATAGGTAGGTAGGTAGATAGATAGATACAGTTATGTAGGTAGGTAGGTAGATAGATAGATACAGATAGGTAGGTAGGTAGATAGATAGATAGAGATAGGTAGGTAGGTAGATAGATAGATACAGATAGGTAGGTAGGTAGATAGATAGATACAGATAGGTAGGTAGATAGATAGATAGATACAGATAGGTAGGTATGTAGATAGATAGATAGAGATAGGTAGGTAGGTAGGTAGATAGATAGAGATAGGTAGGTAGGTAGGTAGGTAGATAGATAGATAGAGATAGGTAGGTAGGTAGATAGATAGATACAGATAGGTAGGTAGGTAGATAGATAGATACAGATAGGTAGGTAGGTAGATAGATACAGATAGGTAGGTAGGTAGGTAGATAGATAGAGATAGGTAGGTAGGTAGATAGATAGATAGAGATAGGTAGGTAGGTAGATTGATAGATACAGATAGGTAGGTAGGTAGATTGATAGAGACAGATAGGTAGGTAGGTAGATAGATAGATACAGATAGGTAGGTAGGTAGATAGATAAATACAGATAGGTAGGAAGGTAGATAGATAAATACAGATAGGTAGGTAGGTAGATAGATAGATAGATAGATTGATAGAGATAGGTAGGTAGGTAGATTGATAGATACAGATAGGTAGATAGGTAGATAGATAGATAGAGATAGGTAGGTAGGTAGATAGATAAATACAGATAGGTAGGTAGGTACGTTGATAGATAGATACAGATAGGTAGGTAGATAGATAGATAGAGATAGGTAGGTAGGTAGATAGATAAATACAGATAGGTAGGTAGGTAGATAGATAGATACAGATAGGTACGTAGGTAGATAGATAGATACAGATAGGTAGGTAGGTAGATAGATAGATAGAGATAGGTAGGTAGGTAGGTAGATAGATAGATAGAGATAGGTAGGTAGATAGATAGATACAGATAGGTAGGTAGGTAGATAGATAGATACAGATAGGTAGGTAGGTAGATATATAGATACAGAGAGGTAGGTAGGTAGATAAATAGATACAGATAGGTAGGTAGGTAGATACATAGATAGAGATAGGTAGGTAGGTAGGTAGATAGATAGAGATAGGTAGGTAGGTAGGTAGGTAGATAGATAGATAGAGATAGGTAGGTAGGTAGGTAGATAGATACAGATAGGTAGGTAGGTAGATAGATAGAGATAGGTAGGTAGGTAGATAGATAGATAGAGATAGGTAGGTAGGTAGATTGATAGATAAAGATAGGTAGGTAGGTAGATTGATAGAGACAGATAGGTAGGTAGGTAGATAGATAGATACAGATAGGTAGGTAGGTAGATAGATAAATACAGATAGGTAGGAAGGTAGATAGATAAATACAGATAGGTAGGTAGGTAGATAGATAGATAGATAGATAGAGATAGGTAGGTAGGTAGATTGATAGATACAGATAGGTAGATAGGTAGATAGATAGATAGAGATATGTAGGTAGGTAGATAGATAAATACAGATAGGTAGGTAGGTAGATAGATAGAGATAGGTAGGTAGGTAGATAGATAGATAGAGATAGGTAGGTAGATAGATTGATAGATACAGATAGGTTGCTAGGTAGAGTGATAGATACAGATAGGTAGGTAGGTAGATAGATAGATACAGATAGGTAGGTAGATAGATAGATAGATAGATAGATAGATAGATAGATAGATAGATAGATAGATAGAGATAGGTAGGTAGGTAGGTAGATTGATAGATACAGATAGGTAGGTAGGTAGATAGATAGATAGAGATAGGTAGGTATTTAGATTGATAGATAGAGAAAGGTAGGTAGGTAGATTGATAGATACAGATAGGTAGGTAGGTAGATAGATAGATAGATACAGATAGGTAGGTAGTTAGATAGATAGATAGATAGAGATAGGTAGGTAGGTAGATTGATAGATACAGATAGGTAGGTAGGTAGATAGATAGATAGAGATAGGTAGGTAGGTAGATTGAAAGATACAGATTGGTAGGTAGGTAGATAGATAGATACAGATAGGTAGGTAGGTAGATTGATAGATACAGATAAGTAGGTAGGTAGATAGATAGATACAGATAGGTAGGTAGTTAGATTGATAGATAGAGATAGGTAGGTAGGTAGATTGATAGATACAGATAGGTAGGTAGCTAGATAGATAGATACAGATAGGTAGGTAGGTAGATAGATAGATACAGTTATGTAGGTAGGTAGGTAGATAGATAGATACAGATAGGTAGGTAGGTACGTAGATAGATAGATTCAGATAGGTAGGTAGGTAGATAGATAGATAGAGATAGGTAGGTAGGTAGATAGATAAATACAGATAGGTAGGTAGATAGATAGATAGATACAGATAGGTACGTAGGTAGATAGATAGATACAGATAGGTAGGTAGGTAGATAGATAGATAGAGATAGGTAGGTAGGTAGATAGATAGAGATAGGTAGGTGGGTAGATTGATAGATACAGATAGGTAGGTAGGTAGATAGATAGATACAGATAGGTAGGTAGGTAGATAGATAGATAGATACAGTTATGTAGGTAGGAAGGTAGATAGATAGATAGAGATAGGTAGGTAGATAGATAGATAGATAGATAGATAGATAGATAGATAGATAGATAGATAGATAGATAGATAGATAGATAGATAGATAGATAGATAGATAGAGATAGGTAGGTAGGTAGATTGATAGATACAGATAGGTAGGTAGGTAGATAGATAGATAGAGATAGGTAGGTATTTAGATTGATAGATAGAGAAAGGTAGGTAGGTAGATTGATAGATACAGATAGGTAGGTAGGTAGATAGATAGATAGATACAGATAGGTAGGTAGGTAGATAGATAGATAGATAGAGATAGGTAGGTAGGTAGATTGATAGATACAGATAGGTAGGTAGGTAGATAGATAGATAGAGATAGGTAGGTAGGTAGATTGAAAGATACAGATTGGTAGGTAGGTAGATAGATAGATACAGATAGGTAGGTAGGTAGATTGATAGATACAGATAAGTAGGTAGGTAGATAGATAGATACAGATAGGTAGGTAGTTAGATTGATAGATAGAGATAAGTAGGTAGGTAGATTGATAGATACAGATAGGTAGGTAGCTAGATAGATAGATACAGATAGGTAGGTAGGTAGATAGATAGATACAGTTATGTAGGTAGGTAGGTAGATAGATAGATACAGATAGGTAGGTAGGTACGTAGATAGATAGATTCAGATAGGTAGGTAGGTAGATAGATAGATAGAGATAGGTAGGTAGGTAGATAGATAAATACAGATAGGTAGGTAGATAGATAGATAGATACAGATAGGTACGTAGGTAGATAGATAGATACAGATAGGTAGGTAGGTAGATAGATAGATAGAGATAGGTAGGTAGGTAGATAGATAGAGTTAGGTAGGTGGGTAGATTGATAGATACAGATAGGTAGGTAGGTAGATAGATAGATACAGATAGGTAGGTAGGTAGATAGATAGATACAGTTATGTAGGTAGGTAGGTAGATAGATAGATAGAGATAGGTAGGTAGATAGATAGATAGATACAGATAGGTAGGTAGGTAGATAGATAGATAGAGATAGGTAGGTAGGTAGATAGATAGATACAGATAGGTAGGTAGGTAGATAGATAGATACAGATAGGTAGGTAGGTTGATAGATAGATACAGATAGGTAGGTAGGTAGATAGATAGATAGAGATAGATAGGTAGGTAGGTAGATAGATAGAGATAGGTAGGTAGGTAGGTAGATAGATAGATACAGATAGGTACGTAGGTAGATAGATAGATACAGATAGGTAGGTAGGTAGATAGATAGATACAGATAGGTACGTAGGTAGATAAATAGATACAGATAGGTAGGTAGGTAGATAGATAGATACAGATTGGTAGGTAGAAAGGTAGATAGATAGAGATAGGTAGGTAGGTAGATAGATAGATAGAGATAGGTAGGTAGGTAGATAGATAGATACAGATAGGTAGGTAGGTAGATAGATAGATTCAGTTATGTAGGTAGGTAGGTAGATAGATAGATACAGATAGGTAGGTAGGTACGTAGATAGATAGATTCAGATAGGTAGGTAGGTAGATAGATAGAGATAGGTAGGTAGGTAGATAGATAAATACAGATAGGTAGGTAGATAGATAGATAGATACAGATAGGTACGTAGGTAGATAGATAGATACAGATAGGTAGGTAGGTAGATAGATAGATAGAGATAGGTAGGTAGATAGATAGATAGATACAGATAGGTAGGTAGGTAGATAGATAGATACAGATAGGTACGTAGGTAGATAAATAGATACAGATAGGTAGGTAGGTAGATAGATAGATACAGATTGGTAGGTAGGTAGGTAGATAGATAGAGATAGGTAGGTAGGTAGATAGATAGATAGAGATAGGTAGGTAGGTAGATAGATAGATACAGATAGGTAGGTAGGTAGATAGATAGATACAGTTATGTAGGTAGGTAGGTAGATAGATAGATACAGATAGGTAGGTAGGTAGATAGATAAATACAGATAGGTAGGTAGGTAGATAGATAGATACAGATAGGTAGGTAGGTAGATAGATAGATACAGATAGGTAGGTAGATAGATAGATAGATACAGATAGGTAGGTAGGTAGATAGATAGATAGAGATAGATAGGTAGGTAGGTAGATAGATAGAGATAGGTAGGTAGGTAGGTAGGTAGATAGATAGATAGAGATAGGTAGGTAGGTAGATAGATAGATACAGATAGGTAGGTAGGTAGGTAGATAGATACAGATAGGTAGGTAGGTAGATAGATACAGATAGGTAGGTAGGTAGGTAGATAGATAGAGATACGTAGGTAGGTAGATAGATAGATAGAGATAGGTAGGTAGGTAGATAGATAGATACAGATAGGTAGGTAGGTAGATAGATAGATACAGATATGTAGGTAGGTAGATAGATAGATAGAGATAGGTAGGTAGGTAGGTAGATAGATAGAGATAGGTAGGTAGGTAGATAGATAGATAGAGATAGGTAGGTAGGTAGATTGATAGATACAGATAGGTAGGTAGGTAGATAGATAGATACAGATAGGTAGGTAGGTAGATAGATAGATACAGATATGTAGGTAGGTAGATAGATAGATAGAGATAGGTAGGTAGGTAGGTAGGTAGATAGATAGATACAGTTATGTAGGTAGGTAGGTAAATAGATAGATACAGATAGGTAGGTAGGTACGTAGATAGATAGATACAGATAGGTAGGTAGGTAGATAGATAGAGATAGGTAGGTAGGTAGATAGATAAATACAGATAGGTAGGTAGTTAGATAGATAGATACAGATAGGTACGTAGGTAGATAGATAGATACAGATAGGTAGGTAGGTAGATAGATAGATAGAGTTAGGTAGGTAGGTAGGTAGGTAGGTAGGTAGATAGATAGAGATAGGTAGGTAGGTAGATTGATAGATACAGATAGGTAGGTTGGTAGATAGATAGATACAGATAGGTAGGTAGGTAGGTAGATAGATAGATACATTTATGTAGGTAGGTAGGTAGATAGATAGATACAGATAGGTAGGTAGGTAGATAGATAGATAGAGATAGATATGTAGGTAGATAGATAGATACAGATAGGTAGGTAGGTAGATAGATAGATACAGATAGATAGGTAGGTAGATAGATAGATACAGATAGGTAGGTAGGTAGATAGATAGATGCAGATAGGTAGGTAGGTAGATAGATAGATAGAGATAGGTAGGTAGGTAGGTAGGTAGGTAGATAGATAGATACAGTTATGTAGGTAGGTAGGTAGATAGATAGCTACAGATAGGTAGGTAGGTACGTAGATAGATAGATACAGATAGGTAGGTAGGTAGATCGATAAATACAGATAGGTAGGTAGGTAGATAGATAGATACAGATAGGTACGTAGGTAGATAGATAGATACAGATAGGTAGGTAGATAGATAGATAGATAGAGTTAGGTAGGTAGGTAGGTAGGTACGTAGATAGATAGAGATAGGTAGGTAGGTAGATTGATAGATACAGATAGGTAGGTAGGTAGATAGATAGATACAGATAGGTAGGTAGGTAGATAGATAGATACAGTTATGTAGGTAGGTAGGTAGGTAGATAGATACAGATAGGTAGGTAGGTAGATAGATAGATACAGATAGGTAGGTAGGTAGATTGATAGATAGAGATATGTAGGTAGGTAGATAGATAGATAGAGATAGGTAGATAGATAGAGATAGGTAGGTAGGTAGATAGATAGATAGAGATAGATAGGTTGGTAGATTGATAGAGATAGATAGGTAGGTAGTTAGATAGATAGAGATAGGTAGGTAGGTAGATTGATAGATACAGATAGGTAAGTAGGTAGATAGATAGATACAGATAGGTAGGTAGGTAGATAGATAGATACAGATATGTAGGTAGGTAGATAGATAGATAGAGATAGGTAGGTAGGTAGGTAGATAGATAGAGATAGGTAGGTAGGTAGATAGATAGAGATAGGTAGGTAGGTAGATTGATAGATACAGATAGGTAGGTAGGTAGATAGATAGATACAGATAGGTAGGTAGGTAGATAGATAGATACAGATATGTAGGTAGGTAGATAGACAGATAGAGATAGGTTGGTAGGTAGGTAGGTAGATAGATAGAGATAGGTAGGTAAGTAGGTAGGTAGAGATATGTAGGTAGGTAGATAGAAAGAGATAGTTAGGTAGGTAGGTAGATAGATACAGATAGGTAGGTAGGTAGATAGATAGAGATAGGTAGGTAGGTAGGTAGATAGATAGAGATAGGTAGGTAGGTAGATAGATAGATAGATATAGGTAGGTAGGTAGATAGATAGATACAGATAGGTAGGTAGGTAGATAGATAGATAGAGATAGGTAGGTAGGTAGATAGATAGATAGACATAGGTAGGTAGGTAGAATGATAGATACAGATAGGTAGGTAGGTAGATAGATAGATACAGATAGGTAGGTAGGTAGATAGATAGATACAGATAGGTACGTAGGTAGATAGATAGATACAGATAGGTAGGTAGGTAGGTAGATAGATAGATAGAGATAGGTAGGTAGGTAGGTAGGTAGGTAGATAGATAGAGATAGGTAGGTAGGTAGGTAGATAGATAGATAGAGATAGGTAGGTAGGTAGATAGATAGATACAGATAGGTAGGTAGGTAGATAGATAGATACAGATAGGTAGGTAGGTAGATAGATAGATAGAGATAGGTAGGTAGGTAGATAGATAGATAGACATAGGTAGGTAGGTAGATTGATAGATACAGATAGGTAGGTAGGTAGATAGATAGATACAGATAGGTAGGTAGGTAGATAGATAGATAGATAGAGATAGGTAGGTAGAGAGATAGATAGATAGATACAGATAGGTAGGTAGGTAGATAGATAGATAGAGATAGATAGGTAGGTAGATAGATAGATACAGATAGGTAGGTAGGTAGGTAGATAGATAGAGATAGATAGGTAGGTAGATAGATAGATACAGATAGGTAGGTAGGTAGATAGATAGATACAGATAGGTAGGTAGGTAGATAGATAGATAGAGATAGGTAGGTAGGTAGGTAGATAGATAGAGATAGGTAGGTAGGTAGATAGATAGATAGAGATAGGTAGGTAGGTAGATTGATAGATAGAGATATGTAGGTAGGTAGATAGATAGATAGAGATAGATAGGTAGGTAGATTGATAGAGACACATAGGTAGGTAGGTAGATAGATATTGATAGGTAGGTAGGTAGATTGATAGATACAGATAGGTAGGTAGGTAGATAGATAGATAGACATAGGTAGGTAGGTAGATTGATAGATACAGATAGGTAGGTAGGTAGATAGATAGATACAGATAGGTAGGTAGGTAGATAGATAGATAGATAGAGATAGGTAGGTAGAGAGATAGATAGATAGATACAGATAGGTACGTAGGTAGATAGATAGATACAGATAGGTAGGTAGGTAGATAGATAGATAGAGATAGGTAGGTAGGTAGATAGATAGAGATAGATAGGTAGGTAGATAGATAGATACAGATAGGTATGTAGGTAGATAGATAGATAGAGATAGATAGGTAGGTAGATAGATAGATACAGATAGGTAGGTAGGTACGTTGATAGATAGATACAGATAGGTAGGTAGATAGATAGATAGAGATAGGTAGGTAGGTAGATAGATAAATACAGATAGGTAGGTAGGTAGATAGATAGATACAGATAGGTACGTAGGTAGATAGATAGATACAGATAGGTAGGTAGGTAGATAGATAGATAGAGATAGGTAGGTAGGTAGGTAGATAGATAGAGATAGGTAGGTAGGTAGATTGATAGATACAGATAGGTAGGTAGGTAGATAGATAGATACAGATAGGTAGGTAAGTAGATAGATAGATACAGTTATGTAGGTAGGTAGGTAGATAGATAGATACAGATAGGTAGGTAGGTAGATAGATAGATAGAGATAGGTAGGTAGATAGATAGATACAGATAGGTAGGTAGGTAGATAGATAGATACAGATAGGTAGGTAGGTAGATATATAGATACAGAGAGGTAGGTAGGTAGATAGATAGATACAGATAGTTAGGTAGGTAGATACATAGATAGAGATAGGTAGGTAGGTAGGTAGATAGATAGAGATAGGTAGGTAGGTAGGTAGATAGATAGATAGAGATAGGTAGGTAGGTAGATAGATAGATACAGATAGGTAGGTAGGTAGATAGATAGAGATAGGTAGGTAGGTAGATAGATAGATAGAGATAGGTAGGTAGGTAGATTGATAGATAAAGATAGGTAGGTAGGTAGATTGATAGAGACAGACAGGTAGGTAGGTAGATAGATAGATACAGATAGGTAGGTAGGTAGATAGATAAATACAGATAGGTAGGAAGGTAGATAGATAAATACAGATAGGTAGGTAGGTAGATAGATAGATAGATAGATAGATAGAGATAGGTAGGTAGGTAGATTGATAGATACAGATAGGTAGATAGGTAGATAGATAGATAGAGATATGTAGGTAGGTAGATAGATAAATACAGATAGGTAGGTAGGTAGATAGATAGAGATAGGTAGGTAGGTAGATAGATAGAGATAGGTAGGTAGATAGATTGATAGATACAGATAGGTTGCTAGGTAGAGTGATAGATACAGATAGGTAGGTAGGTAGATAGATAGATACAGATAGGTAGGTAGGTAGGTAGATAGATAGATAGATAGATAGATAGATAGATAGATAGATAGATAGATAGATAGATAGATAGAGATAGGTAGGTAGGTAGATTGATAGATACAGATAGGTAGGTAGGTAGATAGATAGATAGAGATAGGTAGGTATTTAGATTGATAGATAGAGAAAGGTAGGTAGGTAGATTGATAGATACAGATAGGTAGGTAGGTAGGTAGATAGATAGATACAGATAGGTAGGTAGTTAGATAGATAGATAGATAGAGATAGGTAGGTAGGTAGATTGATAGATACAGATAGGTAGGTAGGTAGATAGATAGATAGAGATAGGTAGGTAGGTAGATTGAAAGATACAGATTGGTACGTAGGTAGATAGATAGATACAGATAGGTAGGTAGGTAGATTGATAGATACAGATAAGTAGGTAGGTAGATAGATAGATACAGATAGGTAGGTAGTTAGATTGATAGATAGAGATAGGTAGGTAGGTAGATTGATAGATACAGATAGGTAGGTAGCTAGATAGATAGATACAGATAGGTAGGTAGGTAGATAGATAGATACAGTTATGTAGGTAGGTAGGTAGATAGATAGATACAGATAGGTAGGTAGGTACGTAGATAGATAGATTCAGATAGGTAGGTAGGTAGATAGATAGATAGAGATAGGTAGGTAGGTAGATAGATAAATACAGATAGGTAGGTAGATAGATAGATAGATACAGATAGGTACGTAGGTAGATAGATAGATACAGATAGGTAGGTAGGTAGATAGATAGATAGAGATAGGTAGGTAGGTAGATAGATAGAGATAGGTAGGTGGGTAGATTGATAGATACAGATAGGTAGGTAGGTAGATAGATAGATACAGATAGGTAGGTAGGTAGATAGATAGATACAGTTATGTAGGTAGGTAGGTAGATAGATAGATAGAGATAGGTAGGTAGATAGATAGATAGATACAGATAGGTAGGTAGGTAGATAGATAGATAGAGATAGGTAGGTAGGTAGATAGATAGATACAGATAGGTAGGTAGATAGATAGATACAGATAGGTAGGTAGGTAGATAGATAGATAGAGATTGGTAGGTAGGTAGGTAGATAGATAGATACAGATAGGTAGGTAGGTAGATAGATAGATACAGTTATGTAGGTAGGTAGGTAGATAGATAGATACAGATAGGTAGGTAGGTACGTAGATAGATAGATTCAGATAGGTAGGTAGGTAGGTAGATAGATAGAGATAGGTAGGTAGGTAGATAAATACAGATAGGTAGGTAGATAGATAGATAGATACAGATAGGTACGTAGGTAGATAGATAGATACAGATAGGTAGGTAGGTAGATAGATAGATAGAGATAGGTAGGTAGATAGATAGATACAGATAGGTAGGTAGGTAGATAGATAGATACAGATAGGTACGTAGGTAGATAAATAGATACAGATAGGTAGGTAGGTAGATAGATAGATACAGATTGGTAGGTAGGTAGGTAGATAGATAGAGATAGGTAGGTAGGTAGATAGATAGATAGAGATAGGTAGGTAGGTAGATAGATAGATACAGATAGGTAGGTAGGTAGATAGATAGATACAGTTATGTAGGTAGGTAGGTAGATAGATAGATACAGATAGGTAGGTAGGTAGATAGATAAATACAGATAGGTAGGTAGGTAGATAGATAGATACAGATAGGTAGGTAGGTAGATAGATAGATACAGATAGGTAGGTAGATAGATAGATAGATACAGATAGGTAGGTAGGTAGATAGATAGATAGAGATAGGTAGGTAGGTAGGTAGATAGATAGAGATAGGTAGGTAGGTAGGTAGGTAGATAGATAGATAGAGATAGGTAGGTAGGTAGATAGATAGATACAGATAGGTAGGTAGGTAGATAGATAGATACAGATAGGTAGGTAGGTAGATAGATACAGATAGGTAGGTAGGTAGGTAGATAGATAGAGATAGGTAGGTAGGTAGATAGATAGATAGAGATAGGTAGGTAGGTAGATAGATAGATAGAGATAGGTAGATAGATAGAGATAGGTAGGTAGGTAGATAGATAGATAGAGATAGATAGGTTGGTAGATTGATAGAGATAGATAGGTAGGTAGTTAGATAGATAGAGATAGGTAGGTAGGTAGATTGATAGATACAGATAGGTAAGTAGGTAGATAGATAGATACAGATAGGTAGGTAGGTAGATAGATAGATACAGATATGTAGGTAGGTAGATAGATAGATAGAGATAGGTAGGTAGGTAGGTAGATAGATAGAGATAGGTAGGTAGGTAGATAGATAGAGATAGGTAGGTAGGTAGATTGATAGATACAGATAGGTAGGTAGGTAGATAGATAGATAGAGATAGGTAGGTAGGTAGATAGATAAATACAGATAGGTAGGTAGATAGATAGATAGATACAGATAGGTACGTAGGTAGATAGATAGATACAGATAGGTAGGTAGGTAGATAGATAGATAGAGATAGGTAGGTAGGTAGATAGATAGAGATAGGTAGGTGGGTAGATTGATAGATACAGATAGGTAGGTAGGTAGATAGATAGATACAGATAGGTAGGTAGGTAGATAGATAGATACAGTTATGTAGGTAGGTAGGTAGATAGATAGATAGAGATAGGTAGGTAGATAGATAGATAGATACAGATAGGTAGGTAGGTAGATAGATAGATAGAGATAGGTAGGTAGGTAGATAGATAGATACAGATAGGTAGGTAGGTAGATAGATAGATACAGATAGGTAGGTAGGTAGATAGATAGATAGAGATAGATAGGTAGGTAGGTAGATAGATAGAGATAGGTAGGTAGGTAGGTAGATAGATAGATACAGATAGGTACGTAGGTAGATAGATAGATACAGATAGGTAGGTAGATAGATAGATACAGATAGGTACGTAGGTAGATAAATAGATACAGATAGGTAGGTAGGTAGGTAGATAGATAGAGATAGGTAGGTAGGTAGATAGATAGATAGAGATAGGTAGGTAGGTAGATAGATAGATACAGATAGGTAGGTAGGTAGATAGATAGATACAGTTATGTAGGTAGGTAGGTAGATAGATAGATACAGATAGGTAGGTAGGTACGTAGATAGATAGATTCAGATAGGTAGGTAGGTAGATAGATAGATAGATACAGATAGGTACGTAGGTAGATAGATAGATACAGATAGGTAGGTAGGTAGATAGATAGATAGAGATAGGTAGGTAGATAGATAGATACAGATAGGTAGGTAGGTAGATAGATAGATACAGATAGGTACGTAGGTAGATAAATAGATACAGATAGGTAGGTAGGTAGATAGATAGATACAGATTGGTAGGTAGGTAGGTAGATAGATAGAGATAGGTAGGTAGGTAGATAGATAGATAGAGATAGGTAGGTAGGTAGATAGATAGATACAGATAGGTAGGTAGGTAGATAGATAGATACAGTTATGTAGGTAGGTAGGTAGATAGATAGATACAGATAGGTAGGTAGGTAGATAGATAAATACAGATAGGTAGGTAGGTAGATAGATAGATACAGATAGGTAGGTAGGTAGATAGATAGATACAGATAGGTAGGTAGATAGATAGATAGATACAGATAGGTAGGTAGGTAGATAGATAGATAGAGATAGGTAGGTAGGTAGGTAGATAGATAGAGATAGGTAGGTAGGTAGGTAGGTAGATAGATAGATAGAGATAGGTAGGTAGGTAGATAGATAGATACAGATAGGTAGGTAGGTAGATAGATAGATACAGATAGGTACGTAGGTAGATAAATAGATACAGATAGGTAGGTAGGTAGATAGATAGATACAGATTGGTAGGTAGGTAGGTAGATAGATAGAGATAGGTAGGTAGGTAGATAGATAGATAGAGATAGGTAGGTAGGTAGATAGATAGATACAGATAGGTAGGTAGGTAGATAGATAGATACAGTTATGTAGGTAGGTAGGTAGATAGATAGATACAGATAGGTAGGTAGGTAGATAGATAAATACAGATAGGTAGGTAGGTAGATAGATAGATACAGATAGGTAGGTAGGTAGATAGATAGATACAGATAGGTAGGTAGATAGATAGATAGATAGATACAGATAGGTAGGTAGGTAGATAGATAGATAGAGATAGGTAGGTAGGTAGGTAGATAGATAGAGATAGGTAGGTAGGTAGGTAGATAGATAGATAGAGATAGGTAGGTAGGTAGATAGATAGATAGAGATAGGTAGGTAGGTAGATAGATAGATAGATACAGATAGGTAGGTAGGTAGATAGATACAGATAGGTAGGTAGGTAGGTAGATAGATAGAGATAGGTAGGTAGGTAGATAGATAGATAGAGATAGGTAGGTAGGTAGATAGATAGATAGAGATAGGTAGATAGATAGAGATAGGTAGGTAGGTAGATAGATAGATAGAGATAGATAGGTTGGTAGATTGATAGAGATAGATAGGTAGGTAGTTAGATAGATAGAGATAGGTAGGTAGGTAGATTGATAGATACAGATAGGTAAGTAGGTAGATAGATAGATACAGATAGGTAGGTAGGTAGATAGATAGATACAGATATGTAGGTAGGTAGATAGATAGATAGAGATAGGTAGGTAGGTAGGTAGATAGATAGAGATAGGTAGGTAGGTAGATAGATAGAGATAGGTAGGTAGGTAGATTGATAGATACAGATATGTAGGAAGGAAGATAGACAGATAGAGATAGGTTGGTAGGTAGGTAGGTAGATAGATAGAGATAGGTAGGTAAGTAGGTAGGTAGAGATATGTAGGTAGGTAGATAGAAAGAGATAGTTAGGTAGGTAGGTAGATAGATACAGATAGGTAGGTAGGTAGATAGATAGAGATAGGTAGGTAGGTAGGTAGATAGATAGAGATAGGTAGGTAGGTAGATAGATAGATAGAGATAGGTAGGTAGGTAGATAGATAGATACAGATAGGTAGGTAGGTAGATAGATAGATAGAGATAGGTAGGTAGTTAGATAGATAGATAGACATAGGTAGGTAGGTAGATAGATAGATACAGATAGGTAGGTAGGTAGATAGATAGATACAGTTATGTAGGTAGGTAGGTAGGTAGATAGATACAGATAGGTAGGTAGGTAGATAGATAGATACAGATAGGTAGGTAGGTAGATTGATAGATAGAGATATGTAGGTAGGTAGATAGATAGATAGAGATAGGTAGATAGATAGAGATAGGTAGGTAGGTAGATAGATAGATAGAGATAGATAGGTTGGTAGATTGATAGAGATAGATAGGTAGGTAGTTAGATAGATAGAGATAGGTAGGTAGGTAGATTGATAGATACAGATAGGTAAGTAGGTAGATAGATAGATACAGATAGGTAGGTAGGTAGATAGATAGATACAGATATGTAGGTAGGTAGATAGATAGATAGAGATAGGTAGGTAGGTAGGTAGATAGATAGAGATAGGTAGGTAGGTAGATAGATAGAGATAGGTAGGTAGGTAGATTGATAGATACAGATAGGTAGGTAGGTAGATAGATAGATACAGATAGGTAGGTAGGTAGATAGATAGATACAGATATGTAGGTAGGTAGATAGACAGATAGAGATAGGTTGGTAGGTAGGTAGGTAGATAGATAGAGATGGGTAGGTAAGTAGGTAGGTAGAGATATGTAGGTAGGTAGATAGAAAGAGATAGTTAGGTAGGTAGGTAGATAGATACAGATAGGTAGGTAGGTAGATAGATAGAGATAGGTAGGTAGGTAGGTAGATAGATAGAGATAGGTAGGTAGGTAGATAGATAGATAGAGATAGGTAGGTAGGTAGATAGATAGATACAGATAGGTAGGTAGGTAGATAGATAGATAGAGATAGGTAGGTAGGTAGATAGATAGATAGACATAGGTAGGTAGGTAGAATGATAGATACAGATAGGTAGGTAGGTAGATAGATAGATACAGATAGGTAGGTAGGTAGATAGATAGATACAGATAGGTACGTAGGTAGATAGATAGATACAGATAGGTAGGTAGGTAGGTAGATAGATAGATAGAGATAGGTAGGTAGGTAGGTAGGTAGGTAGATAGATAGAGATAGGTAGGTAGGTAGGTAGATAGATAGATACAGATAGGTAGATAGGTAGATAGATAGATACAGATAGGTAGGTAGGTAGATAGATAGATAGAGATAGGTAGGTAGGTAGATAGATAGATAGACATAGGTAGGTAGGTAGATTGATAGATACAGATAGGTAGGTAGGTAGATAGATAGATACAGATAGGTAGGTAGGTAGATAGATAGATAGATAGATAGAGATAGGTAGGTAGAGAGATAGATAGATAGATACAGATAGGTAGGTAGGTAGATAGATAGATAGAGATAGATAGGTAGGTAGATAGATAGATACAGATAGGTAGGTAGGTAGGTAGATAGATAGAGATAGATAGGTAGGTAGATAGATAGATACAGATAGGTAGGTAGGTAGATAGATAGATACAGATAGGTAGGTAGGTAGATAGATAGATAGATTGAGATAGGTAGGTAGGTAGGTAGATAGATAGAGATAGGTAGGTAGGTAGATAGATAGATAGAGATAGGTAGGTAGGTAGATTGATAGATAGAGATATGTAGGTAGGTAGATAGATAGATAGAGATAGATAGGTAGGTAGATTGATAGAGACACATAGGTAGGTAGGTAGATAGATATTGATAGGTAGGTAGGTAGATTGATAGATACAGATAGGTAGGTAGGTAGATAGATAGATACAGATAGGTAGGTAGGTAGATAGATAGATAGAGATAGGTAGGTAGGTACGTAGATAGATAGATACAGATAGGTAGGTAGGTAGATAGATAGATAGAGATAGGTAGGTAGGTAGATAGATAAATACAGATAGGTAGGTAGGTAGATAGATAGATACAGATAGGTACGTAGGTAGATAGATAGATACAGATAGGTAGGTAGGTAGATAGATAGATAGAGATAGGTAGGTAGGTAGATAGATAGAGATAGATAGGTAGGTAGATAGATAGATACAGATAGGTAGGTAGGTACGTTGATAGATAGATACAGATAGGTAGGTAGATAGATAGATAGAGATAGGTAGGTAGGTAGATAGATAAATACAGATAGGTAGGTAGGTAGATAGATAGATACAGATAGGTACGTAGGTAGATAGATAGATACAGATAGGTAGGTAGGTAGATAGATAGATAGAGATAGGTAGGTAGGTAGGTAGATAGATAGAGATAGGTAGGTAGGTAGATTGATAGATACAGATAGGTAGGTAGGTAGATAGATAGATACAGATAGGTAGGTAAGTAGATAGATAGATACAGTTATGTAGGTAGGTAGGTAGATAGATAGATACAGATAGGTAGGTAGGTAGATAGATAGATAGAGATAGGTAGGTAGATAGATAGATACAGATAGGTAGGTAGGTAGATAGATAGATACAGATAGGTAGGTAGGTAGATATATAGATACAGAGAGGTAGGTAGGTAGATAGATAGATACAGATAGGTAGGTAGGTAGATACATAGATAGAGATAGGTAGGTAGGTAGGTAGATAGATAGAGATAGGTAGGTAGGTAGGTAGATAGATAGATAGAGATAGGTAGGTAGGTAGATAGATAGATACAGATAGGTAGGTAGGTAGATAGATAGAGATAGGTAGGTAGGTAGATAGATAGATAGAGATAGGTAGGTAGGTAGATTGATAGATAAAGATAGGTAGGTAGGTAGATTGATAGAGACAGATAGGTAGGTAGGTAGATAGATAGATACAGATAGGTAGGTAGGTAGATAGATAAATACAGATAGGTAGGAAGGTAGATAGATAAATACAGATAGGTAGGTAGGTAGATAGATAGATAGATAGATAGATAGAGATAGGTAGGTAGGTAGATTGATAGATACAGATAGGTAGGTAGGTAGATAGATAGATACAGTTATGTAGGTAGGTAGGTAGATAGATAGATACAGATAGGTAGGTAGGTAGATAGATAAATACAGATAGGTAGGTAGGTAGATAGATAGATACAGATAGGTAGGTAGGTAGATAGATAGATACAGATAGGTAGGTAGATAGATAGATAGATAGATACAGATAGGTAGGTAGGTAGATAGATAGATAGAGATAGGTAGGTAGGTAGGTAGATAGATAGAGATAGGTAGGTAGGTAGGTAGGTAGATAGATAGATAGAGATAGGTAGGTAGGTAGATAGATAGATAGAGATAGGTAGGTAGGTAGATAGATAGATACAGATAGGTAGGTAGGTAGATAGATACAGATAGGTAGGTAGGTAGGTAGATAGATAGAGATAGGTAGGTAGGTAGATAGATAGATAGAGATAGGTAGGTAGGTAGATAGATAGATAGAGATAGGTAGATAGATAGAGATAGGTAGGTAGGTAGATAGATAGATAGAGATAGATAGGTTGGTAGATTGATAGAGATAGATAGGTAGGTAGTTAGATAGATAGAGATAGGTAGGTAGGTAGATTGATAGATACAGATAGGTAAGTAGGTAGATAGATAGATACAGATAGGTAGGTAGGTAGATAGATAGATACAGATATGTAGGTAGGTAGATAGATAGATAGAGATAGGTAGGTAGGTAGGTAGATAGATAGAGATAGGTAGGTAGGTAGATAGATAGAGATAGGTAGGTAGGTAGATTGATAGATACAGATAGGTAGGTAGGTAGATAGATAGATACAGATAGGTAGGTAGGTAGATAGATAGATACAGATATGTAGGAAGGAAGATAGACAGATAGAGATAGGTTGGTAGGTAGGTAGGTAGATAGATAGAGATAGGTAGGTAAGTAGGTAGGTAGAGATATGTAGGTAGGTAGATAGAAAGAGATAGTTAGGTAGGTAGGTAGATAGATACAGATAGGTAGGTAGGTAGATAGATAGAGATAGGTAGGTAGGTAGGTAGATAGATAGAGATAGGTAGGTAGGTAGATAGATAGATAGAGATAGGTAGGTAGGTAGATAGATAGATACAGATAGGTAGGTAGGTAGATAGATAGATAGAGATAGGTAGGTAGTTAGATAGATAGATAGACATAGGTAGGTAGGTAGATAGATAGATACAGATAGGTAGGTAGGTAGATAGATAGATACAGTTATGTAGGTAGGTAGGTAGGTAGATAGATACAGATAGGTAGGTAGGTAGATAGATAGATACAGATAGGTAGGTAGGTAGATTGATAGATAGAGATATGTAGGTAGGTAGATAGATAGATAGAGATAGGTAGATAGATAGAGATAGGTAGGTAGGTAGATAGATAGATAGAGATAGATAGGTTGGTAGATTGATAGAGATAGATAGGTAGGTAGTTAGATAGATAGAGATAGGTAGGTAGGTAGATTGATAGATACAGATAGGTAAGTAGGTAGATAGATAGATACAGATAGGTAGGTAGGTAGATAGATAGATACAGATATGTAGGTAGGTAGATAGATAGATAGAGATAGGTAGGTAGGTAGGTAGATAGATAGAGATAGGTAGGTAGGTAGATAGATAGAGATAGGTAGGTAGGTAGATTGATAGATACAGATAGGTAGGTAGGTAGATAGATAGATACAGATAGGTAGGTAGGTAGATAGATAGATACAGATATGTAGGTAGGTAGATAGACAGATAGAGATAGGTTGGTAGGTAGGTAGGTAGATAGATAGAGATGGGTAGGTAAGTAGGTAGGTAGAGATATGTAGGTAGGTAGATAGAAAGAGATAGTTAGGTAGGTAGGTAGATAGATACAGATAGGTAGGGAGGTAGATAGATAGAGATAGGTAGGTAGGTAGGTAGATAGATAGAGATAGGTAGGTAGGTAGATAGATAGATAGAGATAGGTAGGTAGGTAGATAGATAGATACAGATAGGTAGGTAGGTAGATAGATAGATAGAGATAGGTAGGTAGGTAGATAGATAGATAGACATAGGTAGGTAGGTAGAATGATAGATACAGATAGGTAGGTAGGTAGATAGATAGATACAGATAGGTAGGTAGGTAGATAGATAGATACAGATAGGTACGTAGGTAGATAGATAGATACAGATAGGTAGGTAGGTAGGTAGATAGATAGATAGAGATAGGTAGGTAGGTAGGTAGGTAGGTAGATAGATAGAGATAGGTAGGTAGGTAGGTAGATAGATAGATACAGATAGGTAGGTAGGTAGATAGATAGATACAGATAGGTAGGTAGGTAGATAGATAGATAGAGATAGGTAGGTAGGTAGATAGATAGATAGACATAGGTAGGTAGGTAGATTGATAGATACAGATAGGTAGGTAGGTAGATAGATAGATACAGATAGGTAGGTAGGTAGATAGATAGATAGATAGAGATAGGTAGGTAGAGAGATAGATAGATAGATACAGATAGGTAGGTAGGTAGATAGATAGATAGAGATAGATAGGTAGGTAGATAGATAGATACAGATAGGTAGGTAGGTAGGTAGATAGATAGAGATAGATAGGTAGGTAGATAGATAGATACAGATAGGTAGGTAGGTAGATAGATAGATACAGATAGGTAGGTAGGTAGATAGATAGATAGATAGAGATAGGTAGGTAGGTAGGTAGATAGATAGAGATAGGTAGGTAGGTAGATAGATAGATAGAGATAGGTAGGTAGGTAGATTGATAGATAGAGATATGTAGGTAGGTAGATAGATAGATAGAGATAGATAGGTAGGTAGATTGATAGAGACACATAGGTAGGTAGGTAGATAGATATTGATAGGTAGGTAGGTAGATTGATAGATACAGATAGGTAGGTAGGTAGATAGATAGATACAGATAGGTAGGTAGGTAGATAGATAGATAGAGATAGGTAGGTAGGTACGTAGATAGATAGATACAGATAGGTAGGTAGGTAGATCGATAGATACAGATAGGTACGTAGGTAGATAGATAGATACAGATAGGTAGGTAGGTAGATTGATAGATAGAGATATGTAGGTAGGTAGATAGATAGATAGAGATAGATAGGTAGGTAGATTGATAGAGACACATAGGTAGGTAGGTAGATAGATACAGATAGGTACGTAGGTAGATAGATAGATACAGATAGGTAGGTAGGTAGATAGATAGATAGAGATAGGTAGGTAGGTAGATAGATAGAGATAGATAGGTAGGTAGATAGATAGATACAGATAGGTAGGTAGGTACGTTGATAGATAGATACAGATAGGTAGGTAGATAGATAGATAGAGATAGGTAGGTAGGTAGATAGATAAATACAGATAGGTAGGTAGGTAGATAGATAGATACAGATAGGTACGTAGGTAGATAGATAGATACAGATAGGTAGGTAGGTAGATAGATAGATAGAGATAGGTAGGTAGGTAGGTAGATAGATAGAGATAGGTAGGTAGGTAGATTGATAGATACAGATAGGTAGGTAGGTAGATAGATAGATACAGATAGGTAGGTAAGTAGATAGATAGATACAGTTATGTAGGTAGGTAGGTAGATAGATAGATACAGATAGGTAGGTAGGTAGATAGATAGATAGAGATAGGTAGGTAGATAGATAGATACAGATAGGTAGGTAGGTAGATAGATAGATACAGATAGGTAGGTAGGTAGATATATAGATACAGAGAGGTAGGTAGGTAGATAGATAGATACAGATAGGTAGGTAGGTAGATACATAGATAGAGATAGGTAGGTAGGTAGGTAGATAGATAGAGATAGGTAGGTAGGTAGGTAGATAGATAGATAGAGATAGGTAGGTAGGTAGATAGATAGATACAGATAGGTAGGTAGGTAGATAGATAGAGATAGGTAGGTAGGTAGATAGATAGATAGAGATAGGTAGGTAGGTAGATTGATAGATAAAGATAGGTAGGTAGGTAGATTGATAGAGACAGATAGGTAGGTAGGTAGATAGATAGATACAGATAGGTAGGTAGGTAGATAGATAAATACAGATAGGTAGGAAGGTAGATAGATAAATACAGATAGGTAGGTAGATAGATAGATAGATAGATAGATAGATAGAGATAGGTAGGTAGGTAGATTGATAGATACAGATAGGTAGATAGGTAGATAGATAGATAGAGATATGTAGGTAGGTAGATAGATAAATACAGATAGGTAGGTAGGTAGATAGATAGAGATAGGTAGGTAGGTAGATAGATAGAGATAGGTAGGTAGATAGATTGATAGATACAGATAGGTTGCTAGGTAGAGTGATAGATACAGATAGGTAGGTAGGTAGATAGATAGATACAGATAGGTAGGTAGGTAGATAGATAGATAGATAGATAGATAGATAGATAGATAGATAGATAGATAGATAGATAGATAGATAGAGATAGGTAGGTAGGTAGATTGATAGATACAGATAGGTAGGTAGGTAGATAGATAGATAGAGATAGGTAGGTATTTAGATTGATAGATAGAGAAAGGTAGGTAGGTAGATTGATAGATACAGATAGGTAGGTAGGTAGGTAGATGGATAGATACAGATAGGTAGGTAGTTAGATAGATAGATAGAGATAGGTAGGTAGGTAGATTGATAGATACAGATAGGTAGGTAGGTAGATAGATAGATAGAGATAGGTAGGTAGGTAGATTGAAAGATACAGATTGGTAGGTAGGTAGATAGATAGATACAGATAGGTAGGTAGGTAGATTGATAGATACAGATAAGTAGGTAGGTAGATAGATAGATACAGATAGGTAGGTAGTTAGATTGATAGATAGAGATAGGTAGGTAGGTAGATTGATAGATACAGATAGGTAGGTAGCTAGATAGATAGATACAGATAGGTAGGTAGGTAGATAGATAGATACAGTTATGTAGGTAGGTAGGTAGATAGATAGATACAGATAGGTAGGTAGGTACGTAGATAGATAGATTCAGATAGGTAGGTAGGTAGATAGATAGATAGAGATAGGTAGGTAGGTAGATAGATAAATACAGATAGGTAGGTAGATAGATAGATAGATACAGATAGGTACGTAGGTAGATAGATAGATACAGATAGGTAGGTAGGTAGATAGATAGATAGAGATAGGTAGGTAGGTAGATAGATAGAGATAGGTAGGTGGGTAGATTGATAGATACAGATAGGTAGGTAGGTAGATAGATAGATACAGATAGGTAGGTAGGTAGATAGATAGATACAGTTATGTAGGTAGGTAGGTAGATAGATAGATAGAGATAGGTAGGTAGATAGATAGATAGATACAGATAGGTAGGTAGGTAGATAGATAGATAGAGATAGGTAGGTAGGTAGATAGATAGATACAGATAGGTAGGTAGATAGATAGATACAGATAGGTAGGTAGGTAGATAGATAGATAGAGATAGATAGGTAGGTAGGTAGATAGATAGAGATAGGTAGGTAGGTAGGTAGATAGATAGATACAGATAGGTACGTAGGTAGATAGATAGATACAGATAGGTAGGTAGGTAGATAGATAGATACAGATAGGTACGTAGGTAGATAAATAGATACAGATAGGTAGGTAGGTAGATAGATAGATACAGATTGGTAGGTAGGTAGGTAGATAGATAGAGATAGGTAGGTAGGTAGATAGATAGATAGAGATAGGTAGGTAGGTAGATAGATAGATACAGATAGGTAGGTAGGTAGATAGATAGATACAGTTATGTAGGTAGGTAGGTAGATAGATAGATACAGATAGGTAGGTAGGTACGTAGATAGATAGATTCAGATAGGTAGGTAGGTAGATAGATAGATAGAGATAGGTAGGTAGGTAGATAAATACAGATAGGTAGGTAGATAGATAGATAGATACAGATAGGTACGTAGGTAGATAGATAGATACAGATAGGTAGGTAGGTAGATAGATAGATAGAGATAGGTAGTTAGATAGATAGATACAGATAGGTAGGTAGGTAGATAGATAGATACAGATAGGTACGTAGGTAGATAAATAGATACAGATAGGTAGGTAGGTAGATAGATAGATACAGATTGGTAGGTAGGTAGGTAGATAGATAGAGATAGGTAGGTAGGTAGATAGATAGATAGAGATAGGTAGGTAGGTAGATAGATAGATACAGATAGGTAGGTAGGTAGATAGATAGATACAGATAGGTAGGTAGGTAGATAGATAGATACAGATAGGTAGGTAGATAGATAGATAGATACAGATAGGTAGGTAGGTAGATAGATAGATAGAGATAGGTAGGTAGGTAGGTAGATAGATAGAGATAGGTAGGTAGGTAGGTAGGTAGATAGATAGATAGAGATAGGTAGGTAGGTAGATAGATAGATACAGATAGGTAGGTAGGTAGATAGATAGATACAGATAGGTAGGTAGGTAGATAGATACAGATAGGTAGGTAGGTAGGTAGATAGATAGAGATAGGTAGGTAGGTAGATAGATAGATAGAGATAGGTAGGTAGGTAGATAGATAGATAGAGATAGGTAGATAGATAGAGATAGGTAGGTAGGTAGATAGATAGATAGAGATAGATAGGTTGGTAGATTGATAGAGATAGATAGGTAGGTAGTTAGATAGATAGAGATAGGTAGGTAGGTAGATTGATAGATACAGATAGGTAAGTAGGTAGATAGATAGATACAGATAGGTAGGTAGGTAGATAGATAGATACAGATATGTAGGTAGGTAGATAGATAGATAGAGATAGGTAGGTAGGTAGGTAGATAGATAGAGATAGGTAGGTAGGTAGATAGATAGAGATAGGTAGGTAGGTAGATTGATAGATACAGATAGGTAGGTAGGTAGATAGATAGATAGAGATAGGTAGGTAGGTAGATAGATAAATACAGATAGGTAGGTAGATAGATAGATAGATAGATACAGATAGGTACGTAGGTAGATAGATAGATACAGATAGGTAGGTAGGTAGATAGATAGATAGAGATAGGTAGGTAGGTAGATAGATAGAGATAGGTAGGTGGGTAGATTGATAGATACAGATAGGTAGGTAGGTAGATAGATAGATACAGATAGGTAGGTAGATAGATAGATAGATACAGTTATGTAGGTAGGTAGGTAGATAGATAGATAGAGATAGGTAGGTAGATAGATAGATAGATACAGATAGGTAGGTAGGTAGATAGATAGATAGAGATAGGTAGGTAGGTAGATAGATAGATACAGATAGGTAGGTAGGTAGATAGATAGATACAGATAGGTAGGTAGGTAGATAGATAGATAGAGATAGATAGGTAGGTAGGTAGATAGATAGAGATAGGTAGGTAGGTAGGTAGATAGATAGATACAGATAGGTACGTAGGTAGATAGATAGATACAGATAGGTAGGTAGATAGATAGATACAGATAGGTACGTAGGTAGATAAATAGATACAGATAGGTAGGTAGGTAGGTAGATAGATAGAGATAGGTAGGTAGGTAGATAGATAGATAGAGATAGGTAGGTAGGTAGATAGATAGATACAGATAGGTAGGTAGGTAGATAGATAGATACAGTTATGTAGGTAGGTAGGTAGATAGATAGATACAGATAGGTAGGTAGGTACGTAGATAGATAGATTCAGATAGGTAGGTAGGTAGATAGATAGATAGAGATAGGTAGGTAGGTAGATAGATAAATACAGATAGGTAGGTAGATAGATAGATAGATACAGATAGGTACGTAGGTAGATAGATAGATACAGATAGGTAGGTAGGTAGATAGATAGATAGAGATAGGTAGGTAGATAGATAGATACAGATAGGTAGGTAGGTAGATAGATAGATACAGATAGGTACGTAGGTAGATAAATAGATACAGATAGGTAGGTAGGTAGATAGATAGATACAGATTGGTAGGTAGGTAGGTAGATAGATAGAGATAGGTAGGTAGGTAGATAGATAGATAGAGATAGGTAGGTAGGTAGATAGATAGATACAGATAGGTAGGTAGGTAGATAGATAGATACAGTTATGTAGGTAGGTAGGTAGATAGATAGATACAGATAGGTAGGTAGGTAGATAGATAAATACAGATAGGTAGGTAGGTAGATAGATAGATACAGATAGGTAGGTAGGTAGATAGATAGATACAGATAGGTAGGTAGATAGATAGATAGATACAGATAGGTAGGTAGGTAGATAGATAGATAGAGATAGGTAGGTAGGTAGGTAGATAGATAGAGATAGGTAGGTAGGTAGGTAGGTAGATAGATAGATAGAGATAGGTAGGTAGGTAGATAGATAGATAGAGATAGGTAGGTAGGTAGATAGATAGATACAGATAGGTACGTAGGTAGATAGATACAGATAGGTAGGTAGGTAGGTAGATAGATAGAGATAGGTAGGTAGGTAGATAGATAGATAGAGATAGGTAAGTAGGTAGATAGATAGATAGAGATAGGTAGATAGATAGAGATAGGTAGGTAGGTAGATAGATAGATAGAGATAGATAGGTTGGTAGATTGATAGAGATAGATAGGTAGGTAGTTAGATAGATAGAGATAGGTAGGTAGGTAGATTGATAGATACAGATAGGTAAGTAGGTAGATAGATAGATACAGATAGGTAGGTAGGTAGATAGATAGATACAGATATGTAGGTAGGTAGATAGATAGATAGAGATAGGTAGGTAGGTAGGTAGATAGATAGAGATAGGTAGGTAGGTAGATAGATAGAGATAGGTAGGTAGGTAGATTGATAGATACAGATAGGTAGGTAGGTAGATAGATAGATACAGATAGGTAGGTAGGTAGATAGATAGATACAGATATGTAGGAAGGTAGATAGACAGATAGAGATAGGTTGGTAGGTAGATAGGTAGATAGATAGAGATAGGTAGGTAAGTAGGTAGGTAGAGATATGTAGGTAGGTAGATAGAAAGAGATAGTTAGGTAGGTAGGTAGATAGATACAGATAGGTAGGTAGGTAGATAGATAGAGATAGGTAGGTAGGTAGGTAGATAGATAGAGATAGGTAGGTAGGTAGATAGATAGATAGAGATAGGTAGGTAGGTAGATAGATAGATACAGATAGGTAGGTAGGTAGATAGATAGATAGAGATAGGTAGGTAGTTAGATAGATAGATAGACATAGGTAGGTAGGTAGAATGATAGATACAGATAGGTAGGTAGGTAGATAGATAGATACAGATAGGTAGGTAGGTAGATAGATAGATACAGATAGGTACGTAGGTAGATAGATAGATACAGATAGGTAGGTAGGTAGGTAGATAGATAGATAGAGATAGGTAGGTAGGTAGGTAGGTAGATAGATAGAGATAGGTAGGTAGGTAGGTAGATAGATAGATAGAGATAGGTAGGTAGGTAGATAGATAGATACAGATAGGTAGGTAGGTAGATAGATAGATACAGATAGGTAGGTAGATAGATAGATAGATAGAGATAGGTAGGTAGGTAGATAGATAGATAGACATAGGTAGGTAGGTAGATTGATAGATACAGATAGGTAGGTAGGTAGATAGATAGATACAGATAGGTAGGTAGGTAGATAGATAGATAGAGATAGGTAGGTAGAGAGATAGATAGATAGATACAGATAGGTAGGTAGGTAGATAGATAGATAGAGATAGATAGGTAGGTAGATAGATAGATACAGATAGGTAGGTAGGTAGGTAGATAGATAGAGATAGATAGGTTGGTAGATAGATAGATACAGATAGGTAGGTAGGTAGATAGATAGATACAGATAGGTAGGTAGGTAGATAGATAGATAGAGATAGGTAGGTAGGTAGGTAGATAGATAGAGATAGGTAGGTAGGTAGATAGATAGATAGAGATAGGTAGGTAGGTAGATTGATAGATAGAGATATGTAGGTAGGTAGATAGATAGAGATAGATAGGTAGGTAGATTGATAGAGACACATAGGTAGGTAGGTAGATAGATATTGATAGGTAGGTAGGTAGATTGATAGATACAGATAGGTAGGTAGGTAGATAGATAGATACAGATAGGTAGGTAGGTAGATAGATAGATAGAGATAGGTAGGTAGGTACGTAGATAGATAGATACAGATAGGTAGGTAGGTAGATAGATAGATAGAGATAGGTAGGTAGGTAGATAGATAAATACAGATAGGTAGGTAGGTAGATAGATAGATACAGATAGGTACGTAGGTAGATAGATTGATACAGATAGGTAGGTAGGTAGATAGATAGATAGAGATAGGTAGGTAGGTATATAGATAGAGATAGATAGGTAGGTAGATAGATAGATACAGATAGGTAGGTAGGTAGATAGATAGATAGAGATAGATAGGTAGGTAGATAGATAGATACAGATAGGTAGGTAGGTACGTTGATAGATAGATACAGATAGGTAGGTAGATAGATAGATAGAGATAGGTAGGTAGGTAGATAGATAAATACAGATAGGTAGGTAGGTAGATAGATAGATACAGATAGGTACGTAGGTAGATAGATAGATACAGATAGGTAGGTAGGTAGATAGATAGATAGAGATAGGTAGGTAGGTAGGTAGATAGATAGAGATAGGTAGGTAGGTAGATTGATAGATACAGATAGGTAGGTAGGTAGATAGATAGATACAGATAGGTAGGTAAGTAGATAGATAGATACAGTTATGTAGGTAGGTAGGTAGATAGATAGATACAGATAGGTAGGTAGGTAGATAGATAGATAGAGATAGGTAGGTAGATAGATAGATACAGATAGGTAGGTAGGTAGATAGATAGATACAGATAGGTAGGTAGGTAGATATATAGATACAGAGAGGTAGGTAGGTAGATAGATAGATACAGATAGGTAGGTAGGTAGATACATAGATAGAGATAGGTAGGTAGGTAGGTAGATAGATAGAGATAGGTAGGTAGGTAGGTAGGTAGATAGATAGATAGAGATAGGTAGGTAGGTAGATAGATAGATACAGATAGGTAGGTAGGTAGGTAGATAGAGATAGGTAGGTAGGTAGATAGATAGATAGAGATAGGTAGGTAGGTAGATTGATAGATAAAGATAGGTAGGTAGGTAGATTGATAGAGACAGATAGGTAGGTAGGTAGATAGATAGATACAGATAGGTAGGTAGGTAGATAGATAAATACAGATAGGTAGGAAGGTAGATAGATAAATACAGATAGGTAGGTAGGTAGATAGATAGATAGATAGATAGAGATAGGTAGGTAGGTAGATTGATAGATACAGATAGGTAGATAGGTAGATAGATAGATAGAGATATGTAGGTAGGTAGATAGATAAATACAGATAGGTAGGTAGATAGATAGATAGAGATAGGTAGGTAGGTAGATAGATAGATAGAGATAGGTAGGTAGATAGATTGATAGATACAGATAGGTTGCTAGGTAGAGTGATAGATACAGATAGGTAGGTAGGTAGATAGATAGATACAGATAGGTAGGTAGATAGATAGATAGATAGATAGATAGATAGATAGATAGATAGATAGATAGATAGATAGATAGATAGAGATAGGTAGGTAGGTAGATTGATAGATACAGATAGGTAGGTAGGTAGATAGATAGATAGAGATAGGTAGGTATTTAGATTGATAGATAGAGAAAGGTAGGTAGGTAGATTGATAGATACAGATAGGTAGGTAGGTAGATAGATAGATAGATACAGATAGGTAGGTAGTTAGATAGATAGATAGATAGAGATAGGTAGGTAGGTAGATTGATAGATACAGATAGGTAGGTAGGTAGATAGATAGATAGAGATAGGTAGGTAGGTAGATTGAAAGATACAGATTGGTAGGTAGGTAGATAGATAGATACAGATAGGTAGGTAGGTAGATTGATAGATACAGATAAGTAGGTAGGTAGATAGATAGATACAGATAGGTAGGTAGTTAGATTGATAGATAGAGATAGGTAGGTAGGTAGATTGATAGATACAGATAGGTAGGTAGCTAGATAGATAGATACAGATAGGTAGGTAGGTAGATAGATAGATACAGTTATGTAGGTAGGTAGGTAGATAGATAGATACAGATAGGTAGGTAGGTACGTAGATAGATAGATTCAGATAGGTAGGTAGCTAGATAGATAGATAGAGATAGGTAGGTAGGTAGATAGATAAATACAGATAGGTAGGTAGATAGATAGATAGATACAGATAGGTACGTAGGTAGATAGATAGATACAGATAGGTAGGTAGGTAGATAGATAGATAGAGATAGGTAGGTAGGTAGATAGATAGAGATAGGTAGGTGGGTAGATTGATAGAAACAGATAGGTAGGTAGGTAGATAGATAGATACAGATAGGTAGGTAGGTAGATAGATAGATACAGTTATGTAGGTAGGTAGGTAGATAGATAGATAGAGATAGGTAGGTAGATAGATAGATAGATAGATAGATAGATAGATAGATAGATAGATAGATAGATAGATAGATAGATAGATAGATAGAGATAGGTAGGTAGGTAGATTGATAGATACAGATAGGTAGGTAGGTAGATAGATAGATAGAGATAGGTAGGTATTTAGATTGATAGATAGAGAAAGGTAGGTAGGTAGATTGATAGATACAGATAGGTAGGTAGGTAGATAGATAGATAGATACAGATAGGTAGGTAGTTAGATAGATAGATAGATAGAGATAGGTAGGTAGTTAGATTGATAGATACAGATAGGTAGGTAGGTAGATAGATAGATAGAGATAGGTAGGTAGGTAGATTGAAAGATACAGATTGGTAGGTAGGTAGATAGATAGATACAGATAGGTAGGTAGGTAGATTGATAGATACAGATAAGTAGGTAGGTAGATAGATAGATACAGATAGGTAGGTAGTTAGATTGATAGATAGAGATAGGTAGGTAGGTAGATTGATAGATATAGATAGGTAGGTAGCTAGATAGATAGATACAGATAGGTAGGTAGGTAGATAGATAGATACAGTTATGTAGGTAGGTAGGTAGATAGATAGATACAGATAGGTAGGTAGGTACGTAGATAGATAGATTCAGATAGGTAGGTAGGTAGATAGATAGATAGAGATAGGTAGGTAGGTAGATAGATAAATACAGATAGGTAGGTAGATAGATAGATAGATACAGATAGGTACGTAGGTAGATAGATAGATACAGATAGGTAGGTAGGTAGATAGATAGATAGAGATAGGTAGGTAGGTAGATAGATAGAGATAGGTAGGTGGGTAGATTGATAGATACAGATAGGTAGGTAGGTAGATAGATAGATACAGGTAGGTAGGTAGGTAGATAGATAGATACAGTTATGTAGGTAGGTAGGTAGATAGATAGATAGAGATAGGTAGGTAGATAGATAGATAGATACAGATAGGTAGGTAGGTAGATAGATAGATAGAGATAGGTAGGTAGGTAGATAGATAGATACAGATAGGTAGGTAGGTAGATAGATAGATACAGATAGGTAGGTAGGTAGATAGATAGATAGAGATAGATAGGTAGGTAGGTAGATAGATAGAGATAGGTAGGTAGGTAGGTAGATAGATAGATACAGATAGGTACGTAGGTAGATAGATAGATACAGATAGGTAGGTAGGTAGATAGATAGATACAGATAGGTACGTAGGTAGATAAATAGATACAGATAGGTAGGTAGGTAGATAGATAGATACAGATTGGTAGGTAGGTAGGTAGATAGATAGAGATAGGTAGGTAGGTAGATAGATAGATAGAGATAGGTAGGTAGGTAGATAGATAGATACAGATAGGTAGGTAGGTAGATAGATAGATACAGTTATGTAGGTAGGTAGGTAGATAGATAGATACAGATAGGTAGGTAGGTAGATAGATAAATACAGATAGGTAGGTAGGTAGATAGATACAGATAGGTAGGTAGGTAGATAGATAGATACAGATAGGTAGGTAGATAGATAGATAGATACAGATAGGTAGGTAGGTAGATAGATAGATAGAGATAGGTAGGTAGGTAGGTAGATAGATAGAGATAGGTAGGTAGGTAGGTAGATAGATAGAGATAGGTAGGTAGGTAGATAGATAGATACAGATAGGTAGGTAGGTAGATAGATAGATACAGATAGGTAGGTAGGTAGATAGATACAGATAGGTAGGTAGGTAGGTAGATAGATAGAGATAGGTAGGTAGGTAGATAGATAGATAGAGATAGGTAGGTAGGTAGATAGATAGATACAGATAGGTAGGTAGGTAGATAGATAGATACAGATATGTAGGTAGGTAGATAGATAGATAGAGATAGGTAGGTAGGTAGGTAGATAGATAGAGATAGGTAGGTAGGTAGATAGATAGATAGAGATAGGTAGGTAGGTAGATTGATAGATACAGATAGGTAGGTAGGTAGATAGATAGATACAGATAGGTAGGTAGGTAGATAGATAGATACAGATAGGTAGGTAGGTAGATAGATAGATAGAGATAGGTAGGTAGGTAGGTAGGTAGATAGATAGATACAGTTATGTAGGTAGGTAGGTAAATAGATAGATACAGATAGGTAGGTAGGTACGTAGATAGATAGATACAGATAGGTAGGTAGGTAGATAGATAGAGATAGGTAGGTAGGTAGATAGATAAATACAGATAGGTAGGTAGGTAGATAGATAGATACAGATAGGTACGTAGGTAGATAGATAGATACAGATAGGTAGGTAGGTAGATAGATAGATAGAGTTAGGTAGGTAGGTAGGTAGGTAGATAGATAGAGATAGGTAGGTAGGTAGATTGATAGATACAGATAGGTAGGTTGGTAGATAGATAGATACAGATAGGTAGGTAGGTAGGTAGATAGATAGATACATTTATGTAGGTAGGTAGGTAGATAGATAGATACAGATAGGTAGGTAGGTAGATAGATAGATAGATAGAGATAGATATGTAGGTAGATAGATAGATACAGATAGGTAGGTAGGTAGATAGATAGATACAGATAGATAGGTAGGTAGATAGATAGATACAGATAGGTAGGTAGGTAGATAGATAGATGCAGATAGGTAGGTAGGTAGATAGATAGATAGAGATAGGTAGGTAGGTAGGTAGATAGATAGAGATAGGTAGGTAGGTAGATTGATAGATACAGATAGGTAGGTAGGTAGATAGATAGATACAGATAGGTAGGTAAGTAGATAGATAGATACAGTTATGTAGGTAGGTAGGTAGATAGATAGATACAGATAGGTAGGTAGGTAGATAGATAGATAGAGATAGGTAGGTAGATAGATAGATACAGATAGGTAGGTAGGTAGATAGATAGATACAGATAGGTAGGTAGGTAGATATATAGATACAGAGAGGTAGGTAGGTAGATAGATAGATACAGATAGGTAGGTAGGTAGATACATAGATAGAGATAGGTAGGTAGGTAGGTAGATAGATAGAGATAGGTAGGTAGGTAGGTAGGTAGATAGATAGATAGAGATAGGTAGGTAGGTAGATAGATAGATACAGATAGGTAGGTAGGTAGGTAGATAGAGATAGGTAGGTAGGTAGATAGATAGATAGAGATAGGTAGGTAGGTAGATTGATAGATAAAGATAGGTAGGTAGGTAGATTGATAGAGACAGATAGGTAGGTAGGTAGATAGATAGATACAGATAGGTAGGTAGGTAGATAGATAAATACAGATAGGTAGGAAGGTAGATAGATAAATACAGATAGGTAGGTAGGTAGATAGATAGATAGATAGATAGAGATAGGTAGGTAGGTAGATTGATAGATACAGATAGGTAGATAGGTAGATAGATAGATAGAGATATGTAGGTAGGTAGATAGATAAATACAGATAGGTAGGTAGATAGATAGATAGAGATAGGTAGGTAGGTAGATAGATAGATAGAGATAGGTAGGTAGATAGATTGATAGATACAGATAGGTTGCTAGGTAGAGTGATAGATACAGATAGGTAGGTAGGTAGATAGATAGATACAGATAGGTAGGTAGATAGATAGATAGATAGATAGATAGATAGATAGATAGATAGATAGATAGATAGATAGATAGATAGATAGATAGATAGAGATAGGTAGGTAGGTAGATTGATAGATACAGATAGGTAGGTAGGTAGATAGATAGATAGAGATAGGTAGGTATTTAGATTGATAGATAGAGAAAGGTAGGTAGGTAGATTGATAGATACAGATAGGTAGGTAGGTAGATAGATAGATAGATACAGATAGGTAGGTAGTTAGATAGATAGATAGATAGAGATAGGTAGGTAGGTAGATTGATAGATACAGATAGGTAGGTAGGTAGATAGATAGATAGAGATAGGTAGGTAGGTAGATTGAAAGATACAGATTGGTAGGTAGGTAGATAGATAGATACAGATAGGTAGGTAGGTAGATTGATAGATACAGATAAGTAGGTAGGTAGATAGATAGATACAGATAGGTAGGTAGTTAGATTGATAGATAGAGATAGGTAGGTAGGTAGATTGATAGATACAGATAGGTAGGTAGCTAGATAGATAGATACAGATAGGTAGGTAGGTAGATAGATAGATACAGTTATGTAGGTAGGTAGGTAGATAGATAGATACAGATAGGTAGGTAGGTACGTAGATAGATAGATTCAGATAGGTAGGTAGCTAGATAGATAGATAGAGATAGGTAGGTAGGTAGATAGATAAATACAGATAGGTAGGTAGATAGATAGATAGATACAGATAGGTACGTAGGTAGATAGATAGATACAGATAGGTAGGTAGGTAGACAGATAGATAGAGATAGGTAGGTAGGTAGATAGATAGAGATAGGTAGGTGGGTAGATTGATAGATACAGATAGGTAGGTAGGTAGATAGATAGATACAGATAGGTAGGTAGGTAGATAGATAGATACAGTTATGTAGGTAGGTAGGTAGATAGATAGATAGAGATAGGTAGGTAGATAGATAGATAGATAGATAGATAGATAGATAGATAGATAGATAGAGATAGGTAGGTAGGTAGATTGATAGATACAGATAGGTAGGTAGGTAGATAGATAGATAGAGATAGGTAGGTATTTAGATTGATAGATAGAGAAAGATAGGTAGGTAGATTGATAGATACAGATAGGTAGGTAGGTAGATAGATAGATAGATACAGATAGGTAGGTAGTTAGATAGATAGATAGATAGAGATAGGTAGGTAGTTAGATTGATAGATACAGATAGGTAGGTAGGTAGATAGATAGATAGAGATAGGTAGGTAGGTAGATTGAAAGATACAGATTGGTAGGTAGGTAGATAGATAGATACAGATAGGTAGGTAGGTAGATTGATAGATACAGATAAGTAGGTAGGTAGATAGATAGATACAGATAGGTAGGTAGTTAGATTGATAGATAGAGATAGGTAGGTAGGTAGATTGATAGATATAGATAGGTAGGTAGCTAGATAGATAGATACAGATAGGTAGGTAGGTAGATAGATAGATACAGTTATGTAGGTAGGTAGGTAGATAGATAGATACAGATAGGTAGGTAGATAGGTAGGTAGGTAGGTAGATAGATAGAGATAGGTAGGTAGGTAGATAGATAGATAGAGATAGGTAGGTAGATTGATAGAGATATGTAGGTAGGTAGATAGATAGAGATAGATAGGTAGGTAGATTGATAGAGACACATAGGTAGGTAGGTAGATAGATATTGATAGGTAGGTAGGTAGATTGATAGATACAGATAGGTAGGTAGGTAGATAGATAGATAGAGATAGGTAGGTAGGTACGTAGATAGATAAATACAGATAGGTAGGTAGGTAGATAGATAGATACAGTTATGTAGGTAGGTAGGTAGATAGATAGATAGAGATAGGTAGGTAGATAGATAGATAGATACAGATAGGTAGGTAGGTAGATAGATAGATAGAGATAGGTAGGTAGGTAGATAGATAGATACAGATAGGTAGGTAGGTAGATAGATAGATACAGATAGGTAGGTAGGTAGATAGATAGATAGAGATAGATAGGTAGGTAGGTAGATAGATAGAGATAGGTAGGTAGGTAGGTAGATAGATAGATACAGATAGGTACGTAGGTAGATAGATAGATACAGATAGGTAGGTAGGTAGATAGATAGATACAGATAGGTACGTAGGTAGATAAATAGATACAGATAGGTAGGTAGGTAGATAGATAGATACAGATTGGTAGGTAGGTAGGTAGATAGATAGAGATAGGTAGGTAGGTAGATAGATAGATAGAGATAGGTAGGTAGGTAGATAGATAGATACAGATAGGTAGGTAGGTAGATAGATAGATACAGTTATGTAGGTAGGTAGGTAGATAGATAGATACAGATAGGTAGGTAGGTAGATAGATAAATACAGATAGGTAGGTAGGTAGATAGATACAGATAGGTAGGTAGGTAGATAGATAGATACAGATAGGTAGGTAGATAGATAGATAGATACAGATAGGTAGGTAGGTAGATAGATAGATAGAGATAGGTAGGTAGGTAGGTAGATAGATACAGATAGGTAGGTAGGTAGGTAGATAGATAGAGATAGGTAGGTAGGTAGATAGATAGATACAGATAGGTAGGTAGGTAGATAGATAGATACAGATAGGTAGGTAGGTAGATAGATACAGATAGGTAGGTAGGTAGGTAGATAGATAGAGATAGGTAGGTAGGTAGATAGATAGAGATAGGTAGGTAGGTAGATAGATAGATACAGATAGGTAGGTAGGTAGATAGATAGATACAGATATGTAGGTAGGTAGATAGATAGATAGAGATAGGTAGGTAGGTAGGTAGATAGATAGAGATAGGTAGGTAGGTAGATAGATAGATAGAGATAGGTAGGTAGGTAGATTGATAGATACAGATAGGTAGGTAGGTAGATAGATAGATACAGATAGGTAGGTAGGTAGATAGATAGATACAGATAGGTAGGTAGGTAGATAGATAGATAGAGATAGGTAGGTAGGTAGGTAGGTAGATAGATAGATACAGTTATGTAGGTAGGTAGGTAAATAGATAGATACAGATAGGTAGGTAGGTACGTAGATAGATAGATACAGATAGGTAGGTAGGTAGATAGATAGAGATAGGTAGGTAGGTAGATAGATAAATACAGATAGGTAGGTAGGTAGATAGATAGATACAGATAGGTACGTAGGTAGATAGATAGATACAGATAGGTAGGTAGGTAGATAGATAGATAGAGTTAGGTAGGTAGGTAGGTAGGTAGATAGATAGAGATAGGTAGGTAGGTAGATTGATAGATACAGATAGGTAGGTTGGTAGATAGATAGATACAGATAGGTAGGTAGGTAGGTAGATAGATAGATACATTTATGTAGGTAGGTAGGTAGATAGATAGATACAGATAGGTAGGTAGGTAGATAGATAGATAGATAGAGATAGATATGTAGGTAGATAGATAGATACAGATAGGTAGGTAGGTAGATAGATAGATACAGATAGATAGGTAGGTAGATAGATAGATACAGATAGGTAGGTAGGTAGATAGATAGATGCAGATAGGTAGGTAGGTAGATAGATAGATAGAGATAGGTAGGTAGGTAGGTAGGTAGGTAGGTAGATAGATAGATAGATACAGTTATGTAGGTAGGTAGGTAGATAGATAGATACAGATAGGTAGGTATGTACGTAGATAGATAGATACAGATAGGTAGGTAGGTAGATCGATAGATAGAGATAGGTAGGTAGGTAGATAGATAAATACAGATAGGTAGGTAGGTAGATAGATAGATACAGATAGGTACGTAGGTAGATAGATAGATACAGATAGGTAGGTAGGTAGATAGATAGATAGAGTTAGGTAGGTAGGTAGGTAGGTACGTAGATAGATAGAGATAGGTAGGTAGGTAGATTGATAGATACAGATAGGTAGGTAGGTAGATAGATAGATAGAGATAGATAGGTAGGTAGGTAGATAGATAGAGATAGGTAGGTAGGTAGGTAGATAGATAGATACAGATAGGTACGTAGGTAGATAGATAGATACAGATAGGTAGGTAGGTAGATAGATAGATACAGATAGGTACGTAGGTAGATAAATAGATACAGATAGGTAGGTAGGTAGATAGATAGATACAGATTGGTAGGTAGGTAGGTAGATAGATAGAGATAGGTAGGTAGGTAGATAGATAGATAGAGATAGGTAGGTAGGTAGATAGATAGATACAGATAGGTAGGTAGGTAGATAGATAGATACAGTTATGTAGGTAGGTAGGTAGATAGATAGATACAGATAGGTAGGTAGGTAGATAGATAAATACAGATAGGTAGGTAGGTAGATAGATACAGATAGGTAGGTAGGTAGATAGATAGATACAGATAGGTAGGTAGATAGATAGATAGATACAGATAGGTAGGTAGGTAGATAGATAGATAGAGATAGGTAGGTAGGTAGGTAGATAGATAGAGATAGGTAGGTAGGTAGGTAGATAGATAGAGATAGGTAGGTAGGTAGATAGATAGATAGAGATAGGTAGGTAGGTAGATTGATAGATACAGATAGGTAGGTAGGTAGATAGATAGATACAGATAGGTAGGTAGGTAGATAGATAGATACAGATAGGTAGGTAGGTAGATAGATAGATAGAGATAGGTAGGTAGGTAGGTAGGTAGATAGATAGATACAGTTATGTAGGTAGGTAGGTAAATAGATAGATACAGATAGGTAGGTAGGTACGTAGATAGATAGATACAGATAGGTAGGTAGGTAGATAGATACAGATAGGTAGGTAGGTAGATAGATAGATACAGATAGGTAGGTAGATAGATAGATAGATACAGATAGGTAGGTAGGTAGATAGATAGATAGAGATAGGTAGGTAGGTAGGTAGATAGATAGAGATAGGTAGGTAGGTAGGTAGATAGATAGAGATAGGTAGGTAGGTAGATAGATAGATAGAGATAGGTAGGTAGGTAGATTGATAGATACAGATAGGTAGGTAGGTAGATAGATAGATACAGATAGGTAGGTAGGTAGATAGATAGATACAGATAGGTAGGTAGGTAGATAGATAGATAGAGATAGGTAGGTAGGTAGGTAGGTAGATAGATAGATACAGTTATGTAGGTAGGTAGGTAAATAGATAGATACAGATAGGTAGGTAGGTACGTAGATAGATAGATACAGATAGGTAGGTAGATAGATAGATACAGATAGGTAGGTAGGTAGATAGATAGAGATATGTAGGTAGGTAGATAGATAGATAGAGATAGGTAGATAGATAGAGATAGGTAGGTAGGTAGATAGATAGATAGAGATAGATAGGTTGGTAGATTGATAGAGATAGATAGGTAGGTAGTTAGATAGATAGAGATAGGTAGGTAGGTAGATTGATAGATACAGATAGGTAAGTAGGTAGATAGATAGATACAGATAGGTAGGTAGGTAGATAGATAGATACAGATATGTAGGTAGGTAGATAGATAGATAGAGATAGGTAGGTAGGTAGGTAGATAGATAGATATAGGTAGGTAGGTAGATAGATAGATACAGATATGTAGGTAGGTAGATAGACAGATAGAGATAGGTTGGTAGGTAGGTAGGTAGATAGATAGAGATAGGTAGGTAAGTAGGTAGGTAGAGATATGTAGGTAGGTAGATAGAAAGAGATAGTTAGGTAGGTAGGTAGATAGATACAGATAGGTAGGTAGGTAGATAGATAGAGATAGGTAGGTAGGTAGGTAGATAGATAGAGATAGGTAGGTAGGTAGATAGATAGATAGAGATAGGTAGGTAGGTAGATAGATAGATACAGATAGGTAGGTAGGTAGATAGATAGATAGAGATAGGTAGGTAGTTAGATATATAGATAGACATAGGTAGGTAGGTAGAATGATAGATACAGATAGGTAGGTAGGTAGATAGATAGATACAGATAGGTAGGTAGGTAGATAGATAGATACAGATAGGTACGTAGGTAGATAGATAGATACAGATAGGTAGGTAGGTAGGTAGATAGATAGATAGAGATAGGTAGGTAGGTAGGTAGGTAGATAGATAGAGATAGGTAGGTAGGTAGGTAGATAGATAGATAGAGATAGGTAGGTAGGTAGATAGATAGATACAGATAGGTAGGTAGGTAGATAGATAGATACAGATAGGTAGGTAGGTAGATAGATAGATAGAGATAGGTAGGTAGGTAGATAGATAGATAGACATAGGTAGGTAGGTAGATTGATAGATACAGATAGGTAGGTAGGTAGATAGATAGATACAGATAGGTAGGTAGGTAGATAGATAGATAGAGATAGGTAGGTAGAGAGATAGATAGATAGATACAGATAGGTAGGTAGGTAGATAGATAGATAGAGATAGATAGGTAGGTAGATAGATAGATACAGATAGGTAGGTAGGTAGGTAGATAGATAGAGATAGATAGGTAGGTAGATAGATAGATACAGATAGGTAGGTAGGTAGATAGATAGATACAGATAGGTAGGTAGGTAGATAGATAGATAGAGATAGGTAGGTAGGTAGGTAGATAGATAGAGATAGGTAGGTAGGTAGATAGATAGATAGAGATAGGTAGGTAGGTAGATTGATAGATAGAGATATGTAGGTAGGTAGATAGATAGATAGAGATAGATAGGTAGGTAGATTGATAGAGACACATAGGTAGGTAGGTAGATAGATATTGATAGGTAGGTAGGTAGATTGATAGATACAGATAGGTAGGTAGGTAGATAGATAGATACAGATAGGTAGGTAGGTAGATAGATAGATAGAGATAGGTAGGTAGGTACGTAGATAGATAGATACAGATAGGTAGGTAGGTAGATAGATAGATAGAGATAGGTAGGTAGGTAGATAGATAAATACAGATAGGTAGGTAGGTAGATAGATAGATACAGATAGGTACGTAGGTAGATAGATAGATACAGATAGGTAGGTAGGTAGATAGATAGATAGAGATAGGTAGGTAGGTAGATAGATAGAGATAGATAGGTAGGTAGATAGATAGATACAGATAGGTAGGTAGGTAGATAGATAGATAGATATAGATAGGTAGGTAGATAGATAGATACAGATAGGTAGGTAGGTAGATAGATAGATACAGATAGGTAGGTAGGTAGATAGATAGATAGAGATAGGTAGGTAGGTAGGTAGATAGATAGAGATAGGTAGGTAGGTAGATAGATAGTTAGAGATAGGTAGGTAGATTGATAGAGATATGTAGGTAGGTAGATAGATAGAGATAGATAGGTAGGTAGATTGATAGAGACACATAGGTAGGTAGGTAGATAGATATTGATAGGTAGGTAGGTAGATTGATAGATACAGATAGGTAGGTAGGTAGATAGATAGATAGAGATAGGTAGGTAGGTACGTAGATAGATAAATACAGATAGGTAGGTAGGTAGATAGATAGATAGAGATAGGTAGGTAGGTAGATAGATAAATACAGATAGGTAGGTAGGTAGATAGATAGATACAGATAGGTACGTAGGTAGATAGATAGATACAGATAGGTAGGTAGGTAGATAGATAGATAGAGATAGGTAGGTAGGTAGATAGATAGAGATAGGTAGGTAGGTAGATTGATAGATACAGATAGGTAGGTAGGTAGATAGATAGATACAGATAGGTAGGTAGGTAGATAGATAGATAGAGTTATGTAGGTAGGTAGGTAGATAGATAGATACAGATAGGTACGTAGGTAGATAGATAGATACAGATAGGTAGGTAGGTAGATAGATAGATACAGATAGGTACGTAGGTAGATAAATAGATACAGATAAGTAGGTAGGTAGGTAGATAGATAGAGATAGGTAGGTAGGTAGATAGATAGATAGAGATAGGTAGGTAGGTAGATAGATAGATACAGATAGGTAGGTAGGTAGATAGATAGATACAGTTATGTAGGTAGGTAGGTAGATAGATAGATACAGATAGGTAGGTAGGTACGTAGATAGATAGATTCAGATAGGTAGGTAGGTAGATAGATAGATAGAGATAGGTAGGTAGGTAGATAGATAAATACAGATAGGTAGGTAGATAGATAGATAGATACAGATAGGTACGTAGGTAGATAGATAGATACAGATAGGTAGGTAGGTAGATAGATAGATAGAGATAGGTAGGTAGATAGATAGATACAGATAGGTAGGTAGGTAGATAGATAGATACAGATAGGTACGTAGGTAGATAAATAGATACAGATAGGTAGGTAGGTAGGTAGATAGATAGATACAGATAGGTAGGTAGGTAGATAGATAAATACAGATAGGTAGGTAGGTAGATAGATAGATACAGATAGGTAGGTAGGTAGATAGATAGATACAGATAGGTAGGTAGATAGATAGATAGATACAGATAGGTAGGTAGGTAGATAGATAGATAGAGATAGGTAGGTAGGTAGGTAGATAGATAGAGATAGGTAGGTAGGTAGGTAGGTAGATAGATAGATAGAGATAGGTAGGTAGGTAGATAGATAGATACAGATAGGTAGGTAGGTAGGTAGATAGATAGATACAGATAGGTAGGTAGGTAGATAGATACAGATAGGTAGGTAGGTAGGTAGATAGATAGAGATAGGTAGGTAGGTAGATAGATAGATAGAGATAGGTAGGTAGGTAGATAGATAGATAGAGATAGGTAGATAGATAGAGATAGGTAGGTAGGTAGATAGATAGATAGAGATAGATAGGTTGGTAGATTGATAGAGATAGATAGGTAGGTAGTTAGATAGATAGAGATAGGTAGGTAGGTAGATTGATAGATACAGATAGGTAAGTAGGTAGATAGATAGATACAGATAGCTAGGTAGGTAGATAGATAGATACAGATATGTAGGTAGGTAGATAGATAGATAGATAGAGATAGGTAGGTAGGTAGGTAGATAGATAGAGATAGGTAGGTAGGTAGATAGATAGAGATAGGTAGGTAGGTAGATTGATAGATACAGATAGGTAGGTAGGTAGGTAGATAGATAGATACAGATAGGTAGGTAGGTAGATAGATAGATACAGATATGTAGGAAGGTAGATAGACAGATAGAGATAGGTTGGTAGGTAGGTAGGTAGATAGATAGAGATAGGTAGGTAAGTAGGTAGGTAGAGATATGTAGGTAGGTAGATAGAAAGAGATAGTTAGGTAGGTAGGTAGATAGATACAGATAGGTAGGTAGGTAGATAGATAGAGATAGGTAGGTAGGTAGGTAGATAGAGATAGGTAGGTAGGTAGATAGATAGATAGAGATAGGTAGGTAGGTAGATAGATAGATACAGATAGGTAGGTAGGTAGATAGATAGATAGAGATAGGTAGGTAGTTAGATAGATAGATAGACATAGGTAGGTAGGTAGAATGATAGATACAGATAGGTAGGTAGGTAGATAGATAGATACAGATAGGTAGGTAGGTAGATAGATAGATACAGATAGGTACGTAGGTAGATAGATAGATACAGATAGGTAGGTAGGTAGGTAGATAGATAGATAGAGATAGGTAGGTAGGTAGGTAGGTAGATAGATAGAGATAGGTAGGTAGGTAGGTAGATAGATAGATAGAGATAGGTAGGTAGGTAGATAGATAGATACAGATAGGTAGGTAGGTAGATAGATAGATACAGATAGGTAGGTAGATAGATAGATAGATAGAGATAGGTAGGTAGGTAGATAGATAGATAGACATAGGTAGGTAGGTAGATTGATAGATACAGATAGGTAAGTAGGTAGATAGATAGATACAGATAGGTAGGTAGGTAGATAGATAGATAGAGATAGGTAGGTAGAGAGATAGATAGATAGATACAGATAGGTAGGTAGGTAGATAGATAGATAGAGATAGATAGGTAGGTAGATAGATAGATACAGATAGGTAGGTAGGTAGGTAGATAGATAGAGATAGATAGGTAGGTAGATAGATAGATACAGATAGGTAGGTAGGTAGATAGATAGATACAGATAGGTAGGTAGGTAGATAGATAGATAGAGATAGGTAGGTAGGTAGGTAGATAGATAGAGATAGGTAGGTAGGTAGATAGATAGATAGAGATAGGTAGGTAGGTAGATTGATAGATAGAGATATGTAGGTAGGTAGATAGATAGATAGAGATAGATAGGTAGGTAGATTGATAGAGACACATAGGTAGGTAGGTAGATAGATAATGATAGGTAGGTAGGTAGATTGATAGATACAGATAGGTAGGTAGGTAGATAGATAGATACAGATAGGTAGGTAGGTAGATAGATAGATAGAGATAGGTAGGTAGGTACGTAGATAGATAGATACAGATAGGTAGGTAGGTAGATAGATAGATAGAGATAGGTAGGTAGGTAGATAGATAAATACAGATAGGTAGGTAGGTAGATAGATAGATACAGATAGGTACGTAGGTAGATAGATTGATACAGATAGGTAGGTAGGTAGATAGATAGATAGAGATAGGTAGGTAGGTAGATAGATAGAGATAGATAGGTAGGTAGATAGATAGATACAGATAGGTAGGTAGGTAGATAGATAGATAGAGATAGATAGGTAGGTAGATAGATAGATACAGATAGGTAGGTAGGTACGTTGATAGATAGATACAGATAGGTAGGTAGATAGATAGATAGAGATAGGTAGGTAGGTAGATAGATAAATACAGATAGGTAGGTAGGTAGATAGATAGATACAGATAGGTACGTAGGTAGATAGATAGATACAGATAGGTAGGTAGGTAGATAGATAGATAGAGATAGGTAGGTAGGTAGGTAGATAGATAGAGATAGGTAGGTAGGTAGATTGATAGATACAGATAGGTAGGTAGGTAGATAGATAGATACAGATAGGTAGGTAAGTAGATAGATAGATACAGTTATGTAGGTAGGTAGGTAGATAGATAGATACAGATAGGTAGGTAGGTAGATAGATAGATAGAGATAGGTAGGTAGATAGATAGATACAGATAGGTAGGTAGGTAGATAGATAGATACAGATAGGTAGGTAGGTAGATATATAGATACAGAGAGGTAGGTAGGTAGATAGATAGATACAGATAGGTAGGTAGGTAGATACATAGATAGAGATAGGTAGGTAGGTAGGTAGATAGATAGAGATAGGTAGGTAGGTAGGTAGGTAGATAGATAGATAGAGATAGGTAGGTAGGTAGATAGATAGATACAGATAGGTAGGTAGGTAGATAGATAGAGATAGGTAGGTAGGTAGATAGATAGATAGAGATAGGTAGGTAGGTAGATTGATAGATAAAGATAGGTAGGTAGGTAGATTGATAGAGACAGATAGGTAGGTAGGTAGATAGATAGATACAGATAGGTAGGTAGGTAGATAGATAAATACAGATAGGTAGGAAGGTAGATAGATAAATACAGATAGGTAGGTTGGTAGATAGATAGATAGATAGATAGAGATAGGTAGGTAGGTAGATTGATAGATACAGATAGGTAGATAGGTAGATAGATAGATAGAGATATGTAGGTAGGTAGATAGATAAATACAGATAGGTAGGTAGGTAGATAGATAGAGATAGGTAGGTAGGTAGATAGATAGATAGAGATAGGTAGGTAGATAGATTGATAGATACAGATAGGTAGGTAGGTAGATAGATAGATAGAGATAGGTAGGTAGAGAGATAGATAGATAGATACAGATAGGTAGGTAGGTAGATAGATAGATAGAGATAGATAGGTAGGTAGATAGATAGATACAGATAGGTAGGTAGGTAGGTAGATAGATAGAGATAGATAGGTAGGTAGATAGATAGATACAGATAGGTAGGTAGGTAGATAGATAGATACAGATAGGTAGGTAGGTAGATAGATAGATAGAGATAGGTAGGTAGGTAGGTAGATAGATAGAGATAGGTAGGTAGGTAGATAGATAGATAGAGATAGGTAGGTAGGTAGATTGATAGATAGAGATATGTAGGTAGGTAGATAGATAGATAGAGATAGATAGGTAGGTAGATTGATAGAGACACATAGGTAGGTAGGTAGATAGATATTGATAGGTAGGTAGGTAGATTGATAGATACAGATAGGTAGGTAGGTAGATAGATAGATACAGATAGGTAGGTAGGTAGATAGATAGATAGAGATAGGTAGGTAGGTACGTAGATAGATAGATACAGATAGGTAGGTAGGTAGATAGATAGATAGAGATAGGTAGGTAGGTAGATAGATAAATACAGATAGGTAGGTAGGTAGATAGATAGATACAGATAGGTACGTAGGTAGATAGATAGATACAGATAGGTAGGTAGGTAGATAGATAGATAGAGATAGGTAGGTAGGTAGATAGATAGAGATAGATAGGTAGGTAGATAGATAGATACAGATAGGTAGGTAGGTAGATAGATAGATAGAGATAGATAGGTAGGTAGATAGATAGATACAGATAGGTAGGTAGGTAGATAGATAGATATAGATAGGTAGGTAGGTAGATAGATAGATAGAGATAGGTAGGTAGGTAGGTAGATAGATAGAGATAGGTAGGTAGGTAGATAGATAGATAGAGATAGGTAGGTAGATTGATAGAGATATGTAGGTAGGTAGATAGATAGAGATAGATAGGTAGGTAGATTGATAGAGACACATAGGTAGGTAGGTAGATAGATATTGATAGGTAGGTAGGTAGATTGATAGATACAGATAGGTAGGTAGGTAGATAGATAGATAGAGATAGGTAGGTAGGTACGTAGATAGATAAATACAGATAGGTAGGTAGGTAGATAGATAGATAGAGATAGGTAGGTAGGTAGATAGATAAATACAGATAGGTAGGTAGGTAGATAGATAGATACAGATAGGTACGTAGGTAGATAGATAGATACAGATAGGTAGGTAGGTAGATAGATAGATAGAGATAGGTAGGTAGGTAGATAGATAGAGATAGGTAGGTAGGTAGATTGATAGATACAGATAGGTAGGTAGGTAGATAGATAGATACAGATAGGTAGGTAGGTAGATAGATAGAGAGAGTTATGTAGGTAGGTAGGTAGATAGATAGATACAGATAGGTACGTAGGTAGATAGATAGATACAGATAGGTAGGTAGGTAGATAGATAGATACAGATAGGTACGTAGGTAGATAAATAGATACAGATAGGTAGGTAGGTAGGTAGATAGATAGAGATAGGTAGGTAGGTAGATAGATAGATAGAGATAGGTAGGTAGGTAGATAGATAGATACAGATAGGTAGGTAGGTAGATAGATAGATACAGTTATGTAGGTAGGTAGGTAGATAGATAGATACAGATAGGTAGGTAGGTACGTAGATAGATAGATTCAGATAGGTAGGTAGGTAGATAGATAGATAGAGATAGGTAGGTAGGTAGATAGATAAATACAGATAGGTAGGTAGATAGATAGATAGATACAGATAGGTACGTAGGTAGATAGATAGATACAGATAGGTAGGTAGGTAGGTAGATAGATAGAGATAGGTAGGTAGATAGATAGATACAGATAGGTAGGTAGGTAGATAGATAGATACAGATAGGTACGTAGGTAGATAAATAGATACAGATAGGTAGGTAGGTAGATAGATAGATACAGATTGGTAGGTAGGTAGGTAGATAGATAGAGATAGGTAGGTAGGTAGATAGATAGATAGAGATAGGTAGGTAGGTAGATAGATAGATACAGATAGGTAGGTAGGTAGATAGATAGATACAGTTATGTAGGTAGGTAGGTAGATAGATAGATACAGATAGGTAGGTAGGTAGATAGATAAATACAGATAGGTAGGTAGGTAGATAGATAGATACAGATAGGTAGGTAGGTAGATAGATAGATACAGATAGGTAGGTAGATAGATAGATAGATACAGATAGGTAGGTAGGTAGATAGATAGATAGAGATAGGTAGGTAGGTAGGTAGATAGATAGAGATAGGTAGGTAGGTAGGTAGGTAGGTAGATAGATAGATAGAGATAGGTAGGTAGGTAGATAGATAGATACAGATAGGTAGGTAGGTAGATAGATAGATACAGATAGGTAGGTAGGTAGATAGATACAGATAGGTAGGTAGGTAGGTAGATAGATAGAGATAGGTAGGTAGGTAGATAGATAGATAGAGATAGGTAGGTAGGTAGATAGATAGATAGAGATAGGTAGATAGATAGAGATAGGTAGGTAGGTAGATAGATAGATAGAGATAGATAGGTTGGTAGATTGATAGAGATAGATAGGTAGGTAGTTAGATAGATAGAGATAGGTAGGTAGGTAGATTGATAGATACAGATAGGTAAGTAGGTAGATAGATAGATACAGATAGGTAGGTAGGTAGATAGATAGATACAGATATGTAGGTAGGTAGATAGATAGATAGAGATAGGTAGGTAGGTAGGTAGATAGATAGAGATAGGTAGGTAGGTAGATAGATAGAGATAGGTAGGTAGGTAGATTGATAGATACAGATAGGTAGGTAGGTAGATAGATAGATACAGATAGGTAGGTAGGTAGATAGATAGATACAGATATGTAGGAAGGTAGATAGACAGATAGAGATAGGTTGGTAGGTAGGTAGGTAGATAGATAGAGATAGGTAGGTAAGTAGGTAGGTAGAGATATGTAGGTAGGTAGATAGAAAGAGATAGTTAGGTAGGTAGGTAGATAGATACAGATAGGTAGGTAGGTAGATAGATAGAGATAGGTAGGTAGGTAGGTAGATAGATAGAGATAGGTAGGTAGGTAGATAGATAGATAGAGATAGGTAGGTAGGTAGATAGATAGATACAGATAGGTAGGTAGGTAGATAGATAGATAGAGATAGGTAGGTAGTTAGATAGATAGATAGACATAGGTAGGTAGGTAGAATGATAGATACAGATAGGTAGGTAGGTAGATAGATAGATACAGATAGGTAGGTAGGTAGATAGATAGATACAGATAGGTACGTAGGTAGATAGATAGATACAGATAGGTAGGTAGGTAGGTAGATAGATAGATAGAGATAGGTAGGTAGGTAGGTAGGTAGATAGATAGAGATAGGTAGGTAGGTAGGTAGATAGATAGATAGAGATAGGTAGGTAGATAGATAAATAGATACAGATAGGTAGGTAGGTAGATAGATAGATACAGATAGGTAGGTAGATAGATAGATAGATAGAGATAGGTAGGTAGGTAGATAGATAGATAGACATAGGTAGGTAGGTAGATTGATAGATACAGATAGGTAGGTAGGTAGATAGATAGATACAGATAGGTAGGTAGGTAGATAGATAGATAGAGATAGGTAGGTAGAGAGATAGATAGATAGATACAGATAGGTAGGTAGGTAGATAGATAGATAGAGATAGATAGGTAGGTAGATAGATAGATACAGATAGGTAGGTAGGTAGGTAGATAGATAGAGATAGATAGGTAGGTAGATAGATAGATACAGATAGGTAGGTAGGTAGATAGATAGATACAGATAGGTAGGTAGGTAGATAGATAGATAGAGATAGGTAGGTAGGTAGGTAGATAGATAGAGATAGGTAGGTAGGTAGATAGATAGATAGAGATAGGTAGGTAGGTAGATTGATAGATAGAGATATGTAGGTAGGTAGATAGATAGATAGAGATAGATAGGTAGGTAGATTGATAGAGACACATAGGTAGGTAGGTAGATAGATATTGATAGGTAGGTAGGTAGATTGATAGATACAGATAGGTAGGTAGGTAGATAGATAGATACAGATAGGTAGGTAGGTAGATAGATAGATAGAGATAGGTAGGTAGGTACGTAGATAGATAGATACAGATAGGTAGGTAGGTAGATAGATAGATAGAGATAGGTAGGTAGGTAGATAGATAAATACAGATAGGTAGGTAGGTAGATAGATAGATACAGATAGGTACGTAGGTAGATAGATAGATACAGATAGGTACGTAGGTAGATAGATAGATACAGATAGGTAGGTAGGTAGATAGATAGATAGAGTTATGTAGGTAGGTAGGTAGATAGATAGATACAGATAGGTAGGTAAGTAGATAGATAGGTAGAGATAGGTAGGTAGGTAGATAGATAGATAGAGATAGGTAGGTAGGTAGATAGATAGAGATAGTAGGTAGGTAGATAGATAGATAGATAGATAGATAGATAGATAGATAGATAGATAGATAGATAGATAGATAGATAGATAGAGATAGGTAGGTAGGTAGATAGATAGAGATAGATAGGTAGGTAGATAGATAGATACAGATAGGTAGGTAGGTAGATAGATAGATAGAGATAGATAGGTAGGTAGATAGATAGATACAGATAGGTAGGTAGGTACGTTGATAGATAGATACAGATAGGTAGGTAGATAGATAGATAGAGATAGGTAGGTAGGTAGATAGATAAATACAGATAGGTAGGTAGGTAGATAGATAGATACAGATAGGTACGTAGGTAGATAGATAGATACAGATAGGTAGGTAGGTAGATAGATAGATAGAGATAGGTAGGTAGGTAGGTAGATAGAGATAGGTAGGTAGGTAGATTGATAGATACAGATAGGTAGGTAGGTAGATAGATAGATACAGATAGGTAGGTAAGTAGATAGATAGATACAGTTATGTAGGTAGGTAGGTAGATAGATAGATACAGATAGGTAGGTAGGTAGATAGATAGATAGAGATAGGTAGGTAGATAGATAGATACAGATAGGTAGGTAGGTAGATAGATAGATACAGATAGGTAGGTAGGTAGATATATAGATACAGAGAGGTAGGTAGGTAGATAGATAGATACAGATAGGTAGGTAGGTAGATACATAGATAGAGATAGGTAGGTAGGTAGGTAGATAGATAGAGATAGGTAGGTAGGTAGGTAGGTAGATAGATAGATAGAGATAGGTAGGTAGGTAGATAGATAGATACAGATAGGTAGGTAGGTAGATAGATAGAGATAGGTAGGTAGGTAGATAGATAGATAGAGATAGGTAGGTAGGTAGATTGATAGATAAAGATAGGTAGGTAGGTAGATTGATAGAGACAGATAGGTAGGTAGGTAGATAGATAGATACAGATAGGTAGGTAGGTAGATAGATAAATACAGATAGGTAGGAAGGTAGATAGATAAATACAGATAGGTAGGTAGGTAGATAGATAGATAGATAGATAGAGATAGGTAGGTAGGTAGATTGATAGATACAGATAGGTAGATAGGTAGATAGATAGATAGAGATATGTAGGTAGGTAGATAGATAAATACAGATAGGTAGGTAGGTAGATAGATAGAGATAGGTAGGTAGGTAGATAGATAGATAGAGATAGGTAGGTAGATAGATTGATAGATACAGATAGGTTGCTAGGTAGAGTGATAGATACAGATAGGTAGGTAGGTAGATAGATAGATACAGATAGGTAGGTAGATAGATAGATAGATAGATAGATAGATAGATAGATAGATAGATAGAGATAGGTAGGTAGGTAGATTGATAGATACAGATAGGTAGGTAGGTAGATAGATAGATAGAGATAGGTAGGTATTTAGATTGATAGATAGAGAAAGGTAGGTAGGTAGATTGATAGATACAGATAGGTAGGTAGGTAGATAGATAGATAGATACAGATAGGTAGGTAGTTAGATAGATAGATAGATAGAGATAGGTAGGTAGGTAGATTGATAGATACAGATAGGTAGGTAGGTAGATAGATAGATAGAGATAGGTAGGTAGGTAGATTGAAAGATACAGATTGGTAGGTAGGTAGATAGATAGATACAGATAGGTAGGTAGGTAGATTGATAGATACAGATAAGTAGGTAGGTAGATAGATAGATACAGATAGGTAGGTAGTTAGATTGATAGATAGAGATAGGTAGGTAGGTAGATTGATAGATACAGATAGGTAGGTAGCTAGATAGATAGATACAGATAGGTAGGTAGGTAGATAGATAGATACAGTTATGTAGGTAGGTAGGTAGATAGATAGATACAGATAGGTAGGTAGGTACGTAGATAGATAGATTCAGATAGGTAGGTAGGTAGATAGATAGATAGAGATAGGTAGGTAGGTAGATAGATAAATACAGATAGGTAGGTAGATAGATAGATAGATACAGATAGGTACGTAGGTAGATAGATAGATACAGATAGGTAGGTAGGTAGATAGATAGATAGAGATAGGTAGGTAGGTAGATAGATAGAGATAGGTAGGTGGGTAGATTGATAGATACAGATAGGTAGGTAGGTAGATAGATAGATACAGATAGGTAGGTAGGTAGATAGATAGATACAGTTATGTAGGTAGGTAGGTAGATAGATAGATAGAGATAGGTAGGTAGATAGATAGATAGATAGATAGATAGATAGATAGATAGATAGATAGATAGACAGATAGATAGATAGATAGATAGATAGAGATAGGTAGGTAGGTAGATTGATAGATACAGATAGGTAGGTAGGTAGATAGATAGATAGAGATAGGTAGGTATTTAGATTGATAGATAGAGAAAGGTAGGTAGGTAGATTGATAGATACAGATAGGTAGGTAGGTAGATAGATAGATAGATACAGATAGGAAGGTAGTTAGATAGATAGATAGATAGAGATAGGTAGGTAGGTAGATTGATAGATACAGATAGGTAGGTAGGTAGATAGATAGATAGAGATAGGTAGGTAGGTAGATTGAAAGATACAGATTGGTAGGTAGGTAGATAGATAGATACAGATAGGTAGGTAGGTAGATTGATAGATACAGATAAGTAGGTAGGTAGATAGATAGATACAGATAGGTAGGTAGTTAGATTGATAGATAGAGATAGGTAGGTAGGTAGATTGATAGATACAGATAGGTAGGTAGCTAGATAGATAGATACAGATAGGTAGGTAGGTAGATAGATAGATACAGTTATGTAGGTAGGTAGGTAGGTAGATAGATACAGATAGGTAGGTAGGTACGTAGATAGATAGATTCAGATAGGTAGGTAGGTAGATAGATATATAGAGATAGGTAGGTAGGTAGATAGATAAATACAGATAGGTAGGTAGATAGATAGATAGATACAGATAGGTACGTAGGTAGATAGATAGATACAGATAGGTAGGTAGGTAGATAGATAGATAGAGATAGGTAGGTAGGTAGATAGATAGAGATAGGTAGGTGGGTAGATTGATAGATACAGATAGGTAGGTAGGTAGATAGATAGATACAGATAGGTAGGTAGGTAGATAGATAGATACAGTTATGTAGGTAGGTAGGTAGATAGATAGATAGAGATAGGTAGGTAGATAGATAGATAGATACAGATAGGTAGGTAGGTAGATAGATAGATAGAGATAGGTAGGTAGGTAGATAGATAGATACAGATAGGTAGGTAGGTAGATAGATAGATACAGATAGGTAGGTAGGTAGATAGATAGATAGAGATAGATAGGTAGGTAGGTAGATAGATAGAGATAGGTAGGTAGGTAGGTAGATAGATAGATACAGATAGGTACGTAGGTAGATAGATAGATACAGATAGGTAGGTAGGTAGATAGATAGATACAGATAGGTACGTAGGTAGATAAATAGATACAGATAGGTAGGTAGGTAGATAGATAGATACAGATTGGTAGGTAGGTAGGTAGATAGATAGAGATAGGTAGGTAGGTAGATAGATAGATAGAGATAGGTAGGTAGGTAGATAGATAGATACAGATAGGTAGGTAGGTAGATAGATAGATACAGTTATGTAGGTAGGTAGGTAGATAGATAGATACAGATAGGTAGGTAGGTAGATAGATAAATACAGATAGGTAGGTAGGTAGATAGATAGATACAGATAGGTAGGTAGGTAGATAGATAGATACAGATAGGTAGGTAGATAGATAGATAGATACAGATAGGTAGGTAGGTAGATAGATAGATAGAGATAGGTAGGTAGGTAGGTAGATAGATAGAGATAGGTAGGTAGGTAGGTAGGTAGATAGATAGAGATAGGTAGGTAGGTAGATAGATAGATACAGATAGGTAGGTAGGTAGATAGTTAGATACAGATAGGTAGGTAGGTAGATAGATACAGATAGGTAGGTAGGTAGGTAGATAGATAGAGATAGGTTGGTAGGTAGATAGATAGATAGAGATAGGTAGGTAGGTAGATAGATAGATACAGATAGGTAGGTAGGTAGATAGATAGATAGAGATAGGTAGGTAGGTAGGTAGATAGATAGAGATAGGTAGGTAGGTAGATAGATAGATAGAGATAGGTAGGTAGGTAGATTGATAGATACAGATAGGTAGGTAGGTAGATAGATAGATACAGATAGGTAGGTAGGTAGATAGATAGATACAGATATGTAGGTAGGTAGATAGATAGATAGAGATAGGTAGGTAGGTAGGTAGGTAGATAGATAGATACAGTTATGTAGGTAGGTAGGTAAATAGATAGATACAGATAGGTAGGTAGGTACGTAGATAGATAGATACAGATAGGTAGGTAGGTAGATAGATAGAGATAGGTAGGTAGGTAGATAGATAAATACAGATAGGTAGGTAGGTAGATAGATAGATACAGATAGGTACGTAGGTAGATAGATAGATACAGATAGGTAGGTAGGTAGATAGATAGATAGAGTTAGGTAGGTAGGTAGGTAGGTAGATAGATAGAGATAGGTAGGTAGGTAGATTGATAGATACAGATAGGTGGGTTGGTAGATAGATAGATACAGATAGGTAGGTAGGTAGGTAGATAGATAGATACATTTATGTAGGTAGGTAGGTAGATAGATAGATACAGATAGGTAGGTAGGTAGATAGATAGATAGATAGAGATAGATATGTAGGTAGATAGATAGATACAGATAGGTAGGTAGGTAGATAGATAGATACAGATAGATAGGTAGGTAGATAGATAGATACAGATAGGTAGGTAGGTAGATAGATAGATGCAGATAGGTAGGTAGGTAGATAGATAGATAGAGATAGGTAGGTAGGTAGGTAGGTAGGTAGATAGATAGATACAGTTATGTAGGTAGGTAGGTAGATAGATAGATACAGATAGGTAGGTATGTACATAGATAGATAGATACAGATAGGTAGGTAGGTAGATCGATAGATAGAGATAGGTAGGTAGGTAGATAGATAAATACAGATAGGTAGGTAGGTAGATAGATAGATACAGATAGGTAGGTAGGTAGATAGATAGATACAGTTATGTAGGTAGGTAGGTAGATAGATAGATACAGATAGGTAGGTAGGTAGATAGATAAATACAGATAGGTAGGTAGGTAGATAGATAGATACAGATAGGTAGGTAGGTAGATAGATAGATACAGATAGGTAGGTAGATAGATAGATAGATACAGATAGGTAGGTAGGTAGATAGATAGATAGAGATAGGTAGGTAGGTAGGTAGATAGATAGAGATAGGTAGGTAGGTAGGTAGGTAGATAGATAGAGATAGGTAGGTAGGTAGATAGATAGATACAGATAGGTAGGTAGGTAGATAGATAGATACAGATAGGTAGGTAGGTAGATAGATACAGATAGGTAGGTAGGTAGGTAGATAGATAGAGATAGGTAGGTAGGTAGATAGATAGATAGAGATAGGTAGGTAGGTAGATAGATAGATACAGATAGGTAGGTAGGTAGATAGATAGATACAGATATGTAGGTAGGTAGATAGATAGATAGAGATAGGTAGGTAGGTAGGTAGATAGATAGAGATAGGTAGGTAGGTAGATAGATAGATAGAGATAGGTAGGTAGGTAGATTGATAGATACAGATAGGTAGGTAGGTAGATAGATAGATACAGATAGGTAGGTAGGTAGATAGATAGATACAGATATGTAGGTAGGTAGATAGATAGATAGAGATAGGTAGGTAGGTAGGTAGGTAGATAGATAGATACAGTTATGTAGGTAGGTAGGTAAATAGATAGATACAGATAGGTAGGTAGGTACGTAGATAGATAGATACAGATAGGTAGGTAGGTAGATAGATAGAGATAGGTAGGTAGGTAGATAGATAAATACAGATAGGTAGGTAGGTAGATAGATAGATACAGATAGGTACGTAGGTAGATAGATAGATACAGATAGGTAGGTAGGTAGATAGATAGATAGAGTTAGGTAGGTAGGTAGGTAGGTAGATAGATAGAGATAGGTAGGTAGGTAGATTGATAGATACAGATAGGTGGGTTGGTAGATAGATAGATACAGATAGGTAGGTAGGTAGGTAGATAGATAGATACATTTATGTAGGTAGGTAGGTAGATAGATAGATACAGATAGGTAGGTAGGTAGATAGATAGATAGATAGAGATAGATATGTAGGTAGATAGATAGATACAGATAGGTAGGTAGGTAGATAGATAGATACAGATAGATAGGTAGGTAGATAGATAGATACAGATAGGTAGGTAGGTAGATAGATAGATGCAGATAGGTAGGTAGGTAGATAGATAGATAGAGATAGGTAGGTAGGTAGGTAGGTAGGTAGATAGATAGATACAGTTATGTAGGTAGGTAGGTAGATAGATAGATACAGATAGGTAGGTATGTACGTAGATAGATAGATACAGATAGGTAGGTAGGTAGATCGATAGATAGAGATAGGTAGGTAGGTAGATAGATAAATACAGATAGGTAGGTAGGTAGATAGATAGATACAGATAGGTACGTAGGTAGATAGATAGATACAGATAGGTAGGTAGGTAGATAGATAGATAGAGTTAGGTAGGTAGGTAGGTAGGTACGTAGATAGATAGAGATAGGTAGGTAGGTAGATTGATAGATACAGATAGGTAGGTAGGTAGATAGATAGATACAGATAGGTAGGTAGGTAGATAGATAGATACAGTTATGTAGGTAGGTAGGTAGGTAGATAGATACAGATAGGTAGGTAGGTAGATAGATAGATACAGATAGGTAGGTAGGTAGATTGATAGATAGAGATATGTAGGTAGGTAGATAGATAGATAGAGATAGGTAGATAGATAGAGATAGGTAGGTAGGTAGATAGATAGATAGAGATAGATAGGTTGGTAGATTGATAGAGATAGATAGGTAGGTAGTTAGATAGATAGAGATAGGTAGGTAGGTAGATTGATAGATACAGATAGGTAAGTAGGTAGATAGATAGATACAGATAGGTAGGTAGGTAGATAGATAGATACAGATATGTAGGTAGGTAGATAGATAGATAGAGATAGGTAGGTAGGTAGGTAGATAGATAGAGATAGGTAGGTAGGTAGATTGATAGATACAGATAGGTAGGTAGGTAGATTGATAGATACAGATAGGTAGGTAGGTAGATAGATAGATACAGATAGGTAGGTAAGTAGATAGATAAATACAGATATGTAGGTAGGTACATAGACAGATAGAGATAGGTTGGTAGGTAGGTAGGTAGATAGATAGAGATAGGTAGGTAAGTAGGTAGGTAGAGATATGTAGGTAGGTAGATAGAAAGAGATAGTTAGGTAGGTAGGTAGATAGATACAGATAGGTAGGTAGGTAGATAGATAGAGATAGGTAGGTAGGTAGGTAGATAGATAGAGATAGGTAGGTAGGTAGATAGATAGATAGAGATAGGTAGGTAGGTAGATAGATAGATACAGATAGGTAGGTAGGTAGATAGATAGATAGAGATAGGTAGGTAGTTAGATATATAGATAGACATAGGTAGGTAGGTAGAATGATAGATACAGATAGGTAGGTAGGTAGATAGATAGATACAGATAGGTAGGTAGGTAGATAGATAGATACAGATAGGTACGTAGGTAGATAGATAGATACAGATAGGTAGGTAGGTAGGTAGATAGATAGATAGAGATAGGTAGGTAGGTAGGTAGGTAGATAGATAGAGATAGGTAGGTAGGTAGGTAGATAGATAGATAGAGATAGGTAGGTAGGTAGATAGATAGATACAGATAGGTAGGTAGGTAGATAGATAGATACAGATAGGTAGGTAGGTAGATAGATAGATAGAGATAGGTAGGTAGGTAGATAGATAGATAGACATAGGTAGGTAGGTAGATTGATAGATACAGATAGGTAGGTAGGTAGATAGATAGATACAGATAGGTAGGTAGGTAGATAGATAGATAGAGATAGGTAGGTAGAGAGATAGATAGATAGATACAGATAGGTAGGTAGGTAGATAGATAGATAGAGATAGATAGGTAGGTAGATAGATAGATAGAGATAGGTAGGTAGGTAGGTAGATAGATAGAGATAGGTAGGTAGGTAGATAGATAGATAGAGATAGGTAGGTAGGTAGATTGATAGATAGAGATATGTAGGTAGGTATATAGATAGATAGAGATAGATAGGTAGGTAGATTGATAGAGACACATAGGTAGGTAGGTAGATAGATATTGATAGGTAGGTAGGTAGATTGATAGATACAGATAGGTAGGTAGGTAGATAGATAGATACAGATAGGTAGGTAGGTAGATAGATAGATAGAGATAGGTAGGTAGGTACGTAGATAGATAGATACAGATAGGTAGGTAGGTAGATAGATAGATAGATACAGATAGGTAGGTAGTTAGATAGATAGATAGATAGAGATAGGTAGGTAGGTAGATTGATAGATACAGATAGGTAGGTAGGTAGATAGATAGATAGAGATAGGTAGGTAGGTAGATTGAAAGATACAGATTGGTAGGTAGGTAGATAGATAGATACAGATAGGTAGGTAGGTAGATTGATAGATACAGATAAGTAGGTAGGTAGATAGATAGATACAGATAGGTAGGTAGTTAGATTGATAGATAGAGATAGGTAGGTAGGTAGATTGATAGATACAGATAGGTAGGTAGCTAGATAGATAGATACAGATAGGTAGGTAGGTAGATAGATAGATACAGTTATGTAGGTAGGTAGGTAGATAGATAGATACAGATAGGTAGGTAGGTACGTAGATAGATAGATTCAGATAGGTAGGTAGGTAGATAGATAGATAGAGATAGGTAGGTAGGTAGATAGATAAATACAGATAGGTAGGTAGATAGATAGATAGATACAGATAGGTACGTAGGTAGATAGATAGATACAGATAGGTAGGTAGGTAGATAGATAGATAGAGATAGGTAGGTAGGTAGATAGATAGAGATAGGTAGGTGGGTAGATTGATAGATACAGATAGGTAGGTAGGTAGATAGATAGATACAGATAGGTAGGTAGGTAGATAGATAGATACAGTTATGTAGGTAGGTAGGTAGATAGATAGATAGAGATAGGTAGGTAGATAGATAGATAGATAGATAGATAGATAGATAGATAGATAGATAGACAGATAGATAGATAGATAGATAGATAGAGATAGGTAGGTAGGTAGATTGATAGATACAGATAGGTAGGTAGGTAGATAGATAGATAGAGATAGGTAGGTATTTAGATTGATAGATAGAGAAAGGTAGGTAGGTAGATTGATAGATACAGATAGGTAGGTAGGTAGATAGATAGATAGATACAGATAGGAAGGTAGTTAGATAGATAGATAGATAGAGATAGGTAGGTAGGTAGATTGATAGATACAGATAGGTAGGTAGGTAGATAGATAGATAGAGATAGGTAGGTAGGTAGATTGAAAGATACAGATTGGTAGGTAGGTAGATAGATAGATACAGATAGGTAGGTAGGTAGATTGATAGATACAGATAAGTAGGTAGGTAGATAGATAGATACAGATAGGTAGGTAGTTAGATTGATAGATAGAGATAGGTAGGTAGGTAGATTGATAGATACAGATAGGTAGGTAGCTAGATAGATAGATACAGATAGGTAGGTAGGTAGATAGATAGATACAGTTATGTAGGTAGGTAGGTAGGTAGATAGATACAGATAGGTAGGTAGGTACGTAGATAGATAGATTCAGATAGGTAGGTAGGTAGATAGATATATAGAGATAGGTAGGTAGGTAGATAGATAAATACAGATAGGTAGGTAGATAGATAGATAGATACAGATAGGTACGTAGGTAGATAGATAGATACAGATAGGTAGGTAGGTAGATAGATAGATAGAGATAGGTAGGTAGGTAGATAGATAGAGATAGGTAGGTGGGTAGATTGATAGATACAGATAGGTAGGTAGGTAGATAGATAGATACAGATAGGTAGGTAGGTAGATAGATAGATACAGTTATGTAGGTAGGTAGGTAGATAGATAGATAGAGATAGGTAGGTAGATAGATAGATAGATACAGATAGGTAGGTAGGTAGATAGATAGATAGAGATAGGTAGGTAGGTAGATAGATAGATACAGATAGGTAGGTAGGTAGATAGATAGATACAGATAGGTAGGTAGGTAGATAGATAGATAGAGATAGATAGGTAGGTAGGTAGATAGATAGAGATAGGTAGGTAGGTAGGTAGATAGATAGATACAGATAGGTACGTAGGTAGATAGATAGATACAGATAGGTAGGTAGGTAGATAGATAGATACAGATAGGTACGTAGGTAGATAAATAGATACAGATAGGTAGGTAGGTAGATAGATAGATACAGATTGGTAGGTAGGTAGGTAGATAGATAGAGATAGGTAGGTAGGTAGATAGATAGATAGAGATAGGTAGGTAGGTAGATAGATAGATACAGATAGGTAGGTAGGTAGATAGATAGATACAGTTATGTAGGTAGGTAGGTAGATAGATAGATACAGATAGGTAGGTAGGTAGATAGATAAATACAGATAGGTAGGTAGGTAGATAGATAGATACAGATAGGTAGGTAGGTAGATAGATAGATACAGATAGGTAGGTAGATAGATAGATAGATACAGATAGGTAGGTAGGTAGATAGATAGATAGAGATAGGTAGGTAGGTAGGTAGATAGATAGAGATAGGTAGGTAGGTAGGTAGGTAGATAGATAGAGATAGGTAGGTAGGTAGATAGATAGATACAGATAGGTAGGTAGGTAGATAGTTAGATACAGATAGGTAGGTAGGTAGATAGATACAGATAGGTAGGTAGGTAGGTAGATAGATAGAGATAGGTTGGTAGGTAGATAGATAGATAGAGATAGGTAGGTAGGTAGATAGATAGATACAGATAGGTAGGTAGGTAGATAGATAGATAGAGATAGGTAGGTAGGTAGGTAGATAGATAGAGATAGGTAGGTAGGTAGATAGATAGATAGAGATAGGTAGGTAGGTAGATTGATAGATACAGATAGGTAGGTAGGTAGATAGATAGATACAGATAGGTAGGTAGGTAGATAGATAGATACAGATATGTAGGTAGGTAGATAGATAGATAGAGATAGGTAGGTAGGTAGGTAGGTAGATAGATAGATACAGTTATGTAGGTAGGTAGGTAAATAGATAGATACAGATAGGTAGGTAGGTACGTAGATAGATAGATACAGATAGGTAGGTAGGTAGATAGATAGAGATAGGTAGGTAGGTAGATAGATAAATACAGATAGGTAGGTAGGTAGATAGATAGATACAGATAGGTACGTAGGTAGATAGATAGATACAGATAGGTAGGTAGGTAGATAGATAGATAGAGTTAGGTAGGTAGGTAGGTAGGTAGATAGATAGAGATAGGTAGGTAGGTAGATTGATAGATACAGATAGGTGGGTTGGTAGATAGATAGATACAGATAGGTAGGTAGGTAGGTAGATAGATAGATACATTTATGTAGGTAGGTAGGTAGATAGATAGATACAGATAGGTAGGTAGGTAGATAGATAGATAGATAGAGATAGATATGTAGGTAGATAGATAGATACAGATAGGTAGGTAGGTAGATAGATAGATACAGATAGATAGGTAGGTAGATAGATAGATACAGATAGGTAGGTAGGTAGATAGATAGATGCAGATAGGTAGGTAGGTAGATAGATAGATAGAGATAGGTAGGTAGGTAGGTAGGTAGGTAGATAGATAGATACAGTTATGTAGGTAGGTAGGTAGATAGATAGATACAGATAGGTAGGTATGTACATAGATAGATAGATACAGATAGGTAGGTAGGTAGATCGATAGATAGAGATAGGTAGGTAGGTAGATAGATAAATACAGATAGGTAGGTAGGTAGATAGATAGATACAGATAGGTAGGTAGGTAGATAGATAGATACAGTTATGTAGGTAGGTAGGTAGATAGATAGATACAGATAGGTAGGTAGGTAGATAGATAAATACAGATAGGTAGGTAGGTAGATAGATAGATACAGATAGGTAGGTAGGTAGATAGATAGATACAGATAGGTAGGTAGATAGATAGATAGATACAGATAGGTAGGTAGGTAGATAGATAGATAGAGATAGGTAGGTAGGTAGGTAGATAGATAGAGATAGGTAGGTAGGTAGGTAGGTAGATAGATAGAGATAGGTAGGTAGGTAGATAGATAGATACAGATAGGTAGGTAGGTAGATAGATAGATACAGATAGGTAGGTAGGTAGATAGATACAGATAGGTAGGTAGGTAGGTAGATAGATAGAGATAGGTAGGTAGGTAGATAGATAGATAGAGATAGGTAGGTAGGTAGATAGATAGATACAGATAGGTAGGTAGGTAGATAGATAGATACAGATATGTAGGTAGGTAGATAGATAGATAGAGATAGGTAGGTAGGTAGGTAGATAGATAGAGATAGGTAGGTAGGTAGATAGATAGATAGAGATAGGTAGGTAGGTAGATTGATAGATACAGATAGGTAGGTAGGTAGATAGATAGATACAGATAGGTAGGTAGGTAGATAGATAGATACAGATATGTAGGTAGGTAGATAGATAGATAGAGATAGGTAGGTAGGTAGGTAGGTAGATAGATAGATACAGTTATGTAGGTAGGTAGGTAAATAGATAGATACAGATAGGTAGGTAGGTACGTAGATAGATAGATACAGATAGGTAGGTAGGTAGATAGATAGAGATAGGTAGGTAGGTAGATAGATAAATACAGATAGGTAGGTAGGTAGATAGATAGATACAGATAGGTACGTAGGTAGATAGATAGATACAGATAGGTAGGTAGGTAGATAGATAGATAGAGTTAGGTAGGTAGGTAGGTAGGTAGATAGATAGAGATAGGTAGGTAGGTAGATTGATAGATACAGATAGGTGGGTTGGTAGATAGATAGATACAGATAGGTAGGTAGGTAGGTAGATAGATAGATACATTTATGTAGGTAGGTAGGTAGATAGATAGATACAGATAGGTAGGTAGGTAGATAGATAGATAGATAGAGATAGATATGTAGGTAGATAGATAGATACAGATAGGTAGGTAGGTAGATAGATAGATACAGATAGATAGGTAGGTAGATAGATAGATACAGATAGGTAGGTAGGTAGATAGATAGATGCAGATAGGTAGGTAGGTAGATAGATAGATAGAGATAGGTAGGTAGGTAGGTAGGTAGGTAGATAGATAGATACAGTTATGTAGGTAGGTAGGTAGATAGATAGATACAGATAGGTAGGTATGTACGTAGATAGATAGATACAGATAGGTAGGTAGGTAGATCGATAGATAGAGATAGGTAGGTAGGTAGATAGATAAATACAGATAGGTAGGTAGGTAGATAGATAGATACAGATAGGTACGTAGGTAGATAGATAGATACAGATAGGTAGGTAGGTAGATAGATAGATAGAGTTAGGTAGGTAGGTAGGTAGGTACGTAGATAGATAGAGATAGGTAGGTAGGTAGATTGATAGATACAGATAGGTAGGTAGGTAGATAGATAGATACAGATAGGTAGGTAGGTAGATAGATAGATACAGTTATGTAGGTAGGTAGGTAGGTAGATAGATACAGATAGGTAGGTAGGTAGATAGATAGATACAGATAGGTAGGTAGGTAGATTGATAGATAGAGATATGTAGGTAGGTAGATAGATAGATAGAGATAGGTAGATAGATAGAGATAGGTAGGTAGGTAGATAGATAGATAGAGATAGATAGGTTGGTAGATTGATAGAGATAGATAGGTAGGTAGTTAGATAGATAGAGATAGGTAGGTAGGTAGATTGATAGATACAGATAGGTAAGTAGGTAGATAGATAGATACAGATAGGTAGGTAGGTAGATAGATAGATACAGATATGTAGGTAGGTAGATAGATAGATAGAGATAGGTAGGTAGGTAGGTAGATAGATAGAGATAGGTAGGTAGGTAGATTGATAGATACAGATAGGTAGGTAGGTAGATTGATAGATACAGATAGGTAGGTAGGTAGATAGATAGATACAGATAGGTAGGTAAGTAGATAGATAAATACAGATATGTAGGTAGGTACATAGACAGATAGAGATAGGTTGGTAGGTAGGTAGGTAGATAGATAGAGATAGGTAGGTAAGTAGGTAGGTAGAGATATGTAGGTAGGTAGATAGAAAGAGATAGTTAGGTAGGTAGGTAGATAGATACAGATAGGTAGGTAGGTAGATAGATAGAGATAGGTAGGTAGGTAGGTAGATAGATAGAGATAGGTAGGTAGGTAGATAGATAGATAGAGATAGGTAGGTAGGTAGATAGATAGATACAGATAGGTAGGTAGGTAGATAGATAGATAGAGATAGGTAGGTAGTTAGATATATAGATAGACATAGGTAGGTAGGTAGAATGATAGATACAGATAGGTAGGTAGGTAGATAGATAGATACAGATAGGTAGGTAGGTAGATAGATAGATACAGATAGGTACGTAGGTAGATAGATAGATACAGATAGGTAGGTAGGTAGGTAGATAGATAGATAGAGATAGGTAGGTAGGTAGGTAGGTAGATAGATAGAGATAGGTAGGTAGGTAGGTAGATAGATAGATAGAGATAGGTAGGTAGGTAGATAGATAGATACAGATAGGTAGGTAGGTAGATAGATAGATACAGATAGGTAGGTAGGTAGATAGATAGATAGAGATAGGTAGGTAGGTAGATAGATAGATAGACATAGGTAGGTAGGTAGATTGATAGATACAGATAGGTAGGTAGGTAGATAGATAGATACAGATAGGTAGGTAGGTAGATAGATAGATAGAGATAGGTAGGTAGAGAGATAGATAGATAGATACAGATAGGTAGGTAGGTAGATAGATAGATAGAGATAGATAGGTAGGTAGATAGATAGATAGAGATAGGTAGGTAGGTAGGTAGATAGATAGAGATAGGTAGGTAGGTAGATAGATAGATAGAGATAGGTAGGTAGGTAGATTGATAGATAGAGATATGTAGGTAGGTAGATAGATAGATAGAGATAGATAGGTAGGTAGATTGATAGAGACACATAGGTAGGTAGGTAGATAGATATTGATAGGTAGGTAGGTAGATTGATAGATACAGATAGGTAGGTAGGTAGATAGATAGATACAGATAGGTAGGTAGGTAGATAGATAGATAGAGATAGGTAGGTAGGTACGTAGATAGATAGATACAGATAGGTAGGTAGGTAGATAGATAGATAGAGATAGGTAGGTAGGTAGATAGATAAATACAGATAGGTAGGTAGGTAGATAGATAGATACAGATAGGTACGTAGGTAGATAGATAGATACAGATAGGTAGGTAGGTAGATAGATAGATAGAGATAGGTAGGTAGGTAGATAGATAGAGATAGATAGGTAGGTAGATAGATAGATACAGATAGGTAGGTAGGTAGATAGATAGATAGAGATAGATAGGTAGGTAGATAGATAGATACAGATAGGTAGGTAGGTAGATAGATAGATACAGATAGGTAGGTAGGTAGATAGATAGATAGAGATAGGTAGGTAGGTAGGTAGATAGATAGAGATAGGTAGGTAGGTAGATAGATAGATAGAGATAGGTAGGTAGATTGATAGAGATATGTAGGTAGGTAGATAGATAGAGATAGATAGGTAGGTAGATTGATAGAGACACATAGGTAGGTAGGTAGATAGATATTGATAGGTAGGTAGGTAGATTGATAGATACAGATAGGTAGGTAGGTAGATAGATAGATAGAGATAGGTAGGTAGGTACGTAGATAGATAAATACAGATAGGTAGGTAGGTAGATCGATAGATAGAGATAGGTAGGTAGGTAGATAGATAAATACAGATAGGTAGGTAGGTAGATAGATAGATACAAATAGGTACGTAGGTAGATAGATAGATACAGATAGGTAGGTAGGTAGATAGATAGATAGAGATAGGTAGGTAGGTAGATAGATAGAGATAGGTAGGTAGGTAGATTGATAGATACAGATAGGTAGGTAGGTAGATAGATAGATACAGATAGGTAGGTAGGTAGATAGATAGATAGAGTTATGTAGGTAGGTAGGTAGATAGATAGATACAGATAGGTAGGTAAGTAGATAGATAGGTAGAGATAGGTAGGTAGGTAGATAGATAGATAGAGATAGGTAGGTAGGTAGATAGATAGATACAGATAGGTAGGTAGGTAGATAGATAGATACAGATAGGTAGGTGGGTAGATAGATAGATAGAGATAGGTAGGTAGGTAGATAGATAGATACAGATAGGTAGGTAGGTAGATTGATAGATAGAGATAGGTAGGTAGGTAGATAGATAGATAGAGAATGGTAGGTAGGTAGATAGATAGATAGAGATAGGTAGGTAGGTAGATAGATAGATAGAGATAGATAGGTAGGTAGATTGATAGAGACAGATAGGTAGGTAGGTAGATAGATAGAGATAGGTAGGTAGGTAGATTGATAGATACAGATAGGTAGGTAGGTAGATAGATAGATACAGATAGGTAGGTAGGTAGATAGATAGATACAGATATGTAGGTAGGTAGGTAGATAGATAGAGATAGGTAGGTAGGTAGGTAGATAGATAGAGATAGGTAGGTAGGTAGATAGATAGATAGATAGATAGATAGATAGATAGATAGATAGATAGATAGATAGAGATAGGTAGGTAGGTAGGTTGATAGATAAAGATAGATAGGTAGGGAGATAGATAGATACAGATAGGTAGGTAGATAGATAGATAGATACAGATAGGTAGGTAGGTAGATAGATAGATAGAGATAGGTAGGTAGAGAGATAGATAGATAGATACAGATAGGTAGGTAGGTAGATAGATAGATAGAGATAGATAGGTAGGTAGATAGATAGATACAGATAGGTAGGTAGGTAGGTAGATAGATAGAGATAGATAGGTAGGTAGATAGATAGATACAGATAGGTAGGTAGGTAGATAGATAGATAGAGATAGGTAGGTAGGTAGGTAGATAGATAGAGATAGGTAGGCAGGTAGATAGATAGATAGAGATAGGTAGGTAGGTAGATTGATAGATAGAGATATGTAGGTAGGTAGATAGATAGATAGAGATAGATAGGTAGGTAGATTGATAGAGACACATAGGTAGGTAGGTAGATAGATATTGATAGGTAGGTAGGTAGATTGATAGATACAGATAGGTAGGTAGGTAGATAGATAGATACAGATAGGTAGGTAGGTAGATAGATAGATAGAGAAAGGTAGGTAGGTACGTAGATAGATAGATACAGATAGGTAGGTAGGTAGATAGATAGATAGAGATAGGTAGGTAGGTAGATAGATAAATACAGATAGGTAGGTAGGTAGATAGATAGATACAGATAGGTACGTAGGTAGATAGATAGATACAGATAGGTAGGTAGGTAGATAGATAGATAGAGATAGGTAGGTAGGTAGATAGATAGAGATAGATAGATAGGTAGATAGATAGATACAGATAGGTAGGTAGGTAGATAGATAGATAGAGATAGATAGGTAGGTAGATAGATAGATACAGATAGGTAGGTAGGTAGATAGATAGATACAGATAGGTAGGTAGGTAGATAGATAGATAGAGATAGGTAGGTAGGTAGGTAGATAGATAGAGATAGGTAGGTAGGTAGATAGATAAATAGAGATAGGTAGGTAGGTAGATTGATAGAGATATGTAGGTAGGTAGATAGATAGAGATAGATAGGTAGGTAGATTGATAGAGACACATAGGTAGGTAGGTAGATAGATATTGATAGGTAGGTAGGTAGATTGATAGATACAGATAGGTAGGTAGGTAGATAGATAGATACAGATAGGTAGGTAGGTAGATAGATAGATAGAGATAGGTAGGTAGGTACGTAGATAGATAAATACAGATAGGTAGGTAGGTAGATAGATAGATAGAGATAGGTAGGTAGGTAGATAGATAAATACAGATAGGTAGGTAGGTAGATAGATAGATACAGATAGGTACGTAGGTAGATAGATAGATACAGATAGGTAGGTAGGTAGATAGATAGATAGAGATAGGTAGGTAGGTAGATAGATAGAGATAGGTAGGTAGGTAGATTGATAGATACAGATAGGTAGGTAGGTAGATAGATAGATACAGATAGGTAGGTAGGTAGATAGATAGATAGAGTTATGTAGGTAGGTAGGTAGATAGATAGATACAGATAGGTAGGTAAGTAGATAGATAGGTAGAGATAGGTAGGTAGGTAGATAGATAGATAGAGATAGGTAGGTAGGTAGATAGATAGAGATAGGTAGGTAGGTAGATAGATAGATAGATAGATAGATAGATAGATAGATAGATAGATAGATAGATAGATAGATAGAGATAGGTAGGTAGGTAGGTTGATAGATACAGATAGGTAGGTAGGTAGATAGATAGATACAGATAGGTAGGTAGGTAGATAGATAGATACAGATATGTAGGTAGGTAGATAGATAGATAGAGATAGGTTGGTAGGTAGGTAGGTAGGTAGATAGATAGATACAGTTATGTAGGTAGGTAGGTAGATAGATAGATACAGATAGGTAGGTAGGTACGTAGATAGATAGATACAGATAGGTAGGTAGGTAGATAGATAGATAGAGATAGGTAGGTAGGTAGATAGATAGATACAGATAGGTACGTAGGTAGATAGATAGATACAGATAGGTAGGTAGATAGATAGATAGAGTTAGGTAGGTAGGTAGGTAGGTAGGTAGATAGATAGATAGAGATCGGTAGGTTGATTGATGGATACAGATAGGTAGGTAGGTAGATAGATACAGTTATGTAGGTAGGTAGGTAGATAGATAGATACAGATAGGTAGGTAGGTAGATAGATAGATAGAGATAGATAGGTAGGTAGATAGATAGATACAGATAGGTAGGTAGGTAGATAGATAGAGATAGATAGGTAGGTAGATAGATAGATACAGATAGGTAGGTAGGTAGATAGATAGATACAGATAGGTAGGTAGGTAGATAGATAGAGATAGGTAGGTAGGTAGGTAGATAGATAGAGATAGGTAGGTAGGTAGATAGATAGATAGAGATAGGTAGGTAGGTAGATTGATAGAGATATGTAGGTAGGTAGATAGATAGATAGAGATAGATAGGTAGGTAGATTGATAGAGACACATAGGTAGGTAGGTAGATAGATACAGATAGGTAGGTAGGTAGATAGATAGATACAGATATGTAGGTAGGTAGATAGATAGATAGAGATAGGTAGGTAGGTAGGTAGATAGATAGAGATAGGTAGGTAGGTAGATAGATAGATAGATAGATAGATAGATAGAGATAGGTAGGTAGGTAGGTTGATAGATACAGATAGGTAGGTAGGTAGATAGATAGATACAGATAGGTAGGTAGGTAGATAGATAGATACAGATATGTAGGTAGGTAGATAGATAGATAGAGATAGGTAGGTAGGTAGGTAGGTAGGTAGATAGATAGATACAGTTATGTAGGTAGGTAGGTAGATAGATAGATACAGATAGGTAGGTAGGTACGTAGATAGATAGATACAGATAGGTAGGTAGGTAGATAGATAGATAGAGATAGGTAGGTAGGTAGATAGATAGATACAGATAGGTACGTAGGTAGATAGATAGATACAGATAGGTAGGTAGATAGATAGATTGAGTTAGGTAGGTAGGTAGGTAGGTAGGTAGGTAGATAGATAGAGATCGGTAGGTTGATTGATAGATACAGATAGGTAGGTAGGTAGATAGATACAGTTATGTAGGTAGGTAGGTAGATAGATAGATACAGATAGGTAGGTAGGTAGATAGATAGATAGATAGATAGAGATAGGTAGGTAGGTAGATTGATAGATACAGATAGGTAGATAGGTAGATAGATAGATAGAGATATGTAGGTAGGTAGATAGATAAATACAGATAGGTAGGTAGGTAGATAGATAGAGATAGGTAGGTAGGTAGATAGATAGATAGAGATAGGTAGGTAGATAGATTGATAGATACAGATAGGTTGCTAGGTAGAGTGATAGATACAGATAGGTAGGTAGGTAGATAGATAGATACAGATAGGTAGGTAGATAGATAGATAGATAGATAGATAGATAGATAGATAGATAGATAGATAGATAGATAGATAGATAGATAGATAGATAGATAGATAGATAGATAGAGATAGGTAGGTAGGTAGATTGATAGATACAGATAGGTAGGTAGGTAGATAGATAGATAGAGATAGGTAGGTATTTAGATTGATAGATAGAGAAAGGTAGGTAGGTAGATTGATAGATACAGATAGGTAGGTAGGTAGATAGATAGATAGATACAGATAGGTAGGTAGTTAGATAGATAGATAGATAGAGATAGGTAGGTAGGTAGATTGATAGATACAGATAGGTAGGTAGGTAGATAGATAGATAGAGATAGGTAGGTAGGTAGATTGAAAGATACAGATTGGTAGGTAGGTAGATAGATAGATACAGATAGGTAGGTAGGTAGATTGATAGATACAGATAAGTAGGTAGGTAGATAGATAGATACAGATAGGTAGGTAGTTAGATTGATAGATAGAGATAGGTAGGTAGGTAGATTGATAGATACAGATAGGTAGGTAGCTAGATAGATAGATACAGATAGGTAGGTAGGTAGATAGATAGATACAGTTATGTAGGTAGGTAGGTAGATAGATAGATACAGATAGGTAGGTAGGTACGTAGATAGATAGATTCAGATAGGTAGGTAGGTAGATAGATAGATAGAGATAGGTAGGTAGGTAGATAGATAAATACAGATAGGTAGGTAGATAGATAGATAGATACAGATAGGTACGTAGGTAGATAGATAGATACAGATAGGTAGGTAGGTAGATAGATAGATAGAGATAGGTAGGTAGGTAGATAGATAGAGATAGGTAGGTGGGTAGATTGATAGATACAGATAGGTAGGTAGGTAGATAGATAGATAGAGATATTTAGGTAGGTAGATAGATAGATACAGTTATGTAGGTAGGTAGGTAGATAGATAGATAGAGATAGGTAGGTAGATAGATAGATAGATAGATAGATAGATAGATAGATAGATAGATAGATAGATAGATAGATAGATAGATAGATAGATAGAGATAGGTAGGTAGGTAGATTGATAGATACAGATAGGTAGGTAGGTAGATAGATAGATAGAGATAGGTAGGTATTTAGATTGATAGATAGAGAAAGGTAGGTAGGTAGATTGATAGATACAGATAGGTAGGTAGGTAGATAGATAGATAGATACAGATAGGTAGGTAGTTAGATAGATAGATAGATAGAGATAGGTAGGTAGGTAGATTGATAGATACAGATAGGTAGGTAGGTAGATAGATAGATAGAGATAGGTAGGTAGGTAGATTGAAAGATACAGATTGGTAGGTAGGTAGATAGATAGATACAGATAGGTAGGTAGGTAGATTGATAGATACAGATAAGTAGGTAGGTAGATAGATAGATACAGATAGGTAGGTAGTTAGATTGATAGATAGAGATAGGTAGGTAGGTAGATTGATAGATACAAATAGGTAGGTAGCTAGATAGATAGATACAGATAGGTAGGTAGGTAGATAGATAGATACAAATAGGTAGGTAGGTAGATAGATAGATAGAGAAAGGTAGGTAGGTACGTAGATAGATAGATACAGATAGGTAGGTAGGTAGATAGATAGATAGAGATAGGTAGGTAGGTAGATAGATAAATACAGATAGGTAGGTAGGTAGATAGATAGATACAGATAGGTACGTAGGTAGATAGATAGATACAGATAGGTAGGTAGGTAGATAGATAGATAGAGATAGGTAGGTAGGTAGATAGATAGAGATAGATAGGTAGGTAGATAGATAGATACAGATAGGTAGGTAGGTAGATAGATAGATAGAGATAGATAGGTAGGTAGATAGATAGATACAGATAGGTAGGTAGGTAGATAGATAGATACAGATAGGTAGGTAGGTAGATAGATAGATAGAGATAGGTAGGTAGGTAGGTAGATAGATAGAGATAGGTAGGTAGGTAGATAGATAAATAGAGATAGGTAGGTAGGTAGATTGATAGAGATATGTAGGTAGGTAGATAGATAGAGATAGATAGGTAGGTAGATTGATAGAGACACATAGGTAGGTAGGTAGATAGATATTGATAGGTAGGTAGGTAGATTGATAGATACAGATAGGTAGGTAGGTAGATAGATAGATACAGATAGGTAGGTAGGTAGATAGATAGATAGAGATAGGTAGGTAGGTACGTAGATAGATAAATACAGATAGGTAGGTAGGTAGATAGATAGATAGAGATAGGTAGGTAGGTAGATAGATAAATACAGATAGGTAGGTAGGTAGATAGATAGATACAGATAGGTACGTAGGTAGATAGATAGATACAGATAGGTAGGTAGGTAGATAGATAGATAGAGATAGGTAGGTAGGTAGATAGATAGAGATAGGTAGGTAGGTAGATTGATAGATACAGATAGGTAGGTAGGTAGATAGATAGATACAGATAGGTAGGTAGGTAGATAGATAGATAGAGTTATGTAGGTAGGTAGGTAGATAGATAGATACAGATAGGTAGGTAAGTAGATAGATAGGTAGAGATAGGTAGGTAGGTAGATAGATAGATAGAGATAGGTAGGTAGGTAGATAGATAGAGATAGGTAGGTAGGTAGATAGATAGATAGATAGATAGATAGATAGATAGATAGATAGATAGATAGATAGATAGATAGATAGATAGAGATAGGTAGGTAGGTAGGTTGATAGATACAGATAGGTAGGTAGGTAGATAGATAGATACAGATAGGTAGGTAGGTAGATAGATAGATACAGATATGTAGGTAGGTAGATAGATAGATAGAGATAGGTAGGTAGGTAGGTAGGTAGGTAGATAGATAGATACAGTTATGTAGGTAGGTAGGTAGATAGATAGATACAGATAGGTAGGTAGGTACGTAGATAGATAGATACAGATAGGTAGGTAGGTAGATAGATAGATAGAGATAGGTAGGTAGGTAGATAGATAGATACAGATAGGTACGTAGGTAGATAGATAGATACAGATAGGTAGGTAGATAGATAGATAGAGTTAGGTAGGTAGGTAGGTAGGTAGGTAGATAGATAGATAGAGATCGGTAGGTTGATTGATGGATACAGATAGGTAGGTAGGTAGATAGATACAGTTATGTAGGTAGGTAGGTAGATAGATAGATACAGATAGGTAGGTAGGTAGATAGATAGATAGAGATAGATAGGTAGGTAGATAGATAGATACAGATAGGTAGGTAGGTAGATAGATAGAGATAGATAGGTAGGTAGATAGATAGATACAGATAGGTAGGTAGGTAGATAGATAGATACAGATAGGTAGGTAGGTAGATAGATAGAGATAGGTAGGTAGGTAGGTAGATAGATAGAGATAGGTAGGTAGGTAGATAGATAGATAGAGATAGGTAGGTAGGTAGATTGATAGAGATATGTAGGTAGGTAGATAGATAGATAGAGATAGATAGGTAGGTAGATTGATAGAGACACATAGGTAGGTAGGTAGATAGATACAGATAGGTAGGTAGGTAGATAGATAGATACAGATATGTAGGTAGGTAGATATATAGATAGAGATAGGTAGGTAGGTAGGTAGATAGATAGAGATAGGTAGGTAGGTAGATAGATAGATAGATAGATAGAGATAGGTAGGTAGGTAGGTTGATAGATACAGATAGGTAGGTAGGTAGATAGATAGATACAGATAGGTAGGTAGGTAGATAGATAGATACAGATATGTAGGTAGGTAGATAGATAGATAGAGATAGGTAGGTAGGTAGGTAGGTAGGTAGATAGATAGATACAGTTATGTAGGTAGGTAGGTAGATAGATAGATACAGATAGGTAGGTAGGTACGTAGATAGATAGATACAGATAGGTAGGTAGGTAGATAGATAGATAGAGATAGGTAGGTAGGTAGATAGATAGATACAGATAGGTACGTAGGTAGATAGATAGATACAGATAGGTAGGTAGATAGATAGATAGAGTTAGGTAGGTAGGTAGGTAGGTAGGTAGATAGATAGAGATCGGTAGGTTGATTGATAGATACAGATAGGTAGGTAGGTAGATAGATACAGTTATGTAGGTAGGTAGGTAGATAGATAGATACAGATAGGTAGGTAGGTAGATAGATAGATAGATAGATAGAGATAGGTAGGTAGGTAGATTGATAGATACAGATAGGTAGATAGGTAGATAGATAGATAGAGATATGTAGGTAGGTAGATAGATAAATACAGATAGGTAGGTAGGTAGATAGATAGAGATAGGTAGGTAGGTAGATAGATAGATAGAGATAGGTAGGTAGATAGATTGATAGATACAGATAGGTTGCTAGGTAGAGTGATAGATACAGATAGGTAGGTAGGTAGATAGATAGATACAGATAGGTAGGTAGATAGATAGATAGATAGATAGATAGATAGATAGATAGATAGATAGATAGATAGATAGATAGATAGATAGATAGAGATAGGTAGGTAGGTAGATTGATAGATACAGATAGGTAGGTAGGTAGATAGATAGATAGAGATAGGTAGGTATTTAGATTGATAGATAGAGAAAGGTAGGTAGGTAGATTGATAGATACAGATAGGTAGGTAGGTAGATAGATAGATAGATACAGATAGGTAGGTAGTTAGATAGATAGATAGATAGAGATAGGTAGGTAGGTAGATTGATAGATACAGATAGGTAGGTAGGTAGATAGATAGATAGAGATAGGTAGGTAGGTAGATTGAAAGATACAGATTGGTAGGTAGGTAGATAGATAGATACAGATAGGTAGGTAGGTAGATTGATAGATACAGATAAGTAGGTAGGTAGATAGATAGATACAGATAGGTAGGTAGTTAGATTGATAGATAGAGATAGGTAGGTAGGTAGATTGATAGATACAGATAGGTAGGTAGCTAGATAGATAGATACAGATAGGTAGGTAGGTAGATAGATAGATACAGTTATGTAGGTAGGTAGGTAGATAGATAGATACAGATAGGTAGGTAGGTACGTAGATAGATAGATTCAGATAGGTAGGTAGATAGATAGATAGATAGAGATAGGTAGGTAGGTAGATAGATAAATACAGATAGGTAGGTAGATAGATAGATAGATACAGATAGGTACGTAGGTAGATAGATAGATACAGATAGGTAGGTAGGTAGATAGATAGATAGAGATAGGTAGGTAGGTAGATAGATAGAGATAGGTAGGTGGGTAGATTGATAGATACAGATAGGTAGGTAGGTAGATTGATAGAGATATGTAGGTAGGTAGATAGATAGAGATAGATAGGTAGGTAGATTGATAGAGACACATAGGTAGGTAGGTAGATAGATATTGATAGGTAGGTAGGTAGATTGATAGATACAGATAGGTAGGTAGGTAGATAGATAGATACAGATAGGTAGGTAGGTAGATAGATAGATAGAGATAGGTAGGTAGGTACGTAGATAGATAAATACAGATAGGTAGGTAGGTAGATAGATAGATAGAGATAGGTAGGTAGGTAGATAGATAAATACAGATAGGTAGGTAGGTAGATAGATAGATACAGATAGGTACGTAGGTAGATAGATAGATACAGATAGGTAGGTAGGTAGATAGATAGATAGAGATAGGTAGGTAGGTAGATAGATAGAGATAGGTAGGTAGGTAGATTGATAGATACAGATAGGTAGGTAGGTAGATAGATAGATACAGATAGGTAGGTAGGTAGATAGATAGATAGAGTTATGTAGGTAGGTAGGTAGATAGATAGATACAGATAGGTAGGTAAGTAGATAGATAGGTAGAGATAGGTAGGTAGGTAGATAGATAGATAGAGATAGGTAGGTAGGTAGATAGATAGAGATAGGTAGGTAGGTAGATAGATAGATAGATAGATAGATAGATAGATAGATAGATAGATAGAGATAGGTAGGTAGGTAGGTTGATAGATACAGATAGGTAGGTAGGTAGATAGATAGATACAGATAGGTAGGTAGGTAGATAGATAGATACAGATATGTAGGTAGGTAGATAGATAGATAGAGATAGGTAGGTAGGTAGGTAGGTAGGTAGATAGATAGATACAGTTATGTAGGTAGGTAGGTAGATAGATAGATACAGATAGGTAGGTAGGTACGTAGATAGATAGATACAGATAGGTAGGTAGGTAGATAGATAGATAGAGATAGGTAGGTAGGTAGATAGATAGATACAGATAGGTACGTAGGTAGATAGATAGATACAGATAGGTAGGTAGATAGATAGATAGAGTTAGGTAGGTAGGTAGGTAGGTAGATAGATAGATAGAGATCGGTAGGTTGATTGATGGATACAGATAGGTAGGTAGGTAGATAGATACAGTTATGTAGGTAGGTAGGTAGATAGATAGATACAGATAGGTAGGTAGGTAGATAGATAGATAGAGATAGATAGGTAGGTAGATAGATAGATACAGATAGGTAGGTAGGTAGATAGATAGAGATAGATAGGTAGGTAGATAGATAGATACAGATAGGTAGGTAGGTAGATAGATAGATACAGATAGGTAGGTAGGTAGATAGATAGAGATAGGTAGGTAGGTAGGTAGATAGATAGAGATAGGTAGGTAGGTAGATAGATAGATAGAGATAGGTAGGTAGGTAGATTGATAGAGATATGTAGGTAGGTAGATAGATAGATAGAGATAGATAGGTAGGTAGATTGATAGAGACACATAGGTAGGTAGGTAGATAGATACAGATAGGTAGGTAGGTAGATAGATAGATACAGATATGTAGGTAGGTAGATAGATAGATAGAGATAGGTAGGTAGGTAGGTAGATAGATAGAGATAGGTAGGTAGGTAGATAGATAGATAGATAGATAGATAGAGATAGGTAGGTAGGTAGGTTGATAGATACAGATAGGTAGGTAGGTAGATAGATAGATACAGATAGGTAGGTAGGTAGATAGATAGATACAGATATGTAGGTAGGTAGATAGATAGATAGAGATAGGTAGGTAGGTAGGTAGGTAGGTAGATAGATAGATACAGTTATGTAGGTAGGTAGGTAGATAGATAGATACAGATAGGTAGGTAGGTACGTAGATAGATAGATACAGATAGGTAGGTAGGTAGATAGATAGATAGAGATAGGTAGGTAGGTAGATAGATAGATACAGATAGGTACGTAGGTAGATAGATAGATACAGATAGGTAGGTAGATAGATAGATAGTGTTAGGTAGGTAGGTAGGTAGGTAGGTAGATAGATAGATAGAGATCGGTAGGTTGATTGATGGATACAGATAGGTAGGTAGGTAGATAGATACAGTTATGTAGGTAGGTAGGTAGATAGATAGATACAGATAGGTAGGTAGGTAGATAGATAGATAGAGATAGATAGGTAGGTAGATAGATAGATACAGATAGGTAGGTAGGTAGATAGATAGAGATAGATAGGTAGGTAGATAGATAGATACAGATAGGTAGGTAGGTAGATAGATAGATACAGATAGGTAGGTAGGTAGATAGATAGAGATAGGTAGGTAGGTAGGTAGATAGATAGAGATAGGTAGGTAGGTAGATAGATAGATAGAGATAGGTAGGTAGGTAGATTGATAGAGATATGTAGGTAGGTAGATAGATAGATAGAGATAGATAGGTAGGTAGATTGATAGAGACACATAGGTAGGTAGGTAGATAGATACAGATAGGTAAGTAGGTAGATAGATAGATACAGATATGTAGGTAGGTAGATAGATAGATAGAGATAGGTAGGTAGGTAGGTAGATAGATAGAGATAGGTAGGTAGGTAGATAGATAGATAGATAGATAGATAGAGATAGGTAGGTAGGTAGGTTGATAGATACAGATAGGTAGGTAGGTAGATAGATAGATACAGATAGGTAGGTAGGTAGATAGATAGATACAGATATGTAGGTAGGTAGATAGATAGATAGATAGAGATAGGTAGGTAGGTAGGTAGGTAGGTAGATAGATAGATACAGTTATGTAGGTAGGTAGGTAGATAGATAGATACAGATAGGTAGGTAGGTACGTAGATAGATAGATACAGATAGGTAGGTAGGTAGATAGATAGATAGAGATAGGTAGGTAGGTAGATAGATAGATACAGATAGGTACGTAGGTAGATAGATAGATACAGATAGGTAGGTAGATAGATAGATAGAGTTAGGTAGGTAGGTAGGTAGGTAGGTAGATAGATAGAGATCGGTAGGTTGATTGATAGATACAGATAGGTAGGTAGGTAGATAGATACAGTTATGTAGGTAGGTAGGTAGATAGATAGATACAGATAGGTAGGTAGGTAGATAGATAGATAGATAGATAGAGATAGGTAGGTAGGTAGATTGATAGATACAGATAGGTAGATAGGTAGATAGATAGATAGAGATATGTAGGTAGGTAGATAGATAAATACAGATAGGTAGGTAGGTAGATAGATAGAGATAGGTAGGTAGGTAGATAGATAGATAGAGATAGGTAGGTAGATAGATTGATAGATACAGATAGGTTGCTAGGTAGAGTGATAGATACAGATAGGTAGGTAGGTAGATAGATAGATACAGATAGGTAGGTAGATAGATAGATAGATAGATAGATAGATAGATAGATAGATAGATAGATAGATAGATAGATAGATAGATAGATAGATAGAGATAGGTAGGTAGGTAGGTAGATTGATAGATACAGATAGGTAGGTAGGTAGATAGATAGATAGAGATAGGTAGGTATTTAGATTGATAGATAGAGAAAGGTAGGTAGGTAGATTGATAGATACAGATAGGTAGGTAGGTAGATAGATAGATAGATACAGATAGGTAGGTAGTTAGATAGATAGATAGATAGAGATAGGTAGGTAGGTAGATTGATAGATACAGATAGGTAGGTAGGTAGATAGATAGATAGAGATAGGTAGGTAGGTAGATTGAAAGATACAGATTGGTAGGTAGGTAGATAGATAGATACAGATAGGTAGGTAGGTAGATTGATAGATACAGATAAGTAGGTAGGTAGATAGATAGATACAGATAGGTAGGTAGTTAGATTGATAGATAGAGATAGGTAGGTAGGTAGATTGATAGATACAGATAGGTAGGTAGCTAGATAGATAGATACAGATAGGTAGGTAGGTAGATAGATAGATACAGTTATGTAGGTAGGTAGGTAGATAGATAGATACAGATAGGTAGGTAGGTACGTAGATAGATAGATTCAGATAGGTAGGTAGGTAGATAGATAGATAGAGATAGGTAGGTAGGTAGATAGATAAATACAGATAGGTAGGTAGATAGATAGATAGATACAGATAGGTACGTAGGTAGATAGATAGATACAGATAGGTAGGTAGGTAGATAGATAGATAGAGATAGGTAGGTAGGTAGATAGATAGAGATAGGTAGGTGGGTAGATTGATAGATACAGATAGGTAGGTAGGTAGATAGATAGATACAGATAGGTAGGTAGGTAGATAGATAGATACAGTTATGTAGGTAGGTAGGTAGATAGATAGATAGAGATAGGTAGGTAGATAGATAGATAGATAGATAGATAGATAGATAGATAGATAGATAGATAGATAGATAGAGATAGGTAGGTAGGTAGATTGATAGATACAGATAGGTAGGTAGGTAGATAGATAGATAGAGATAGGTAGGTATTTAGATTGATAGATAGAGAAAGGTAGGTAGGTAGATTGATAGATACAGATAGGTAGGTAGGTAGATAGATAGATAGATACAGATAGGTAGGTAGTTAGATAGATAGATAGATAGAGATAGGTAGGTAGGTAGATTGATAGATACAGATAGGTAGGTAGGTAGATAGATAGATAGAGATAGGTAGGTAGGTAGATTGAAAGATACAGATTGGTAGGTAGGTAGATAGATAGATACAGATAGGTAGGTAGGTAGATTGATAGATACAGATAAGTAGGTAGGTAGATAGATAGATACAGATAGGTAGGTAGTTAGATTGATAGATAGAGATAGGTAGGTAGGTAGATTGATAGATACAGATAGGTAGGTAGCTAGATAGATAGATACAGATAGGTAGGTAGGTAGATAGATAGATACAGTTATGTAGGTAGGTAGGTAGATAGATAGATACAGATAGGTAGGTAGGTACGTAGATAGATAGATTCAGATAGGTAGGTAGGTAGATAGATAGATAGAGATAGGTAGGTAGGTAGATAGATAAATACAGATAGGTAGGTAGATAGATAGATAGATACAGATAGGTACGTAGGTAGATAGATAGATACAGATAGGTAGGTAGGTAGATAGATAGATAGAGATAGGTAGGTAGGTAGATAGATAGAGATAGGTAGGTGGGTAGATTGATAGATACAGATAGGTAGGTAGGTAGATAGATAGATACAGGTAGGTAGGTAGGTAGATAGATAGATACAGTTATGTAGGTAGGTAGGTAGATAGATAGATAGAGATAGGTAGGTAGATAGATAGATAGATACAGATAGGTAGGTAGGTAGATAGATAGATAGAGATAGGTAGGTAGGTAGATAGATAGATACAGATAGGTAGGTAGGTAGATAGATAGATACAGATAGGTAGGTAGGTAGATAGATAGATAGAGATAGATAGGTAGGTAGGTAGATAGATAGAGATAGGTAGGTAGGTAGGTAGATAGATAGATACAGATAGGTACGTAGGTAGATAGATAGATACAGATAGGTAGGTAGGTAGATAGATAGATACAGATAGGTACGTAGGTAGATAAATAGATACAGATAGGTAGGTAGGTAGATAGATAGATACAGATTGGTAGGTAGGTAGGTAGATAGATAGAGATAGGTAGGTAGGTAGATAGATAGATAGAGATAGGTAGGTAGGTAGATAGATAGATACAGATAGGTAGGTAGGTAGATAGATAGATACAGTTATGTAGGTAGGTAGGTAGATAGATAGATACAGATAGGTAGGTAGGTAGATAGATAAATACAGATAGGTAGGTAGGTAGATAGATACAGATAGGTAGGTAGGTAGATAGATAGATACAGATAGGTAGGTAGATAGATAGATAGATACAGATAGGTAGGTAGGTAGATAGATAGATAGAGATAGGTAGGTAGGTAGGTAGATAGATAGAGATAGGTAGGTAGGTAGGTAGATAGATAGAGATAGGTAGGTAGGTAGATAGATAGATACAGATAGGTAGGTAGGTAGATAGATAGATACAGATAGGTAGGTAGGTAGATAGATACAGATAGGTAGGTAGGTAGGTAGATAGATAGAGATAGGTAGGTAGGTAGATAGATAGATAGAGATAGGTAGGTAGGTAGATAGATAGATACAGATAGGTAGGTAGGTAGATAGATAGATACAGATATGTAGGTAGGTAGATAGATAGATAGAGATAGGTAGGTAGGTAGGTAGATAGATAGAGATAGGTAGGTAGGTAGATAGATAGATAGAGATAGGTAGGTAGGTAGATTGATAGATACAGATAGGTAGGTAGGTAGATAGATAGATACAGATAGGTAGGTAGGTAGATAGATAGATACAGATATGTAGGTAGGTAGATAGATAGATAGAGATAGGTAGGTAGGTAGGTAGGTAGATAGATAGATACAGTTATGTAGGTAGGTAGGTAAATAGATAGATACAGATAGGTAGGTAGGTACGTAGATAGATAGATACAGATAGGTAGGTAGGTAGATAGATAGAGATAGGTAGGTAGGTAGATAGATAAATACAGATAGGTAGGTAGGTAGATAGATAGATACAGATAGGTACGTAGGTAGATAGATAGATACAGATAGGTAGGTAGGTAGATAGATAGATAGAGTTAGGTAGGTAGGTAGGTAGGTAGATAGATAGAGATAGGTAGGTAGGTAGATTGATAGATACAGATAGGTAGGTTGGTAGATAGATAGATACAGATAGGTAGGTAGGTAGGTAGATAGATAGATACATTTATGTAGGTAGGTAGGTAGATAGATAGATACAGATAGGTAGGTAGGTAGATAGATAGATAGATAGAGATAGATATGTAGGTAGATAGATAGATACAGATAGGTAGGTAGGTAGATAGATACAGATAGATAGGTAGGTAGATAGATAGATACAGATAGGTAGGTAGGTAGATAGATAGATGCAGATAGGTAGGTAGGTAGATAGATAGATAGAGATAGGTAGGTAGGTAGGTAGGTAGGTAGGTAGATAGATAGATACAGTTATGTAGGTAGGTAGGTAGATAGATAGATACAGATAGGTAGGTATGTACGTAGATAGATAGATACAGATAGGTAGGTAGGTAGATCGATAGATAGAGATAGGTAGGTAGGTAGATAGATAAATACAGATAGGTAGGTAGGTAGATAGATAGATACAGATAGGTACGTAGGTAGATAGATAGATACAGATAGGTAGGTAGGTAGATAGATAGATAGAGTTAGGTAGGTAGGTAGGTACGTAGATAGATAGAGATAGGTAGGTAGGTAGATTGATAGATACAGATAGGTAGGTAGGTAGATAGATAGATACAGATAGGTAGGTAGGTAGATAGATAGATACAGTTATGTAGGTAGGTAGGTAGGTAGATAGATACAGATAGGTAGGTAGGTAGATAGATAGATACAGATAGGTAGGTAGGTAGATTGATAGATAGAGATATGTAGGTAGGTAGATAGATAGATAGAGATAGGTAGATAGATAGAGATAGGTAGGTAGGTAGATAGATAGATAGAGATAGATAGGTTGGTAGATTGATAGAGATAGATAGGTAGGTAGTTAGATAGATAGAGATAGGTAGGTAGGTAGATTGATAGATACAGATAGGTAAGTAGGTAGATAGATAGATACAGATAGGTAGGTAGGTAGATAGATAGATACAGATATGTAGGTAGGTAGATAGATAGATAGAGATAGGTAGGTAGGTAGGTAGATAGATAGATATAGGTAGGTAGGTAGATAGATAGATACAGATATGTAGGTAGGTAGATAGACAGATAGAGATAGGTTGGTAGGTAGGTAGGTAGATAGATAGAGATAGGTAGGTAAGTAGGTAGGTAGAGATATGTAGGTAGGTAGATAGAAAGAGATAGTTAGGTAGGTAGGTAGATAGATACAGATAGGTAGGTAGGTAGATAGATAGAGATAGGTAGGTAGGTAGGTAGATAGATAGAGATAGGTAGGTAGGTAGATAGATAAATAGAGATAGGTAGGTAGGTAGATAGATAGATACAGATAGGTAGGTAGGTAGATAGATAGATAGAGATAGGTAGGTAGTTAGATATATAGATAGACATAGGTAGGTAGGTAGAATGATAGATACAGATAGGTAGGTAGGTAGATAGATAGATACAGATAGGTAGGTAGGTAGATAGATAGATACAGATAGGTACGTAGGTAGATAGATAGATACAGATAGGTAGGTAGGTAGGTAGATAGATAGATAGAGATAGGTAGGTAGGTAGGTAGGTAGATAGATAGAGATAGGTAGGTAGGTAGGTAGATAGATAGATAGAGATATGTAGGTAGGTAGATAGATAGATACAGATAGGTAGGTAGGTAGATAGATAGATACAGATAGGTAGGTAGGTAGATAGATAGATAGAGATAGGTAGGTAGGTAGATAGATAGATAGACATAGGTAGGTAGGTAGATTGATAGATACAGATAGGTAGGTAGGTAGATAGATAGATACAGATAGGTAGGTAGGTAGATAGATAGATAGAGATAGGTAGGTAGAGAGATAGATAGATAGATACAGATAGGTAGGTAGGTAGATAGATAGATAGAGATAGATAGGTAGGTAGATAGATAGATACAGATAGGTAGGTAGGTAGGTAGATAGATAGAGATAGATAGGTAGGTAGATAGATAGATACAGATAGGTAGGTAGGTAGATAGATAGATACAGATAGGTAGGTAGGTAGATAGATAGATAGAGATAGGTAGGTAGGTAGGTAGATAGATAGAGATAGGTAGGTAGGTAGATAGATAGATAGAGATAGGTAGGTAGGTAGATTGATAGATAGAGATATGTAGGTAGGTAGATAGATAGATAGAGATAGATAGGTAGGTAGATTGATAGAGACACATAGGTAGGTAGGTAGATAGATATTGATAGGTAGGTAGGTAGATTGATAGATACAGATAGGTAGGTAGGTAGATAGATAGATACAGATAGGTAGGTAGGTAGATAGATAGATAGAGATAGGTAGGTAGGTACGTAGATAGATAGATACAGATAGGTAGGTAGGTAGATAGATAGATAGAGATAGGTAGGTAGGTAGATAGATAAATACAGATAGGTAGGTAGGTAGATAGATAGATACAGATAGGTACGTAGGTAGATAGATAGATACAGATAGGTAGGTAGGTAGATAGATAGATAGAGATAGGTAGGTAGGTAGATAGATAGAGATAGATAGGTAGGTAGATAGATAGATACAGATAGGTAGGTAGGTAGATAGATAGATAGAGATAGATAGGTAGGTAGATAGATAGATACAGATAGGTAGGTAGGTAGATAGATAGATACAGATAGGTAGGTAGGTAGATAGATAGATAGAGATAGGTAGGTAGGTAGGTAGATAGATAGAGATAGGTAGGTAGGTAGATAGATAGATAGAGATAGGTAGGTAGATTGATAGAGATATGTAGGTAGGTAGATAGATAGAGATAGATAGGTAGGTAGATTGATAGAGACACATAGGTAGGTAGGTAGATAGATATTGATAGGTAGGTAGGTAGATTGATAGATACAGATAGGTAGGTAGGTAGATAGATAGATAGAGATAGGTAGGTAGGTACGTAGATAGATAAATACAGATAGGTAGGTAGGTAGATAGATAGATAGAGATAGGTAGGTAGGTAGATAGATAAATACAGATAGGTAGGTAGGTAGATAGATAGATACAGATAGGTACGTAGGTAGATAGATAGATACAGATAGGTAGGTAGGTAGATAGATAGATAGAGATAGGTAGGTAGGTAGATAGATAGAGATAGGTAGGTAGGTAGATTGATAGATACAGATAGGTAGGTAGGTAGATAGATAGATACAGATAGGTAGGTAGGTAGATAGATAGATAGAGTTATGTAGGTAGGTAGGTAGATAGATAGATACAGATAGGTACGTAGGTAGATAGATAGATACAGATAGGTAGGTAGGTAGATAGATAGATACAGATAGGTACGTAGGTAGATAAATAGATACAGATAAGTAGGTAGGTAGGTAGATAGATAGAGATAGGTAGGTAGGTAGATAGATAGATAGAGATAGGTAGGTAGGTAGATAGATAGATACAGATAGGTAGGTAGGTAGATAGATAGATACAGTTATGTAGGTAGGTAGGTAGATAGATAGATACAGATAGGTAGGTAGGTACGTAGATAGATAGATTCAGATAGGTAGGTAGGTAGATAGATAGATAGAGATAGGTAGGTAGGTAGATAGATAAATACAGATAGGTAGGTAGATAGATAGATAGATACAGATAGGTACGTAGGTAGATAGATAGATACAGATAGGTAGGTAGGTAGATAGATAGATAGAGATAGGTAGGTAGATAGATAGATACAGATAGGTAGGTAGGTAGATAGATAGATACAGATAGGTACATAGGTAGATAAATAGATACAGATAGGTAGGTAGGTAGATAGATAGATACAGATTGGTAGGTAGGTAGGTAGATAGATAGAGATAGGTAGGTAGGTAGATAGATAGATAGAGATAGGTAGGTAGGTAGATAGATAGATACAGATAGGTAGGTAGGTTGATAGATAGATACAGTTATGTAGGTAGGTAGGTAGATAGATAGATACAGATAGGTAGGTAGGTAGATAGATAAATACAGATAGGTAGGTAGGTAGATAGATAGATACAGATAGGTAGGTAGGTAGATAGATAGATACAGATAGGTAGGTAGATAGATAGATAGATACAGATAGGTAGGTAGGTAGATAGATAGATAGAGATAGGTAGGTAGGTAGGTAGATAGATAGAGATAGGTAGGTAGGTAGGTAGGTAGATAGATAGATAGAGATAGGTAGGTAGGTAGATAGATAGATACAGATAGGTAGGTAGGTAGGTAGATAGATAGATACAGATAGGTAGGTAGGTAGATAGATACAGATAGGTAGGTAGGTAGGTAGATAGATAGAGATAGGTAGGTAGGTAGATAGATAGATAGAGATAGGTAGGTAGGTAGATAGATAGATAGAGATAGGTAGATAGATAGAGATAGGTAGGTAGGTAGATAGATAGATAGAGATAGATAGGTTGGTAGATTGATAGAGATAGATAGGTAGGTAGTTAGATAGATAGAGATAGGTAGGTAGGTAGATTGATAGATACAGATAGGTAAGTAGGTAGATAGATAGATACAGATAGGTAGGTAGGTAGATAGATAGATACAGATATGTAGGTAGGTAGATAGATAGATAGAGATAGGTAGGTAGGTAGGTAGATAGATAGAGATAGGTAGGTAGGTAGATAGATAGAGATAGGTAGGTAGGTAGATTGATAGATACAGATAGGTAGGTAGGTAGATAGATAGATACAGATAGGTAGGTAGGTAGATAGATAGATACAGATATGTAGGAAGGTAGATAGACAGATAGAGATAGGTTGGTAGGTAGGTAGGTAGATAGATAGAGATAGGTAGGTAAGTAGGTAGGTAGAGATATGTAGGTAGGTAGATAGAAAGAGATAGTTAGGTAGGTAGGTAGATAGATACAGATAGGTAGGTAGGTAGATAGATAGAGATAGGTAGGTAGGTAGGTAGATAGATAGAGATAGGTAGGTAGGTAGATAGATAGATAGAGATAGGTAGGTAGGTAGATAGATAGATACAGATAGGTAGGTAGGTAGATAGATAGATAGAGATAGGTAGGTAGTTAGATAGATAGATAGACATAGGTAGGTAGGTAGAATGATAGATACAGATAGGTAGGTAGGTAGATAGATAGATACAACTAGGTAGGTAGGTAGATAGATAGATACAGATAGGTACGTAGGTAGATAGATAGATACAGATAGGTAGGTAGGTAGGTAGATAGATAGATAGAGATAGGTAGGTAGGTAGGTAGGTAGATAGATAGAGATAGGTAGGTAGGTAGGTAGATAGATAGATAGAGATAGGTAGGTAGGTAGATAGATAGATACAGATAGGTAGGTAGGTAGATAGATAGATACAGATAGGTAGGTAGATAGATAGATAGATAGAGATAGGTAGGTAGGTAGATAGATAGATAGACATAGGTAGGTAGGTAGATTGATAGATACAGATAGGTAGGTAGGTAGATAGATAGATACAGATAGGTAGGTAGGTAGATAGATAGATAGAGATAGGTAGGTAGAGAGATAGATAGATAGATACAGATAGGTAGGTAGGTAGATAGATAGATAGAGATAGATAGGTAGGTAGATAGATAGATACAGATAGGTAGGTAGGTAGGTAGATAGATAGAGATAGATAGGTAGGTAGATAGATAGATACAGATAGGTAGGTAGGTAGATAGATAGATTCAGATAGGTAGGTAGGTAGATAGATAGATAGAGATAGGTAGGTAGGTAGGTAGATAGATAGAGATAGGTAGGTAGGTAGATAGATAGATAGAGATAGGTAGGTAGGTAGATTGATAGATAGAGATATGTAGGTAGGTAGATAGATAGATAGAGATAGATAGGTAGGTAGATTGATAGAGACACATAGGTAGGTAGGTAGATAGATAATGATAGGTAGGTAGGTAGATTGATAGATACAGATAGGTAGGTAGGTAGATAGATAGATACAGATAGGTAGGTAGGTAGATAGATAGATAGAGATAGGTAGGTAGGTACGTAGATAGATAGATACAGATAGGTAGGTAGGTAGATAGATAGATAGAGATAGGTAGGTAGGTAGATAGATAAATACAGATAGGTAGGTAGGTAGATAGATAGATACAGATAGGTACGTAGGTAGATAGATTGATACAGATAGGTAGGTAGGTAGATAGATAGATAGAGATAGGTAGGTAGGTAGATAGATAGAGATAGATAGGTAGGTAGATAGATAGATACAGATAGGTAGGTAGGTAGATAGATAGATAGAGATAGATAGGTAGGTAGATAGATAGATACAGATAGGTAGGTAGGTACGTTGATAGATAGATACAGATAGGTAGGTAGATAGATAGATAGAGATAGGTAGGTAGGTAGATAGATAAATACAGATAGGTAGGTAGGTAGATAGATAGATACAGATAGGTACGTAGGTAGATAGATAGATACAGATAGGTAGGTAGGTAGATAGATAGATAGAGATAGGTAGGTAGGTAGGTAGATAGATAGAGATAGGTAGGTAGGTAGATTGATAGATACAGATAGGTAGGTAGGTAGATAGATAGATACAGATAGGTAGGTAAGTAGATAGATAGATACAGTTATGTAGGTAGGTAGGTAGATAGATAGATACAGATAGGTAGGTAGGTAGATAGATAGATAGAGATAGGTAGGTAGATAGATAGATACAGATAGGTAGGTAGGTAGATAGATAGATACAGATAGGTAGGTAGGTAGATATATAGATACAGAGAGGTAGGTAGGTAGATAGATAGATACAGATAGGTAGGTAGGTAGATACATAGATAGAGATAGGTAGGTAGGTAGGTAGATAGATAGAGATAGGTAGGTAGGTAGGTAGGTAGATAGATAGATAGAGATAGGTAGGTAGGTAGATAGATAGATACAGATAGGTAGGTAGGTAGATAGATAGAGATAGGTAGGTAGGTAGATAGATAGATAGAGATAGGTAGGTAGGTAGATTGATAGATAAAGATAGGTAGGTAGGTAGATTGATAGAGACAGATAGGTAGGTAGGTAGATAGATAGATACAGATAGGTAGGTAGGTAGATAGATAAATACAGATAGGTAGGAAGGTAGATAGATAAATACAGATAGGTAGGTAGGTAGATAGATAGATAGATAGATAGAGATAGGTAGGTAGGTAGATTGATAGATACAGATAGGTAGATAGGTAGATAGATAGATAGAGATATGTAGGTAGGTAGATAGATAAATACAGATAGGTAGGTAGGTAGATAGATAGAGATAGGTAGGTAGGTAGATAGATAGATAGAGATAGGTAGGTAGATAGATTGATAGATACAGATAGGTAGGTAGGTAGATAGATAGATAGAGATAGGTAGGTAGAGAGATAGATAGATAGATACAGATAGGTAGGTAGGTAGATAGATAGATAGAGATAGATAGGTAGGTAGATAGATAGATACAGATAGGTAGGTAGGTAGGTAGATAGATAGAGATAGATAGGTAGGTAGATAGATAGATACAGATAGGTAGGTAGGTAGATAGATAGATACAGATAGGTAGGTAGGTAGATAGATAGATAGAGATAGGTAGGTAGGTAGGTAGATAGATAGAGATAGGTAGGTAGGTAGATAGATAGATAGAGATAGGTAGGTAGGTAAATTGATAGATAGAGATATGTAGGTAGGTAGATAGATAGATAGAGATAGATAGGTAGGTAGATTGATAGAGACACATAGGTAGGTAGGTAGATAGATATTGATAGGTAGGTAGGTAGATTGATAGATACAGATAGGTAGGTAGGTAGATAGATAGATACAGATAGGTAGGTAGGTAGATAGATAGATAGAGATAGGTAGGTAGGTACGTAGATAGATAGATACAGATAGGTAGGTAGGTAGATAGATAGATAGAGATAGGTAGGTAGGTAGATAGATAAATACAGATAGGTAGGTAGGTAGATAGATAGATACAGATAGGTACGTAGGTAGATAGATAGATACAGATAGGTAGGTAGGTAGATAGATAGATAGAGATAGGTAGGTAGGTAGATAGATAGAGATAGATAGGTAGGTAGATAGATAGATACAGATAGGTAGGTAGGTAGATAGATAGATAGAGATAGATAGGTAGGTAGATAGATAGATACAGATAAGTAGGTAGGTAGATAGATAGATACAGATAGGTAGGTAGGTAGATAGATAGATAGAGATAGGTAGGTAGGTAGGTAGATAGATAGAGATAGGTAGGTAGGTAGATAGATAGATAGAGATAGGTAGGTAGATTGATAGAGATATGTAGGTAGGTAGATAGATAGAGATAGATAGGTAGGTAGATTGATAGAGACACATAGGTAGGTAGGTAGATAGATATTGATAGGTAGGTAGGTAGATTGATAGATACAGATAGGTAGGTAGGTAGATAGATAGATAGAGATAGGTAGGTAGGTACGTAGATAGATAAATACAGATAGGTAGGTAGGTAGATAGATAGATAGAGATAGGTAGGTAGGTAGATAGATAAATACAGATAGGTAGGTAGGTAGATAGATAGATACAGATAGGTACGTAGGTAGATAGATAGATACAGATAGGTAGGTAGGTAGATAGATAGATAGAGATAGGTAGGTAGGTAGATAGATAGAGATAGGTAGGTAGGTAGATTGATAGATACAGATAGGTAGGTAGGTAGATAGATAGATACAGATAGGTAGGTAGGTAGATAGATAGATAGAGTTATGTAGGTAGGTAGGTAGATAGATAGATACAGATAGGTACGTAGGTAGATAGATAGATACAGATAGGTAGGTAGGTAGATAGATAGATACAGATAGGTACGTAGGTAGATAAATAGATACAGATAGGTAGGTAGGTAGGTAGATAGATAGAGATAGGTAGGTAGATAGATAGATAGATAGAGATAGGTAGGTAGGTAGATAGATAGATACAGATAGGTAGGTAGGTAGATAGATAGATACAGTTATGTAGGTAGGTAGGTAGATAGATAGATACAGATAGGTAGGTAGGTACGTAGATAGATAGATTCAGATAGGTAGGTAGGTAGATAGATAGATAGAGATAGGTAGGTAGGTAGATAGATAAATACAGATAGGTAGGTAGATAGATAGATAGATACAGATAGGTACGTAGGTAGATAGATAGATACAGATAGGTAGGTAGGTAGATAGATAGATAGAGATAGGTAGGTAGATAGATAGATACAGATAGGTAGGTAGGTAGATAGATAGATACAGATAGGTACGTAGGTAGATAAATAGATACAGATAGGTAGGTAGGTAGATAGATAGATACAGATTGGTAGGTAGGTAGGTAGATAGATAGAGATAGGTAGGTAGGTAGATAGATAGATAGAGATAGGTAGGTAGGTAGATAGATAGATACAGATAGGTAGGTAGGTAGATAGATAGATACAGTTATGTAGGTAGGTAGGTAGATAGATAGATACAGATAGGTAGGTAGGTAGATAGATAAATACAGATAGGTAGGTAGGTAGATAGATAGATACAGATAGGTAGGTAGGTAGATAGATAGATACAGATAGGTAGGTAGATAGATAGATAGATACAGATAGGTAGGTAGGTAGATAGATAGATAGAGATAGGTAGGTAGGTAGGTAGATAGATAGAGATAGGTAGGTAGGTAGGTAGGTAGGTAGATAGATAGATAGAGATAGGTAGGTAGGTAGATAGATAGATACAGATAGGTAGGTAGGTAGATAGATAGATACAGATAGGTAGGTAGGTAGATAGATACAGATAGGTAGGTAGGTAGGTAGATAGATAGAGATAGGTAGGTAGGTAGATAGATAGATAGAGATAGGTAGGTAGGTAGATAGATAGATAGAGATAGGTAGATAGATAGAGATAGGTAGGTAGGTAGATAGATAGATAGAGATAGATAGGTTGTTAGATTGATAGAGATAGATAGGTAGGTAGTTAGATAGATAGAGATAGGTAGGTAGGTAGATTGATAGATACAGATAGGTAAGTAGGTAGATAGATAGATACAGATAGGTTGGTAGGTAGATAGATAGATACAGATATGTAGGTAGGTAGATAGATAGATAGAGATAGGTAGGTAGGTAGGTAGATAGATAGAGATAGGTAGGTAGGTAGATAGATAGAGATAGGTAGGTAGGTAGATTGATAGATACAGATAGGTAGGTAGGTAGATAGATAGATACAGATAGGTAGGTAGGTAGATAGATAGATACAGATATGTAGGAAGGTAGATAGACAGATAGAGATAGGTTGGTAGGTAGGTAGGTAGATAGATAGAGATAGGTAGGTAAGTAGGTAGGTAGAGATATGTAGGTAGGTAGATAGAAAGAGATAGTTAGGTAGGTAGGTAGATAGATACAGATAGGTAGGTAGGTAGATAGATAGAGATAGGTAGGTAGGTAGGTAGATAGATAGAGATAGGTAGGTAGGTAGATAGATAGATAGAGATAGGTAGGTAGGTAGATAGATAGATACAGATAGGTAGGTAGGTAGATAGATAGATAGAGATAGGTAGGTAGTTAGATAGATAGATAGACATAGGTAGGTAGGTAGAATGATAGATACAGATAGGTAGGTAGGTAGATAGATAGATACAGATAGGTAGGTAGGTAGATAGATAGATACAGATAGGTACGTAGGTAGATAGATAGATACAGATAGGTAGGTAGGTAGGTAGATAGATAGATAGAGATAGGTAGGTAGGTAGGTAGGTAGATAGATAGAGATAGGTAGGTAGGTAGGTAGATAGATAGATAGAGATAGGTAGGTAGGTAGATAGATAGATACAGATAGGTAGGTAGGTAGATAGATAGATACAGATAGGTAGGTAGATAGATAGATAGATAGAGATAGGTAGGTAGGTAGATAGATAGATAGACATAGGTAGGTAGGTAGATTGATAGATACAGATAGGTAGGTAGGTAGATAGATAGATACAGATAGGTAGGTAGGTAGATAGATAGATAGAGATAGGTAGGTAGAGAGATAGATAGATAGATACAGATAGGTAGGTAGGTAGATAGATAGATAGAGATAGATAGGTAGGTAGATAGATAGATACAGATAGGTAGGTAGGTAGGTAGATAGATAGAGATAGATAGGTAGGTAGATAGATAGATACAGATAGGTAGGTAGGTAGATAGATAGATACAGATAGGTAGGTAGGTAGATAGATAGATAGAGATAGGTAGGTAGGTAGGTAGATAGATAGAGATAGGTAGGTAGGTAGATAGATAGATAGAGATAGGTAGGTAGGTAGATTGATAGATAGAGATATGTAGGTAGGTAGATAGATAGATAGAGATAGATAGGTAGGTAGATTGATAGAGACACATAGGTAGGTAGGTAGATAGATATTGATAGGTAGGTAGGTAGATTGATAGATACAGATAGGTAGGTAGGTAGATAGATAGATACAGATAGGTAGGTAGGTAGATAGATAGATAGAGATAGGTAGGTAGGTAGATAGATAAATACAGATAGGTAGGTAGGTAGATAGATAGATACAGATAGGTACGTAGGTAGATAGATTGATACAGATAGGTAGGTAGGTAGATAGATAGATAGAGATAGGTAGGTAGGTAGATAGATAGAGATAGATAGGTAGGTAGATAGATAGATACAGATAGGTAGGTAGGTAGATAGATAGATAGAGATAGATAGGTAGGTAGATAGATAGATACAGATAGGTAGGTAGGTACGTTGATAGATAGATACAGATAGGTAGGTAGATAGATAGATAGAGATAGGTAGGTAGGTAGATAGATAAATACAGATAGGTAGGTAGGTAGATAGATAGATACAGATAGGTACGTAGGTAGATAGATAGATACAGATAGGTAGGTAGGTAGATAGATAGATAGAGATAGGTAGGTAGGTAGGTAGATAGATAGAGATAGGTAGGTAGGTAGATTGATAGATACAGATAGGTAGGTAGGTAGATAGATAGATACAGATAGGTAGGTAAGTAGATAGATAGATACAGTTATGTAGGTAGGTAGGTAGATAGATAGATACAGATAGGTAGGTAGGTAGATAGATAGATAGAGATAGGTAGGTAGATAGATAGATACAGATAGGTAGGTAGGTAGATAGATAGATACAGATAGGTAGGTAGGTAGATATATAGATACAGAGAGGTAGGTAGGTAGATAGATAGATACAGATAGGTAGGTAGGTAGATACATAGATAGAGATAGGTAGGTAGGTAGGTAGATAGATAGAGATAGGTAGGTAGGTAGGTAGGTAGGTAGATAGATAGAGATAGGTAGGTAGATAGATAGATACAGATAGGTAGGTAGGTAGATAGATAGAGATAGGTAGGTAGGTAGATAGATAGATAGAGATAGGTAGGTAGGTAGATTGATAGATAAAGATAGGTAGGTAGGTAGATTGATAGAGACAGATAGGTAGGTAGGTAGATAGATAGATACAGATAGGTAGGTAGGTAGATAGATAAATACAGATAGGTAGGAAGGTAGATAGATAAATACAGATAGGTAGGTAGGTAGATAGATAGATAGATAGATAGAGATAGGTAGGTAGGTAGATTGATAGATACAGATAGGTAGATAGGTAGATAGATAGATAGAGATATGTAGGTAGGTAGATAGATAAATACAGATAGGTAGGTAGGTAGATAGATAGAGATAGGTAGGTAGGTAGATAGATAGATAGAGATAGGTAGGTAGATAGATTGATAGATACAGATAGGTTGCTAGGTAGAGTGATAGATACAGATAGGTAGGTAGGTAGATAGATAGATACAGATAGGTAGGTAGATAGATAGATAGATAGATAGATAGATAGATAGATAGATAGATAGATAGATAGATAGATAGATAGATATATAGAGATAGGTAGGTAGGTAGATTGATAGATACAGATAGGTAGGTAGGTAGATAGATAGATAGAGATAGGTAGGTATTTAGATTGATAGATAGAGAAAGGTAGGTAGGTAGATTGATAGATACAGATAGGTAGGTAGGTAGATAGATTGATAGATACAGATAGGTAGGTAGTTAGATAGATAGATAGATAGAGATAGGTAGGTAGGTAGATTGATAGATACAGATAGGTAGGTAGGTAGATAGATAGATAGAGATAGGTAGGTAGGTAGATTGAAAGATACAGATTGGTAGGTAGGTAGATAGATAGATACAGATAGGTAGGTAGGTAGATTGATAGATACAGATAAGTAGGTAGGTAGATAGATAGATACAGATAGGTAGGTAGTTAGATTGATAGATAGAGATAGGTAGGTAGGTAGATTGATAGATACAGATAGGTAGGTAGCTAGATAGATAGATACAGATAGGTAGGTAGGTAGATAGATAGATACAGTTATGTAGGTAGGTAGGTAGATAGATAGATACAGATAGGTAGGTAGGTACGTAGATAGATAGATTCAGATAGGTAGGTAGGTAGATAGATAGATAGAGATAGGTAGGTAGGTAGATAGATAAATACAGATAGGTAGGTAGATAGATAGATAGATACAGATAGGTACGTAGGTAGATAGATAGATACAGATAGGTAGGTAGGTAGATAGATAGATAGAGATAGGTAGGTAGGTAGATAGATAGAGATAGGTAGGTGGGTAGATTGATAGATACAGATAGGTAGGTAGGTAGATAGATAGATACAGATAGGTAGGTAGGTAGATAGATAGATACAGTTATGTAGGTAGGTAGGTAGATAGATAGATAGAGATAGGTAGGTAGATAGATAGATAGATAGATAGATAGATAGATAGATAGATAGATAGATAGATAGATAGATAGATAGATAGATAGATAGAGATAGGTAGGTAGGTAGATTGATAGATACAGATAGGTAGGTAGGTAGATAGATAGATAGAGATAGGTAGGTAGGTAGATTGAAAGATACAGATTGGTAGGTAGGTAGATAGATAGATACAGATAGGTAGGTAGGTAGATTGATAGATACAGATAAGTAGGTAGGTAGATAGATAGATACAGATAGGTAGGTAGTTAGATTGATAGATAGAGATAGGTAGGTAGGTAGATTGATAGATACAGATAGGTAGGTAGCTAGATAGATAGATACAGATAGGTAGGTAGGTAGATAGATAGATACAGTTATGTAGGTAGGTAGGTAGGTAGATAGATACAGATAGGTAGGTAGGTACGTAGATAGATAGATTCAGATAGGTAGGTAGGTAGATAGATAGATAGAGATAGGTAGGTAGGTAGATAGATAAATACAGATAGGTAGGTAGATAGATAGATAGATACAGATAGGTACGTAGGTAGATAGATAGATACAGATAGGTAGGTAGGTAGATAGATAGATAGAGATAGGTAGGTAGGTAGATAGATAGAGATAGGTAGGTGGGTAGATTGATAGATACAGATAGGTAGGTAGGTAGATAGATACAGATAGGTAGGTAGGTAGATAGATAGATACAGTTATGTAGGTAGGTAGGTAGATAGATAGATAGAGATAGGTAGGTAGATAGATAGATAGATACAGATAGGTAGGTAGGTAGATAGATAGATAGAGATAGGTAGGTAGGTAGATAGATAGATACAGATAGGTAGGTAGGTAGATAGATAGATACAGATAGGTAGGTAGGTAGATAGATAGATAGAGATAGATAGGTAGGTAGGTAGATAGATAGAGATAGGTAGGTAGGTAGGTAGATAGATAGATACAGATAGGTACGTAGGTAGATAGATAGATACAGATAGGCAGGTAGGTAGATAGATAGATACAGATAGGTACGTAGGTAGATAAATAGATACAGATAGGTAGGTATGTAGATAGATAGATACAGATTGGTAGGTAGGTAGGTAGATAGATAGAGATAGGTAGGTAGGTAGATAGATAGATAGAGATAGGTAGGTAGGTAGATAGATAGATACAGATAGGTAGGTAGGTAGATAGATAGATACAGTTATGTAGGTAGGTAGGTAGATAGATAGATACAGATAGCTAGGTAGGTAGATAGATAAATACAGATAGGTAGGTAGGTAGATAGATAGATACAGATAGGTAGGTAGGTAGATAGATAGATACAGATAGGTAGGTAGATAGATAGATAGATACAGATAGGTAGGTAGGTAGATAGATAGATAGAGATAGGTAGGTAGGTAGGTAGATAGATAGAGATAGGTAGGTAGGTAGGTAGGTAGATAGATAGAGATAGGTAGGTAGGTAGATAGATAGATACAGATAGGTAGGTAGGTAGATAGATAGATACAGATAGGTAGGTAGGTAGATAGATACAGATAGGTAGGTAGGTAGGTAGATAGATAGAGATAGGTAGGTAGGTAGATAGATAGATAGAGATAGGTAGGTAGGTAGATAGATAGATACAGATAGGTAGGTAGGTAGATAGATAGATACAGATATGTAGGTAGGTAGATAGATAGATAGAGATAGGTAGGTAGGTAGGTAGATAGATAGAGATAGGTAGGTAGGTAGATAGATAGATAGAGATAGGTAGGTAGGTAGATTGATAGATACAGATAGGTAGGTAGGTAGATAGATAGATACAGATAGGTAGGTAGGTAGATAGATAGATACAGATATGTAGGTAGGTAGATAGATAGATAGAGATAGGTAGGTAGGTAGGTAGGTAGATAGATAGATACAGTTATGTAGGTAGGTAGGTAAATAGATAGATACAGATAGGTAGGTAGGTACGTAGATAGATAGATACAGATAGGTAGGTAGGTAGATAGATAGAGATAGGTAGGTAGGTAGATAGATAAATACAGATAGGTAGGTAGGTAGATAGATAGATACAGATAGGTACGTAGGTAGATAGATAGATACAGATAGGTAGGTAGGTAGATAGATAGATAGAGTTAGGTAGGTAGGTAGGTAGGTAGATAGATAGAGATAGGTAGGTAGATAGATTGATAGATACAGATAGGTGGGTTGGTAGATAGATAGATACAGATAGGTAGGTAGGTAGGTAGATAGATAGATACATTTATGTAGGTAGGTAGGTAGATAGATAGATACAGATAGGTAGGTAGGTAGATAGATAGATAGATAGAGATAGATATGTAGGTAGATAGATAGATACAGATAGGTAGGTAGGTAGATAGATAGATACAGATAGATAGGTAGGTAGATAGATAGATACAGATAGGTAGGTAGGTAGATAGATAGATGCAGATAGGTAGGTAGGTAGATAGATAGATAGAGATAGGTAGGTAGGTAGGTAGGTAGGTAGATAGATAGATACAGTTATGTAGGTAGGTAGGTAGATAGATAGATACAGATAGGTAGGTATGTACGTAGATAGATAGATACAGATAGGTAGGTAGGTAGATCGATAGATAGAGATAGGTAGGTAGGTAGATAGATAAATACAGATAGGTAGGTAGGTAGATAGATAGATACAGATAGGTACGTAGGTAGATAGATAGATACAGATAGGTAGGTAGGTAGATAGATAGATAGAGTTAGGTAGGTAGGTAGGTAGGTACGTAGATAGATAGAGATAGGTAGGTAGGTAGATTGATAGATACAGATAGGTAGGTAGGTAGATAGATAGATACAGATAGGTAGGTAGGTAGATAGATAGATACAGTTATGTAGGTAGGTAGGTAGGTAGATAGATACAGATAGGTAGGTAGGTAGATAGATAGATACAGATAGGTAGGTAGGTAGATTGATAGATAGAGATATGTAGGTAGGTAGATAGATAGATAGAGATAGGTAGATAGATAGAGATAGGTAGGTAGGTAGATAGATAGATAGAGATAGATAGGTTGGTAGATTGATAGAGATAGATAGGTAGGTAGTTAGATAGATAGAGATAGGTAGGTAGGTAGATTGATAGATACAGATAGGTAAGTAGGTAGATAGATAGATACAGATAGGTAGGTAGGTAGATAGATAGATACAGATATGTAGGTAGGTAGATAGATAGATAGAGATAGGTAGGTAGGTAGGTAGATAGATAGAGATAGGTAGGTAGGTAGATTGATAGATACAGATAGGTAGGTAGGTAGATTGATAGATACAGATAGGTAGGTAGGTAGATAGATAGATACAGATAGGTAGGTAAGTAGATAGATAAATACAGATATGTAGGTAGGTAGATAGACAGATAGAGATAGGTTGGTAGGTAGGTAGGTAGATAGATAGAGATAGGTAGGTAAGTAGGTAGGTAGAGATATGTAGGTAGGTAGATAGAAAGAGATAGTTAGGTAGGTAGGTAGATAGATACAGATAGGTAGGTAGGTAGATAGATAGAGATAGGTAGGTAGGTAGGTAGATAGATAGAGATAGGTAGGTAGGTAGATAGATAGATAGAGATAGGTAGGTAGGTAGATAGATAGATACAGATAGGTAGGTAGGTAGATAGATAGATAGAGATAGGTAGGTAGTTAGATATATAGATAGACATAGGTAGGTAGGTAGAATGATAGATACAGATAGGTAGGTAGGTAGATAGATAGATACAGATAGGTAGGTAGGTAGATAGATAGATACAGATAGGTACGTAGGTAGATAGATAGATACAGATAGGTAGGTAGGTAGGTAGATAGATAGATAGAGATAGGTAGGTAGGTAGGTAGGTAGATAGATAGAGATAGGTAGGTAGGTAGGTAGATAGATAGATAGAGATAGGTAGGTAGGTAGATAGATAGATACAGATAGGTAGGTAGGTAGATAGATAGATACAGATAGGTAGGTAGGTAGATAGATAGATAGAGATAGGTAGGTAGGTAGATAGATAGATAGACATAGGTAGGTAGGTAGATTGATAGATACAGATAGGTAGGTAGGTAGATAGATAGATACAGATAGGTAGGTAGGTAGATAGATAGATAGAGATAGGTAGGTAGAGAGATAGATAGATAGATACAGATAGGTAGGTAGGTAGATAGATAGATAGAGATAGATAGGTAGGTAGATAGATAGATACAGATAGGTAGGTAGGTAGGTAGATAGATAGAGATAGATAGGTAGGTAGATAGATAGATACAGATAGGTAGGTAGGTAGATAGATAGATACAGATAGGTAGGTAGGTAGATAGATAGATAGAGATAGGTAGGTAGGTAGGTAGATAGATAGAGATAGGTAGGTAGGTAGATAGATAGATAGAGATAGGTAGGTAGGTAGATTGATAGATAGAGATATGTAGGTAGGTAGATAGATAGATAGAGATAGATAGGTAGGTAGATTGATAGAGACACATAGGTAGGTAGGTAGATAGATATTGATAGGTAGGTAGGTAGATTGATAGATACAGATAGGTAGGTAGGTAGATAGATAGATACAGATAGGTAGGTAGGTAGATAGATAGATAGAGATAGGTAGGTAGGTACGTAGATAGATAGATACAGATAGGTAGGTAGGTAGATAGATAGATAGAGATAGGTAGGTAGGTAGATAGATAAATACAGATAGGTAGGTAGGTAGATAGATAGATACAGATAGGTACGTAGGTAGATAGATAGATACAGATAGGTAGGTAGGTAGATAGATAGATAGAGATAGGTAGGTAGGTAGATAGATAGAGATAGATAGGTAGGTAGATAGATAGATACAGATAGGTAGGTAGGTAGATAGATAGATAGAGATAGATAGGTAGGTAGATAGATAGATACAGATAGGTAGGTAGGTAGATAGATAGATACAGATAGGTAGGTAGGTAGATAGATAGATAGAGATAGGTAGGTAGGTAGGTAGATAGATAGAGATAGGTAGGTAGGTAGATAGATAGATAGAGATAGGTAGGTAGATTGATAGAGATATGTAGGTAGGTAGATAGATAGAGATAGATAGGTAGGTAGATTGATAGAGACACATAGGTAGGTAGGTAGATAGATATTGATAGGTAGGTAGGTAGATTGATAGATACAGATAGGTAGGTAGGTAGATAGATAGATAGAGATAGGTAGGTAGGTACGTAGATAGATAAATACAGATAGGTAGGTAGGTAGATAGATAGATAGAGATAGGTAGGTAGGTAGATAGATAAATACAGATAGGTAGGTAGGTAGATAGATAGATACAGATAGGTACGTAGGTAGATAGATAGATACAGATAGGTAGGTAGGTAGATAGATAGATAGAGATAGGTAGGTAGGTAGATAGATAGAGATAGGTAGGTAGGTAGATTGATAGATACAGATAGGTAGGTAGGTAGATAGATAGATACAGATAGGTAGGTAGGTAGATAGATAGATAGAGTTATGTAGGTAGGTAGGTAGATAGATAGATACAGATAGGTAGGTAAGTAGATAGATAGGTAGAGATAGGTAGGTAGGTAGATAGATAGATAGAGATAGGTAGGTAGGTAGATAGATAGATACAGATAGGTAGGTAGGTAGATAGATAGATACAGATAGGTAGGTGGGTAGATAGATAGATAGAGATAGGTAGGTAGGTAGATAGATAGATACAGATAGGTAGGTAGGTAGATTGATAGATAGAGATAGGTAGGTAGGTAGATAGATAGATAGAGAATGGTAGGTAGGTAGATAGATAGATAGAGATAGGTAGGTAGGTAGATAGATAGATAGAGATAGATAGGTAGGTAGATTGATAGAGACAGATAGGTAGGTAGGTAGATAGATAGAGATAGGTAGGTAGGTAGATTGATAGATACAGATAGGTAGGTAGGTAGATAGATAGATACAGATAGGTAGGTAGGTAGATAGATAGATACAGATATGTAGGTAGGTAGATAGATAGATAGAGATAGGTAGGTAGGTAGGTAGATAGATAGAGATAGGTAGGTAGGTAGATAGATAGATAGATAGATAGATAGATAGATAGATAGATAGATAGATAGATAGATAGATAGATAGATAGATAGATAGAGATAGGTAGGTAGGTAGGTTGATAGATAAAGATAGGTAGGTAGGTAGATAGATAGATACAGATAGGTAGGTAGATAGATAGATAGATACAGATAGGTAGGTAGGTAGATAGATAGATAGAGATAGGTAGGTAGAGAGATAGATAGATAGATACAGATAGGTAGGTAGGTAGATAGATAGATAGAGATAGATAGGTAGGTAGATAGATAGATACAGATAGGTAGGTAGGTAGGTAGATAGATAGAGATAGATAGGTAGGTAGATAGATAGATACAGATAGGTAGGTAGGTAGATAGATAGATAGAGATAGGTAGGTAGGTAGGTAGATAGATAGATAGAGATAGGTAGGTAGGTAGATAGATAGATAGAGATAGGTAGGTAGGTAGATTGATAGATAGAGATATGTAGGTAGGTAGATAGATAGATAGAGATAGATAGGTAGGTAGATTGATAGAGACACATAGGTAGGTAGGTAGATAGATATTGATAGGTAGGTAGGTAGATTGATAGATACAGATAGGTAGGTAGGTAGATAGATAGATACAGATAGGTAGGTAGGTAGATAGATAGATAGAGAAAGGTAGGTAGGTACGTAGATAGATAGATACAGATAGGTAGGTAGGTAGATAGATAGATAGAGATAGGTAGGTAGGTAGATAGATAAATACAGATAGGTAGGTAGGTAGATAGATAGATACAGATAGGTACGTAGGTAGATAGATAGATACAGATAGGTAGGTAGGTAGATAGATAGATAGAGATAGGTAGGTAGGTAGATAGATAGAGATAGATAGGTAGGTAGATAGATAGATACAGATAGGTAGGTAGGTAGATAGATAGATAGAGATAGATAGGTAGGTAGATAGATAGATACAGATAGGTATGTAGGTAGATAGATAGATACAGATAGGTAGGTAGGTAGATAGATAGATAGAGATAGGTAGGTAGGTAGGTAGATAGATAGAGATAGGTAGGTAGGTAGATAGATAAATAGAGATAGGTAGGTAGGTAGATTGATAGAGATATGTAGGTAGGTAGATAGATAGAGATAGATAGGTAGGTAGATTGATAGAGACACATAGGTAGGTAGGTAGATAGATATTGATAGGTAGGTAGGTAGATTGATAGATACAGATAGGTAGGTAGGTAGATAGATAGATACAGATAGGTAGGTAGGTAGATAGATAGATAGAGATAGGTAGGTAGGTACGTAGATAGATAAATACAGATAGGTAGGTAGGTAGATAGATAGATAGAGATAGGTAGGTAGGTAGATAGATAAATACAGATAGGTAGGTAGGTAGATAGATAGATACAGATAGGTACGTAGGTAGATAGATAGATACAGATAGGTAGGTAGGTAGATAGATAGATAGAGATAGGTAGGTAGGTAGATAGATAGAGATAGGTAGGTAGGTAGATTGATAGATACAGATAGGTAGGTAGGTAGATAGATAGATACAGATAGGTAGGTAGGTAGATAGATAGATAGAGTTATGTAGGTAGGTAGGTAGATAGATAGATACAGATAGGTAGGTAAGTAGATAGATAGGTAGAGATAGGTAGGTAGGTAGATAGATAGATAGAGATAGGTAGGTAGGTAGATAGATAGAGATAGGTAGGTAGGTAGATAGATAGATAGATAGATAGATAGATAGATAGATAGATAGATAGATAGAGATAGGTAGGTAGGTAGGTTGATAGATACAGATAGGTAGGTAGGTAGATAGATAGATACAGATAGGTAGGTAGGTAGATAGATAGATACAGATATGTAGGTAGGTAGATAGATAGATAGAGATAGGTAGGTAGGTAGGTAGGTAGGTAGATAGATAGATACAGTTATGTAGGTAGGTAGGTAGATAGATAGATACAGATAGGTAGGTAGGTACGTAGATAGATAGATACAGATAGGTAGGTAGGTAGATAGATAGATAGAGATAGGTAGGTAGGTAGATAGATAGATACAGATAGGTACGTAGGTAGATAGATAGATACAGATAGGTAGGTAGATAGATAGATAGAGTTAGGTAGGTAGGTAGGTAGGTAGGTAGATAGATAGATAGAGATCGGTAGGTTGATTGATGGATACAGATAGGTAGGTAGGTAGATAGATACAGTTATGTAGGTAGGTAGGTAGATAGATAGATACAGATAGGAAGGTAGGTAGATAGATAGATAGAGATAGATAGGTAGGTAGATAGATAGATACAGATAGGTAGGTAGGTAGATAGATAGAGATAGATAGGTAGGTAGATAGATAGATACAGATAGGTAGGTAGGTAGATAGATAGATACAGATAGGTAGGTAGGTAGATAGATAGAGATAGGTAGGTAGGTAGGTAGATAGATAGAGATAGGTAGGTAGGTAGATAGATAGATAGAGATAGGTAGGTAGGTAGATTGATAGAGATATGTAGGTAGGTAGATAGATAGATAGAGATAGATAGGTAGGTAGATTGATAGAGACACATAGGTAGGTAGGTAGATAGATACAGATAGGTAGGTAGGTAGATAGATAGATACAGATATGTAGGTAGGTAGATAGATAGATAGAGATAGGTAGGTAGGTAGGTAGATAGATAGAGATAGGTAGGTAGGTAGATAGATAGATAGATAGATAGATAGAGATAGGTAGGTAGGTAGGTTGATAGATACAGATAGGTAGGTAGGTAGATAGATAGATACAGATAGGTAGGTAGGTAGATAGATAGATACAGATATGTAGGTAGGTAGATAGATAGATAGAGATAGGTAGGTAGGTAGGTAGGTAGGTAGATAGATAGATACAGTTATGTAGGTAGGTAGGTAGATAGATAGATACAGATAGGTAGGTAGGTACGTAGATAGATAGATACAGATAGGTAGGTAGGTAGATAGATAGATAGAGATAGGTAGGTAGGTAGATAGATAGATACAGATAGGTACGTAGGTAGATAGATAGATACAGATAGGTAGGTAGATAGATAGATAGAGTTAGGTAGGTAGGTAGGTAGGTAGGTAGATAGATAGAGATCGGTAGGTTGATTGATAGATACAGATAGGTAGGTAGGTAGATAGATACAGTTATGTAGGTAGGTAGGTAGATAGATAGATACAGATAGGTAGGTAGGTAGATAGATAGATAGAGATAGATAGGTAGGTAGATAGATAGATACAGATAGGTAGGTAGGTAGATAGATAGATAGAGATAGATAGGTAGGTAGATAGATAGATACAGATAGGTAGGTAGGTAGATAGATAGATACAGATAGGTAGGTAGGTAGATAGATAGAGATAGGTAGGTAGGTAGGTAGATAGATAGAGATAGGTAGGTAGGTAGATAGATAGATAGAGATAGGTAGGTAGGTAGATTGATAGAGATATGTAGGTAGGTAGATAGATAGATAGAGATAGATAGGTAGGTAGATTGATAGAGACACATAGGTAGGTAGGTAGATAGATAGAGATAGGTAGGTAGGTAGATTGATAGATACAGATAGGTAGTTAGGTAGATAGATAGATTCAGATAGGTAGGTAGGTAGATAGATAGATAGAGATAGGTAGGTAGGTATGTAGATAGATAGATACAGATAGGTAGGTAGGTAGATAGATAGATAGAGATAGGTAGGTAGGTAGATAGACAAATACAGATAGGTAGGTAGGTAGATAGATAGATACAGATAGGTACGTAGGTAGATAGATAGATACAGATAGGTAGGTAAGTAGATAGATAGATAGAGATAGGTAGGTAGGTAGATAGATAGAGATAGGTAGGTAGGTAGATTGATAGATACAGATAGGTAGGTAGGTAGATAGATAGATACAGATAGGTAGGTAGGTAGATAGATAGATACAGTTATGTAGGTAGGTAGGTAGATAGATAGATAGAGATAGGTAGGTAGGTAGATAGAAAGGTAGAGATAGGTAGGTAGGTAGATAGATAGATAGAGATAGGTAGGTAGGTAGGTAGATAGATAGATACAGATAGGTAGGTAGGTAGATAGATAGATACAGATAGGTAGGTAGGTAGATAGATAGATAGAGATAGGTAGGTAGGTAGATAGATAGATACAGATAGGTAGGTAGGTAGATAGATAGATACAGATAGGTAGGTAGGTAGGTAGATAGATAGATAGAGATAGGTAGGTAGGTAGGTAGATAGATAGAGATAGGTAGGTAGGTAGATTGATAGATACAGATAGGTAGGTAGATAGATAGATAGATAGAGATAGGTAGGTAGGTAGATTGAAAGATACAGATTGGTACGTAGGTAGATAGATAGATACAGATAGGTAGGTAGGTAGGTAGATTGATAGATACAGATAGGTAGATAAGTAGATAGATAGATACAGATAGGTAGGTAGTTAGATTGATAGATAGAGATAGGTAGGTAGGTAGATTGATAGATACAGATAGGTAGGTAGGTAGATAGATAGATAGAGATAGGTAGGTAGGTAGATTGAAAGATACAGATTGGTACGTAGGTAGATAGATAGATACAGATAGGTAGGTAGGTAGATAGATAGATACAGTTATGTAGGTAGGTAGGTAGATAGATAGATACAGATAGGTAGGTAGGTACGTAGATAGATAGATACAGATAGGTAGGTAAGTAGATAGATAAATACAGATAGGTAGGTAGGTAGATAGATAAATACAGATAGGTAGGTAGGTAGATAGATAGAGATAGGTAGGTAGGTAGATTGATAGATACAGATAGGTAGGTAGGCAGATAGATAGATAGAGATAGGTAGGTAGGTAGATAGATAGATACAGATAGGTAGGTAGGTAGGTAGGTAGATAGATAGAGATAGGTAGGTAGGTAGATAGATAGATAGAGATAGGTAGGTAGGTAGATTGATAGATACAGATAGGTAGCTAGGTAGATTGATAGATACAGATAGGTAGGTAGGTAGATAGATAGATACAGATAGGTAGGTATATAGATAGATAGATAGAGATAGGTAGGTAGGTAGATTGATAGATACAGATAGGTAGGTAGATAGATAGATAGAGGTAGGTAGGTAGGTAGATTGATAGATAGAGATAGGTAGGTAGGTAGATTGATAGATACAGATAGGTAGGTAGGTAGATAGATAGATACAGATAGGTAGGTAGGTATATAGATAGATACAGATAGGTATGTAGTTAGATAGATAGATAGAGATAGGTAGGTAGGTAGATTGATAGATATAGATAGGTAGGTAGGTAGATAGATAGATAGAGATAGGTAGGTAGGTAGATTGAAAGATACAGTTTGGTAGGTAGGTAGGTAGATAGATACAGAGAGGTAGGTAGGTAGATTGATAGATACAGATAGGTAGGTAGGTAGATAGATAGATACAGATAGGTAGGTAGTTAGATTGATAGATAGAGATAGGTAGGTAGGTAGATTGATAGATACAGATAGGTAGGTAGGTAGATAGATAGATACAGATAGGTAGGTAGGTAGATAGATAGATACAGTTATTTAGGTAGGTAGGTAGATAGATAGATACAGATAGGTAGGTAGGTACGTAGATAGATAGATACAGATAGGTAGGTAGGTAGATAGATAGATAGAGATAGGTAGGTAGGTAGATAGATAAATACAGATAGGTAGGTAGGTAGATAGATAGATACAGATAGGTACGTAGGTAGATAGATAGATACAGATAGGTAGGTAGATAGATAGATACAGATAGGTAGGTAGGTAGGTAGATAGATAGAGATAGGTATGTAGGTAGATTGATAGATACAGATAGGTAGGTAGGTAGATAGATAGATACAGATAGGTAGGTAGGTAGATAGATAGATACAGTTATGTAGGTAGGTAGGTAGATAGATAGATACAGATAGGTAGGTAGGTAGATAGATAGATTCAGATAGGTAGGTAGGTAGATAGATAGATACAGATAGGTAGGTAGGTAGATAGATAGATAGAGATAGGTAGGTAGGTAGAATGATAGATACAGATAGGTAGGTAGGTAGATAGATAAATACAGATCGGTAGGTAGGTAGATTGATAGATAGAGATAGGTAGGTAGGTAGATTGATAGATAGAGATAGGTAGGTAGGTAGGTAGATAGATAGAGATAGGTAGGTAGGTAGGTAGGTAGGTAGATAGATAGATAGAGATAGGTAGGTAGGTAGATAGATAGATACAGATAGGTAGGTAGGTAGATAGATAGATACAGATAGGTAGGTAGGTAGATAGATAGATAGAGATAGGTAGGTAGGTAGGTAGGTAGATAGATAGATACAGTTATGTAGGTAGGTAGGTAGATAGATAGATACAGATAGGTAGGTAGGTACGTAGATAGATAGATACAGTTAGGTAGGTAGGTAGATAGATAGATAGAGATAGGTAGGTAGGTAGATAGATAAATACAGATAGGTAGGAAGGTAGATAGATACAGATAAATACGTAGGTAGATAGATAGATACAGATAGATAGGTAGGTAGATAGATAGATAGAGTTAGGTAGGTAGGTAGGTAGGTAGATAGATAGAGATAGGTAGGTAGGTAGATTGATAGATACAGATAGGTAGGTAGGTAGATAGATAGATACAGATAGGTAGGTAGGTAGATAGATAGATACAGTTATGTAGGTAGGTAGGTAGATAGATAGATACAGATAGGTAGGTAGGTAGATAGATAGATAGAGATAGATAGGTAGGTAGATAGATAGATACAGATAGGTAGGTATGTAGATAGATAGATAGAGATAGATAGGTAGGTAGATAGATAGATACAGATAGGTAGGTAGGTAGATAGATAGATACAGATAGGTAGGTAGGTAGGTAGATAGATAGAGATAGGTAGGTAGGTAGGTAGATAGATAGAGATAGGTAGGTAGGTAGATAGATAGATAGAGATAGGTAGGTAGGTAGATTGATAGATAGAGATATGTAGGTAGGTAGATAGATAGATAGAGATAGATAGATAGGTAGATTGATAGAGACACATAGGTAGGTAGGTAGATAGATAGAGATAGGTAGGTAGGTAGATTGATAGATAGAGATAGGTAGGTAGGTAGATTGATAGATACAGATACGTAGGTAGGTAGATAGATAGATACAGATAGGTAGGTAGGTAGATAGATAAATACAGATAGGTAGGAAGGTAGATAGATAAATACAGATAGGTAGGTAGGTAGATAGATAGATAGATAGATAGAGATAGGTAGGTAGGTAGATTGATAGATACAGATAGGTAGATAGGTAGATAGATAGATAGAGATAGGTAGGTAGGTAGGTAGATAGATAGATACAGATAGGTAGGTAGGTAGATAGATAGATACAGATAGGTAGGTAGGTAGATAGATAGATAGAGATAGGTAGGTAGGTAGATAGATAGATACAGATAGGTAGGTAGGTAGATAGATAGATACAGATAGGTAGGTAGGTAGGTAGATAGATAGATAGAGATAGGTAGGTAGGTAGGTAGATAGATAGAGATAGGTAGGTAGGTAGATTGATAGATACAGATAGGTAGGTAGATAGATAGATAGAGATAGGTAGGTAGGTAGATTGAAAGATACAGATTGGTACGTAGGTAGATAGATAGATACAGATAGGTAGGTAGGTAGGTAGATTGATAGATACAGATAGGTAGATAAGTAGATAGATAGATACAGATAGGTAGGTAGTTAGATTGATAGATAGAGATAGGTAGGTAGGTAGATTGATAGATACAGATAGGTAGGTAGGTAGATAGATAGATAGAGATAGGTAGGTAGGTAGATTGAAAGATACAGATTGGTACGTAGGTAGATAGATAGATACAGATAGGTAGGTAGGTAGATAGATAGATACAGTTATGTAGGTAGGTAGGTAGATAGATAGATACAGATAGGTAGGTAGGTACGTAGATAGATAGATACAGATAGGTAGGTAAGTAGATAGATAAATACAGATAGGTAGGTAGGTAGATAGATAAATACAGATAGGTAGGTAGGTAGATAGATAGAGATAGGTAGGTAGGTAGATTGATAGATACAGATAGGTAGGTAGGCAGATAGATAGATAGAGATAGGTAGGTAGGTAGATAGATAGATACAGATAGGTAGGTAGGTAGGTAGGTAGATAGATAGAGATAGGTAGGTAGGTAGATAGATAGATAGAGATAGGTAGGTAGGTAGATTGATAGATACAGATAGGTAGCTAGGTAGATTGATAGATACAGATAGGTAGGTAGGTAGATAGATAGATACAGATAGGTAGGTATATAGATAGATAGATAGAGATAGGTAGGTAGGTAGATTGATAGATACAGATAGGTAGGTAGATAGATAGATAGAGGTAGGTAGGTAGGTAGATTGATAGATAGAGATAGGTAGGTAGGTAGATTGATAGATACAGATAGGTAGGTAGGTAGATAGATAGATACAGATAGGTAGGTAGGTATATAGATAGATACAGATAGGTATGTAGTTAGATAGATAGATAGAGATAGGTAGGTAGGTAGATTGATAGATACAGATAGGTAGGTAGGTAGATAGATAGATAGAGATAGGTAGGTAGGTAGATTGAAAGATACAGTTTGGTAGGTAGGTAGGTAGATAGATACAGATAGGTAGGTAGGTAGATTGATAGATACAGATAGGTAGGTAGGTAGATAGATAGATACAGATAGGTAGGTAGTTAGATTGATAGATAGAGATAGGTAGGTAGGTAGATTGATAGATACAGATAGGTAGGTAGGTAGATAGATAGATACAGATAGGTAGGTAGGTAGATAGATAGATACAGTTATTTAGGTAGGTAGGTAGATAGATAGATACAGATAGGTAGGTAGGTACGTAGATAGATAGATACAGATAGGTAGGTAGGTAGATAGATAGATAGAGATAGGTAGGTAGGTAGATAGATAAATACAGATAGGTAGGTAGGTAGATAGATAGATACAGATAGGTACGTAGGTAGATAGATAGATACAGATAGGTAGGTAGATAGATAGATACAGATAGGTAGGTAGGTAGGTAGATAGATAGAGATAGGTATGTAGGTAGATTGATAGATACAGATAGGTAGGTAGGTAGATAGATAGATACAGATAGGTAGGTAGGTAGATAGATAGATACAGTTATGTAGGTAGGTAGGTAGATAGATAGATACAGATAGGTAGGTAGGTAGATAGATAGATTCAGATAGGTAGGTAGGTAGATAGATAGATACAGATAGGTAGGTAGGTAGATAGATAGATAGAGATAGGTAGGTAGGTAGAATGATAGATACAGATAGGTAGGTAGGTAGATAGATAAATACAGATCGGTAGGTAGGTAGATTGATAGATAGAGATAGGTAGGTAGGTAGATTGATAGATAGAGATAGGTAGGTAGGTAGGTAGATAGATAGAGATAGGTAGGTAGGTAGGTAGGTAGATAGATAGATAGAGATAGGTAGGTAGGTAGATAGATAGATACAGATAGGTAGGTAGGTAGATAGATAGATACAGATAGGTAGGTAGGTAGATAGATAGATAGAGATAGGTAGGTAGGTAGGTAGGTAGATAGATAGATACAGTTATGTAGGTAGGTAGGTAGATAGATAGATACAGATAGGTAGGTAGGTACGTAGATAGATAGATACAGTTAGGTAGGTAGGTAGATAGATAGATAGAGATAGGTAGGTAGGTAGATAGATAAATACAGATAGGTAGGAAGGTAGATAGATACAGATAAATACGTAGGTAGATAGATAGATACAGATAGATAGGTAGGTAGATAGATAGATAGAGTTAGGTAGGTAGGTAGGTAGGTAGATAGATAGAGATAGGTAGGTAGGTAGATTGATAGATACAGATAGGTAGGTAGGTAGATAGATAGATACAGATAGGTAGGTAGGTAGATAGATAGATACAGTTATGTAGGTAGGTAGGTAGATAGATAGATACAGATAGGTAGGTAGGTAGATAGATAGATAGAGATAGATAGGTAGGTAGATAGATAGATACAGATAGGTAGGTATGTAGATAGATAGATAGAGATAGATAGGTAGGTAGATAGATAGATACAGATAGGTAGGTAGGTAGATAGATAGATACAGATAGGTAGGTAGGTAGGTAGATAGATAGAGATAGGTAGGTAGGTAGGTAGATAGATAGAGATAGGTAGGTAGGTAGATAGATAGATAGAGATAGGTAGGTAGGTAGATTGATAGATAGAGATATGTAGGTAGGTAGATAGATAGATAGAGATAGATAGATAGGTAGATTGATAGAGACACATAGGTAGGTAGGTAGATAGATAGAGATAGGTAGGTAGGTAGATTGATAGATAGAGATAGGTAGGTAGGTAGATTGATAGATACAGATACGTAGGTAGGTAGATAGATAGATACAGATAGGTAGGTAGGTAGATAGATAAATACAGATAGGTAGGAAGGTAGATAGATAAATACAGATAGGTAGGTAGGTAGATAGATAGATAGATAGATAGAGATAGGTAGGTAGGTAGATTGATAGATACAGATAGGTAGATAGGTAGATAGATAGATAGAGATAGGTAGGTAGGTAGATAGATAAATACAGATAGGTAGGTAGGTACGTTGATAGATAGATACAGATAGGTAGGTAGGTAGATAGATAGATAGAGATAGGTAGGTAGGTAGATAGATAAATAGAGATAGGTAGGTAGGTAGATAGATAGATACAGGTAGGTACGTAGGTAGATAGATAGATACAGATAGGTAGGTAGGTAGATAGATAGATAGAGATAGGTAGGTAGGTAGGTAGATAGATAGAGATAGGTAGGTAGGTAGATTGATAGATACAGATAGGTAGGTAGGTAGATAGATAGATACAGATAGGTAGGTAGGTAGATAGATAGATAGAGATAGGTAGGTAGATAGATAGATACAGATAGGTAGGTAGGTAGATAGATAGATACAGATAGGTAGGTAGGTAGATAGATAGATACAGAGAGGTAGGTAGGTAGATAGATAGATACAGATAGGTAGGTAGGTAGATAGATAGATAGAGATAGGTAAGTAGGTAGGTAGATAGATAGAGATAGGTAGGTAGGTAGGTAGATAGATAGATAGATAGAGATAGGTAGGTAGGTAGATAGATAGATACAGATAGGTAGGTAGATAGATAGATAGAGATAGGTAGGTAGATTGATAGATACAGATAGGTAGGTAGGTAGATTGATAGAGACAGATAGGTAGGTAGGTAGATAGATAGATACAGATAGGTAGGTAGGTAGATAGATAAATACAGATAGGTAGGAAGGTAGATAGATAAATACAGATAGGTAGGTAGGTAGGTAGGTAGATAGATAGATAGATAGATAGATAGATAGATAGATAGATAGAGATAGGTAGGTAGGTAGATTGATAGATACAGATAGGTAGATAGGTAGATAGATAGATAGAGATAGGTAGGTAGGTAGATAGATAAATACAGATAGGTAGGTAGGTAGGTAGGTAGATAGATAGAGATAGGTAGGTAGGTAGATAGATAGATAGAGATAGGTAGGTAGATAGATTGATAGATACAGATAGGTTGCTAGGTAGAGTGTTAGATACAGATAGGTAGATAGGTAGATAGATAGATACAGATAGGTAGGTAGATAGATAGATAGATAGATAGATAGATAGATAGATAGATAGATAGATAGATAGATAGATAGATAGATAGATAGATAGATAGATAGAGATAGGTAGGTAGGTAGATTGATAGATACAGATAGGTAGGTAGGTAGATAGATAGATAGAGATAGGTAGGTATTTAGATTGATAGATAGAGAAAGGTAGGTAGGTAGATTGATAGATACAGATAGGTAGGTAGGTAGATAGATAGATAGATACAGATAGGTAGGTAGTTAGATAAATAGATAGATAGAGATAGGTAGGTAGGTAGATTGATAGATACAGATAGGTAGGTAGGTAGATAGATAGAAAGAGATAGGTAGGTAGGTAGATTGAAAGATACAGATTGGTAGGTAGGTAGATAGATAGATACAGATCGGTAGGTAGGTAGATTGATAGATACAGATAAGTAGGTAGGTAGATAGATAGATATAGATAGGTAGGTAGTTAGATTGATAGATAGAGATAGGTAGGTAGGTAGATTGATAGATACAGATAGGTTGGTAGCTAGATAGATAGATACAGATAGGTAGGTAGGTAGATAGATAGATACAGTTATGTAGGTAGGTAGGTAGATAGATAGATACAGATAGGTAGGTAGGTACGTAGATAGATAGATTCAGATAGGTAGGTAGGTAGATAGATAGATAGAGATAGGTAGGTAGGTAGGTAGATAAATACAGATAGGTAGGTAGATAGATAGATAGATACAGATAGGTACGTAGGTAGATAGATAGATACAGATAGGTAGGTAGGTAGATAGATAGATAGAGATAGGTAGGTAGGTAGATAGATAGAGATAGGTAGGTAGGTAGATTGAAAGATACAGATTGGTACGTAGGTAGATAGATAGATACAGATAGGTAGGTAGGTAGGTAGATTGATAGATACAGATAGGTAGATAAGTAGATAGATAGATACAGATAGGTAGGTAGTTAGATTGATAGATAGAGATAGGTAGGTAGGTAGATTGATAGATACAGATAGGTAGGTAGGTAGATAGATAGATAGAGATAGGTAGGTAGGTAGATTGAAAGATACAGATTGGTACGTAGGTAGATAGATAGATACAGATAGGTAGGTAGGTAGATAGATAGATACAGTTATGTAGGTAGGTAGGTAGATAGATAGATACAGATAGGTAGGTAGGTACGTAGATAGATAGATACAGATAGGTAGGTAAGTAGATAGATAAATACAGATAGGTAGGTAGGTAGATAGATAAATACAGATAGGTAGGTAGGTAGATAGATAGAGATAGGTAGGTAGGTAGATTGATAGATACAGATAGGTAGGTAGGCAGATAGATAGATAGAGATAGGTAGGTAGGTAGATAGATAGATACAGATAGGTAGGTAGGTAGGTAGGTAGATAGATAGAGATAGGTAGGTAGGTAGATAGATAGATAGAGATAGGTAGGTAGGTAGATTGATAGATACAGATAGGTAGCTAGGTAGATTGATAGATACAGATAGGTAGGTAGGTAGATAGATAGATACAGATAGGTAGGTATATAGATAGATAGATAGAGATAGGTAGGTAGGTAGATTGATAGATACAGATAGGTAGGTAGATAGATAGATAGAGGTAGGTAGGTAGGTAGATTGATAGATAGAGATAGGTAGGTAGGTAGATTGATAGATACAGATAGGTAGGTAGGTAGATAGATAGATACAGATAGGTAGGTAGGTATATAGATAGATACAGATAGGTATGTAGTTAGATAGATAGATAGAGATAGGTAGGTAGGTAGATTGATAGATACAGATAGGTAGGTAGGTAGATAGATAGATAGAGATAGGTAGGTAGGTAGATTGAAAGATACAGTTTGGTAGGTAGGTAGGTAGATAGATACAGATAGGTAGGTAGGTAGATTGATAGATACAGATAGGTAGGTAGGTAGATAGATAGATACAGATAGGTAGGTAGTTAGATTGATAGATAGAGATAGGTAGGTAGGTAGATTGATAGATACAGATAGGTAGGTAGGTAGATAGATAGATACAGATAGGTAGGTAGGTAGATAGATAGATACAGTTATTTAGGTAGGTAGGTAGATAGATAGATACAGATAGGTAGGTAGGTACGTAGATAGATAGATACAGATAGGTAGGTAGGTAGATAGATAGATAGAGATAGGTAGGTAGGTAGATAGATAAATACAGATAGGTAGGTAGGTAGATAGATAGATACAGATAGGTACGTAGGTAGATAGATAGATACAGATAGGTAGGTAGATAGATAGATACAGATAGGTAGGTAGGTAGGTAGATAGATAGAGATAGGTATGTAGGTAGATTGATAGATACAGATAGGTAGGTAGGTAGATAGATAGATACAGATAGGTAGGTAGGTAGATAGATAGATACAGTTATGTAGGTAGGTAGGTAGATAGATAGATACAGATAGGTAGGTAGGTAGATAGATAGATTCAGATAGGTAGGTAGGTAGATAGATAGATACAGATAGGTAGGTAGGTAGATAGATAGATAGAGATAGGTAGGTAGGTAGAATGATAGATACAGATAGGTAGGTAGGTAGATAGATAAATACAGATCGGTAGGTAGGTAGATTGATAGATAGAGATAGGTAGGTAGGTAGATTGATAGATAGAGATAGGTAGGTAGGTAGGTAGATAGATAGAGATAGGTAGGTAGGTAGGTAGGTAGGTAGATAGATAGATAGAGATAGGTAGGTAGGTAGATAGATAGATACAGATAGGTAGGTAGGTAGATAGATAGATACAGATAGGTAGGTAGGTAGATAGATAGATAGAGATAGGTAGGTAGGTAGGTAGGTAGATAGATAGATACAGTTATGTAGGTAGGTAGGTAGATAGATAGATACAGATAGGTAGGTAGGTACGTAGATAGATAGATACAGTTAGGTAGGTAGGTAGATAGATAGATAGAGATAGGTAGGTAGGTAGATAGATAAATACAGATAGGTAGGAAGGTAGATAGATACAGATAAATACGTAGGTAGATAGATAGATACAGATAGATAGGTAGGTAGATAGATAGATAGAGTTAGGTAGGTAGGTAGGTAGGTAGATAGATAGAGATAGGTAGGTAGGTAGATTGATAGATACAGATAGGTAGGTAGGTAGATAGATAGATACAGATAGGTAGGTAGGTAGATAGATAGATACAGTTATGTAGGTAGGTAGGTAGATAGATAGATACAGATAGGTAGGTAGGTAGATAGATAGATAGAGATAGATAGGTAGGTAGATAGATAGATACAGATAGGTAGGTATGTAGATAGATAGATAGAGATAGATAGGTAGGTAGATAGATAGATACAGATAGGTAGGTAGGTAGATAGATAGATACAGATAGGTAGGTAGGTAGGTAGATAGATAGAGATAGGTAGGTAGGTAGGTAGATAGATAGAGATAGGTAGGTAGGTAGATAGATAGATAGAGATAGGTAGGTAGGTAGATTGATAGATAGAGATATGTAGGTAGGTAGATAGATAGATAGAGATAGATAGATAGGTAGATTGATAGAGACACATAGGTAGGTAGGTAGATAGATAGAGATAGGTAGGTAGGTAGATTGATAGATAGAGATAGGTAGGTAGGTAGATTGATAGATACAGATAGGTAGGTAGATAGATAGATAGAGGTAGGTAGGTAGGTAGATTGATAGATAGAGATAGGTAGGTAGGTAGATTGATAGATACAGATAGGTAGGTAGGTAGATAGATAGATACAGATAGGTAGGTAGGTATATAGATAGATACAGATAGGTATGTAGTTAGATAGATAGATAGAGATAGGTAGGTAGGTAGATTGATAGATACAGATAGGTAGGTAGGTAGATAGATAGATAGAGATAGGTAGGTAGGTAGATTGAAAGATACAGTTTGGTAGGTAGGTAGGTAGATAGATACAGATAGGTAGGTAGGTAGATTGATAGATACAGATAGGTAGGTAGGTAGATAGATAGATACAGATAGGTAGGTAGTTAGATTGATAGATAGAGATAGGTAGGTAGGTAGATTGATAGATACAGATAGGTAGGTAGGTAGATAGATAGATACAGATAGGTAGGTAGGTAGATAGATAGATACAGTTATTTAGGTAGGTAGGTAGATAGATAGATACAGATAGGTAGGTAGGTACGTAGATAGATAGATACAGATAGGTAGGTAGGTAGATAGATAGATAGAGATAGGTAGGTAGGTAGATAGATAAATACAGATAGGTAGGTAGGTAGATAGATAGATACAGATAGGTACGTAGGTAGATAGATAGATACAGATAGGTAGGTAGATAGATAGATACAGATAGGTAGGTAGGTAGGTAGATAGATAGAGATAGGTATGTAGGTAGATTGATAGATACAGATAGGTAGGTAGGTAGATAGATAGATACAGATAGGTAGGTAGGTAGATAGATAGATACAGTTATGTAGGTAGGTAGGTAGATAGATAGATACAGATAGGTAGGTAGGTAGATAGATAGATTCAGATAGGTAGGTAGGTAGATAGATAGATACAGATAGGTAGGTAGGTAGATAGATAGATAGAGATAGGTAGGTAGGTAGAATGATAGATACAGATAGGTAGGTAGGTAGATAGATAAATACAGATCGGTAGGTAGGTAGATTGATAGATAGAGATAGGTAGGTAGGTAGATTGATAGATAGAGATAGGTAGGTAGGTAGGTAGATAGATAGAGATAGGTAGGTAGGTAGGTAGGTAGGTAGATAGATAGATAGAGATAGGTAGGTAGGTAGATAGATAGATACAGATAGGTAGGTAGGTAGATAGATAGATACAGATAGGTAGGTAGGTAGATAGATAGATAGAGATAGGTAGGTAGGTAGGTAGGTAGATAGATAGATACAGTTATGTAGGTAGGTAGGTAGATAGATAGATACAGATAGGTAGGTAGGTACGTAGATAGATAGATACAGTTAGGTAGGTAGGTAGATAGATAGATAGAGATAGGTAGGTAGGTAGATAGATAAATACAGATAGGTAGGAAGGTAGATAGATACAGATAAATACGTAGGTAGATAGATAGATACAGATAGATAGGTAGGTAGATAGATAGATAGAGTTAGGTAGGTAGGTAGGTAGGTAGATAGATAGAGATAGGTAGGTAGGTAGATTGATAGATACAGATAGGTAGGTAGGTAGATAGATAGATACAGATAGGTAGGTAGGTAGATAGATAGATACAGTTATGTAGGTAGGTAGGTAGATAGATAGATACAGATAGGTAGGTAGGTAGATAGATAGATAGAGATAGATAGGTAGGTAGATAGATAGATACAGATAGGTAGGTATGTAGATAGATAGATAGAGATAGATAGGTAGGTAGATAGATAGATACAGATAGGTAGGTAGGTAGGTAGATAGATAGAGATAGGTAGGTAGGTAGGTAGATAGATAGAGATAGGTAGGTAGGTAGGTAGATAGATACAGATAGGTAGGTAGGTAGGTAGATAGATAGAGATAGGTAGGTAGGTAGGTAGATAGATAGAGATAGGTAGGTAGGTAGATAGATAGATAGAGATAGGTAGGTAGGTAGATTGATAGATAGAGATATGTAGGTAGGTAGATAGATAGATAGAGATAGATAGATAGGTAGATTGATAGAGACACATAGGTAGGTAGGTAGATAGATAGAGATAGGTAGGTAGGTAGATTGATAGATAGAGATAGGTAGGTAGGTAGATTGATAGATACAGATACGTAGGTAGGTAGATAGATAGATACAGATAGGTAGGTAGGTAGATAGATAAATACAGATAGGTAGGAAGGTAGATAGATAAATACAGATAGGTAGGTAGGTAGATAGATAGATAGATAGATAGAGATAGGTAGGTAGGTAGATTGATAGATACAGATAGGTAGATAGGTAGATAGATAGATAGAGATAGGTAGGTAGGTAGATAGATAAATACAGATAGGTAGGTAGGTACGTTGATAGATAGATACAGATAGGTAGGTAGGTAGATAGATAGATAGAGATAGGTAGGTAGGTAGATAGATAAATAGAGATAGGTAGGTAGGTAGATAGATAGATACAGGTAGGTACGTAGGTAGATAGATAGATACAGATAGGTAGGTAGGTAGATAGATAGATAGAGATAGGTAGGTAGGTAGGTAGATAGATAGAGATAGGTAGGTAGGTAGATTGATAGATACAGATAGGTAGGTAGGTAGATAGATAGATACAGATAGGTAGGTAGGTAGATAGATAGATAGAGATAGGTAGGTAGATAGATAGATACAGATAGGTAGGTAGGTAGATAGATAGATACAGATAGGTAGGTAGGTAGATAGATAGATACAGAGAGGTAGGTAGGTAGATAGATAGATACAGATAGGTAGGTAGGTAGATAGATAGATAGAGATAGGTAAGTAGGTAGGTAGATAGATAGAGATAGGTAGGTAGGTAGGTAGATAGATAGATAGATAGAGATAGGTAGGTAGGTAGATAGATAGATACAGATAGGTAGGTAGATAGATAGATAGAGATAGGTAGGTAGATTGATAGATACAGATAGGTAGGTAGGTAGATTGATAGAGACAGATAGGTAGGTAGGTAGATAGATAGATACAGATAGGTAGGTAGGTAGATAGATAAATACAGATAGGTAGGAAGGTAGATAGATAAATACAGATAGGTAGGTAGGTAGGTAGGTAGATAGATAGATAGATAGATAGATAGATAGATAGATAGATAGATAGATAGAGATAGGTAGGTAGGTAGATTGATAGATACAGATAGGTAGATAGGTAGATAGATAGATAGAGATAGGTAGGTAGGTAGATAGATAAATACAGATAGGTAGGTAGGTAGGTAGGTAGATAGATAGAGATAGGTAGGTAGGTAGATAGATAGATAGAGATAGGTAGGTAGATAGATTGATAGATACAGATAGGTTGCTAGGTAGAGTGTTAGATACAGATAGGTAGATAGGTAGATAGATAGATACAGATAGGTAGGTAGATAGATAGATAGATAGATAGATAGATAGATAGATAGATAGATAGATAGATAGATAGATAGATAGATAGATAGATAGATAGATAGAGATAGGTAGGTAGGTAGATTGATAGATACAGATAGGTAGGTAGGTAGATAGATAGATAGAGATAGGTAGGTATTTAGATTGATAGATAGAGAAAGGTAGGTAGGTAGATTGATAGATACAGATAGGTAGGTAGGTAGATAGATAGATAGATACAGATAGGTAGGTAGTTAGATAAATAGATAGATAGAGATAGGTAGGTAGGTAGATTGATAGATACAGATAGGTAGGTAGGTAGATAGATAGAAAGAGATAGGTAGGTAGGTAGATTGAAAGATACAGATTGGTAGGTAGGTAGATAGATAGATACAGATCGGTAGGTAGGTAGATTGATAGATACAGATAAGTAGGTAGGTAGATAGATAGATATAGATAGGTAGGTAGTTAGATTGATAGATAGAGATAGGTAGGTAGGTAGATTGATAGATACAGATAGGTTGGTAGCTAGATAGATAGATACAGATAGGTAGGTAGGTAGATAGATAGATACAGTTATGTAGGTAGGTAGGTAGATAGATAGATACAGATAGGTAGGTAGGTACGTAGATAGATAGATTCAGATAGGTAGGTAGGTAGATAGATAGATAGAGATAGGTAGGTAGGTAGGTAGATAAATACAGATAGGTAGGTAGATAGATAGATAGATACAGATAGGTACGTAGGTAGATAGATAGATACAGATAGGTAGGTAGGTAGATAGATAGATAGAGATAGGTAGGTAGGTAGATAGATAGAGATAGGTAGGTAGGTAGATTGATAGATACAGCTAGGTAGGTAGGTAGATAGATAGATATAGATAGGTAGGTAGGTAGATAGATAGATACAGTTATGTAGGTAGGTAGGTAGATAGATAGATAGAGATAGGTAGGTAGGTAGATAGATAGATACAGATAGGTAGGTAGGTAGATAGATAGATAGAGATAGGTAGGTAGGTAGGTAGATAAATAGATAGATACAGATAGGTAGGTAGGTAGATAGATAGATACAGATAGGTAGGTAGGTAGATAGATAGATAGAGATAGGTAGGTAGGTAGGTAGATAGATAGAGATAGGTAGGTAGGTAGGTAGATAGATAGATACAGATAGGTACGTAGGTAGATAGATAGATACAGATAGGTAGGTAGGTAGATAGATAGATACAGATAGGTACGTAGGTAGATAAATAGATACAGATAGGTAGGTAGGTAGATAGATAGATACAGATTGGTAGGTAGGTAGGTAGATAGATAGAGATAGGTAGGTAGGTAGATAGATAGATAGAGATAGGTAGGTAGGTAGGTAGATAGATAGATACAGATAGGTAGGTAGGTAGATAGATAGATACAGTTATGTAGGTAGGTAGGTAGATAGATAGATACAGATAGGTAGGTAGGTAGATAGATAAATACAGATAGGTAGGTAGGTAGATAGATAGATACAGATAGGTAGGTAGGTAGATCGATAGATTCAGATAGGTAGGTAGATAGATAGATAGATACAGATAGGTAGGTAGGTAGATTGATAGATACAGATAGGTAGGTAGGTAGATAGATAGATAGAGATAGGTAGGTATTTAGATTGATAGATAGAGAAAGGTAGGTAGGTAGATTGATAGATACAGATAGGTAGGTAGGTAGATAGATAGATAGATACAGATAGGTAGGTAGTTAGATAGATAGATAGATAGAGATAGGTAGGTAGGTAGATTGATAGATACAGATAGGTAGGTAGGTAGATAGATAGATAGAGATAGGTAGGTAGGTAGATTGAAAGATACAGATTGGTAGGTAGGTAGATAGATAGATACAGATAGGTAGGTAGGTAGATTGATAGATACAGATAAGTAGGTAGGTAGATAGATAGATATAGATAGGTAGGTAGTTAGATTGATAGATAGAGATAGGTAGGTAGGTAGATTGATAGATACAGATAGGTTGGTAGCTAGATAGATAGATACAGATAGGTAGGTAGGTAGATAGATAGATACAGTTATGTAGGTAGGTAGGTAGATAGATAGATACAGATAGGTAGGTAGGTACGTAGATAGATAGATTCAGATAGGTAGGTAGGTAGATAGATAGATAGAGATAGGTAGGTAGGTAGATAGATAAATACAGATAGGTAGGTAGATAGATAGATAGATACAGATAGGTACGTAGGTAGATAGATAGATACAGATAGGTAGGTAGGTAGATAGATAGATAGAGATAGGTAGGTAGGTAGATAGATAGAGATAGGTAGGTAGGTAGATTGATAGATACAGCTAGGTAGGTAGGTAGATAGATAGATATAGATAGGTAGGTAGGTAGATAGATAGATACAGTTATGTAGGTAGGTAGGTAGATAGATAGATAGAGATAGGTAGGTAGGTAGATAGATAGATACAGATAGGTAGGTAGGTAGATAGATAGATAGAGATAGGTAGGTAGGTAGATAGATAGATAGATACAGATAGGTAGGTAGGTAGATAGATAGATACAGATAGGTAGGTAGGTAGATAGATAGATAGAGATAGGTAGGTAGGTAGGTAGATAGATAGAGATAGGTAGGTAGGTAGGTAGATAGATAGATACAGATAGGTACGTAGGTAGATAGATAGATACAGATAGGTAGGTAGGTAGATAGATAGATACAGATAGGTACGTAGGTAGATAAATAAATACAGATAGGTAGGTAGGTAGATAGATAGATACAGATTGGTAGGTAGGTAGGTAGATAGATAGAGATAGGTAGGTAGGTAGATAGATAGATAGAGATAGGTAGGTAGGTAGGTAGATAGATAGATACAGATAGGTAGGTAGGTAGATAGATAGATACAGTTATGTAGGTAGGTAGGTAGATAGATAGATACAGATAGGTAGGTAGGTAGATAGATAAATACAGATAGGTAGGTAGGTAGATAGATAGATACAGATAGGTAGGTAGGTAGATCGATAGATTCAGATAGGTAGGTAGATAGATAGATAGATACAGATAGGTAGGTAGGTAGATAGATAGATAGAGATAGGTAGGTAGGTAGGTAGATAGATAGAGATAGGTAGGTAGGTAGGTAGGTAGATAGATAGATAGAGATAGGTAGGTAGGTAGATAGATAGATACAGATAGGTAGGTAGGTAGATAGATAGATACAGATAGGTAGGTAGGTAGATAGATACAGATAGGTAGGTAGGTAGGTAGGTAGATAGATAGAGATAGGTAGGTAGGTAGATAGATAGATAGAGATAGGTAGGTAGGTAGATAGATAGATACAGATAGGTAGGTAGGTACATAGATAGATACAGATATGTAGGTAGGTAGATAGATAGATAGAGATAGGTAGGTAGGTAGGTAGATAGATAGAGATAGGTAGGTAGGTAGATAGATAGATAGATAGAGATAGGTAGGTAGGTAGGTAGATAGATAGATACAGATAGGTAGGTAGGTAGATAGATAGATACAGATATGTAGGTAGGTAGATAGATAGAGATAGGTAGGTAGGTAGGTAGGTAGATAGATAGATAGAGATAGGTAGGTAGATAGATAGATACAGATAGGTAGGTAGGTAGATAGATAGATACAGATAGGTAGGTAGGTAGATAGATAGATACAGAGAGGTAGGTAGGTAGATAGATAGATACAGATAGGTAGGTAGGTAGATAGATAGATAGAGATAGGTAAGTAGGTAGGTAGATAGATAGAGATAGGTAGGTAGGTAGGTAGGTAGATAGATAGATAGAGATAGGTAGGTAGGTAGATAGATAGATACAGATAGGTAGGTAGATAGATAGATAGAGATAGGTAGGTAGATTGATAGATACAGATAGGTAGGTAGGTAGATTGATAGAGACAGATAGGTAGGTAGGTAGATAGATAGATACAGATAGGTAGGTAGGTAGATAGATAAATACAGATAGGTAGGAAGGTAGATAGATAAATACAGATAGGTAGGTAGGTAGGTAGATAGATAGATAGATAGATAGATAGATAGATAGATAGATAGATAGATAGATAGATAGATAGATAGATAGAGATAGGTAGGTAGGTAGATTGATAGATACAGATAGGTAGATAGGTAGATAGATAGATAGAGATAGGTAGGTAGGTAGATAGATAAATACAGATAGGTAGGTAGGTAGGTAGGTAGATAGATAGAGATAGGTAGGTAGGTAGATAGATAGATAGAGATAGGTAGGTAGATAGATTGATAGATACAGATAGGTTGCTAGGTAGAGTGTTAGATACAGATAGGTAGATAGGTAGATAGATAGATACAGATAGGTAGGTAGATAGATAGATAGATAGATAGATAGATAGATAGATAGATAGATAGATAGATAGATAGATAGATAGATAGAGATAGGTAGGTAGGTAGATTGATAGATACAGATAGGTAGGTAGGTAGATAGATAGATAGAGATAGGTAGGTATTTAGATTGATAGATAGAGAAAGGTAGGTAGGTAGATTGATAGATACAGATAGGTAGGTAGGTAGATAGATAGATAGATACAGATAGGTAGGTAGTTAGATAGATAGATAGATAGAGATAGGTAGGTAGGTAGATTGATAGATACAGATAGGTAGGTAGGTAGATAGATAGAAAGAGATAGGTAGGTAGGTAGATTGAAAGATACAGATTGGTAGGTAGGTAGATAGATAGATACAGATAGGTAGGTAGGTAGATTGATAGATACAGATAAGTAGGTAGGTAGATAGATAGATATAGATAGGTAGGTAGTTAGATTGATAGATAGAGATAGGTAGGTAGGTAGATTGATAGATACAGATAGGTTGGTAGCTAGATAGATAGATACAGATAGGTAGGTAGGTAGATAGATAGATACAGTTATGTAGGTAGGTAGGTAGATAGATAGATACAGATAGGTAGGTAGGTACGTAGATAGATAGATTCAGATAGGTAGGTAGGTAGATAGATAGATAGAGATAGGTAGGTAGGTAGATAGATAAATACAGATAGGTAGGTAGATAGATAGATAGATACAGATAGGTACGTAGGTAGATAGATAGATACAGATAGGTAGGTAGGTAGATAGATAGATAGAGATAGGTAGGTAGGTAGATAAATAGAGATAGGTAGGTAGGTAGATTGATAGATACAGCTAGGTAGGTAGGTAGATAGATAGATATAGATAGGTAGGTAGGTAGATAGATAGATACAGTTATGTAGGTAGGTAGGTAGATAGATAGATAGAGATAGGTAGGTAGGTAGATAGATAGATACAGATAGGTAGGTAGGTAGATAGATAGATAGAGATAGGTAGGTAGGTAGATAGATAGATAGATACAGATAGGTAGGTAGGTAGATAGATAGATACAGATAGGTAGGTAGGTAGATAGATAGATAGAGATAGGTAGGTAGGTAGGTAGATAGATAGAGATAGGTAGGTAGGTAGGTAGATAGATAGATACAGATAGGTACGTAGGTAGATAGATAGATACAGATAGGTAGGTAGGTAGATAGATAGATACAGATAGGTACGTAGGTAGATAAATAGATACAGATAGGTAGGTAGGTAGATAGATAGATACAGATTGGTAGGTAGGTAGGTAGATAGATAGAGATAGGTAGGTAGGTAGATAGATAGATAGAGATAGGTAGGTATTTAGATTGATAGATAGAGAAAGGTAGGTAGGTAGATTGATAGATACAGATAGGTAGGTAGGTAGATAGATAGATAGATACAGATAGGTAGGTAGTTAGATAGATAGATAGATAGAGATAGGTAGGTAGGTAGATTGATAGATACAGATAGGTAGGTAGGTAGATAGATAGATAGAGATAGGTAGGTAGGTAGATTGAAAGATACAGATTGGTAGGTAGGTAGATAGATAGATACAGATAGGTAGGTAGGTAGATTGATAGATACAGATAAGTAGGTAGGTAGATAGATAGATATAGATAGGTAGGTAGTTAGATTGATAGATAGAGATAGGTAGGTAGGTAGATTGATAGATACAGATAGGTTGGTAGCTAGATAGATAGATACAGATAGGTAGGTAGGTAGATAGATAGATACAGTTATGTAGGTAGGTAGGTAGATAGATAGATACAGATAGGTAGGTAGGTACATAGATAGATAGATTCAGATAGGTAGGTAGGTAGATAGATAGATAGAGATAGGTAGGTAGGTAGATAGATAAATACAGATAGGTAGGTAGATAGATAGATAGATACAGATAGGTACGTAGGTAGATAGATAGATACAGATAGGTAGGTAGGTAGATAGATAGATAGAGATAGGTAGGTAGGTAGATAGATAGAGATAGGTAGGTAGGTAGATTGATAGATACAGCTAGGTAGGTAGGTAGATAGATAGATATAGATAGGTAGGTAGGTAGATAGATAGATACAGTTATGTAGGTAGGTAGGTAGATAGATAGATAGAGATAGGTAGGTAGGTAGATAGATAGATACAGATAGGTAGGTAGGTAGATAGATAGATAGAGATAGGTAGGTAGGTAGATAGATAGATAGATACAGATAGGTAGGTAGGTAGATAGATAGATACAGATAGGTAGGTAGGTAGATAGATAGATAGATAGAGATAGGTAGGTAGGTAGGTAGATAGATAGAGATAGGTAGGTAGGTAGGTAGATAGATACAGATAGGTACGTAGGTAGATAAATAGATACAGATAGGTAGGTAGGTAGATAGATAGATACAGATTGGTAGGTAGGTAGGTAGATAGATAGAGATAGGTAGGTAGGTAGATAGATAGATAGAGATAGGTAGGTAGGTAGGTAGATAGATAGATACAGATAGGTAGGTAGGTAGATAGATAGATACAGTTATGTAGGTAGGTAGGTAGATAGATAGATAGATACAGATTGGTAGGTAGGTAGATAGATAAATACAGATAGGTAGGTAGGTAGATAGATAGATACAGATAGGTAGGTAGGTAGATCGATAGATTCAGATAGGTAGGTAGATAGATAGATAGATACAGATAGGTAGGTAGGTAGATAGATAGAGATAGGTAGGTAGGTAGGTAGATAGATAGAGATAGGTAGGTAGGTAGGTAGGTAGATAGATAGATACAGATAGGTAGGTAGGTACATAGATAGATACAGATATGTAGGTAGGTAGATAGATAGATAGAGATAGGTAGGTAGGTAGGTAGATAGATAGAGATAGGTAGGTAGGTAGATAGATAGATAGATAGAGATAGGTAGGTAGGTAGGTAGATAGATAGATACAGATAGGTAGGTAGGTAGATAGATAGATACAGATATGTAGGTAGGTAGATAGATAGAGATAGGTAGGTAGGTAGGTAGGTAGATAGATAGATACAGTTATGTAGGTAGGTAGGTAAATAGATAGATACAGATAGGTAGGTAGGTACGTAGATAGATAGATACAGATAGGTAGGTAGATAGATAGATAGATAGAGATAGGTAGGTAGGTAGATAGATAAATACAGATAGGTAGGTAGGTAGATAGATAGATACAGATAGGTACGTAGGTAGATAGATAGATACAGATAGGTAGGTAGGTAGATAGATAGATAGAGTTAGGTAGGTAGGTAGGTAGGTAGATAGATAGAGATAGGTAGGTAGGTAGATTGATAGATACAGATAGGTAGGTAGGTAGATAGATAGATACAGATAGGTAGGTAGGTAGATAGATAGATACATTTATGTAGGTAGGTAGGTAGATAGATAGATACAGATAGGTAGGTAGGTAGATAGATAGATAAAGATAGATAGGTAGGTAGATAGATAGATACAGATAGGTAGGTAGGTAGATAGATAGATAGAGATAGATAGGTAGGTAGATAGATAGATACAGATAGGTAGGTAGGTAGATAGATAGATACAGATAGGTAGGTAGGTAGGTAGATAGATAGATAGAGATAGGTAGGTAGGTAGGTAGGTAGGTAGGTAGGTAGGTAGATAGATAGATACAGATAGGTAGGTAGGTAGATAGATAGATACATTTATGTAGGTAGGTAGGTAGATAGATAGATACAGATAGGTAGGTAGGTAGATAGATAGATAGAGATAGATAGGTAGGTAGATAGATAGATACAGATAGGTAGGTAGGTAGATAGATAGATAGAGATAGATAGGTAGGTAGATAGATAGATACAGATAGGTAGGTAGGTAGATAGATAGATACAGATAGGTAGGTAGGTAGGTAGATAGATAGATACAGATAGGTAGGTAGGTAGATAGATAGATACATTTATGTAGGTAGGTAGGTAGATAGATAGATACAGATAGGTAGGTAGGTAGATAGATAGATAGAGATAGATAGGTAGGTAGATAGATAGATACAGATAGGTAGGTAGGTAGATAGATAGATAGAGATAGATAGGTAGGTAGATAGATAGATACAGATAGGTAGGTAGGTAGATAGATAGATACAGATAGGTAGGTAGGTAGGTAGATAGATAGATAGAGATAGGTAGGTAGGTAGGTAGGTAGGTAGGTAGGTAGATAGATACAGTTATGTAGGTAGGTAGGTAGATAGATAGATACAGATAGGTAGGTAGGTACGTAGATAGATAGATACAGATAGGTAGGTAGGTAGATAGATAGATAGAGATAGGTAGGTAGGTAGATAGATAAATACAGATAGGTAGGTAGGTAGATAGATAGATACAGATAGGTACGTAGGTAGATAGATAGATACAGATAGGTAGGTAGGTAGATAGATAGATAGAGTTAGGTAGGTAGGTAGGTAGGTACGTAGATAGATAGAGATAGGTAGGTAGGTAGATTGATAGATACAGATAGGTAGGTAGGTAGATAGATAGATACAGATAGGTAGGTAGGTAGATAGATAGATACATTTATGTAGGTAGGTAGGTAGATAGATAGATACAGATAGGTAGGTAGGTAGATAGATAGATAGAGATAGATAGGTATGTAGATAGATAGATTCAGATAGGTAGGTACGTAGATAGAAAGATAGAGATAGATAGGTAGGTAGATAGATAGATACAGATAGGTAGGTAGGTAGATAGATAGATACAGATAGGTAGGTAGGTAGATTGATAGATAGAGATATGTAGGTAGGTAGATAGATAGATAGAGATAGGTAGATAGGTAGATAGATAGAGATAGGTAGGTAGGTAGATAGATAGATAGAGATAGGTAGGTAGGTAGGTAGATAGATAGAGATAGGTAGGTAGGTAGATAGATAGATAGAGATAGGTAGGTAGGTAGATTGATAGATACAGATAGGTAGGTAGGTAGATAGATACAGATATGTAGGTAGGTAGATAGACAGAGATAGGTAGGTAGGTAGGTAGATAGATAGAGATAGGTAGGTAGGTAGATTGATAGATACAGAAAGGTAGGTAGGTAGATAGATAGAAACAGATAGGTAGGTAGGTAGATAAATAGATACAGATAGGTAGGTAGGTAGATAGATAGATACAGATATGTAGGTAGGTAGATAGACAGATAGAGATAGGTTGGTAGGTAGGTAGGTAGATAGATAGAGATAGGTAGGTAGGTAGGTAGGTAGAGATAGGTAGGTAGGTAGATAGAAAGAGATAGTTAGGTAGGTAGGTAGATAGATACAGATAGGTAGGTAGGTAGATAGATAGAGATAGGTAGGTAGGTAGGTAGATAGATAGAGATAGGTAGGTAGGTAGATAGATAGATACAGATAGGTAGGTAGGTAGATAGATAGATAGAGATAGGTAGGTATTTAGATAGATAGATAGACATAGGTAGGTAGGTAGATTGATAGATACAGATAGGTAGGTAGGTAGATAGATAGATACAGATAGGTAGGTAGGTAGATAGATAGATACAGATAGGTACGTAGGTAGATAGATAGATACAGATAGGTAGGTAGGTAGATAGATATATAGATAGAGATAGGTAGGTAGGTAGGTAGTTAGATAGATAGAGATAGGTAGGTAGGTAGGTAGATAGATAGATAGAGATAGGTAGGTAGGTAGATAGATAGATACAGATAGGTAGGTAGGTAGATAGATAGATACAGATAGGTAGGTAGGTAGATAGATAGATAGACATAGGTAGGTAGGTAGATTGATAGATACAGATAGGTAGGTAGGTAGATAGATAGATACAGATAGGTAGGTAGGTAGATAGATAGAGATAGGTAGGTAGAGAGATAGATAAATACAGATAGGTAGGTAGGTAGGTAGATAGATAGAGATAGGTAGGTAGGTAGATAGATAGATAGAGATAGGTAGGTAGGTTGATTGATAGATAGAGATAGGTAGGTAGGTAGATAGATAGATACAGATAGGTAGGCAGGTAGATAGATAGATACAGATAGGTAGGTAGGTAGGTAGGTAGATTGATAGATACAGATAGGTAGGTAGGTAGATAGATAGATACAGTTATGTAGGTAGGTAGGTAGATAGATAGATACAGATAGGTAGCTAGGTAGGTATATAGATAGATACAGATAGGTAGGTAGGTAGATTGATAGATAGAGATAGGTAGGTAGGTAGATAGATAGATAGACATAGGTAGGTAGGTAGATTGATAGATACAGATAGGTAGGTAGGTAGATAGATAGATACAGATAGGTAGGTAGGTAGATAGATAGATAGAGATAGGTAGCTAGGTAGATTGATAGATACAGATAGGTAGGTAAGTAGATAGATAGATACAGATAGGTAGGTAGGTAGATTGATAGATAGAGATATGTAGGTAGGTAGATAGATAGATAGAGATAGGTAGGTAGGTAGATAGATAGAGATAGGTAGGTAGATTGATAGATACAGATAGCTAGGTAGGTAGATAGATACAGATAGGTAGGTAGGTAGATAGATAGATACAGATATGTAGGTAGGTAGATAGACAGATAGAGATAGGTAGGTAGGTAGGTAGATAGATAGAGATAGGTAGGTAGGTAGATTGATAGATACAGAAAGGTAGGTAGGTAGATAGATAGATACAGTTATGTAGGTAGGTAGGTAGATAGATAGATACAGATAGGTAGGTAGATAGATAGATAGATAGAGATAGATAGGTAGGTAGATAGATAGATAGATAGATACAGATAGGTAGGTAGGTAGATAGGTAGATAGAGATAGGTAGGTAGATAGATAGATACAGATAGGTAGGTAGCTAGGTAGATAGATAGATAGAGATAGGTAGGTAGGTAGATAGATAGATAGAGATAGGTAGGTAGGTAGATAGATAAATACAGATAGGTAGGTAGGTAGATAGATAGATACAGATAGGTACGTAGGTAGATAGATAGATACAGATAGGTAGGTAGGTAGATAGATAGATAGAGTTAGGTAGGTAGGTAGGTAGGTAGATAGATAGAGATAGGTAGGTAGGTAGATTGATAGATACAGATAGGTAGGTAGATAGATAGATACAGATAGGTAGGTAGGTAGATAGATAGATACATTTATGTAGGTAGGTAGGTAGATAGATAGATACAGATAGGTAGGTAGGTAGATAGATAGATAGAGATAGATAGGTAGGTAGATAGATAGATACAGATAGGTAGGTAGGTAGATAGATAGATAGAGATAGATAGGTAGGTAGATAGATAGATACAGATAGGTAGGTAGGTAGATAGATAGATACAGATAGGTAGGTAGGTAGGTAGATAGATAGATAGAGATAGGTAGGTAGGTAGGTAGGTAGGTAGGTAGATAGATAGATACAGATAGGTAGGTAGATAGATAGATAGATACATTTATGTAGGTAGGTAGGTAGATAGATAGATACAGATAGGTAGGTAGGTAGATAGATAGATAGAGATAGATAGGTAGGTAGATAGATAGATACAGATAGGTAGGTAGGTAGATAGATAGATAGAGATAGATAGGTAGGTAGATAGATAGATACAGATAGGTAGGTAGGTAGATAGATAGATACAGATAGGTAGGTAGGTAGGTAGATAGATAGATAGAGATAGGTAGGTAGGTAGGTAGGTAGGTAGGTAGATAGATACAGTTATGTAGGTAGGTAGGTAGATAGATAGATACAGATAGGTAGGTAGGAACATAGATAGATAGATACAGATAGGTAGGTAGGTAGATAGATAGATAGAGATAGGTAGGTAGGTAGATAGATAAATACAGATAGGTAGGTAGGTAGATAGATAGATACAGATAGGTACGTAGGTAGATAGATAGATACAGATAGGTAGGTAGGTAGATAGATAGATAGAGTTAGGTAGGTAGGTAGGTAGGTACGTAGATAGATAGAGATAGGTAGGTAGGTAGATTGATAGATACAGATAGGTAGGTAGGTAGATAGATAGATACAGATAGGTAGGTAGGTAGGTAGATAGATACAGTTATGTAGGTAGGTAGGTAGATAGATAGATACAGATAGGTAGGTAGGTAGATAGATAGATAGAGATAGATAGGTATGTAGATAGATAGATTCAGATAGGTAGGTACGTAGATAGAAAGATAGAGATAGATAGGTAGGTAGATAGATAGATACAGATAGGTAGGTAGGTAGATAGATAGATACAGATAGGTAGGTAGGTAGATTGATAGATAGAGATATGTAGGTAGGTAGATAGATAGATAGAGATAGGTAGATAGGTAGATAGATAGAGATAGGTAGGTAGGTAGATAGATAGATAGAGATAGGTAGGTAGGTAGGTAGATAGATAGAGATAGGTAGGTAGGTAGATAGATAGATAGAGATAGGTAGGCAGGTAGATTGATAGATACAGATAGGTAGGTAGGTAGATAGATACAGATATGTAGGTAGGTAGATAGACAGAGATAGGTAGGTAGGTAGGTAGATAGATAGAGATAGGTAGGTAGGTAGATTGATAGATACAGAAAGGTAGGTAGGTAGATAGATAGATACAGATAGGTAGGTAGGTAGATAGATAGATACAGTTATGTAGGTAGGTAGGTAGATAGATAGATACAGATAGGTAGGTAGGTACATAGATAGATAGATTCAGATAGGTAGGTAGATAGATAGATAGAGATAGGTAGGTAGGTAGATAGATAAATACAGATAGGTAGGTAGATAGATAGATAGATACAGATAGGTACGTAGGTAGATAGATAGATACAGATAGGTAGGTAGGTAGATAGATAGATAGAGATAGGTAGGTAGGTAGATAGATAGAGATAGGTAGGTAGGTAGATTGATAGATACAGCTAGGTAGGTAGGTAGATAGATAGATATAGATAGGTAGGTAGGTAGATAGATAGATACAGTTATGTAGGTAGGTAGGTAGATAGATAGATAGAGATAGGTAGGTAGGTAGATAGATAGATACAGATAGGTAGGTAGGTAGATAGATAGATAGAGATAGGTAGGTAGGTAGATAGATAGATAGATACAGATAGGTAGGTAGGTAGATAGATAGATACAGATAGGTAGGTAGGTAGATAGATAGATAGATAGAGATAGGTAGGTAGGTAGGTAGATAGATAGAGATAGGTAGGTAGGTAGGTAGATAGATACAGATAGGTACGTAGGTAGATAAATAGATACAGATAGGTAGGTAGGTAGATAGATAGATACAGATTGGTAGGTAGGTAGGTAGATAGATAGAGATAGGTAGGTAGGTAGATAGATAGATAGAGATAGGTAGGTAGGTAGGTAGATAGATAGATACAGATAGGTAGGTAGGTAGATAGATAGATACAGTTATGTAGGTAGGTAGGTAGATAGATAGATACAGATTGGTAGGTAGGTAGATAGATAAATACAGATAGGTAGGTAGGTAGATAGATAGATACAGATAGGTAGGTAGGTAGATCGATAGATTCAGATAGGTAGGTAGATAGATAGATAGATACAGATAGGTAGGTAGGTAGATAGATAGATAGAGATAGGTAGGTAGGTAGGTAGATAGATAGAGATAGGTAGGTAGGTAGGTAGGTAGATAGATAGATAGAGATAGGTAGGTAGGTAGATAGATAGATACAGATAGGTAGGTAGGTAGATAGATAGATACAGATAGGTAGGTAGGTAGATAGATACAGATAGGTAGGTAGGTAGGTAGGTAGATAGATAGAGATAGGTAGGTAGGTAGATAGATAGATAGAGATAGGTAGGTAGGTAGATAGATAGATACAGATAGGTAGGTAGGTACATAGATAGATACAGATATGTAGGTAGGTAGATAGATAGATAGAGATAGGTAGGTAGGTAGGTAGATAGATAGAGATAGGTAGGTAGGTAGATAGATAGATAGATAGAGATAGGTAGGTAGGTAGGTAGATAGATAGATACAGATAGGTAGGTAGGTAGATAGATAGATACAGATATGTAGGTAGGTAGATAGATAGAGATAGGTAGGTAGGTAGGTAGGTAGATAGATAGATACAGTTATGTAGGTAGGTAGGTAAATAGATAGATACAGATAGGTAGGTAGGTACGTAGATAGATAGATACAGATAGGTAGGTAGATAGATAGATAGATAGAGATAGGTAGGTAGGTAGATAGATAAATACAGATAGGTAGGTAGGTAGATAGATAGATACAGATAGGTACGTAGGTAGATAGATAGATACAGATAGGTAGGTAGGTAGATAGATAGATAGAGTTAGGTAGGTAGGTAGGTAGGTAGATAGATAGAGATAGGTAGGTAGGTAGATTGATAGATACAGATAGGTAGGTAGGTAGATAGATAGATACAGATAGGTAGGTAGGTAGATAGATAGATACATTTATGTAGGTAGGTAGGTAGATAGATAGATACAGATAGGTAGGTAGGTAGATAGATAGATAAAGATAGATAGGTAGGTAGATAGATAGATACAGATAGGTAGGTAGGTAGATAGATAGATAGAGATAGATAGGTAGGTAGATAGATAGATACAGATAGGTAGGTAGGTAGATAGATAGATACAGATAGGTAGGTAGGTAGGTAGATAGATAGATAGAGATAGGTAGGTAGGTAGGTAGGTAGGTAGATAGATAGATACAGATAGGTAGGTAGGTAGATAGATAGATACATTTATGTAGGTAGGTAGGTAGATAGATAGATACAGATAGGTAGGTAGGTAGATAGATAGATAGAGATAGATAGGTAGGTAGATAGATAGATACAGATAGGTAGGTAGGTAGATAGATAGATAGAGATAGATAGGTAGGTAGATAGATAGATACAGATAGGTAGGTAGGTAGATAGATAGATACAGATAGGTAGGTAGGTAGGTAGATAGATAGATACAGATAGGTAGGTAGGTAGATAGATAGATACATTTATGTAGGTAGGTAGGTAGATAGATAGATACAGATAGGTAGGTAGGTAGATAGATAGATAGAGATAGATAGGTAGGTAGATAGATAGATACAGATAGGTAGGTAGGTAGATAGATAGATAGAGATAGATAGGTAGGTAGATAGATAGATACAGATAGGTAGGTAGGTAGATAGATAGATACAGATAGGTAGGTAGGTAGGTAGATAGATAGATAGAGATAGGTAGGTAGGTAGGTAGGTAGGTAGGTAGGTAGATAGATACAGTTATGTAGGTAGGTAGGTAGATAGATAGATACAGATAGGTAGGTAGGTACGTAGATAGATAGATACAGATAGGTAGGTAGGTAGATAGATAGATAGAGATAGGTAGGTAGGTAGATAGATAAATACAGATAGGTAGGTAGGTAGATAGATAGATACAGATAGGTACGTAGGTAGATAGATAGATACAGATAGGTAGGTAGGTAGATAGATAGATAGAGTTAGGTAGGTAGGTAGGTAGGTACGTAGATAGATAGAGATAGGTAGGTAGGTAGATTGATAGATACAGATAGGTAGGTAGGTAGATAGATAGATACAGATAGGTAGGTAGGTAGATAGATAGATACATTTATGTAGGTAGGTAGGTAGATAGATAGATACAGATAGGTAGGTAGGTAGATAGATAGATAGAGATAGATAGGTATGTAGATAGATAGATTCAGATAGGTAGGTACGTAGATAGAAAGATAGAGATAGATAGGTAGGTAGATAGATAGATACAGATAGGTAGGTAGGTAGATAGATAGATACAGATAGGTAGGTAGGTAGATTGATAGATAGAGATATGTAGGTAGGTAGATAGATAGATAGAGATAGGTAGATAGGTAGATAGATAGAGATAGGTAGGTAGGTAGATAGATAGATAGAGATAGGTAGGTAGGTAGATTGATAGATACAGATAGGTAGGTAGGTAGATAGATACAGATATGTAGGTAGGTAGATAGACAGAGATAGGTAGGTAGGTAGGTAGATAGATAGAGATAGGTAGGTAGGTAGATTGATAGATACAGAAAGGTAGGTAGGTAGATAGATAGAAACAGATAGGTAGGTAGGTAGATAAATAGATACAGATAGGTAGGTAGGTAGATAGATAGATACAGATATGTAGGTAGGTAGATAGACAGATAGAGATAGGTTGGTAGGTAGGTAGGTAGATAGATAGAGATAGGTAGGTAGGTAGGTAGGTAGAGATAGGTAGGTAGGTAGATAGAAAGAGATAGTTAGGTAGGTAGGTAGATAGATACAGATAGGTAGGTAGGTAGATAGATAGAGATAGGTAGGTAGGTAGGTAGATAGATAGAGATAGGTAGGTAGGTAGATAGATAGATACAGATAGGTAGGTAGGTAGATAGATAGATAGAGATAGGTAGGTATTTAGATAGATAGATAGACATAGGTAGGTAGGTAGATTGATAGATACAGATAGGTAGGTAGGTAGATAGATAGATACAGATAGGTAGGTAGGTAGATAGATAGATACAGATAGGTACGTAGGTAGATAGATAGATACAGATAGGTAGGTAGGTAGATAGATATATAGATAGAGATAGGTAGGTAGGTAGGTAGTTAGATAGATAGAGATAGGTAGGTAGGTAGGTAGATAGATAGATAGAGATAGGTAGGTAGGTAGATAGATAGATACAGATAGGTAGGTAGGTAGATAGATAGATACAGATAGGTAGGTAGGTAGATAGATAGATAGACATAGGTAGGTAGGTAGATTGATAGATACAGATAGGTAGGTAGGTAGATAGATAGATACAGATAGGTAGGTAGGTAGATAGATAGAGATAGGTAGGTAGAGAGATAGATAAATACAGATAGGTAGGTAGGTAGGTAGATAGATAGAGATAGGTAGGTAGGTAGATAGATAGATAGAGATAGGTAGGTAGGTTGATTGATAGATAGAGATAGGTAGGTAGGTAGATAGATAGATACAGATAGGTAGGCAGGTAGATAGATAGATACAGATAGGTAGGTAGGTAGGTAGGTAGATTGATAGATACAGATAGGTAGGTAGGTAGATAGATAGATACAGTTATGTAGGTAGGTAGGTAGATAGATAGATACAGATAGGTAGCTAGGTAGGTATATAGATAGATACAGATAGGTAGGTAGGTAGATTGATAGATAGAGATAGGTAGGTAGGTAGATAGATAGATAGACATAGGTAGGTAGGTAGATTGATAGATACAGATAGGTAGGTAGGTAGATAGATAGATACAGATAGGTAGGTAGGTAGATAGATAGATAGAGATAGGTAGCTAGGTAGATTGATAGATACAGATAGGTAGGTAAGTAGATAGATAGATACAGATAGGTAGGTAGGTAGATTGATAGATAGAGATATGTAGGTAGGTAGATAGATAGAGATAGGTAGGTAGGTAGATAGATAGATAGAGATAGGTAGGTAGGTAGGTAGATAGATAGAGATAGGTAGGTAGGTAGATAGATAGAGATAGGTAGGTAGATTGATAGATACAGATAGCTAGGTAGGTAGATAGATACAGATAGGTAGGTAGGTAGATAGATAGATACAGATATGTAGGTAGGTAGATAGACAGATAGAGATAGGTAGGTAGGTAGGTAGATAGATAGAGATAGGTAGGTAGGTAGATTGATAGATACAGAAAGGTAGGTAGGTAGATAGATAGATACAGTTATGTAGGTAGGTAGGTAGATAGATAGATACAGATAGGTAGGTAGATAGATAGATAGATAGAGATAGATAGGTAGGTAGATAGATAGATAGATAGATACAGATAGGTAGGTAGGTAGATAGGTAGATAGAGATAGGTAGGTAGATAGATAGATACAGATAGGTAGGTAGGTAGATAGATAGATACAGATAGGTAGGTAGGTAGATAGATAGATAGAGATAGGTAGGTAGGTAGGTAGATAGATAGAGATAGGTAGGTAGCTAGGTAGATAGATAGATAGAGATAGGTAGGTAGGTAGATAGATAGATAGAGATAGGTAGGTAGGTAGATAGATAAATACAGATAGGTAGGTAGGTAGATAGATAGATACAGATAGGTACGTAGGTAGATAGATAGATACAGATAGGTAGGTAGGTAGATAGATAGATAGAGTTAGGTAGGTAGGTAGGTAGGTAGATAGATAGAGATAGGTAGGTAGGTAGATTGATAGATACAGATAGGTAGGTAGATAGATAGATACAGATAGGTAGGTAGGTAGATAGATAGATACATTTATGTAGGTAGGTAGGTAGATAGATAGATACAGATAGGTAGGTAGGTAGATAGATAGATAGAGATAGATAGGTAGGTAGATAGATAGATACAGATAGGTAGGTAGGTAGATAGATAGATAGAGATAGATAGGTAGGTAGATAGATAGATACAGATAGGTAGGTAGGTAGATAGATAGATACAGATAGGTAGGTAGGTAGGTAGATAGATAGATAGAGATAGGTAGGTAGGTAGGTAGGTAGGTAGGTAGATAGATAGATACAGATAGGTAGGTAGATAGATAGATAGATACATTTATGTAGGTAGGTAGGTAGATAGATAGATACAGATAGGTAGGTAGGTAGATAGATAGATAGAGATAGATAGGTAGGTAGATAGATAGATACAGATAGGTAGGTAGGTAGATAGATAGATAGAGATAGATAGGTAGGTAGATAGATAGATACAGATAGGTAGGTAGGTAGATAGATAGATACAGATAGGTAGGTAGGTAGGTAGATAGATAGATAGAGATAGGTAGGTAGGTAGGTAGGTAGGTAGGTAGATAGATACAGTTATGTAGGTAGGTAGGTAGATAGATAGATACAGATAGGTAGGTAGGAACATAGATAGATAGATAGAGATAGGTAGGTAGGTAGATAGATAGATAGAGATAGGTAGGTAGGTAGATAGATAAATACAGATAGGTAGGTAGGTAGATAGATAGATACAGATAGGTACGTAGGTAGATAGATAGATACAGATAGGTAGGTAGGTAGATAGATAGATAGAGTTAGGTAGGTAGGTAGGTAGGTACGTAGATAGATAGAGATAGGTAGGTAGGTAGATTGATAGATACAGATAGGTAGGTAGGTAGATAGATAGATACAGATAGGTAGGTAGGTAGGTAGATAGATACAGTTATGTAGGTAGGTAGGTAGATAGATAGATACAGATAGGTAGGTAGGTAGATAGATAGATAGAGATAGATAGGTATGTAGATAGATAGATTCAGATAGGTAGGTACGTAGATAGAAAGATAGAGATAGATAGGTAGGTAGATAGATAGATACAGATAGGTAGGTAGGTAGATAGATAGATACAGATAGGTAGGTAGGTAGATTGATAGATAGAGATATGTAGGTAGGTAGATAGATAGATAGAGATAGGTAGATAGGTAGATAGATAGAGATAGGTAGGTAGGTAGATAGATAGATAGAGATAGGTAGGTAGGTAGGTAGATAGATAGAGATAGGTAGGTAGGTAGATAGATAGATAGAGATAGGTAGGCAGGTAGATTGATAGATACAGATAGGTAGGTAGGTAGATAGATACAGATATGTAGGTAGGTAGATAGACAGAGATAGGTAGGTAGGTAGGTAGATAGATAGAGATAGGTAGGTAGGTAGATTGATAGATACAGAAAGGTAGGTAGGTAGATAGATAGATACAGATAGGTAGGTAGGTAGGTAGATAGACAGAGATAGGTAGGTAGGTAGGTAGATAGAAAGAGATAGGTAGGTAGGTAGATTGATAGATACAGATAGGTAGGTAGGTAGATAGATAGATAGAGATAGATAGGTAGGTAGATAGATAGATACAGATAGGTAGGTAGGTAGATAGATAGATAGAGATAGATAGGTAGGTAGATAGATAGATACAGATAGGTAGGTAGGTAGATAGATAGATACAGATAGGTAGGTAGGTAGGTAGATAGATAGATAGAGATAGGTAGGTAGGTAGGTAGGTAGGTAGATAGATAGATACACATAGGTAGGTAGGTAGATAGATAGATACATTTATGTAGGTAGGTAGGTAGATAGATAGATACAGATAGGTAGGTAGGTAGATAGATAGATAGAGATAGATAGGTAGGTAGATAGATAGATACAGATAGGTAGGTAGGTAGATAGATAGATAGAGATAGATAGGTAGGTAGATAGATAGATACAGATAGGTAGGTAGGTAGATAGATAGATACAGATAGGTAGGTAGGTAGGTAGATAGATAGATAGAGATAGGTAGGTAGGTAGGTAGGTAGGTAGGTAGGTAGATAGATACAGTTATGTAGGTAGGTAGGTAGATAGATAGATACAGATAGGTAGGTAGGAACCTAGATAGATAGATACAGATAGGTAGGTAGGTAGATAGATAGATAGAGATAGGTAGGTAGGTAGATAGATAAATACAGATAGGTAGGTAGGTAGATAGATATTTACAGATAGGTACGTAGGTAGATAGATAGATACAGATAGGTAGGTAGGTAGATAGATAGATAGAGTTAGGTAGGTAGGTAGGTAGGTACGTAGATAGATAGAGATAGGTAGGTAGGTAGATTGATAGATACAGATAGGTAGGTAGGTAGATAGATAGATACAGATAGGTAGGTAGGTAGATAGATAGATACAGTTATGTAGGTAGGTAGGTAGATAGATAGATACAGATAGGTAGGTAGGTAGATATATAGATAGAGATAGATAGGTATGTAGATAGATAGATTCAGATAGGTAGGTACGTAGATAGAAAGATAGAGATAGATAGGTAGGTAGATAGATAGATACAGATAGGTAGGTAGGTAGATAGATAGATACAGATAGGTAGGTAGGTAGATTGATAGATAGAGATATGTAGGTAGGTAGATAGATAGATAGAGATAGGTAGATAGGTAGATAGATAGAGATAGGTAGGTAGGTAGATAGATAGATAGAGATAGGTAGGTAGGTAGGTAGATAGATAGAGATAGGTAGGTAGGTAGATAGATAGATAGAGATAGGTAGGTAGGTAGATTGATAGATACAGATAGGTAGGTAGGTAGATAGATACAGATATGTAGGTAGGTAGATAGACAGAGATAGGTAGGTAGGTAGGTAGATAGATAGAGATAGGTAGGTAGGTAGATTGATAGATACAGAAAGGTAGGTAGGTAGATAGATAGATACAGATAGGTAGGTAGGTAGATAAATAGATACAGATAGGTAGGTAGGTAGATAGATAGATACAGATATGTAGGTAGGTAGATAGACAGATAGAGATAGGTTGGTAGGTAGGTAGGTAGATAGATAGAGATAGGTAGGTAGGTAGGTAGGTAGAGATAGGTAGGTAGATAGATAGAAAGAGATAGTTAGGTAGGTAGGTAGATAGATACAGATAGGTAGGTAGGTAGATAGATAGAGGTAGGTAGGTAGGTAGGTAGATAGATAGAGATAGGTAGGTAGGTAGATAGATAGATACAGATAGGTAGGTAGGTAGATAGATAGATAGAGATAGGTAGGTATTTAGATAGATAGATAGACATAGGTAGGTAGGTAGATTGATAGATACAGATAGGTAGGTAGGTAGATAGATAGATACAGATAGGTAGGTAGGTAGATAGATAGATACAGATAGGTACGTAGGTAGATAGATAGATACAGATAGGTAGGTAGGTAGATAGATATATAGATAGAGATAGGTAGGTAGGTAGGTAGGTAGATAGATAGAGATAGGTAGGTAGGTAGGTAGATAGATAGATAGAGATAGGTAGGTAGGTAGATAGATAGATACAGATAGGTAGGTAGGTAGATAGATAGATACAGATAGGTAGGTAGGTAGATAGATAGATAGACATATGTAGGTAGGTAGATTGATAGATACAGATAGGTAGGTAGGTAGATAGATAGATACAGATAGGTAGGTAGGTAGATAGATAGAGATAGGTAGGTAGAGAGATAGATAAATACAGATAGGTAGGTAGGTAGGTAGATAGATAGAGATAGGTAGGTAGGTAGATAGATAGATAGTTATAGGTAGGTAGGTTGATTGATAGATAGAGATAGGTAGGTAGGTAGATAGATAGATACAGATAGGTAGGCAGGTATATAGATAGATACAGATAGGTAGGTAGGTAGGTAGGTAGATTGATAGATACAGATAGGTAGGTAGGTAGATAGATAGATACAGTTATGTAGGTAGGTAGGTAGATAGATAGATACAGATAGGTACTAGGTAGGTAGATAGATAGATACAGATAGGTAGGTAGGTAGATTGATAGATAGAGATAGGTAGGTAGGTAGATAGATAGATAGACATAGGTAGGTAGGTAGATTGATAGATACAGATAGGTAGGTAGGTAGATAGATAGATACAGATAGGTAGGTAGGTAGATAGATAGATAGATAGAGATAGGTAGCTAGGTAGATTGATAGATACAGATAGGTAGGTAAGTAGATAGATAGATACAGATAGGTAGGTAGGTAGATTGATAGATAGAGATATGTAGGTAGGTAGATAGATAGAGATAGGTAGGTAGGTAGATAGATAGATAGAGATAGGTAGGTAGGTAGGTAGATAGATAGAGATAGGTAGGTAGGTAGATAGATAGATAGAGATAGGTAGGTAGATTGATAGATACAGATAGGTAGGTAGGTAGATAGATACAGATAGGTAGGTAGGTAGGTAGATAGATACAGATATGTAGGTAGGTAGATAGAGAGATAGAGATAGGTAGGTAGGTAGGTAGATAGATAGAGATAGGTAGGTAGGTAGATTGATAGATACAGAAAGGTAGGTAGGTAGATAGATAGATACAGATAGGTAGGTAGGTAGATAGATAGATACAGTTATGTAGGTAGGTAGGTAGATAGATAGATACAGATAGGTAGGTAGGTAGATAGATAGATAGAGATAGATAGGTAGGTAGATAGATAGATAGATAGATACAGATAGGTAGGTAGGTAGATAGGTAGATAGAGATAGATAGGTAGGTAGATAGATAGATACAGATAGGTAGGTAGGTAGATAGATAGATACAGATAGGTAGGTAGGTAGATAGATAGATAGAGATAGGTAGGTAGGTAGGTAGATAGATAGAGATAGGTAGGTAGCTAGGTAGATAGATAGATAGAGATAGGTAGGTAGGTAGATTGATAGATACAGATAGGTAGGTAGGTAGATAGATAGATACAGATAGGTAGGTAGGTAGATAGATAGATACAGATAGGATGGTAGGTAGGTAGATAGATAGAGATAAGTAGGTAGGTAGATAGATAGATAGAGATAGGTAGGTAGGTAGATTGATAGATACAGATAGGTAGATAGGTAGATTGATAGAGACAGATAGGTAGGTAGGTAGATATATAGATACAGATAGGTAGGTAGGTAGATAGATAAATACAGATAGGTAGGTAGGTAGATAGATAAATACAGATAGGTAGGTAGGTAGATAGATAGATAGATAGATAGATAGAGATAGGTAGGTAGGTAGATTGATAGATACAGATAGGTAGGTAGGTAGATAGATAGATACAGATAGGTAGGTAGGTAGATTGATAGATAGAGATATGTAAGTAGGTAGATAGATAGATAGAGATAGGTAGATAGGTAGATAGATAGAGATAGGTAGCTAGGTAGATTGATAGATACAGATAGGTAAGTAGGTAGTTAGATAGATACAGAGAGGTAGGTAGGTAATTAGATATATACAGATATGTAGGTAGGTAGATATATAGATAGAGATAGGTAGGTAGGTAGGTAGATAGATAGAGATAGGTAGGTAGGTAGATAGATAGAGATAGGTAGGTAGGTAGATTGATAGATACAGATAGGTAGGTAGGTAGATAGATAGATACAGATAGGTAGGTAGGTAGATAGATAGATACAGATATGTAGGTAGGTATATAGACAGATAGAGATAGGTAGGTAGGTAGGTAGGTAGATTGATAGAGATAGGTAGGTAGGTAGGTAGGTAGAGATAGGTAGGTAGGTAGATAGAAAGATATAGTTAAGTAGGTAGGTAGATAGATACAGATAGGTAGGTAGGTAGATAGATAGAGATAGGTAGGTAGGTAGGTAGGTAGAAAGAGATAGGTAGGTAGGTAGATAGATAGATAGAGATAGGTAGGTAGGTAGATAGATAGATACAGATAGGTAGGTAGGTAGATAGATAGAGATAGGTAGGTAGTTAGATAGATAGATAGACATAGGTAGGTAGGTAGATAGATAGATACAGATAGGTAGGTAGGTAGATAGATAGATACAGATAGGTAGGTAGGTAGATAGATAGATACAGATAGGTAGGTAGGTAGATAGATAGATAGAGATAGGTAGGTAGGTAGATAGATAGAGATAGGTAGGTAGGTAGGTAGATAGATAGATAGAGATAGGTAGGTAGGTAGGTAGGTAGATAGATAGAGATAGGTAGGTAGGTAGATAGATAGATACAGATAGGTAGGTAGGTAGATAGATAGATACAGATAGGTAGGTAGGTAGATAGATAGATACAGATAGGTAGGTAGGTAGATAGATAGATAGACATAGGTAGGTAGGTAGATTGATAGATACAGATAGGTAGGTAGGTAGATAGATAGATACAGATAGGTAGGTAGGTAGATAGATAGATAGAGATAGGTAGGTAGATAGATAGATAAATACAGATAGGTAGGTAGGTAGGTAGATAGATAGAGATAGGTAGGTAGGTAGATAGATAGAGATAGGTAGGTAGGTAGATTGATAGATAGAGATAGGTAGGTAGGTAGATAGATAGATAGACATAGGTAGGTAGGTAGATTGATAGATACAGATAGGTATGTAGATAGATAGATACAGATAGGTAGGTAGGTAGATAGATAGATAGATAGATAGATAGAGATAGGTAGCTAGGTAGATTGATAGATACAGATAGTTAGGTAGGTAGATAGATAGATAGAGATAGGTAGGTAGGTAGATTGATAGATAGAGGTAGGTAGGTAGGTAGATTGATAGATACAGATAGGTAGGTAGATAGATAGATAGATACAGATAGGTAGGTAGGTAGATAGATAGATACAGATAGGTAGGTAGGTAGATAGATAGATAGAGATAGGTAGGTAGGTAGATTGAGAGATACAGATAGGTAGGTACGTAGATAGATAGATAGAGATAGGTAGGTAGGTAGATTGATAGATACAGATAGGTAGGTAGGTAGATAGATAGATAGAGATAGGTAGCTAGGTAGATTGATAGATACAGATAGGTAGGTAGGTAGATAGATAGATACAGATAGGTAGGTAGGTAGATAGATAGATAGAGATAGGTAGGTAGGTAGATAGATAGAGATAGGTAGGTAGGTAGGTAGATAGATAGATAGAGATAGGTAGGTAGGTAGGTAGATAGATAGATAGAGATAGGTAGGTAGGTAGATAGATAGATACAGATAGGTAGGTAGGTAGATAGATAGATACAGATAGGTAGGTAGGTAGATAGATAGATACAGATAGGTAGGTAGGTAGATAGATAGATAGATAGACATAGGTAGGTAGGTAGATTGATAGATACAGATAGGTAGGTAGGTAGATAGATAGATACAGAGAGGTAGGTATGTAGATTGAGTGATACAGATAGGTAGGTAGGTAGATAGATAGATAGAGATAGGTAGGTAGGTAGATTGAAAGATACAGATAGGTAGGTAGATAGATACAGATAGGTAGGTAGGTAGATTGATAGATAGAGATAGGTAGGTAGGTAGATAGATAGATACAGATAGGTAGGTAGGTAGATAGATAGATACAGTTATGTAGGTAGGTAGGTAGATAGATAGATACAGATAGGTAGCTAGGTAGGTAGATAGATAGATACAGATAGGTAGGTAGGTAGATTGATAGATGGAGATAGGTAGGTAGGTAGATAGATAGATAGACATAGGTAGGTAGGTAGATTGATAGATACAGATAGGTAGGTAGGTAGATAGATAGATACAGATAGGTAGGTATGTAGATAGATAGATAGAGATAGGTAGCTAGGTAGATTGATAGATACAGATAGGTAGGTAGGTAGATAGATAGATACAGATAGGTAGGTAGGTAGATTGATAGATAGAGATATGTAGGTAGGTAGATAGATAGATAGAGATAGGTAGATAGGTAGATAGATAGAGATAGGTAGGTAGGTAGATAGATAGATAGAGATAGGTAGGTAGGTAGGTAGATAGATAGAGATAGGTAGGTAGGTAGGTAGATAGATAGAGATAGGTAGGTAGGTAGATAGATAGAGATAGGTAGGTAGGTAGATTGATAGATACAGATAGGTAGGTAGGTAGATAGATAGATACAGATAGGTAGGTAGGTAGATAGATAGATACAGATATGTAGGTAGGTATATAGACAGATAGAGATAGGTAGGTAGGTAGGTAGGTAGATTGATAGAGATAGGTAGGTAGGTAGGTAGGTAGAGATAGGTAGGTAGGTAGATAGAAAGAGATAGTTATGTAGGTAGGTAGATAGATACAGATAGGTAGGTAGGTAGATAGATAGAGATAGGTAGGTAGGTAGGTAGATAGATAGAGATAGGTAGGTAGGTAGATAGATAGATAGAGATAGGTAGGTAGGTAGATAGATACAGATATGTAGGTAGGTAGATAGATAGATAGAGATAGGTAGGTAGGTAGGTAGATAGATAGATACAGATAGGTAGGTAGGTAGATAGATAGATACAGATAGGTAGGTAGGTAGATAGATAGATACAGATAGGTAGGTAGGTAGATAGATAGATAGATAGAGATAGGTAGGTAGGTAGATAGATAGAGATAGGTAGGTAGGTAGGTAGATAGATAGATAGAGATAGGTAGGTAGGTAGGTAGATAGATAGATAGAGATAGGTAGGTAGGTAGATAGATAGATACAGATAGGTAGGTAGGTAGATAGATAGATAGATACAGATAGGTAGGTAGGTAGATAGATAGATAGACATAGGTAGGTAGGTAGATTGATAGATACAGATAGGTAGGTAGGTAGATAGATAGATACAGATAGGTAGGTAGGTAGATAGATAGATAGAGATAGGTAGGTAGATAGATAGATAAATACAGATAGGTAGGTAGGTAGGTAGATAGATAGAGATAGGTAGGTAGGTAGATAGGTAGATAGAGATAGGTAGGTAGGTAGATTGATAGAGATAGGTAGGTAGGTAGATAGATAGATAGACATAGGTAGGTAGGTAGATTGATAGATACAGATAGGTAGGTATGTAGATAGATAGATACAGATAGGTAGGTAGGTAGATAGATAGATAGAGATAGGTAGTTAGGTAGATTGATAGATACAGATAGGTAGGTAGGTAGATAGATAGATAGAGATAGGTAGGTAGGTAGATTGATAGATAGAGATAGGTAGGTAGGTAGATTGATAGATACAGATAGGTAGGTAGGTAGATAGATAGATACAGATAGGTAGGTAGGTAGATAGATAGATACAGATAGGTAGGTAGGTAGATAGATAGATAGAGATAGGTAGGTAGGTAGGTAGATTGAGAGATACAGATAGGTAGGTAGGTAGATAGATAGATAGAGATAGGTAGGTAGGTAGATTGAAAGATACAGATAGGTAGGTAGGTAGATAGATAGATACAGATAGGTAGGTAGGTAGATTGATAGATAGAGATAGGTAGGTAGGTAGATTGATAGATACAGATAGGTAGGTAGGTAGATAGATAGATACAGTTCTGTAGGTAGGTAGGTAGATAGATAGATACAGATAGGTAGCTAGGTAGGTAGATAGATAGATACAGATAGGTAGGTAGGTAGATTGATAGATGGAGATAGGTAGGTAGGTAGATAGATAGATAGACATAGGTAGGTAGGTAGATTGATAGATACAGATAGGTAGGTAGGTAGATAGATAGATAGATAGAGATAGGTAGCTAGGTAGATTGATAGATACAGATAGGTAGGTAGGTAGATAGATAGATACAGATAGGTAGGTAGATAGATAGATAAATACAGATAGGTAGGTAGGTAGGTAGATAGATAGAGATAGGTAGGTAGGTAGATAGATAGATAGAGATAGGTAGGTAGGTAGATAGATCGATACAGATAGGTAGGTAGGTAGATAGATAGATACAGATATGTAGGTAGGTAGATAGACAGATAGAGATAGGTAGGTAGATAGATAGATAAATACAGATAGGTAGGTAGGTAGATAGATAGATAGAGATAGGTAGGTAGGTAGATAGATAGATAGAGATAGGTAGGTAGGTCGATTGATAGATAGAGATAGGTAGGTAGGTAGATAGATAGATAGACATAGGTAGGTAGGTAGATTGATAGATACAGATAGGTAGGTAGGTAGATAGATAGATACAGATAGGTAGGTAGGGAGATAGATAGATAGAGATAGGTAGCTAGGTAGATTGATAGATACAGATAGGTAGGTAGGTAGATAGATAGATAGAGATAGGTAGGTAGGTAGATTGATAGATACAGATAGGTAGGTAGGTAGATAGATAGATACAGATAGGTAGGTAGGTAGATAGATAGATAGAGATAGGTAGGTAGGTAGATTGATAGATACAGATAGGTAGGTAGGTAGATAGATAGATATTGATAGGTAGGTAGGTAGATTGAAAGATACAGATAGGTAGGTAGGTAGATAGATAGATACAGATAGGTAGGTAGGTAGATTGATAGATAGAGATAGGTAGGTAGGTAGATAGATAGATCCAGAAAGGTAGGTAGGTAGATAGATAGATACAGATATGTAGGTAGGTAGATAGATAGATAGAGATAGGTAGGTAGGTAGATTGATAGATACAGATAGGTAGGTAGGTAGATAGATAGATAGAGATAGGTAGGTAGGTAGATTGAAAGATACAGATAGGTAGGTAGGTAGATTGATAGATAGAGATATGTAGGTAGGTAGATAGATAGATAGAGATAGGTAGATAGGTAGATAGATAGAGATAGGTAGGTAGGTAGGTAGATAGATAGATAGAGATAGGTAGGTAGGTAGGTAGATAGATAGAGATAGGTAGGTAGGTAGGTAGGTAGATAGATAGAGATAGGTAGGTAGGTAGGTAGGTAGAGATAGGTAGGTAGGTAGATAGAAAGAGATAGTTAGGTAGGTAGGTAGATAGATACAGATAGGTAGGTAGGTAGATAGATAGAGATAGGTAGGTAGGTAGATAGATAGAGATAGGTAGGTAGGTAGATAGATAGATAGAGATAGGTAGGTAGGTAGATAGATAGATACAGATAGGTAGGTAGGTAGATAGATAGATAGAGATAGGTAGGTAGTTAGATAGATAGATAGACATAGGTAGGTAGGTAGATAGATAGATACAGATAGGTAGGTAGGTAGATAGATAGATACAGATAGGTACGTAGGTAGATAGATAGATAGAGATAGGTAGCTAGGTAGATTGATAGATACAGATAGGTAGGTAGGTAGATAGATAGATACAGATAGGTAGGTAGGTAGATTGATAGATAGAGATATGTAGGTAGGTAGATAGATAGATAGAGATAGGTAGATAGGTAGATAGATAGAGATAGGTAGGTAGGTAGATAGATAGATACAGATAGGTAGGTAGGTAGATTGATAGATAGAGATATGTAGGTAGGTAGATAGATAGATAGAGATAGGTAGATAGGTAGATAGATAGAGATAGGTAGGTAGGTAGATAGATAGATAGAGATAGGTAGGTAGGTAGGTAGATAGATAGAGATAGGTAGGTAGGTAGATTGATAGATACAGATAGGTATGTAGGTAGATAGATAGATACAGATAGGTAGGTAGGTAGATCGATAGATACAGATATGTAGGTAAGTAGATAGACAGATAGAGATAGGTAGGTAGGTAGATAGATAGAGATAGGTAGGTAGGTAGGTAGGTAGAGATAGGTAGGTAGGTAGATAGAAAGAGATAGTTAGGTAGGTAGGTAGATAGATACAGATAGTTAGGTAGGTAGATAGATAGAGATAGGTAGGTTGGTAGATAGATAGAGATAGGTAGGTAGGTAGATAGACAGATAGAGATAGGTAGGTAGGTAGATAGATAGATACAGATAGGTAGGTAGGTAGATAGATAGATACAGATAGATAGGTAGATAGATAGATACAGATAGGTAGGTAGGTAGATAGATAGATAGACATAGGTAGGTAGGTAAATTGATAGATACAGATAGGTAGGTAGGTAGATAGATAGATACAGATAGGTAGGTAGGTAGATAGATAGATAGAGATAGGTAGCTTGGTAGATTGATAGATACAGATAGGTAGGTAGGTAGATAGATAGATAGAGATAGGTAGGTAGGTAGATTGATAGATACAGATAGGTAGGTAGGTAGATAGATAGATACAGATAGGTAGGTAGGTAGATAGATAAATAGAGATAGGTAGGTAGGTAGATTGAGAGATACAGATAGGTAGGTAGGTAGATAGATAGATAGAGATAGGTAGGTAGGTAGATTGAAAGATACAGATAGGTAGGTAGATAGATACAGATAGGTAGGTAGGTAGATTGATAGATAGAGATAGGTAGGTAGGTAGATAGATAGATACAGATAGGTAGGTAGGTAGATAGATAGATACAGTTATGTAGGTAGGTAGGTAGATAGATAGATACAGATAGGTAGCTAGGTAGGTAGATAGATAGATACAGATAGGTAGGTAGGTAGATTGATAGATGGAGATAGGTAGGTAGGTAGATAGATAGATAGACATAGGTAGGTAGGTAGATTGATAGATACAGATAGGTAGGTAGGTAGATAGATAGATACAGATAGGTAGGTATGTAGATAAATAGATAGAGATAGGTAGCTAGGTAGATTGATAGATACAGATAGGTAGGTAGGTAGATAGATAGATACAGATAGGTAGGTAGGTAGATTGATAGATAGAGATATGTAGGTAGGTAGATAGATAGATAGAGATAGGTAGATAGGTAGATAGATAGAGATAGGTAGGTAGGTAGATAGATAGATAGAGATAGGTAGGTAGGTAGGTAGGTAGATAGATAGAGATAGGTAGGTAGGTAGGTAGATAGATAGAGATAGGTAGGTAGGTAGATAGATAGAGATAGGTAGGTAGGTAGATTGATAGATACAGATAGGTAGGTAGGTAGATAGATAGATACAGATAGGTAGGTAGGTAGATAGATAGATACAGATATGTAGGTAGGTATATAGACAGATAGAGATAGGTAGGTAGGTAGGTAGGTAGATTGATAGAGATAGGTAGGTAGGTAGGTAGGTAGAGATAGAAAGAGATAGTTATGTAGGTAGGTAGATAGATACAGATAGGTAGGTAGATAGGTAGATAGATAGATAGATAGAGATAGGTAGGTAGGTAGATAGATAGATACAGATATGTAGGTAGGTAGATAGATAGATAGAGATAGGTAGGTAGTTAGATAGATAGATAGACATAGGTAGGTAGGTAGATAGATAGATAGAGATAGGTAGGTAGATAGATAGATAGATACAGATAGGTAGGTAGGTAGATAGATAGATACAGATAGGTAGGTAGGTAGATAGATAGATAGATAGATAGAGATAGGTAGGTAGGTAGATAGATAGAGATAGGTAGGTAGGTAGGTAGATAGATAGATAGAGATAGGTAGGTAGGTAGGTAGATAGATAGATAGAGATAGGTAGGTAGGTAGATAGATAGATACAGATAGGTAGGTAGGTAGATAGATAGATACAGATAGGTAGGTAGGTAGATAGATAGATAGACATAGGTAGGTAGGTAGATTGATAGATACAGATAGGTAGGTAGGTAGATAGATAGATACAGATAGGTAGGTAGGTAGATAGATAGATAGAGATAGGTAGGTAGATAGATAGATAAATACAGATAGGTAGGTAGGTAGGTAGATAGATAGAGATAGGTAGGTAGGTAGATAGGTAGATAGAGATAGGTAGGTAGGTAGATTGATAGAGATAGGTAGGTAGGTAGATAGATAGATAGACATAGGTAGGTAGGTAGATTGATAGATACAGATAGGTAGGTATGTAGATAGATAGATACAGATAGGTAGGTAGGTAGATAGATAGATAGAGATAGGTAGTTAGGTAGATTGAGAGATACAGATAGGTAGGTAGGTAGATAGATAGATAGAGATAGGTAGGTAGGTAGATTGAAAGATACAGATAGGTAGGTAGGTAGATAGATAGATACAGATAGGTAGGTAGGTAGATTGATAGATAGAGATAGGTAGGTAGGTAGATTGATAGATACAGATAGGTAGGTAGGTAGATAGATAGATACAGATAGGTAGGTAGGTAGATAGATAGATACAGTTCTGTAGGTAGGTAGGTAGATAGATAGATACAGATAGGTAGCTAGGTAGGTAGATAGATAGATACAGATAGGTAGGTAGGTAGATTGATAGATGGAGATAGGTAGGTAGGTAGATAGATAGATAGACATAGGTAGGTAGGTAGATTGATAGATACAGATAGGTAGGTAGGTAGATAGATAGATAGATAGAGATAGGTAGCTAGGTAGATTGATAGATACAGATAGGTAGGTAGGTAGATAGATAGATACAGATAGGTAGGTAGATAGATAGATAAATACAGATAGGTAGGTAGGTAGGTAGATAGATAGAGATAGGTAGGTAGGTAGATAGATAGATAGAGATAGGTAGGTAGGTAGATAGATAGATACAGATAGGTAGGTAGGTAGATAGACAGATAGAGATAGGTAGGTAGATAGATAGATAAATACAGATAGGTAGGTAGGTAGATAGATAGATAGAGATAGGTAGGTAGGTAGATAGATAGATAGAGATAGGTAGGTAGGTAGATTGATAGATAGAGATAGGTAGGTAGATCGATAGATAGACATAGGTAGGTAGGTAGATTGATAGATACAGATAGGTAGGTAGGTAGATAGATAGATACAGATAGGTAGGTAGGGAGATAGATAGATAGAGATAGGTAGCTAGGTAGATTGATAGATACAGATAGGTAGGTAGGTAGATAGATAGATAGAGATAGGTAGGTAGGTAGATTGATAGATACAGATAGGTAGGTAGGTAGATAGATAGATACAGATAGGTAGGTAGGTAGATAGATAGATAGAGATAGGTAGGTAGGTAGATTGATAGATACAGATAGGTAGGTAGGTAGATAGATAGATAGAGATAGGTAGGTAGGTAGATTGAAAGATACAGATAGGTAGGTAGGTAGATAGATAGATACAGATAGGTAGGTAGGTAGATTGATAGATAGAGATAGGTAGGTAGGTAGATAGATAGATACAGATAGGTAGGTAGGTAGATAGATAGATACAGATAGGTAGGTAGGTAGATAGATAGATAGAGATAGGTAGGTAGGTAGATTGATAGATACAGATAGGTAGGTAGGTAGATAGATAGATAGAGATAGGTAGGTAGGTAGATTGAAAGATACAGATTGGTAGGTAGGTAGATTGATAGATAGAGATATGTAGGTAGGTAGATAGATAGATAGAGATAGGTAGATAGGTAGATAGATAGAGATAGGTAGGTAGGTAGGTAGGTAGATAGATAGAGATAGGTAGGTAGGTAGGTAGATAGATAGAGATAGGTAGGTAGGTAGGTAGGTAGATAGATAGAGATAGGTAGGTAGGTAGGTAGGTAGAGATAGGTAGGTAGGTAGATAGAAAGAGATAGTTAGGTAGGTAGGTAGATAGATACAGATAGGTAGGTAGGTACATAGATAGAGATAGGTAGGTAGGTAGGTAGATAGATAGAGATAGGTAGGTAGGTAGATAGATAGATAGAGATAGGTAGGTAGGTAGATAGATAGATACAGATAGGTAGGTAGGTAGATAGATAGATAGAGATAGGTAGGTAGTTAGATAGATAGATAGACATAGGTAGGTAGGTAGATAGATAGATACAGATAGGTAGGTAGGTAGATAGATAGATACAGATAGGTACGTAGGTAGATAGATAGATACAGATAGGTAGGTAGGTAGATAGATAGATAGATAGAGATAGGTAGGTAGGTAGGTAGATAGATAGAGATAGGTAGGTAGGTAGGTAGATAGATAGATACAGATAGGTAGGTAGGTAGATAGATAGATACAGATAGGTACGTAGGTAGATAGATAGATACAGATAGGTAGGTAGGTAGATAGATAGATAGATAGAGATAGGTAGGTAGGTAGATAGATAGAGATAGGTAGGTAGGTAGGTAGATAGATAGATAGAAATAGGTAGGTAGGTAGATAGATAGATACATATAGGTAGGTAGGTAGATAGATAGATACAGATAGGTAGGTAGGTAGATATATAGATACAGATAGGTAGGTTGGTAGATAGATAGATAGACATAGGTAGGTAGGTAGATTGATAGATACAGATAGGTAGGTAGGTAGATAGATAGATACAGATAGGTAGGTAGGTAGATAGATAGATAGAGATAGGTAGCTAGGTAGATTGATAGATACAGATAGGTATGTAGGTAGATAGATAGATAGAGATAGGTAGGTAGGTAGATTGATAGATACAGATAGGTAGGTAGGTAGATAGATAGATACAGATAGGTAGGTAGGTAGATAGATAGATACAGATAGGTAGGTAGGTAGATAGATAGATAGAGATAGGTAGGTAGGTAGATTGATAGATACAGATAGGTAGGTAGGTAGATAGATAGATACAGATAGGTAGGTAGGTAGATAGATAGATACAGATAGGTAGGTAGGTAGATAGATAGATAGAGATATGTAGGTAGGTAGATTGAAAGATACAGATAGGTAGGTAGGTAGATAGATAGATACAGATAGGTAGGTAGGTAGATTGATAGATAGAGATAGGTAGGTAGGTAGATTGATAGATACAGATAGGTAGGTAGGTAGATAGATAGATACAGATAGGTATGTAGGTAGATAGATAGATACAGTTATGTAGGTAGGTAGGTAGATAGATAGATACAGATAGGTAGCTAGGTAGGTAGATAGATAGATACAGATAGGTAGGTAGGTAGATTGATAGATGGAGATAGGTAGGTAGGTAGATAGATAGATAGACATAGGTAGGTAGGTAGATTGATAGATACAGATAGGTAGGTAGGTAGATAGATAGATACAGATAGGTAGGTAGGTAGATAGATAGATAGAGATAGGTAGCTAGGTAGATTGATAGATACAGATAAGTAGGTAGGTAGATAGATAGATACAGATAGGTAGGTAGGTAGATTGATAGATAGAGATATGTAGGTAGGTAGATAGATAGATAGAGATAGGTAGATAGGTAGATAGATAGAGATAGGTAGGTAGGTAGAGAGATAGATACAGATAGGTAGGTAGGTAGATTGATAGATAGAGATATGTAGGTAGGTAGATAGATAGATAGAGATAGGTAGATAGGTAGATAGATAGAGATAGGTAGGTAGGTAGATAGATAGATAGAGATAGGTAGGTAGGTAGGTAGATAGATAGAGATAGGTAGGTAGGTAGATTGATAGATACAGATAGGTATGTAGGTAGATAGATAGATACAGATAGGTAGGTAGGTAGATCGATAGATACAGATATGTAGGTAAGTAGATAGACAGATAGAGATAGGTAGGTAGGTAGGTAGGTAGATAGATAGAGATAGGTAGGTAGGTAGGTAGGTAGAGATATGTAGGTAGGTAGATAGAAAGAGATAGTTAGGTAGGTAGGTAGATAGATACAGATAGGTAGGTAGGTAGATAGATAGAGATAGATGGGTTGGTAGATAGATAGAGATAGGTAGGTAGGTAGATAGATAGAGATAGGTAGGTAGGTAGATAGATAGATACAGATAGGTAGGTAGGTAGATAGATAGATAGAGATAGGTAGGTAGTTAGATAGATAGATAGACATAGGTAGGTAGGTAGATAGATAGATACACATAGGTAGGTAGGTAGATAGATAGATACAGATAGGTACGTAGGTAGATAGATAGATACAGATAGGTAGGTAGGTAGATAGATAGATAGAGATAGGTAGGTAGGTAGGTAGATAGATAGAGATAGGTAGGTAGGTAGGTAGATAGACAGATAGAGATAGGTAGGTAGGTAGATAGATAGATACAGATAGGTAGGTAGGTAGATAGATAGATACAGATAGGTAGGTAGGTAGATAGATAGATACAGATAGGTAGGTAGGTAGGTAGGTAGATAGATAGAGATAGGTAGGTAGGTAGATAGATAGATAGATAGAGATAGGTAGGTAGGTAGTTTGATAGATAGAGATAGGTAGGTAGGTAGATAGATAGATAGACATAGGTAGGTAGGTAGATTGATAGATACAGATAGGTAGGTAGGTAGATAGATAGATACAGATAGGTAGGTAGGTAGATAGATAGATAGAGATAGGTAGCTAGGTAGATTGATAGATACAGATAGGTAGGTAGGTAGATAGATAGATACAGATAGGTAGGTAGGTAGATTGATAGATAGAGATATGTAGGTAGGTAGATAGATAGATAGAGATAGGTAGATAGGTAGATAGATAGAGATAGGTAGGTAGGTAGATAGATAGATACAGATAGGTAGGTAGGTAGATTGATAGAGAGAGATATGTAGGTAGGTAGATAGATAGATAGAGATAGGTAGATAGGTAGATAGATAGAGATAGGTAGGTAGGTAGATAGATAGATAGAGATAGGTAGGTAGGTAGGTAGATAGATAGAGATAGGTAGGTAGGTAGATTGATAGATACAGATAGGTATGTAGGTAGATAGATAGATACAGATAGGTAGGTAGGTAGATCGATAAATACAGATATGTAGGTAAGTAGATAGACAGATAGAGATAGGTAGGTAGGTAGGTAGGTAGATAGATAGAGATAGGTAGGTAGGTAGGTAGGTAGAGATAGGTAGGTAGGTAGATAGAAAGAGATAGTTAGGTAGGTAGGTAGATAGATACAGATAGGTAGGTAGGTAGATAGATAGAGATAGGTAGGTTGGTAGATAGATAGAGATAGGTAGGTAGGTAGATAGATAGATAGAGATAGGTAGGTAGGTAGATAGATAGATACAGATAGGTAGGTAGGTAGATAGATAGATACAGATAGGTAGGTAGATAGATAGATACAGATAGGTAGGTAGGTAGATAGATAGATAGACATAGGTAGGTAGGTAGATTGATAGATACAGATAGGTAGGTAGGTAGATAGATAGATACAGATAGGTAGGTAGGTAGATAGATAGATAGAGATAGGTAGCTTGGTAGATTGATAGATACAGATAGGTAGGTAGGTAGATAGATAGATAGAGATATGTAGGTAGGTAGATTGATAGATACAGATAGGTAGGTAGGTAGATAGATAGATACAGATAGGTAGGTAGGTAGATAGATAGATACAGATAGGTAGTTAGGTAGATAGATAGAGATAGGTAGGTAGGTAGATTGATAGATACAGATAGGTAGGTAGGTAGATAGATAGATAGAGATAGGTAGGTAGGTAGATTGAAAGATACAGATAGGTAGGTAGGTAGATAGATAGATACAGATAGGTAGGTAGGTAGATTGATAGATAGAGATAGGTCGGTAGGTAGATTGATAGATACAGATAGGTAGGTAGGTAGATTGAGAGATACAGATAGGTAGGTAGGTAGATAGATAGATACAGATAGGTAGGTAGGTAGATAGATAGATACAGATAGGTAGGTAGGTAGATAGATAGATAGAGATAGGTAGGTAGGTAGATTGATAGATACAGATAGGTAGGTAGGTAGATAGATAGATAGAGATAGGTAGGTAGGTAGATTGAAAGATACAGATAGGTAGGTAGGTAGATAGATAGATACAGATAGGTAGGTAGGTAGATAGATAGATACAGATATGTAGGTAGGTAGATAGATAGAGATAGGTAGGTAGGTAGATAGATAGATAGAGATAGGTAGGTAGGTAGATAGATAGATAGAGATAGGTAGGTAGGTAGATACATAGATACAGATAGGTAGGTAGGTGGATAGATAGATACAGATAGGTAGGTAGGTAGGTAGATAGATAGATAGAGATAGGTAGGTAGTTAGATAGATAGATAGACATAGGTAGGTAGGTAGATTGATAGATACAGATAGGTAGGTAGGTAGATAGATAGATACAGATAGGTACGTAGGTAGATAGATAGATACAGATAGGTAGGTAGGTAGATAGATAGATAGATAGAGATAGGTAGGTAGGTAGATAGATAGAGATAGGTAGGTAGGTAGGTAGATAGATAGATAGAGATAGGTAGGTAGGTAGATAGATAGATAGATACAGATAGGTAGGTAGGTAGATAGATAGATACATATAGGTAGGTAGGTAGATAGATAGATACAGATCAGTAGGTAGTTAGATAGATAGATAGACATAGGTAGGTAGGTAGATAGATAGATACAGATAGGTAGGTAGGTAGATAGATAGATACAGATAGGTACGTAGGTAGATAGATAGATACAGATAGGTAGGTAGGTAGATAGATAGATAGATAGATAGATAGATAGAGATAGGTAGGTAGGTAGGTAGATAGATAGAGATAGGTAGGTAGGTAGGTAGATAGATAGATAGAGATAGGTATGTAGATAGTAGATAGATAGAGATAGGTAGGTAGGTAGATAGATAGATAGAGATAGGTAGGTAGGTAGATTGATAGATACAGATAGGTATGTAGGTAGATAGATAGATACAGATAGGTAGGTAGGTAGATAGATAGATACAGATATGTAGGTAAGTAGATAGACAGATAGAGATAGGTAGGTAGGTAGGTAGGTAGATAGATAGAGATAGGTAGGTAGGTAGGTAGGTAGAGATAGGTAGGTAGGTAGATAGAAAGAGATAGTTAGGTAGGTAGGTAGATAGATACAGATAGGTAGGTAGGTAGATAGATAGAGATAGGTAGGTAGGTAGATAGATAGAGATAGGTAGGTAGGTAGATAGATAGAGATAGGTAGGTAGGTAGATAGATAGATACAGATAGGTAGGTAGGTAGACAGATAGATAGAGATAGGTAGGTAGTTAGATAGATAGATAGACATAGGTAGGTAGGTAGATAGATAGATACAGATAGGTAGGTAGGTAGATAGATAGATACAGATAGGTACGTAGGTAGATAGATAGATACAGATAGGTAGGTAGGTAGATAGATAGATAGATAGAGATAGGTAGGTAGGTAGGTAGATAGATAGAGATAGGTTGGTAGGTAGGTAGATAGATAGATAGAGATAGGTAGGTAGGTAGATAGATAGATACAGATAGGTAGGTAGGTAGATAGATAGATAGAGATAGGTAGGTAGGTAGATTGATAGATAGAGATTGGTAAGTAGGTAGATAGATAGATAGACATAGGTAGGTAGGTAGATTGATAGATACAGATAGGTAGGTATGTAGATAGATAGATACAGATAGGTAGGTAGGTAGATAGATAGACAGATAGAGATAGGTAGCTAGGTAGATTGATAGATACAGATAGGTAGGTAGGTAGATAGATAGATAGAGATAGGTAGGTAGGTAGATTGATAGATAGAGATAGGTAGGTAGGTAGATTGATAGATACAGATAGGTAGGTAGGTAGATAGATAGATACAGATAGGTAGGTAGGTAGATAGATAGAGATAGGTAGGTAGGTAGATTGATAGATACAGATAGGTAGGTAGGTAGATAGATAGATAGAGATAGGTAGGTAGGTAGATTGAAAGATACAGATAGGTAGGTAGGTAGATAGATAGATACAGATAGGTAGGTAGGTAGATAGATAGATAGAGATAGGTAGCTAGGTAGATTGATAGATACAGATAGGTAGGTAGGTAGATAGATAGATACAGATAGGTAGGTAGGTAGATTGATAGATAGAGATAGGTAGGTAGGTAGATAGATAGATACAGATAGGTAGGTAGGTAGATAGATAGATAGAGATAGGTAGATAGGTAGATAGATAGAGATAGGTAGGTAGGTAGATAGATAGATAGAGATAGGTAGGTAGGTAGGTAGATAGATAGAGATAGGTAGGTAGGTAGATAGATAGATAGAGATAGGTAGGTAGGTAGATAGACAGATAGAGATAGGCAGGTAGGTAGGTAGGTAGAGATAGGTAGGTAGGTAGATAGAAAGAGATAGTTAGGTAGGTAGGTAGGTATGTAGATACAGATAGGTAGGTAGGTAGATAGATAGAGATAGGTAGGTAGGTAGGTAGATAGATAGAGATAGATAGGTAGGTAGATAGATAGATAGAGATAGGTAGGTAGGTAGATACATAGATACAGATAGGTAGGTAGGTGGATAGATAGATACAGATAGGTAGGTAGGTAGATAGATAGATAGAGATAGGTAGGTAGTTAGATAGATAGATAGACATAGGTAGGTAGGTAGATTGATAGATACAGATAGGTAGGTAGGTAGATAGATAGATACAGATAGGTACGTAGGTAGATAGATAGATACAGATAGGTAGGTAGGTAGATAGATAGATAGATAGAGATAGGTAGGTAGGTAGGTAGATAGATAGATAGAGATAGGTAGGTAGGTAGATTGATAGATACAGATAGGTAGGTAGGTAGATAGATAGATACAGATCGGTAGGTAGGTAGATAGATAGATACAGTTATGTAGGTAGGTAGGTAGATAGATAGATACAGATAGGTAGCTAGGTAGGTAGATAGATAGATACAGATAGGTAGGTAGGTAGATAGATGGATAGACATAGGTAGGTAGGTAGATTGATAGATACAGATAGGTAGGTAGGTAGATAGATAGATACAGATAGGTAGGTAGGTAGATAGATAGATAGAGATAGGTAGCTAGGTAGATTGATAGATACAGATAGGTAGGTAGGTAGGTAGATAGATACAGATAGGTAGGTAGGTAGATTGATAGATAGAGATATGTAGGTAGGTAGATAGATAGATAGAGATAGGTAGATAGGTAGATAGATAGATACAGATAGGTAGTTAGGTAGATAGATAGAGATAGGTAGGTAGGTAGATTGATAGATACAGATAGGTAGGTAGGTAGATAGATAGATAGAGATAGGTAGGTAGGTAGATTGAAAGATACAGATAGGTAGGTAGGTAGATAGATAGATACAGATAGGTAGGTAGGTAGATTGATAGATAGAGATAGGTAGGTAGGTAGATTGATAGATAGAGATAGGTAGGTAGGTAGATTGATAGATACAGATAGGTAGGTAGGTAGATAGATACAGATAGGTAGGTAGGTAGATAGATAGATACAGATAGGTAGGTAGGTAGATAGATAGATAGAGATAGGTAGGTAGGTAGATTGATAGATACAGATAGGTAGGTAGGTAGATAGATAGATAGAGATAGGTAGGTAGGTAGATTGAAAGATACAGATAGGTAGGTAGGTAGATAGATAGATACAGATAGGTAGGTAGGTAGATAGATAGATACAGATATGTAGGTAGGTAGATAGATAGAGATAGGTAGGTAGGTAGATAGATAGAGATAGGTAGGTAGGTAGATAGATAGATAGAGATAGGTAGGTAGGTAGATACATAGATACAGATAGGTAGGTAGGTGGATAGATAGATACAGATAGGTAGGTAGGTAGATAGATAGATAGAGATAGGTAGGTAGTTAGATAGATAGATAGACATAGGTAGGTAGGTAGATTGATAGATACAGATAGGTAGGTAGGTAGATAGATAGATACAGATAGGTACGTAGGTAGATAGATAGATACAGATAGGTAGGTAGGTAGATAGATAGATAGATAGAGATAGGTAGGTAGGTAGGTAGATAGATAGAGATAGGTAGGTAGGTAGGTAGATAGATAGATAGAGATAGGTAGGTAGGTAGATAGATAGATAGATACAGATAGGTAGGTAGGTAGATAGATAGATACAGATAGGTAGGTAGGTAGATAGATAGATACAGATCAGTAGGTAGTTAGATAGATAGATAGACATAGGTAGGTAGGTAGATAGATAGATACAGATAGGTAGGTAGGTAGATAGATAGATACAGATAGGTACGTAGGTAGATAGATAGATACAGATAGGTAGGTAGGTAGATAGATAGATAGATAGATAGATAGATAGATAGATAGATAGATAGATAGATAGATAGAGATAGGTAGGTAGGTAGGTAGATAGATAGAGATAGGTAGGTAGGTAGGTAGATAGATAGATAGAGATAGGTATGTAGGTAGGTAGATAGATAGAGATAGGTAGGTAGGTAGATAGATAGATAGAGATAGGTAGGTAGGTAGATTGATAGATACAGATAGGTATGTAGGTAGATAGATAGATACAGATAGGTAGGTAGGTAGATAGATAGATATAGATATGTAGGTAAGTAGATAGACAGATAGAGATAGGTAGGTAGGTAGGTAGGTAGATAGATAGAGATAGGTAGGTAGGTAGATAGATAGAGATAGGTAGGTAGGTAGATAGATAGAGATAGGTAGGTAGGTAGATAGATAGATAGAGATAGGTAGGTAGGTAGGTAGATAGATACAGATAGGTAGGTAGGTAGACAGATAGATAGAGATAGGTAGGTAGTTAGATAGATAGATAGACATAGGTAGGTAGGTAGATAGATAGATACAGATAGGTAGGTAGGTAGATAGATAGATACAGATAGGTACGTAGGTAGATAGATAGATACAGATAGGTAGGTAGGTAGATAGATAGATAGATAGATAGATAGAGATAGGTAGGTAGGTAGGTAGATAGATAGAGATAGGTTGGTAGGTAGGTAGATAGATAGATAGAGATAGGTAGGTAGGTAGATAGATAGATACAGATAGGTAGGTAGGTAGATAGATAGATACAGATAGGTAGGTAGGTAGATAGATACAGATAGGTAGGTAGGTAGATAGATAGATAGACATAGGTAGGTAGGTAGATTGATAGATACAGATAGGTAGATAGGTAGATAGATAGATACAGATAGGTAGGTAGGTAGATAGATAGATAGAGATATGTAGGTAGATAGATAGATAAATACAGATAGGTAGGTAGGTAGGTAGATAGATAGAGATAGGTAGGTAGGTAGATAGATAGATAGAGATAGGTAGGTAGGTAGATTGATAGATAGAGATTGGTAGGTAGGTAGATAGATAGATAGACATAGGTAGGTAGGTAGATTGATAGATACAGATAGGTAGGTATGTAGATAGATAGATACAGATAGGTAGGTAGGTAGATAGATAGATAGATAGAGATAGGTAGCTAGGTAGATTGATAGATACAGATAGGTAGGTAGGTAGATAGATAGATAGAGATAGGTAGGTAGGTAGATTGATAGATAGAGATAGGTAGGTAGGTAGATTGATAGATACAGATAGGTAGGTAGGTAGATAGATAGATACAGATAGGTAGGTAGGTAGATAGATAGATACAGATAGGTAGGTAGATAGATAGATAGAGATAGGTAGGTAGGTAGATTGATAGATACAGATAGGTAGGTAGGTAGATAGATAGATAGAGATAGGTAGGTAGGTAGATTGAAAGATACAGATAGGTAGGTAGGTAGATAGATAGATACAGATAGGTAGGTAGGTAGATAGATAGATAGAGATAGGTAGCTAGGTAGATTGATAGATACAGATAGGTAGGTAGGTAGATAGATAGATACAGATAGGTAGGTAGGTAGATTGATAGATAGAGATATGTAGGTAGGTAGATAGATAGATAGAGATAGGTAGATAGGTAGATAGATAGAGATAGGTAGGTAGGTAGATAGATAGATAGAGATAGGTAGGTAGGTAGGTAGATAGATAGAGATAGGTAGGTAGGTAGATAGATAGATAGAGATAGGTAGGTAGGTAGATTGATAGATACAGATAGGTAGGTAGATAGACAGATAGAGATAGGTAGGTAGGTAGATAGACAGATAGAGATAGGTAGGTAGGTAGGTAGGTAGAGATAGGTAGGTAGGTAGATAGAAAGAGATAGTTAGGTAGGTAGGTAGGTAGGTAGATACAGATAGGTAGGTAGGTAGATAGATAGAGATAGGTAGGTAGGTAGGTAGATAGATAGAGATAGGTAGGTAGGTAGATAGATAGATAGAGATAGGTAGGTAGGTAGATACATAGATACAGATAGGTAGGTAGGTGGATAGATAGATACAGATAGGTAGGTAGGTAGATAGATAGATAGAGATAGGTAGGTAGTTAGATAGATAGATAGACATAGGTAGGTAGTTAGATTGATAGATACAGATAGGTAGGTAGGTAGATAGATGGATACAGATAGGTACGTAGGTAGATAGATAGATACAGATAGGTAGGTAGGTAGATAGATAGATAGATAGAGATAGGTAGGTAGGTAGATAGATAGATAGAGATAGGTAGGTAGGTAGATTGATAGATACAGATAGGTAGGTAGGTAGATAGATAGATACAGATAGGTAGGTAGGTAGATAGATAGATACAGATATGTAGGTAGGTAGATAGACAGATAGAGATAGGTAGGTAGGTAGGTAGGTAGATAGATAGAGATAGGTAGGTAGGTAGGTAGGTAGAGATAGATAGGTAGGTAGATAGAAATAGATAGTTAGGTAGGTAGGTAGGTAGGTAGGTAGATACAGATAGGTAGGTAGGTAGATAGATAGAGATAGGTAGGTAGGTAGATAGATAGAGATAGGTAGGTAGGTAGATAGATAGATAGAGATAGGTAGGTAGGTAGATACATAGATACAGATAGGTAGGTAGGTGGATAGATAGATACAGATAGGTAGGTAGGTAGGTAGATAGATAGATAGAGATAGGTAGGTTGGTAGATAGATAGATAGACATAGGTAGGTAGGTAGATTGATAGATACAGATAGGTAGGTAGGTAGATAGATAGATACAGATAGGTACGTAGGTAGATAGATAGATACAGATAGGTAGGTAGGTAGATAGATAGATAGAGATAGGTAGGTAGGTAGATTGATAGATACAGATAGGTAGGTAGGTAGATAGATAGATAGAGATAGGTAGGTAGGTAGATTGAAAGATACAGATAGGTAGGTAGGTAGATAGATAGATACAGATAGGTAGGTAGGTAGATAGATAGATAGAGATAGGTAGCTAGGTAGATTGATAGATACAGATAGGTAGGTAGGTAGATAGATAGATACAGATAGGTAGGTAGGTAGATTGAGAGATAGAGATATGTAGGTAGGTAGATAGATAGATACAGATAGGTAGATAGGTAGATAGATAGAGATAGGTAGGTAGGTAGATAGATAGATAGAGATAGGTAGGTAGGTAGGTAGATAGATAGAGATAGGTAGGTAGGTAGATAGATAGATAGAGATAGGTAGGTAGGTAGATTGATAGATACAGATAGGTAGGTAGATAGACAGATAGAGATAGGTAGGTAGGTAGGTAGATAGACAGATAGAGATAGGTAGGTAGGTAGGTAGGTAAAGATAGGTAGGTAGGTAGATAGAAAGAGATAGGTAGGTAGGTAGGTAGGTAGATACAGATAGGTAGGTAGGTAGATAGATAGAGATAGGTAGGTAGGTAGGTAGATAGATAGAGATAGGTAGGTAGGTAGATAGATAGATAGAGATAGGTAGGTAGGTAGATACATAGATACAGATAGGTAGGTAGGTGGATAGATAGATACAGATAGGTAGGTATGTAGATAGATAGATAGAGATAGGTAGGTAGTTAGATAGATAGAGATAGGTAGGTAGGTAGGTAGATAGATAGATAGAGATAGGTAGGTAGGTAGATTGATAGATACAGATAGGTAGGTAGGTAGATAGATAGATACAGATAGGTAGGTAGGTAGATAGATAGATACAGTTATGTAGGTAGGTAGGTAGATAGATAGATACAGATAGGTAGGTAGGTAGGTAGATAGATAGATACAGATAGGTAGGTAGGTAGATAGATAGATACAGATAGGTAGGTAGGTAGATAGATAGATAGAGATAGGTAGGTTGGTAGGTAGATAGATAGAGATAGGTAGGTAGGTAGGTAGATAGATAGATAGAGATAGGTAGGTAGGTAGATAGATAGATAGAGATAGGTAGGTAGGTAGATCGATAGATACAGATAGGTAGGTAGGTAGATTGATAGAGACAGATAGGTAGGTAGGTAGATATATAGATACAGATAGGTAGGTAGGTAGATAGATAAATACAGATAGGTAGGTAGGAAGATAGATAAATACAGATAGGTAGGTAGGTAGATAGATAGATAGATAGAGATAGGTAGGTAGGTAGATTGATAGATACAGATAGGTAGGTAGGTAGATAGATAGATACAGATAGGTAGGTAGGTAGATTGATAGATAGAGATATGTAGGTAGGTAGATAGATAGATAGAGATAGGTAGATAGGTAGATAGATAGAGATAGGTAGGTAGGTAGATAGATAGATAGAGATAGATAGGTAGGTAGATTGATAGAGATAGATAGGTAGGTAGGTAGATAGATAGAGATAGGTAGGTAGGTAGATTGATAGATGCAGATAGGTAAGTAGGTAGATAGATAGATACAGATAGGTAGGTAGGTAGATAGATAGATACAGATATGTAGGTAGGTAGACAGATAGATAGAGATAGGTAGATAGGTAGGTAGATAGATAGAGATAGGTAGGTAGGTAGATAGATAGATAGAGATAGGTAGGTAGGTAGATTGATAGATACAGATAGGTAGGTAGGTAGATAGATAGATACAGATAGATAGGTAGGTAGATAGATAGATACAGATATGTAGGTAGGTAGATAGACAGATAGAGATAGGTAGGTAGGTAGGTAGGTAGATAGATAGAGATAGGTAGGTAGGTAGGTAGGTAGAGATAGGTAGGTAGGTAGGTAGGTAGATAGATAGAGATAGGTAGGTAGGTAGGTAGATAGATAGATAGAGATAGGTAGGTAGGTAGATACATAGATACAGATAGGTAGGTAGGTAGATAGATAGATACAGATAGGTACGTAGGTAGATAGATAGATACAGATAGGTAGGTAGGTAGATAGATAGATAGATAGATAGATAGAGATAGGTAGGTAGGTAGGTAGATAGATAGAGATAGGTTGGTAGGTAGGTAGATAGATAGATAGAGATAGGTAGGTAGGTAGATAGATAGATACAGATAGGTAGGTAGGTAGATAGATAGATACAGATAGGTAGGTAGGTAGATAGATACAGATAGGTAGGTAGGTAGATAGATAGATAGACATAGGTAGGTAGGTAGATTGATAGATACAGATAGGTAGATAGGTAGATAGATAGATACAGATAGGTAGGTAGGTAGATAGATAGATAGAGATATGTAGGTAGATAGATAGATAAATACAGATAGGTAGGTAGGTAGGTAGATAGATAGAGATAGGTAGGTAGGTAGATAGATAGATAGAGATAGGTAGGTAGGTAGATTGATAGATAGAGATTGGTAGGTAGGTAGATAGATAGATAGACATAGGTAGGTAGGTAGATTGATAGATACAGATAGGTAGGTATGTAGATAGATAGATACAGATAGGTAGGTAGGTAGATAGATAGATAGATAGAGATAGGTAGCTAGGTAGATTGATAGATACAGATAGGTAGGTAGGTAGATAGATAGATAGAGATAGGTAGGTAGGTAGATTGATAGATAGAGATAGGTAGGTAGGTAGATTGATAGATACAGATAGGTAGGTAGGTAGATAGATAGATACAGATAGGTAGGTAGGTAGATAGATAGATACAGATAGGTAGGTAGATAGATAGATAGAGATAGGTAGGTAGGTAGATTGATAGATACAGATAGGTAGGTAGGTAGATAGATAGATAGAGATAGGTAGGTAGGTAGATTGAAAGATACAGATAGGTAGGTAGGTAGATAGATAGATACAGATAGGTAGGTAGGTAGATAGATAGATAGAGATAGGTAGCTAGGTAGATTGATAGATACAGATAGGTAGGTAGGTAGATAGATAGATACAGATAGGTAGGTAGGTAGATTGATAGATAGAGATATGTAGGTAGGTAGATAGATAGATAGAGATAGGTAGATAGGTAGATAGATAGAGATAGGTAGGTAGGTAGATAGATAGATAGAGATAGGTAGGTAGGTAGGTAGATAGATAGAGATAGGTAGGTAGGTAGATAGATAGATAGAGATAGGTAGGTAGGTAGATTGATAGATACAGATAGGTAGGTAGATAGACAGATAGAGATAGGTAGGTAGGTAGATAGACAGATAGAGATAGGTAGGTAGGTAGGTAGGTAGAGATAGGTAGGTAGGTAGATAGAAAGAGATAGTTAGGTAGGTAGGTAGGTAGGTAGATACAGATAGGTAGGTAGGTAGATAGATAGAGATAGGTAGGTAGGTAGGTAGATAGATAGAGATAGGTAGGTAGGTAGATAGATAGATAGAGATAGGTAGGTAGGTAGATACATAGATACAGATAGGTAGGTAGGTGGATAGATAGATACAGATAGGTAGGTAGGTAGATAGATAGATAGAGATAGGTAGGTAGTTAGATAGATAGATAGACATAGGTAGGTAGTTAGATTGATAGATACAGATAGGTAGGTAGGTAGATAGATGGATACAGATAGGTACGTAGGTAGATAGATAGATACAGATAGGTAGGTAGGTAGATAGATAGATAGATAGAGATAGGTAGGTAGGTAGATAGATAGATAGAGATAGGTAGGTAGGTAGATTGATAGATACAGATAGGTAGGTAGGTAGATAGATAGATACAGATAGGTAGGTAGGTAGATAGATAGATACAGATATGTAGGTAGGTAGATAGACAGATAGAGATAGGTAGGTAGGTAGGTAGGTAGATAGATAGAGATAGGTAGGTAGGTAGGTAGGTAGAGATAGATAGGTAGGTAGATAGAAATAGATAGTTAGGTAGGTAGGTAGGTAGGTAGGTAGATACAGATAGGTAGGTAGGTAGATAGATAGAGATAGGTAGGTAGGTAGATAGATAGAGATAGGTAGGTAGGTAGATAGATAGATAGAGATAGGTAGGTAGGTAGATACATAGATACAGATAGGTAGGTAGGTGGATAGATAGATACAGATAGGTAGGTAGGTAGGTAGATAGATAGATAGAGATAGGTAGGTTGGTAGATAGATAGATAGACATAGGTAGGTAGGTAGATTGATAGATACAGATAGGTAGGTAGGTAGATAGATAGATACAGATAGGTACGTAGGTAGATAGATAGATACAGATAGGTAGGTAGGTAGATAGATAGATAGAGATAGGTAGGTAGGTAGATTGATAGATACAGATAGGTAGGTAGGTAGATAGATAGATAGAGATAGGTAGGTAGGTAGATTGAAAGATACAGATAGGTAGGTAGGTAGATAGATAGATACAGATAGGTAGGTAGGTAGATAGATAGATAGAGATAGGTAGCTAGGTAGATTGATAGATACAGATAGGTAGGTAGATAGATAGATACAGATAGGTAGGTAGGTAGATTGAGAGATAGAGATATGTAGGTAGGTAGATAGATAGATAGAGATAGGTAGATAGGTAGATAGATAGAGATAGGTAGGTAGGTAGATAGATAGATAGAGATAGGTAGGTAGGTAGGTAGATAGATAGAGATAGGTAGGTAGGTAGATAGATAGATAGAGATAGGTAGGTAGGTAGATTGATAGATACAGATAGGTAGGTAGATAGACAGATAGAGATAGGTAGGTAGGTAGGTAGATAGACAGATAGAGATAGGTAGGTAGGTAGGTAGGTAGAGATAGGTAGGTAGGTAGATAGAAAGAGATAGGTAGGTAGGTAGGTAGGTAGATACAGATAGGTAGGTAGGTAGATAGATAGAGATAGGTAGGTAGGTAGGTAGATAGATAGAGATAGGTAGGTAGGTAGATAGATAGATAGAGATAGGTAGGTAGGTAGATACATAGATACAGATAGGTAGGTAGGTGGATAGATAGATACAGATAGGTAGGTATGTAGATAGATAGATAGAGATAGGTAGGTAGTTAGATAGATAGAGATAGGTAGGTAGGTAGGTAGATAGATAGATAGAGATAGGTAGGTAGGTAGATTGATAGATACAGATAGGTAGGTAGGTAGATAGATAGATACAGATAGGTAGGTAGGTAGATAGATAGATACAGTTATGTAGGTAGGTAGGTAGATAGATAGATACAGATAGGTAGGTAGGTAGGTAGATAGATAGATACAGATAGGTAGGTAGGTAGATAGATAGATACAGATAGGTAGGTAGGTAGATAGATAGATAGAGATAGGTAGGTTGGTAGGTAGATAGATAGAGATAGGTAGGTAGGTAGGTAGATAGATAGATAGAGATAGGTAGGTAGGTAGATAGATAGATAGAGATAGGTAGGTAGGTAGATTGATAGATACAGATAGGTAGGTAGGTAGATTGATAGAGACAGATAGGTAGGTAGGTAGATATATAGATACAGATAGGTAGGTAGGTAGATAGATAAATACAGATAGGTAGGTAGGAAGATAGATAAATACAGATAGGTAGGTAGGTAGATAGATAGATAGATAGAGATAGGTAGGTAGGTAGATTGATAGATACAGATAGGTAGGTAGGTAGATAGATAGATACAGATAGGTAGGTAGGTAGATTGATAGATAGAGATATGTAGGTAGGTAGATAGATAGATAGAGATAGGTAGATAGGTAGATAGATAGAGATAGGTAGGTAGGTAGATAGATAGATAGAGATAGATAGGTAGGTAGATTGATAGAGATAGATAGGTAGGTAGGTAGATAGATAGAGATAGGTAGGTAGGTAGATTGATAGATGCAGATAGGTAAGTAGGTAGATAGATAGATACAGATAGGTAGGTAGGTAGATAGATAGATACAGATATGTAGGTAGGTAGACAGATAGATAGAGATAGGTAGATAGGTAGGTAGATAGATAGAGATAGGTAGGTAGGTAGATAGATAGATAGAGATAGGTAGGTAGGTAGATTGATAGATACAGATAGGTAGGTAGGTAGATAGATAGATACAGATAGATAGGTAGGTAGATAGATAGATACAGATATGTAGGTAGGTAGATAGACAGATAGAGATAGGTAGGTAGGTAGGTAGGTAGATAGATAGAGATAGGTAGGTAGGTAGGTAGGTAGAGATAGGTAGGTAGGTAGGTAGGTAGATAGATAGAGATAGGTAGGTAGGTAGGTAGATAGATAGATAGAGATAGGTAGGTAGGTAGATACATAGATACAGATAGGTAGGTAGGTAGATAGATAGATACAGATAGGTAGGTAGGTAGATAGATAGATAGAGATAGGTACGTAGGTAGATAGATAGATACAGATAGGTAGGTAGGTAGATAGATAGATAGAGATAGGTAGGTAGGTAGATAGGTAGATAGATAGAGATAGGTAGGTAGGTAGGTAGATAGATAGATAGAGATAGGTAGGTAGGTAGATAGATAGATAGATAGACATAGGTAGGTAGGTAGATTGATAGATACAGATAGGTAGGTAGGTAGATAGATAGATACAGATAGGTAGGTAGGTAGATAGATAGATAGAGATAGGTAGCTAGGTAGATTGATAGATACAGATAGGTAGGTAGGTAGATAGATAGATACAGATAGGTAGGTAGGTAGATTGATAGATAGAGATATGTAGGTAGGTAGATAGATAGATAGAGATAGGTAGATAGGTAGATAGATAGAGATAGGTAGGTAGGTAGATAGATAGATAGATAGAGATAGGTAGGTAGGTAGGTAGATAGATAGAGATAGGTAGGTAGGTAGATAGATAGATAGAGATAGGTAGGTAGGTAGATTGATAGATACAGATAGGTAGGTAGGTAGATAGATAGATACAGATAGGTAGGTAGGTAGATAGATAGATACAGATATGTAGGTAGGTAGATAGACAGATAGAGATAGGTAGGTAGGTAGGTAGGTAGATAGATAGAGATAGGTAGGTAGGTAGGTAGGTAGAGATTGGTAGGTAGGTAGATAGAAAGAGATAGTTAGGTAGGTAGGTAGGTAGGTAGATACAGATAGGTAGGTAGGTAGATAGATAGAGATAGGTAGGTAGGTAGGTAGATAGATAGAGATAGGTAGGTAGGTAGATAGATAGATAGAGATAGGTAGGTAGGTAGATACATAGATACAGATAGGTAGGTAGGTGGATAGATAGATACAGATAGGTAGGTAGGTAGATAGATAGATAGAGATAGGTAGGTAGTTAGATAGATAGATAGACATAGGTAGGTAGGTAGATTGATAGATACAGATAGGTAGGTAGGTAGGTAGATAGATACAGATAGGTACGTAGGTAGATAGGTAGATACAGATAGGTAGGTAGGTAGATAGATAGATAGATAGATAGATAGAGATAGGTAGGTAGGTAGGTAGATAGATAGAGATAGGTAGGTAGGTAGGTAGATAGATAGATAGATAGAGATAGGTAGGTAGGTAGATAGATAGATACAGATAGGTAGGTAGGTAGATTGATAGATACAGATAGGTAGGTAGGTAGATAGATAGATAGAGATAGGTAGGTAGGTAGATTGATAGATAGAGATAGGTAGGTAGCTAGATAGATAGATAGACATAGGTAGGTAGGTAGATTGATAGATACAGATAGGTAGGTAGGTAGATAGATAGATACAGATAGGTAGGTATGTAGATAGATAGATAGAGATAGGTAGCTAGGTAGATTGATAGATACAGATAGGTAGGTAGGTAGATAGATAGATAGAGATAGGTAGGTAGGTAGATTGATAGATAGAGATAGGTAGGTAGGTAGATTGATAGATACAGATAGGTAGGTAGGTAGATAGATAGATAGAGATAGGTAGGTAGGTAGATAGATAAATACAGATAGGTAGGTAGGTAGGTAGATAGATAGAGATAGGTAGGTAGGTAGATAGATAGATAGAGATAGGTAGGTAGGTAGATTGATAGATAGAGATAGGTAGGTAGGTAGATAGATAGATACAGATAGGTAGGTAGGTAGATAGATAGATATAGATATGTAGGTAAGTAGATAGACAGATAGAGATAGGTAGGTAGGTAGATAGATAGATACAGATATGTAGGTAGGTAGATAGACAGATAGAGATAGGTAGGTAGGTAGGTAGGTAGATAGATAGAGATAGGTAGGTAGGTAGGTAGGTAGAGATAGATAGGTAGGTAGATAGAAATAGATAGTTAGGTAGGTAGGTAGGTAGGTAGGTAGATACAGATAGGTAGGTAGGTAGATAGATAGAGATAGGTAGGTAGGTAGATAGATAGAGATAGGTAGGTAGGTAGATAGATAGATAGAGATAGGTAGGTAGGTAGATACATAGATACAGATAGGTAGGTAGGTAGATAGATAGATATAGATATGTAGGTAAGTAGATAGACAGATAGAGATAGGTAGGTAGGTAGGTAGGTAGATAGATAGAGATAGGTAGGTAGGTAGATAGATAGAGATAGGTAGGTAGGTAGATAGATAGAGATAGGTAGGTAGGTAGATAGATAGATAGAGATAGGTAGGTAGGTAGGTAGATAGATACAGATAGGTAGGTAGGTAGACAGATAGATAGAGATAGGTAGGTAGTTAGATAGATAGATACAGATAGGTAGGTAGGTAGATAGATAGATACAGATAGGTACGTAGGTAGATAGATAGATACAGATAGGTAGGTAGGTAGATAGATAGATAGATAGATAGAGATAGGTAGGTAGGTAGGTAGATAGATAGAGATAGGTTGGTAGGTAGGTAGATAGATAGATAGAGATAGGTAGGTAGGTAGATAGATAGATACAGATAGGTAGGTAGGTAGATAGATAGATACAGATAGGTAGGTAGGTAGATAGATACAGATAGGTAGGTAGGTAGATAGATAGATAGACATAGGTAGGTAGGTAGATTGATAGATACAGATAGGTAGATAGGTAGATAGATAGATACAGATAGGTAGGTAGGTAGATAGATAGATAGAGATATGTAGGTAGATAGATAGATAAATACAGATAGGTAGGTAGGTAGGTAGATAGATAGAGATAGGTAGGTAGGTAGATAGATAGATAGAGATAGGTAGGTAGGTAGATTGATAGATAGAGATTGGTAGGTAGGTAGATAGACATAGGTAGGTAGGTAGATTGATAGATACAGATAGGTAGGTATGTAGATAGATAGATACAGATAGGTAGGTAGGTAGATAGATAGATAGATAGAGATAGGTAGCTAGGTAGATTGATAGATACAGATAGGTAGGTAGGTAGATAGATAGATAGAGATAGGTAGGTAGGTAGATTGATAGATAGAGATAGGTAGGTAGGTAGATTGATAGATACAGATAGGTAGGTAGGTAGATAGATAGATACAGATAGGTAGGTAGGTAGATAGATAGATACAGATAGGTAGGTAGATAGATAGATAGAGATAGGTAGGTAGGTAGATTGATAAATACAGATAGGTAGGTAGGTAGATAGATAGATAGAGATAGGTAGGTAGGTAGATTGAAAGATACAGATAGGTAGGTAGGTAGATAGATAGATACAGATAGGTAGGTAGGTAGATAGATAGATAGAGATAGGTAGCTAGGTAGATTGATAGATACAGATAGGTAGGTAGGTAGATAGATAGATACAGATAGGTAGGTAGGTAGATTGATAGATAGAGATATGTAGGTAGGTAGATAGATAGATAGAGATAGGTAGATAGGTAGATAGATAGAGATAGGTAGGTAGGTAGATAGATAGATAGAGATAGGTAGGTAGGTAGGTAGATAGATAGAGATAGGTAGGTAGGTAGGTAGATAGATAGATAGAGATAGGTAGGTAGGTAGATTGATAGATACAGATAGGTAGGTAGATAGACAGATAGAGATAGGTAGGTAGGTAGATAGACAGATAGAGATAGGTAGGTAGGTAGGTAGGTAGAGATAGGTAGGTAGGTAGATAGAAAGAGATAGTTAGGTAGGTAGGTAGGTAGGTAGATACAGATAGGTAGGTAGGTAGATAGATAGAGATAGGTAGGTAGGTAGGTAGATAGATAGAGATAGGTAGGTAGGTAGATAGATAGATAGAGATAGGTAGGTAGGTAGATACATAGATACAGATAGGTAGGTAGGTGGATAGATAGATACAGATAGGTAGGTAGGTAGATAGATAGATAGAGATAGGTAGGTAGTTAGATAGATAGATAGACATAGGTACGTAGTTAGATTGATAGATACAGATAGGTAGGTAGGTAGATAGATGGATACAGATAGGTACGTAGGTAGATAGATAGATACAGATAGGTAGGTAGGTAGATAGATAGATAGATAGAGATAGGTAGGTAGGTAGATAGATAGATAGAGATAGGTAGGTAGGTAGATTGATAGATACAGATAGGTAGGTAGGTAGATAGATAGATACAGATCGGTAGGTAGGTAGATAGATAGATACAGATATGTAGGTAGGTAGATAGACAGATAGAGATAGGTAGGTAGGTAGGTAGGTAGATAGATAGAGATAGGTAGGTAGGTAGGTAGGTAGAGATAGATAGGTAGGTAGATAGAAATAGATAGTTAGGTAGGTAGGTAGGTAGGTAGGTAGATACAGATAGGTAGGTAGGTAGATAGATAGAGATAGGTAGGTAGGTAGATAGATAGAGATAGGTAGGTAGGTAGATAGATAGATAGAGATAGGTAGGTAGGTAGATACATAGATACAGATAGGTAGGTAGGTGGATAGATAGATACAGATAGGTATGTAGGTAGGTAGATAGATAGATAGAGATAGGTAGGTTGGTAGATAGATAGATAGACATAGGTAGGTAGGTAGATTGATAGATACAGATAGGTAGGTAGGTAGATAGATAGATACAGATAGGTACGTAGGTAGATAGATAGATACAGATAGGTAGGTAGGTAGATAGATAGATAGAGATAGGTAGCTAGGTAGATTGATAGATACAGATAGGTAGGTAGGTAGATAGATAGATACAGATAGGTAGGTAGGTAGATTGAGAGATAGAGATATGTAGGTAGGTAGATAGATAGATAGAGATAGGTAGATAGGTAGATAGATAGAGATAGGTAGGTAGGTAGATAGATAGATAGAGATAGGTAGGTAGGTAGGTAGATAGATAGAGATAGGTAGGTAGGTAGATAGATAGATAGAGATAGGTAGGTAGGTAGATTGATAGATACAGATAGGTAGGTAGATAGACAGATAGAGATAGGTAGGTAGGTAGGTAGATAGACAGATAGAGATAGGTAGGTAGGTAGGTAGGTAGAGATAGGTAGGTAGGTAGATAGAAAGAGATAGGTAGGTAGGTAGGTAGGTAGATACAGATAGGTAGGTAGGTAGATAGATAGAGATAGGTAGGTAGGTAGGTAGATAGATAGAGATAGGTAGGTAGGTAGATAGATAGATAGAGATAGGTAGGTAGGTAGATACATAGATACAGATAGGTAGGTAGGTGGATAGATAGATACAGATAGGTAGGTATGTAGATAGATAGATAGAGATAGGTAGGTAGTTAGATAGATAGAGATAGGTAGGTAGGTAGGTAGATAGATAGAGATAGGTAGGTAGGTAGATTGATAGATACAGATAGGTAGGTAGGTAGATAGATAGATACAGATAGGTAGGTAGGTAGATAGATAGATACAGTTATGTAGGTAGGTAGGTAGATAGATAGATACAGATAGGTAGGTAGGTAGGTAGATAGATAGATACAGATAGGTAGGTAGGTAGATAGATAGATACAGATAGGTAGGTAGGTAGATAGATAGATAGAGATAGGTAGGTTGGTAGGTAGATAGATAGAGATAGGTAGGTAGGTAGGTAGATAGATAGATAGAGATAGGTAGGTAGGTAGATAGATAGATAGAGATAGGTAGGTAGGTAGATTGATAGATACAGATAGGTAGGTAGGTAGATTGATAGAGACAGATAGGTAGGTAGGTAGATATATAGATACAGATAGGTAGGTAGGTAGATAGATAAATACAGATAGGTAGGTAGGAAGATAGATAAATACAGATAGGTAGGTAGGTAGATAGATAGATAGATAGAAATAGGTAGGTAGGTAGATTGATAGATACAGATAGGTAGGTAGGTAGATAGATAGATACAGATAGGTAGGTAGGTAGATTGATAGATAGAGATATGTAGGTAGGTAGATAGATAGATAGAGATAGGTAGATAAGTAGATAGATAGAGATAGGTAGGTAGGTAGATAGATAGATAGAGATAGATAGGTAGGTAGATTGATAGAGATAGATAGGTAGGTAGGTAGATAGATAGAGATAGGTAGGTAGGTAGATTGATAGATGCAGATAGGTAAGTAGGTAGATAGATAGATACAGATAGGTAGGTAGGTAGATAGATAGATACAGATATGTAGGTAGGTAGACAGATAGATAGAGATAGGTAGATAGGTAGGTAGATAGATAGAGATAGGTAGGTAGGTAGATAGATAGATAGAGATAGGTAGGTAGGTAGATTGATAGATACAGATAGGTAGGTAGGTAGATAGATAGATACAGATAGATAGGTAGGTAGATAGATAGATACAGATATGTAGGTAGGTAGATAGACAGATAGAGATAGGTAGGTAGGTAGGTAGGTAGATAGATAGAGATAGGTAGGTAGGTAGGTAGGTAGAGATAGGTAGGTAGGTAGGTAGGTAGATAGATAGAGATAGGTAGGTAGGTAGGTAGATAGATAGATAGAGATAGGTAGGTAGGTAGATACATAGATACAGATAGGTAGGTAGGTAGATAGATAGATACAGATAGGTAGGTAGGTAGATAGATAGATAGAGATAGGTACGTAGGTAGATAGATAGATACAGATAGGTAGGTAGGTAGATAGATAGATAGAGATAGGTAGGTAGGTAGATAGGTAGATAGATAGAGATAGGTAGGTAGGTAGGTAGATAGATAGATAGAGATAGGTAGGTAGGTAGATAGATAGATAGATAGACATAGGTAGGTAGGTAGATTGATAGATACAGATAGGTAGGTAGGTAGATAGATAGATACAGATAGGTAGGTAGGTAGATAGATAGATAGAGATAGGTAGCTAGGTAGATTGATAGATACAGATAGGTAGGTAGGTAGATAGATAGATACAGATAGGTAGGTAGGTAGATTGATAGATAGAGATATGTAGGTAGGTAGATAGATAGATAGAGATAGGTAGATAGGTAGATAGATAGAGATAGGTAGGTAGGTAGATAGATAGATAGAGATAGGTAGGTAGGTAGGTAGATAGATAGAGATAGGTAGGTAGGTAGATAGATAGATAGAGATAGGTAGGTAGGTAGATTGATAGATACAGATAGGTAGGTAGGTAGATAGATAGATACAGATAGGTAGGTAGGTAGATAGATAGATACAGATATGTAGGTAGGTAGATAGACAGATAGAGATAGGTAGGTAGGTAGAGATAGGTAGGTAGGTAGATAGAAAGAGATAGTTAGGTAGGTAGGTAGGTAGGTAGATACAGATAGGTAGGTAGGTAGATAGATAGAGATAGGTAGGTAGGTAGGTAGATAGATAGAGATAGGTAGGTAGGTAGATAGATAGATAGAGATAGGTAGGTAGGTAGATACATAGATACAGATAGGTAGGTAGGTGGATAGATAGATACAGATAGGTAGGTAGGTAGATAGATAGATAGAGATAGGTAGGTAGTTAGATAGATAGATAGACATAGGTAGGTAGGTAGATTGATAGATACAGATAGGTAGGTAGGTAGGTAGATAGATACAGATAGGTACGTAGGTAGATAGATAGATACAGATAGGTAGGTAGGTAGATAGATAGATAGATAGAGATAGGTAGGTAGGTAGGTAGATAGATAGAGATAGGTAGGTAGGTAGGTAGATAGATAGATAGATAGAGATAGGTAGGTAGGTAGATAGATAGATACAGATAGGTAGGTAGGTAGATTGATAGATACAGATAGGTAGGTAGGTAGATAGATAGATAGAGATAGGTAGGTAGGTAGATTGATAGATAGAGATAGGTAGGTAGGTAGATAGATAGATAGACATAGGTAGGTAGGTAGATTGATAGATACAGATAGGTAGGTAGGTAGATAGATAGATACAGATAGGTAGGTAGGTAGATAGATAGATAGAGATAGGTAGCTAGGTAGATTGATAGATACAGATAGGTAGGTAGGTAGATAGATAGATAGAGATAGGTAGGTAGGTAGATTGATAGATAGAGATAGGTAGGTAGGTAGATTGATAGATACAGATAGGTAGGTAGGTAGATAGATAGATACAGATAGGTAGGTAGGTAGATTGATAGATACAGATAGGTAGGTAGGTAGATAGATAGATAGAGATAGGTAGGTAGGTAGATTGAAAGATACAGATAGGTAGGTAGGTAGATAGATAGATACAGATATGTAGGTAGGTAGATTGATAGATAGAGATAGGTAGGTAGGTAGATTGATAGATACAGATAGGTAGGTAGGTAGATAGATAGATACAGATAGGTAGGTAGGTAGATAGATAGATACAGTTATGTAGGTAGGTAGGTAGATAGATAGATACAGATAGGTAGCTAGGTAGGTAGATAGATACAGATAGGTAGGTAGGTAGATTGATAGATAGAGATATGTAGGTAGGTAGATAGATAGATAGACATAGGTAGGTAGGTAGATTGATAGATACAGATAGGTAGGTAGGTAGATAGATAGATACAGATAGGTAGGTAGGTAGATAGATAGATAGAGATAGGTAGCTAGGTAGATTGATAGATACAGATAGGTAGGTAGGTAGATAGATAGAGATAGGTAGGTAGGTAGATTGATAGATAGAGATAGCTAGGTAGGTAGATTGATAGATACAGATAGGTAGGTAGGTAGATAGATACAGATAGGTAGGTAGGTAGATAGATAGATACAGATAGGTAGGTAGGTAGATAGATAGATAGATAGAGATAGGTAGGTAGGTAGATAGATAGATAGAGATAGGTAGATAGGTAGATAGATAAAGATAGATAGGTAGGTAGATAGATAGATAGAGATAGATAGGTAGGTAGAATGGTAGAGACAGATAGGTAGGTAGGTAGATAGATAGAGATAGGTAGGTAGATTGATAGATACAGATAGGTAAGTAGGTAGATAGATAGATACAGATAGGTAGGTAGGTAGATAGATAGATACAGATATGTAGGTAGGTAGACAGATAGATAAAGATAGGTAGGTAGGTAGGTAGATAGATAGAGATAGGTAGGTAGGTAGATAGATAGAGATAGGTAGGTAGGTAGGTAGATAGATAGATAGAGATAGGTAGGTAGGTAGATTGATAGATACAGATAGGTAGGTAGGTAGATAGATAGATACAGATAGGTAGGTAGGTAGATAGATAGATACAGTTATGTAGGTAGGTAGGTAGATAGATAGATACAGATAGGTAGGTAGGTAGGTAGATAGATAGATACAGATAGGTAGGTAGGTAGATAGATAGATACAGATAGGTAGGTAGGTAGATAGATAGATAGAGATAGGTAGATTGGTAGGTAGATAGATAGAGATAGGTAGGTAGGTAGGTAGATAGATAGATAGAGATAGGTAGTTAGGTAGATAGATAGATAGAGATAGGTAGGTAGGTAGATTGATAGATACAGATAGGTAGGTAGGTAGATTGATAGAGACAGATAGGTAGGTAGGTAGATATATAGATACAGATAGGTAGGTAGGTAGATAGATAAATACAGATAGGTAGGTAGGAAGATAGATAAATACAGATAGGTAGGTAGGTAGATAGATAGATAGATAGATAGAGATAGGTAGGTAGGTAGATTGATAGATACAGATAGGTAGGTAGGTAGATAGATAGATACAGATAGGTAGGTAGGTAGATTGATAGATAGAGATATGTAGGTAGGTAGATAGATAGATAGAGATAGGTAGATAGGTAGATAGATAGAGATAGGTAGGTAGGTAGATAGATAGATGGAGATAGATAGGTAGGTAGATTGATAGAGATAGATAGGTAGGTAGGTAGATAGATAGAGATAGGTAGGTAGGTAGATTGATAGATGCAGATAGGTAAGTAGGTAGATAGATAGATACAGATAGGTAGGTAGGTAGATAGATAGATACAGATATGTAGGTAGGTAGACAGATAGATAGAGATAGGTAGATAGGTAGGTAGATAGATAGAGATAGGTAGGTAGGTAGATAGATAGATAGAGATAGGTAGGTAGGTAGATTGATAGATACAGATAGGTAGGTAGGTAGATAGATAGATACAGATAGATAGGTAGGTAGATAGATAGATACAGATATGTAGGTAGGTAGATAGACAGATAGAGATAGGTAGGTAGGTAGGTAGGTAGATAGATAGAGATAGGTAGGTAGGTAGGTAGAGATAGGTAGGTAGGTAGATAGAAAGAGATAGTTAGGTAGGTAGGTCGATAGATACAGATAGGTAGGTAGGTAGATAGATAGAGATAGGTAGGTAGGTAGGTAGATAGATAGAGATAGGTAGGTAGGTAGGTAGATAGATAGATAGAGATAGGTAGGTAGGTAGATACATAGATACAGATAGGTAGGTAGGTAGATAGATAGATACAGATAGGTAGGTAGGTAGATAGATAGATAGAGATAGGTACGTAGGTAGATAGATAGATACAGATAGGTAGGTAGGTAGATAGATAGATAGAGATAGGTAGGTAGGTAGATAGGTAGATAGATAGAGATAGGTAGGTAGGTAGGTAGATAGATAGATAGAGATAGGTAGGTAGGTAGATAGATAGATAGACATAGGTAGGTAGGTAGATTGATAGATACAGATAGGTAGGTAGGTAGATAGATAGATACAGATAGGTAGGTAGGTAGATAGATAGATAGAGATAGGTAGCTAGGTAGATTGATAGATACAGATAGGTAGGTAGGTAGATAGATAGATACAGATAGGTAGGTAGGTAGATTGATAGATAGAGATATGTAGGTAGGTAGATAGATAGAGATAGGTAGATAGGTAGATAGATAGAGATAGGTAGGTAGGTAGATAGATAGATAGAGATAGGTAGGTAGGTAGGTAGATAGATAGAGATAGGTAGGTAGGTAGATAGATAGATAGAGATAGGTAGGTAGGTAGATTGATAGATACAGATAGGTAGGTAGGTAGATAGATAGATACAGATAGGTAGGTAGGTAGATAGATAGATACAGATATGTAGGTAGGTAGATAGACAGATAGAGATAGGTAGGTAGGTAGGTAGGTAGATAGATAGAGATAGGTAGGTAGGTAGGTAGGTAGAGATAGGTAGGTAGGTAGATAGAAAGAGATAGTTAGGTAGGTAGGTAGGTAGGTAGATACAGATAGGTAGGTAGGTAGATAGATAGAGATAGGTAGGTAGGTAGGTAGATAGATAGAGATAGGTAGGTAGGTAGATAGATAGATAGAGATAGGTAGGTAGGTAGATACATAGATACAGATAGGTAGGTAGGTGGATAGATAGATACAGATAGGTAGGTAGGTAGATAGATAGATAGAGATAGGTAGGTAGTTAGATAGATAGATAGACATAGGTAGGTAGGTAGATTGATAGATACAGATAGGTAGGTAGGTAGGTAGATAGATACAGATAGGTACGTAGGTAGATAGATAGATAAAGATAGGTAGGTAGGTAGGTAGATAGATAGATAGATAGATAGATAGAGATAGGTAGGTAGGTAGGTAGATAGATAGATAGAGATAGGTAGGTAGGTAGATTGATAGATACAGATAGGTAGGTAGGTAGATAGATAGATACAGATAGGTAGGTAGGTAGATAGATAGATACAGATATGTAGGTAGGTAGATAGACAGATAGAGATAGGTAGGTAGGTAGGTAGGTAGATAGATAGAGATAGGTAGGTAGGTAGGTAGGTAGAGATAGGTAGGTAGGTAGATAGAAAGAGATAGTTAGGTAGGTAGGTAGGTAGGTAGATACAGATAGGTAGGTAGGTAGATAGATAGAGATAGGTAGGTAGGTAGGTAGATAGATAGAGATAGGTAGGTAGGTAGATACATAGATACAGATAGGTAGGTAGGTGGATAGATAGATACAGATAGGTAGGTAGGTAGATAGATAGATAGAGATAGGTAGGTAGTTAGATAGATAGATAGACATAGGTAGGTAGGTAGATTGATAGATACAGATAGGTAGGTAGGTAGGTAGATAGATACAGATAGGTACGTAGGTAGATAGATAGATAAAGATAGGTAGGTAGGTAGATAGATAGATAGATAGATAGATAGAGATAGGTAGGTAGGTAGGTAGATAGATAGATAGAGATAGGTAGGTAGGTAGATTGATAGACACAGATAGGTAGGTAGGTAGATAGATAGATACAGATAGGTAGGTAGGTAGATAGATAGATACAGTTATGTAGGTAGGTAGCTAGATAGATAGATACAGATAGGTAGCTAGGTAGGTAGATAGATAGATACAGATAGGTAGGTAGGTAGATTGATAGATGGAGATAGGTAGGTAGGTAGATAGATAGATAGACATAGGTAGGTAGGTAGATTGATAGATAAAGATAGGTAGGTAGGTAGATAGATAGATACAGATAGGTAGGTAGGTAGGTAGATAGATAGATAGAGATAGGTAGCTAGGTAGATTGATAGATACAGATAGGTAGGTAGGTAGGTAGATAGATACAGATATGTAGGTAGGTAGATAGATAGATAGAGATGGGTAGATAGGTAGATAGATAGAGATAGGTAGGTAGGTAGATAGATAGATAGAGATAGGTAGGTAGGTAGGTAGATAGATAGAGATAGGTAGGTAGGTAGATAGATAGATAGAGATAGGTAGGTAGGTAGATTGGTAGATACAGATAGGTAGGTAGGTAGATAGATAGATACAGATAGGTAGGTAGGTAGATAGATAGATACAGATATGTAGGTAGGTAGATAGACAGATAGAGATAGGTAGGTAGGTAGGTAGGTAGGTAGATAGATAGAGATAGGTAGGTAGGTAGGTAGGTAGAGATAGATAGGTAGGTAGATAGAAAGAGATAGTTAGGTAGGTAGGTAGGTAGGTAGATACAGATAGGTAGGTAGGTAGATAGATAGAGATAGGTAGGTAGGTAGGTAGATAGATAGAGATAGGTAGGTAGGTAGATAGATAGATAGAGATAGGTAGGTAGGTAGATACATAGATACAGATAGGTAGGTAGGTGGATAGATAGATACAGATAGGTAGGTAGGTAGATAGATAGATAGAGATAGGTAGGTAGTTAGATAGATAGATAGACATAGGTAGGTAGGTAGATTGATAGATACAGATAGGTAGGTAGGTAGGTAGATAGATACAGATAGGTACGTAGGTAGATAGATAGATACAGATAGGTAGGTAGGTAGATAGATAGATAGATAGATAGATAGAGATAGGTAGGTAGGTAGGTAGATAGATAGATAGAGATAGGTAGGTAGGTAGATTGATAGATACAGATAGGTAGGTAGGTAGATAGATAGATACAGATAGGTAGGTAGGTAGATAGATAGATACAGTTATGTAGGTAGGTAGCTAGATAGATAGATACAGATAGGTAGCTAGGTAGGTAGATAGATAGATACAGATAGGTAGGTAGGTAGATTGATAGATGGAGATAGGTAGGTAGGTAGATAGATAGATAGACATAGGTAGGTAGGTAGATTGATAGATAAAGATAGGTAGGTAGGTAGATAGATAGATACAGATAGGTAGGTAGGTAGATAGATAGATAGAGATAGGTAGCTAGGTAGATTGATAGATACAGATAGGTAGGTAGGTAGGTAGATAGATACAGATAGGTAGGTAGGTAGATTGATAGATAGAGATATGAAGGTAGGTAGATAGATAGATAGAGATAGGTAGATAGGTAGATAGATAGAGATAGGTAGGTAGGTAGATAGATAGATAGAGATAGGTAGGTAGGTAGGTAGATAGATAGAGATAGGTAGGTAGGTAGATAGATAGATAGAGATAGGTAGGTAGGTAGATTGATAGATACAGATAGGTAGGTAGGTAGATAGATAGATACAGATAGGTAGGTAGGTAGATAGATAGATACAGATATGTAGGTAGGTAGATAGACAGATAGAGATAGGTAGGTAGGTAGGTAGGTAGATAGATAGAGATAGGTAGGTAGGTAGGTAGGTAGAGATAGATAGGTAGGTAGATAGAAAGAGATAGTTAGGTAGGTAGGTAGGTAGGTAGATACAGATAGGTAGGTAGGTAGATAGATAGAGATAGGTAGGTAGGTAGGTAGATAGATAGAGATAGGTAGGTAGGTAGATAGATAGATAGAGATAGGTAGGTAGGTAGATACATAGATACAGATAGGTAGGTAGGTGGATAGATAGATACAGATAGGTAGGTAGGTAGGTAGATAGATAGAGATAGGTAGGTAGTTAGATAGATAGATAGACATAGGTAGGTAGGTAGATTGATAGATACAGATAGGTAGGTAGGTAGATAGATAGATACAGATAGGTACGTAGGTAGATAGATAGATACAGATAGGTAGGTAGGTAGATAGATAGATAGATAGATAGAGATAGGTAGGTAGGTAGGTAGATAGATAGAGATAGGTAGGTAGGTAGGTAGATAGATAGATAGATAGATAGAGATAGGTAGGTAGGTAGATAGATAGATACAGATAGGTAGGTAGGTAGATAGATAGATACAGATAGGTAGGTAGGTAGATAGATACAGATAGGTAGGTAGGTAGATAGATAGATAGACATAGGTAGGTAGGTAGATTGATAGATACAGATAGGTAGGTAGGTAGATAGATAGATAGAGATAGGTAGGTAGATAGATAGATAAATACAGATAGGTAGGTAGGTAGGTAGATAGATAGAGATAGGTAGGTAGGTAGATAGATAGATAGAGATAGGTAGGTAGGTAGATTGATAGATAGAGATAGGTAGGTAGGTAGATAGATAGATAGACATAGGTAGGTAGGTAGATTGATAGATACAGATAGGTAGGTAGGTAGATAGATAGATACAGATAGGTAGGTAGGTAGATAGATAGATAGAGATAGGTAGGTTGGTAGGTAGATAGATAGAGATAGGTAGGTAGGTAGGTAGATAGATAGATAGAGATAGGTAGTTAGGTAGATAGATAGATAGAGATAGGTAGGTAGGTAGATTGATAGATACAGATAGGTAGGTAGGTAGATTGATAGAGACAGATAGGTAGGTAGGTAGATATATAGATACAGATAGGTAGGTAGGTAGATAGATAAATACAGATAGGTAGGTAGGAAGATAGATAAATACAGATAGGTAGGTAGGTAGATAGATAGATAGATAGAGATAGGTAGGTAGGTAGATTGATAGATACAGATAGGTAGGTAGGTAGATAGATAGATACAGATAGGTAGGTAGGTAGATTGATAGATAGAGATATGTAGGTAGGTAGATAGATAGATAGAGATAGGTAGATAGGTAGATAGATAGAGATAGGTAGGTAGGTAGATAGATAGATGGAGATAGATAGGTAGGTAGATTGATAGAGATAGATAGGTAGGTAGGTAGATAGATAGAGATAGGTAGGTAGGTAGATTGATAGATGCAGATAGGTAAGTAGGTAGATAGATAGATACAGATAGGTAGGTAGGTAGATAGATAGATACAGATATGTAGGTAGGTAGACAGATAGATAGAGATAGGTAGATAGGTAGGTAGATAGATAGAGATAGGTAGGTAGGTAGATAGATAGATAGAGATAGGTAGGTAGGTAGATTGATAGATACAGATAGGTAGGTAGGTAGATAGATAGATACAGATAGATAGGTAGGTAGATAGATAGATACAGATATGTAGGTAGGTAGATAGACAGATAGAGATAGGTAGGTAGGTAGGTAGGTAGATAGATAGAGATAGGTAGGTAGGTAGGTAGAGATAGGTAGGTAGGTAGATAGAAAGAGATAGTTAGGTAGGTAGGTCGATAGATACAGATAGGTAGGTAGGTAGATAGATAGAGATAGGTAGGTAGGTAGGTAGATAGATAGAGATAGGTAGGTAGGTAGGTAGATAGATAGATAGAGATAGGTAGGTAGGTAGATACATAGATACAGATAGGTAGGTAGGTAGATAGATAGATACAGATAGGTAGGTAGGTAGATAGATAGATAGAGATAGGTACGTAGGTAGATAGATAGATACAGATAGGTAGGTAGGTAGATAGATAGATACAGATATGTAGGTAGGTAGATAGACAGATAGAGATAGGTAGGTAGGTAGGTAGGTAGGTAGATAGATAGAGATAGGTAGGTAGGTAGGTAGGTAGAGATAGATAGGTAGGTAGATAGAAAGAGATAGTTAGGTAGGTAGGTAGGTAGGTAGATACAGATAGGTAGGTAGGTAGATAGATAGAGATAGGTAGGTAGGTAGGTAGATAGATAGAGATAGGTAGGTAGGTAGATAGATAGATAGAGATAGGTAGGTAAGTAGATTGATAGATACAGATAGGTAGGTAGGTAGATAGATAGATACAGATAGGTAGGTAGGTAGATAGATAGATACAGATAGGTAGGTAGGTAGATAGATAGATAGAGATAGGTACGTAGGTAGATAGATAGATACAGATAGGTAGGTAGGTAGATAGATAGATACAGATATGTAGGTAGGTAGATAGACAGATAGAGATAGGTAGGTAGGTAGGTAGGTAGGTAGATAGATAGAGATAGGTAGGTAGGTAGGTAGGTAGAGATAGATAGGTAGGTAGATAGAAAGAGATAGTTAGGTAGGTAGGTAGGTAGGTAGATACAGATAGGTAGGTAGGTAGATAGATACAGATAGGTAGGTAGGTAGGTAGATAGATAGAGATAGGTAGGTAGTTAGATAGATAGATAGACATAGGTAGGTAGGTAGATTGATAGATACAGATAGGTAGGTAGGTAGATAGATAGATACAGATAGGTACGTAGGTAGATAGATAGATACAGATAGGTAGGTAGGTAGGTAGATAGATAGATAGATAGATAGAGATAGGTAGGTAGGTAGGTAGATAGATAGAGATAGGTAGGTAGGTAGGTAGATAGATAGATAGATAGATAGAGATAAGTAGGTAGGTAGATAGATAGATACAGATAGGTAGGTAGGTAGATAGATAGATACAGATAGGTAGGTAGGTAGATAGATACAGATAGGTAGGTAGGTAGATAGATAGATAGACATAGGTAGGTAGGTAGATTGATAGATACAGATAGGTAGGTAGGTAGATAGATAGATAGAGATAGGTAGGTAGATAGATAGATAAATACAGATAGGTAGGTAGGTAGGTAGATAGATAGAGATAGGTAGGTAGGTAGATAGATAGATAGAGATAGGTAGGTAGGTAGATTGATAGATAGAGATAGGTAGGTAGGTAGATAGATAGATAGACATAGGTAGGTAGGTAGATTGATAGATACAGATAGGTAGGTAGGTAGATAGATAGATACAGATAGGTAGGTAGGTAGATAGATAGATAGAGATAGGTAGCTAGGTAGATTGATAGATACAGATAGGTAGGTAGGTAGATAGATAGATAGAGATAGGTAGGTAGGTAGATTGATAGATAGAGATAGGTAGGTAGGTAGATTGATAGATACAGATAGGTAGGTAGGTAGATAGATAGATACAGATAGGTAGGTAGGTAGATTGATAGATACAGATAGGTAGGTAGGTAGATAGATAGATAGAGATAGGTAGGTAGGTAGATAGATAAATACAGATAGGTAGGTAGGTAGGTAGATAGATAGAGATAGGTAGGTAGGTAGATAGATAGATAGAGATAGGTAGGTAGGTAGATTGATAGATAGAGATAGGTAGGTAGGTAGATAGATAGATAGACATAGGTAGGTAGGTAGATAGATAGATACAGATAGGTAGGTAGGTAGATAGATAGATAGAGATAGGTAGCTAGGTAGATTGATAGATACAGATAGGTAGGTAGGTAGATAGATAGATAGAGATAGGTAGGTAGGTAGATTGATAGATAGAGATAGGTAGGTAGGTAGATTGATAGATACAGATAGGTAGGTAGGTAGATAGATAGATACAGATAGGTAGGTAGGTAGATTGATAGATACAGATAGGTAGGTAGGTAGATAGATAGATAGAGATAGGTAGGTAGGTAGATTGAAAGATACAGATAGGTAGGTAGGTAGATAGATAGATACAGATAGGTAGGAAGGTAGATTGATAGATAGAGATAGGTAGGTAGGTAGATAGATAGATAGATAGATAGAGATAGGTAGGTAGGTAGGTAGATAGATAGAGATAGGTAGGTAGGTAGGTAGATAGATAGATAGATAGATAGATAGAGATAGGTAGGTAGGTAGATAGATAGATACAGATAGGTAGGTAGGTAGATAGATAGATACAGATAGGTAGGTAGGTAGATAGATACAGATAGGTAGGTAGGTAGATAGATAGATAGACATAGGTAGGTAGGTAGATTGATAGATACAGATAGGTAGGTAGGTAGATAGATAGATAGAGATAGGTAGGTAGATAGATAGATAAATACAGATAGGTAGGTAGGTAGGTAGATAGATAGAGATAGGTAGGTAGGTAGATAGATAGATAGAGATAGGTAGGTAGGTAGATTGATAGATAGAGATAGGTAGGTACGTAGATAGATAGATAGACATAGGTAGGTAGGTAGATTGATAGATACAGATAGGTAGGTAGGTAGATAGATAGATACAGATAGGTAGGTAGGTAGATAGATAGATAGAGATAGGTAGCTAGGTAGATTGATAGATACAGATAGGTAGGTAGGTAGATAGATAGATAGAGATAGGTAGGTAGGTAGATTGAAAGATACAGATAGGTAGGTAGGTAGATAGATAGATACAGATAGGTAGGTAGGTAGATTGATAGATAGAGATAGGTAGGTAGGTAGATTGATAGATACAGATAGGTAGGTAGGTAGATAGATAGATACAGATAGGTAGGTAGGTAGATAGATAGATACAGTTATGTAGGTAGGTAGGTAGATAGATAGATACAGATAGGTAGCTAGGTAGGTAGATAGATACAGATAGGTAGGTAGGTAGATTGATAGATAGAGATAGGTAGGTAGGTAGATAGATAGATAGACATAGGTAGGTAGGTAGATTGATAGATACAGATAGGTAGGTAGGTAGATAGATAGATAGAGATAGGTAGCTAGGTAGATTGATAGATACAGATAGGTAGGTAGGTAGATAGATAGAGATAGGTAGGTAGGTAGATTGATAGATAGAGATAGCAAGGTAGGTAGATTGATAGATACAGATAGGTAGGTAGGTAGATAGATAGATAGAGATAGGTAGGTAGGTAGATAGATAGATAGAGATAGGTAGATAGGTAGATAGATAAAGATAGATAGGTAGGTAGATAGATAGATAGAGATTTATAGGTAGGTAGATTGATAGAGACAGATAGGTAGGTAGGTAGATAGATAGAGATAGGTAGGTAGATTGATAGATACAGATAGGTAAGTAGGTAGATAGATAGATACAGATAGGTAGGTAGGTAGATAGATAGATACAGATATGTAGGTAGGTAGACAGATAGATAGAGATAGGTAGGTAGGTAGGTAGATAGATAGAGATAGGTAGGTAGGTAGATAGATAGAGATAGGTAGGTAGGTAGGTAGGTAGATAGATAGAGATAGGTAGGTAGGTAGATTGATAGATACAGATAGGTAGGTAGGTAGATAGATAGATACAGATAGGTAGGTAGGTAGGTAGATAGATAGATACAGTTATGTAGGTAGGTAGGTAGATAGATAGATACAGATAGGTAGGTAGGTAGGTAGTTAGATAGATACAGATAGGTAGGTAGGTAGATAGATAGATACAGATAGGTAGGTAGGTAGATAGATAGATAGAGATAGGTAGGTAGGTAGGTAGATAGATAGAGATAGGTAGGTAGGTAGGTAGATAGATAGATAGAGATAGGTAGGTAGGTAGATAGATAGATAGAGATAGGTAGGTAGGTAGATTGATAGATACAGATAGGTAGGTAGGTAGATTGATAGAGATAGATAGGTAGGTAGGTAGATATATAGATACAGATAGGTAGGTAGGTAGATAGATAAATACAGATAGGTAGGTAGGAAGATAGATAAATACAGATAGGTAGGTAGGTAGATAGATAGATAGATAGAGATAGGTAGGTAGGTAGATTGATAGATACATATAGGTAGGTAGGTAGATAGATAGATACAGATAGGTAGGTAGGTAGATTGATAGATAGAGATATGTAGGTAGGGAGATAGATAGATAGAGATAGGTAGATAGGTAGATAGATAGAGATAGGTAGGTAGGTAGGTAGATAGATAGATAGAGATAGATAGGTAGGTAGATTGATAGAGATAGATAGGTAGGTAGGTAGATAGATAGAGATAGGTAGGTAGGTAGATTGATAGATGCAGATAGGTAAGTAGGTAGATAGATAGATACAGATAGGTAGGTAGGTAGATAGATAGATACAGATATGTAGGTAGGTAGACAGATAGATAGAGATAGGTAGGTAGGTAGGTAGATAGATAGATATAGGTAGGTAGGTAGATAGATAGATAGAGATAGGTAGGTAGGTAGATAGATAGATACAGATATGTAGGTAGGTAGATAGACAGATAGAGATAGGTAGGTAGGTAGGTAGATAGATAGAGATAGATAGGTAGGTAGGTAGGTAGAGATAGGTAGGTAGGTAGATAGAAAGAGATAGTTAGGTAGGTAGGTCGATAGATACAGATAGGTAGGTAGGTAGATAGATAGAGATAGGTAGGTAGGTAGGTAGGTAGATAGATAGAGATAGGTAGGTAGGTAGATAGATAGATAGAAATAGGTAGGTAGGTAGATATATAGATACAGATAGGTAGGTAGGTAGATAGATAGATACAGATAGGTAGGTAGGTAGATAGATAGATAGAGATAGGTACGTAGGTAGATAGATAGATACAGATAGGTAGGTAGGTAGATAGATAGATAGAGATAGGTAGGTAGATTGATAGATACAGATAGGTAGGTAGGTAGATAGATAGATACAGATAGGTAGTTAGGTAGGTAGATAGATAGATACAGATAGGTAGGTAGGTAGATTGATAGATGGAGATAGGTAGGTAGGTAGATTGATAGATAAAGATAGGTAGGTAGGTAGATAGATAGATACAGATAGGTAGGTAGGTAGATAGATAGATAGAGATAGGTAGCTAGGTAGATTGATAGATACAGATAGGTAGGTAGGTAGGTAGATAGATACAGATAGGTAGGTAGGTAGATTGATAGATAGAGATATGTAGGTAGGTAGATAGATAGATAGAGATAGGTAGATAGGTAGATAGATAGAGATAGGTAGGTAGGTAGATAGATAGATAGAGATAGGTAGGTAGGTAGGTAGATAGATAGAGATAGGTAGGTAGGTAGATAGATAGATAGAGATAGGTAGGTAGGTAGATTGATAGATACAGATAGGTAGGTAGGTAGATAGATAGATACAGATAGGTAGGTAGGTAGATAGATAGATACAGATATGTAGGTAGGTAGATAGACAGATAGAGATAGGTAGGTAGGTAGGTAGGTAGGTAGATAGATAGAGATAGGTAGGTAGGTAGGTAGGTAGAGATAGATAGGTAGGTAGATAGAAAGAGATAGTTAGGTAGGTAGGTAGGTAGGTAGATACAGATAGGTAGGTAGGTAGATAGATAGAGATAGGTAGGTAGGTAGGTAGATAGATAGAGATAGGTAGGTAGGTAGATAGATAGATAGAGATAGGTAGGTAGGTAGATACATAGATACAGATAGGTAGGTAGGTGGATAGATAGATACAGATAGGTAGGTAGGTAGATAGATAGATAGAGATAGGTAGGTAGTTAGATAGATAGATAGACATAGGTAGGTAGGTAGATTGATAGATACAGATAGGTAGGTAGGTAGGTAGATAGATACAGATAGGTACGTAGGTAGATAGATAGATACAGATAGGTAGGTAGGTAGATAGATAGATAGATAGATAGATAGAGATAGGTAGGTAGGTAGGTAGATAGATAGATAGAGATAGGTAGGTAGGTAGATTGATAGATACAGATAGGTAGGTAGGTAGATAGATAGATACAGATAGGTAGGTAGGTAGATAGATAGATACAGTTATGTAGGTAGGTAGCTAGATAGATAGATACAGATAGGTAGCTAGGTAGGTAGATAGATAGATACAGATAGGTAGGTAGGTAGATTGATAGATGGAGATAGGTAGGTAGGTAGATAGATAGATAGACATAGGTAGGTAGGTAGATTGATAGATAAAGTTAGGTAGGTAGGTAGATAGATAGATACAGATAGGTAGGTAGGTAGATAGATAGATAGAGATAGGTAGCTAGGTAGATTGATAGATACAGATAGGTAGGTAGGTAGGTAGATAGATACAGATAGGTAGGTAGGTAGATTGATAGATAGAGATATGAAGGTAGGTAGATAGATAGATAGAGATAGGTAGATAGGTAGATAGATAGAGATAGGTAGGTAGGTAGGTAGATAGATAGAGATAGGTAGGTAGGTAGGTAGATAGATAGAGATAGGTAGGTAGGTAGATAGATAGATAGAGATAGGTAGGTAGGTAGATTGATAGATACAGATAGGTAGGTAGGTAGATAGATAGATACAGATAGGTAGGTAGGTAGATAGATAGATACAGATATGTAGGTAGGTAGATAGACAGATAGAGATAGGTAGGTAGGTAGGTAGGTAGGTAGATAGATAGAGATAGGTAGGTAGGTAGGTAGGTAGAGATAGATAGGTAGGTAGATAGAAAGAGATAGTTAGGTAGGTAGGTAGGTAGGTAGATACAGATAGGTAGGTAGGTAGATAGATAGAGATAGGTAGGTAGGTAGGTAGATAGATAGAGATAGGTAGGTAGGTAGATAGATAGATAGAGATAGGTAGGTAGGTAGATACATAGATACAGATAGGTAGGTAGGTGGATAGATAGATACAGATAGGTAGGTAGGTAGGTAGATAGATAGAGATAGGTAGGTAGTTAGATAGATAGATAGACATAGGTAGGTAGGTAGATTGATAGATACAGATAGGTAGGTAGGTAGATAGATAGATACAGATAGGTACGTAGGTAGATAGATAGATACAGATAGGTAGGTAGGTAGATAGATAGATAGATAGATAGATAGATAGAGATAGGTAGGTAGGTAGGTAGATAGATAGAGATAGGTAGGTAGGTAGGTAGATAGATAGATAGATAGATAGATAGATAGAGATAGGTAGGTAGGTAGATAGATAGATACAGATAGGTAGGTAGGTAGATAGATAGATACAGATAGGTAGGTAGGTAGATAGATACAGATAGGTAGGTAGGTAGATAGATAGATAGACATAGGTAGGTAGGTAGATTGATAGATACAGATAGGTAGGTAGGTAGATAGATAGATAGAGATAGGTAGGTAGATAGATAGATAAATACAGATAGGTAGGTAGGTAGGTAGATAGATAGAGATAGGTAGGTAGGTAGATAGATAGATAGAGATAGGTAGGTAGGTAGATTGATAGATAGAGATAGGTAGGTAGGTAGATAGATAGATAGACATAGGTAGGTAGGTAGATTGATAGATACAGATAGGTAGGTAGGTAGATAGATAGATACAGATAGGTAGGTAGGTAGATAGATAGATAGAGATAGGTAGCTAGGTAGATTGATAGATACAGATAGGTAGGTAGGTAGATAGATAGATAGAGATAGGTAGGTAGGTAGATTGATAGATAGAGATAGGTAGGTAGGTAGATTGATAGATACAGATAGGTAGGTAGGTAGATAGATAGATACAGATAGGTAGGTAGGTAGATTGATAGATACAGATAGGTAGGTAGGTAGATAGATAGATAGAGATAGGTAGGTAGGTAGATTGAAAGATACAGATAGGTAGGTAGGTAGATAGATAGATACAGATAGGTAGGTAGGTAGATTGATAGATAGAGATAGGTAGGTAGGTAGATTGATAGATAGATAGATAGATAGAGATAGGTAGGTAGGTAGGTAGATAGATAGAGATAGGTAGGTAGGTAGGTAGATAGATAGATAGATAGATAGAGATAGGTAGGTAGGTAGATAGATAGATACAGATAGGTAGGTAGGTAGATAGATAGATACAGATAGGTAGGTAGGTAGATAGATACAGATAGGTAGGTAGGTAGATAGATAGATAGACATAGGTAGGTAGGTAGATTGATAGATACAGATAGGTAGGTAGGTAGATAGATAGATAGAGATAGGTAGGTAGATAGATAGATAAATACAGATAGGTAGGTAGGTAGGTAGATAGATAGAGATAGGTAGGTAGGTAGATAGATAGATAGAGATAGGTAGGTAGGTAGATTGATAGATAGAGATAGGTAGGTAGGTAGATAGATAGATAGACATAGGTAGGTAGGTAGATTGATAGATACAGATAGGTAGGTAGGTAGATAGATAGATACAGATAGGTAGGTAGGTAGATAGATAGATAGAGATAGGTAGCTAGGTAGATTGATAGATACAGATAGGTAGGTAGGTAGATAGATAGATAGAGATAGGTAGGTAGGTAGATTGATAGATAGAGATAGGTAGGTAGGTAGATTGATAGATACAGATAGGTAGGTAGGTAGATAGATAGATACAGATAGGTAGGTAGGTAGATTGATAGATACAGATAGGTAGGTAGGTAGATAGATAGATAGAGATAGGTAGGTAGGTAGATAGATAAATACAGATAGGTAGGTAGGTAGGTAGATAGATAGAGATAGGTAGGTAGGTAGATAGATAGATAGAGATAGGTAGGTAGGTAGATTGATAGATAGAGATAGGTAGGTAGGTAGATAGATAGATAGACATAGGTAGGTAGGTAGATTGATAGATACAGATAGGTAGGTAGGTAGATAGATAGATACAGATAGGTAGGTAGGTAGATAGATAGATAGAGATAGGTAGCTAGGTAGATTGATAGATACAGATAGGTAGGTAGGTAGATAGATAGATAGAGATAGGTAGGTAGGTAGATTGATAGATAGAGATAGGTAGGTAGGTAGATTGATAGATACAGATAGGTAGGTAGGTAGATAGATAGATACAGATAGGTAGGTAGGTAGATTGATAGATACAGATAGGTAGGTAGGTAGATAGATAGATAGAGATAGGTAGGTAGGTAGATTGAAAGATACAGATAGGTAGGTAGGTAGATAGATAGATACAGATAGGTAGGTAGGTAGATTGATAGATAGAGATAGGTAGGTAGGTAGATTGATAGATAGATAGATAGATAGAGATAGGTAGGTAGGTAGGTAGATAGATAGAGATAGGTAGGTAGGTAGGTAGATAGATAGATAGATAGATAGAGATAGGTAGGTAGGTAGATAGATAGATACAGATAGGTAGGTAGGTAGATAGATAGATACAGATAGGTAGGTAGGTAGATAGATACAGATAGGTAGGTAGGTAGATAGATAGATAGACATAGGTAGGTAGGTAGATTGATAGATACAGATAGGTAGGTAGGTAGATAGATAGATAGAGATAGGTAGGTAGATAGATAGATAAATACAGATAGGTAGGTAGGTAGGTAGATAGATAGAGATAGGTAGGTAGGTAGATAGATAGATAGAGATAGGTAGGTAGGTAGATTGATAGATAGAGATAGGTAGGTAGGTAGATAGATAGATAGACATAGGTAGGTAGGTAGATTGATAGATACAGATAGGTAGGTAGGTAGATTGATAGATACAGATAGGTAGGTAGGTAGATTGATAGAGACAGATAGGTAGGTAGGTAGATATATAGATACAGATAGGTAGGTAGGTAGATAGATAAATACAGATAGGTAGGTAGGAAGATAGATAAATACAGATAGGTAGGTAGGTAGATAGATAGATAGATAGAGATAGGTAGGTAGGTAGATTGATAGATACATATAGGTAGGTAGGTAGATAGATAGATACAGATAGGTAGGTAGGTAGATTGATAGATAGAGATATGTAGGTAGGTAGATAGATAGATAGAGATAGGTAGATAGGTAGATAGATAGAGATAGGTAGGTAGGTAGGTAGATAGATAGATAGAGATAGATAGGTAGGTAGATTGATAGAGATAGATAGGTAGGTAGGTAGATAGATAGAGATAAGTAGGTAGGTAGATTGATAGATGCAGATAGGTAAGTAGGTAGATAGATAGATACAGATAGGTAGGTAGGTAGATAGATAGATACAGATATGTAGGTAGGTAGACAGATAGATAGAGATAGGTAGGTAGGTAGGTAGATAGATAGATATAGGTAGGTAGGTAGATAGATAGATAGAGATAGGTAGGTAGGTAGATAGATAGATACAGATATGTAGGTAGGTAGATAGACAGATAGAGATAGGTAGGTAGGTAGGTAGATAGATAGAGATAGATAGGTAGGTAGGTAGGTAGAGATAGGTAGGTAGGTAGATAGAAAGAGATAGTTAGGTAGGTAGGTCGATAGATACAGATAGGTAGGTAGGTAGATAGATAGAGATAGGTAGGTAGGTAGGTAGGTAGATAGATAGAGATAGGTAGGTAGGTAGATAGATAGATAGAAATAGGTAGGTAGGTAGATATATAGATACAGATAGGTAGGTAGGTAGATAGATAGATACAGATAGGTAGGTAGGTAGATAGATAGAGATAGGTACGTAGGTAGATAGATAGATACAGATAGGTAGGTAGGTAGATAGATAGATAGAGATAGGTAGGTAGATTGATAGATACAGATAGGTAGGTAGGTAGATAGATAGATACAGATAGGTAGGTAGGTAGATAGATAGATACAGTTATGTAGATAGGTAGGTAGATAGATAGATACAGATAGGTAGCTAGGTAGGTAGATAGATAGATACAGATAGGTAGGTAGGTAGATTGATAGATAGAGATAGGTAGGTAGGTAGATAGATAGATAGACATAGGTAGGTAGGTAGATTGATAGATACAGATAGGTAGGTAGGTAGATAGATAGATACAGATAGGTAGGTAGGTAGATAGATAGATAGAGATAGGTAGCTAGGTAGATTGATAGATACAGATAGGTAGGTAGGTAGATAGATAGATAGATAGAGATAGGTAGGTAGGTAGATTGATAGATAGAGATAGCTAGGTAGGTAGATTGATAGATACAGATAAGTAGGTAGGTAGATAGATAGATACAGATAGGTAGGTAGGTAGATAGATAGATAGAGATAGGTAGGTAGGTAGATTGATAGATACAGATAGGTAGGTAGGTAGGTAGATAGATAGATAGAGATAGGTAGGTAGGTAGATAGATAGATACAGATAGGTAGGTAGGTAGATAGATAGATAGAGATAGGTAGGTAGATAGATAGATAAATACAAATAGGTAGGTAGGTAGATTGATAGATACAGATAGGTAGGTAGGTAGATAGATAGATACAGATAGGTAGGTAGGTAGATAGATAGATAGATAGAGATAGGTAGGTAGGTAGATTGATAGATACAGATAGGTAGGTAGGTAGATAGATAGATAGAGATAGGTAGGTAGGTAGATTGATAGATACAGATAGGTAGGTAGGTAGATAGATAGATAGACATAGGTAGGTAGGTAGATTGATAGATACAGATAGGTAGGTAGGTAGATAGATAGATAACGATAGGTAGGTAGGTAGATTGATAGATAGAGATAGCTAGGTAGGTAGATTGATAGATACAGATAGGTAGGTAGGTAGATAGATAGATACAGATAGGTAGGTAGGTAGATAGATAGATACAGATAGGTAGGTAGGTAGATAGATAGATAGATAGATAGATAGAGATAGGTAGGTAGGTAGATTGATAGATACAGATAGGTAGGTAGGTAGATAGATAAATACAGATAGGTAGGTAGGTAGGTAGATAGATAGAGATAGGTAGGTAGGTAGATAGATAGATAGAGATAGGTAGGTAGGTAGATTGATAGATACAGATAGGTAGGTAGGTAGGTAGATAGATAGATAGAGATAGGTAGGTAGGTAGATAGATAGATACAGATAGGTAGGTAGGTAGATAGATAGATAGAGATAGGTAGGTAGATAGATAGATAAATACAAATAGGTAGGTAGGTAGATTGATAGATACAGATAGGTAGGTAGGTAGATAGATAGATACAGATAGGTAGGTAGGTAGATAGATAGATAGATAGAGATAGGTAGGTAGGTAGATTGATAGATACAGATAGGTAGGTAGGTAGGTAGATAGATAGATAGAGATAGGTAGGTAGGTAGATAGATAGATACAGATAGGTAGGTAGGTAGATAGATAGATAGAGATAGGTAGGTAGATAGATAGATAAATACAAATAGGTAGGTAGGTAGATAGATAGATAGAGATAGGTAGGAAGGTAGATTGATAGATAGAGATAGGTAGGTAGGTAGATTGATAGATACAGATAGGTAGGTAGGTAGATAGATAGATACAGATACGTAGGTAGGTAGATAGATAGATTCAGATAGGTAGGTAGGTAGGTAGATAGATAGATAGAGATAGGTAGGTAGGTAGATTGATAGATAGAGATAGGTAGGTAGGTAGATAGATAGATAGACATAGGTAGGTAGGTAGATTGATAGATACAGATAGGTAGGTAGGTAGATAGATAGATAACGATAGGTAGGTAGGTAGATTGATAGATAGAGATAGCTAGGTAGGTAGATTGATAGATACAGATAGGTAGGTAGGTAGATAGATAGATACAGATAGGTAGGTAGGTAGATAGATAGATACAGATAGGTAGGTAGGTAGATATATAGATAGATAGATAGAGATAGGTAGGTAGGTAGATTGATAGATACAGATAGGTAGGTAGGTAGATAGATAAATACAGATAGGTAGGTAGGTAGGTAGATAGATAGAGATAGGTAGGTAGGTAGATAGATAGATAGAGATAGGTAGGTAGGTAGATTGATAGATACAGTTATGTAGGTAGGTAGGTAGATAGATAGAAACAGATAGGTAGGTAGGTAGGTAGATAGATACAGATAGGTAGGTAGGTAGATAGATAGATACAGATAGGTAGGTAGGTAGATAGATAGATAGAGATAGGTAGGTAGGTAGGTAGGTAGATAGATAGAGATAGGTAGGTAGGTAGGTAGATAGATAGATAGAGATAGGTAGGTAGGTAGATAGATAGATAGAGATAGGTAGGTAGGTAGATTGATAGATACAGATAGGTAGGTAGGTAGATAGATAGATACAGATAGGTAGGTAGGTAGATAGATAGATACAGATAGGTAGGTAGGTACGTAGATAGATAGAGATAGGTAGGTAGGAAGATAGATAAATACAGATAGGTAGGTAGGTAGATAGATAGATAGATAGAGATAGGTAGGTAGGTAGGTAGGTAGATAGATAGAGATAGGTAGGTAGGTAGGTAGATTGATAGATACAGATAGGTAGGTAGGTAGATAGATAGATAGAGATAGGTAGGTAGGTAGATTGATAGATACAGATAGGTAGGTAGGTAGATTGATAGAGACAGATAGGTAGGTAGGTAGATATATAGATACAGATAGGTAGGTAGGTAGATAGATAAATACAGATAGGTAGGTAGGAAGATAGATAAATACAGATAGGTAGGTAGGTAGATAGATAGATAGATAGATAGAGATAGGTAGGTAGGTAGATTGATAGATACAGATAGGTAGGTAGTTAGATAGATAGATACAGATAGGTAGGTAGGTAGATTGATAGATACAGATAGGTAGGTAGGTAGATAGATAGATACAGATAGGTAGGTAGGTAGATTGATAGATAGAGATAGCTAGGTAGGTAGATTGATAGATACAGATAGGTAGGTAGGTAGATAGATAGATACAGATAGGTAGGTAGGTAGATAGATAGATACAGATACGTAGGTAGGTAGATAGATAGATTCAGATAGGTAGGTAGGTAGATAGATAGATAGAGATAGGTAGGTAGGTAGATTGATAGATAGAGATAGGTAGGTAGGTAGATAGATAGATAGACATAGGTAGGTAGGTAGATTGATAGATACAGATAGGTAGGTAGGTAGATAGATAGATAACGATAGGTAGGTAGGTAGATTGATAGATAGAGATAGCTAGGTAGGTAGATTGATAGATACAGATAGGTAGGTAGGTAGATAGATAGATACAGATAGGTAGGTAGGTAGATAGATAGATACAGATAGGTAGGTAGGTAGATAGATAGATAGATAGATAGATAGAGATAGGTAGGTAGGTAGATTGATAGATACAGATAGGTAGGTAGGTAGATAGATAAATACAGATAGGTAGGTAGGTAGGTAGATAGATAGAGATAGGTAGGTAGGTAGATAGATAGATAGAGATAGGTAGGTAGGTAGATTGATAGATACAGTTATGTAGGTAGGTAGGTAGATAGATAGAAACAGATAGGTAGGTAGGTAGATAGATACAGATAGGTAGGTAGGTAGATAGATAGATACAGATAGGTAGGTAGGTAGATAGATAGATAGAGATAGGTAGGTAGGTAGGTAGGTAGATAGATAGAGATAGGTAGGTAGGTAGGTAGATAGATAGATAGAGATAGGTAGGTAGGTAGATAGATAGATAGAGATAGGTAGGTAGGTAGATTGATAGATACAGATAGGTAGGTAGGTAGATAGATAGATACAGATAGGTAGGTAGGTAGATATATAGATACAGATAGGTAGGTAGGTAGATAGATAAATACAGATAGGTAGGTAGGAAGATAGATAAATACAGATAGGTAGGTAGGTAGATAGATAGATAGATAGATAGAGATAGGTAGGTAGATTGATAGATACAGATAGGTAGGTAGGTAGATAGATAGATACAGATAGGTAGGTAGGTAGATTGATAGATACAGATAGGTAGGTAGGTAGATAGATAGATACAGATAGGTAGGTAGGTAGATTGATAGATAGAGATAGCTAGGTAGGTAGATTGATAGATACAGATAGGTAGGTAGGTAGATAGATAGATAGAGATAGGTAGGTAGGTAGGTAGGTAGATAGATAGAGATAGGTAGGTAGGTAGGTAGATAGATAGATAGAGATAGGTAGGTAGGTAGATAGATAGATAGAGATAGGTAGGTAGGTAGATTGATAGATACAGATAGGTAGGTAGGTAGATAGATAGATACAGATAGGTAGGTAGGTAGATAGATAGATACAGATAGGTAGGTAGGTACGTAGATAGATAGAGATAGGTAGGTAGGAAGATAGATAAATACAGATAGGTAGGTAGGTAGATAGATAGATAGATAGATAGAGATAGGTAGGTAGGTAGGTAGGTAGATAGATAGAGATAGGTAGGTAGGTAGGTAGATTGATAGATACAGATAGGTAGGTAGGTAGATAGATAGATAGAGATAGGTAGGTAGGTAGATTGATAGATACAGATAGGTAGGTAGGTAGATTGATAGAGACAGATAGGTAGGTAGGTAGATTGATAGATACAGATAGGTAGGTAGGTAGATAGATAGATACAGATAGGTAGGTAGGTAGATTGATAGATAGAGATATGTAGGTAGGTAGATAGATAGATAGAGATAGGTAGATAGGTAGATAGATAGAGATAGGTAGGTAGGTAGATAGATAGATAGAGATAGATAGGTAGGTAGATTGATAGAGACAGATAGGTAGGTAGGTAGATAGATAGAGATAGGTAGGTAGGTAGATTGATAGATACAGTTATGTAGGTAGGTAGGTAGATAGATAGATACAGATAGGTAGGTAGGTAGGTAGATAGATACAGATAGGTAGGTAGGTAGATATTTAGATACAGATAGGTAGGTAGGTAGATAGATAGATAGAGATAGGTAGGTAGGTAGGTAGGTAGATAGATAGAGATAGGTAGGTAGGTAGGTAGATAGATAGATAGATAGAGATAGGTAGGTAGGTAGATTGATAGATACAGATAGGTAGGTAGGTAGGTAGATAGATAGATAGAGATAGGTAGGTAGGTAGATAGATAGATACAGATAGGTAGGTAGGTAGATAGATAGATAGAGATAGGTAGGTAGATAGATAGATAAATACAAATAGGTAGGTAGGTAGATTGATAGATACAGATAGGTAGGTAGGTAGATAGATAGATACAGATAGGTAGGTAGGTAGATAGATAGATAGATAGAGATAGGTAGGTAGGTAGATTGATAGATACAGATAGGTAGGTAGGTAGGTAGATAGATAGATAGAGATAGGTAGGTAGGTAGATAGATAGATACAGATAGGTAGGTAGGTAGATAGATAGATAGAGATAGGTAGGTAGGTAGATTGATAGATACAGATAGGTAGGTAGGTAGATAGATAAATACAGATAGGTAGGTAGGTAGGTAGATAGATAGAGATAGGTAGGTAGGTAGATAGATAGATAGAGATAGGTAGGTAGGTAGATTGATAGATACAGTTATGTAGGTAGGTAGGTAGATAGATAGAAACAGATAGGTAGGTAGGTAGGTAGATAGATACAGATAGGTAGGTAGGTAGATAGATAGATACAGATAGGTAGGTAGGTAGATAGATAGATAGAGATAGGTAGGTAGGTAGGTAGGTAGATAGATAGAGATAGGTAGGTAGGTAGGTAGATAGATAGATAGAGATAGGTAGGTAGGTAGATAGATAGATAGAGATAGGTAGGTAGGTAGATTGATAGATACAGATAGGTAGGTAGGTAGATAGATAGATACAGATAGGTAGGTAGGTAGATAGATAGATACAGATAGGTAGGTAGGTACGTAGATAGATAGAGATAGGTAGGTAGGAAGATAGATAAATACAGATAGGTAGGTAGGTAGATAGATAGATAGATATAGATAGGTAGGTAGGTAGGTAGGTAGATAGATAGAGATAGGTAGGTAGGTAGGTAGATTGATAGATACAGATAGGTAGGTAGGTAGATAGATAGATAGAGATAGGTAGGTAGGTAGATTGATAGATACAGATAGGTAGGTAGGTAGATTGATAGAGACAGATAGGTAGGTAGGTAGATATATAGATACAGATAGGTAGGTAGGTAGATAGATAAATACAGATAGGTAGGTAGGAAGATAGATAAATACAGATAGGTAGGTAGGTAGATAGATAGATAGATAGATAGAGATAGGTAGGTAGGTAGATTGATAGATACAGATAGGTAGGTAGGTAGATAGATAGATACAGATAGGTAGGTAGGTAGATTGATAGATACAGATAGGTAGGTAGGTAGATAGATAGATACAGATAGGTAGGTAGGTAGATTGATAGATAGAGATAGCTAGGTAGGTAGATTGATAGATACAGATAGGTAGGTAGGTAGATAGATAGATAGAGATAGGTAGGTAGGTAGGTAGGTAGATAGATAGAGATAGGTAGGTAGGTAGGTAGATAGATAGATAGAGATAGGTAGGTAGGTAGATAGATAGATAGAGATAGGTAGGTAGGTAGATTGATAGATACAGATAGGTAGGTAGGTAGATAGATAGATACAGATAGGTAGGTAGGTAGATAGATAGATACAGATAGGTAGGTAGGTACGTAGATAGATAGAGATAGGTAGGTAGGAAGATAGATAAATACAGATAGGTAGGTAGGTAGATAGATAGATAGATAGAGATAGGTAGGTAGGTAGGTAGGTAGATAGATAGAGATAGGTAGGTAGGTAGGTAGATTGATAGATACAGATAGGTAGGTAGGTAGATAGATAGATAGAGATAGGTAGGTAGGTAGATTGATAGATACAGATAGGTAGGTAGGTAGATTGATAGAGACAGATAGGTAGGTAGGTAGATTGATAGATACAGATAGGTAGGTAGGTAGATAGATAGATACAGATAGGTAGGTAGGTAGATTGATAGATAGAGATATGTAGGTAGGTAGATAGATAGATAGAGATAGGTAGATAGGTAGATAGATAGAGATAGGTAGGTAGGTAGATAGATAGATAGAGATAGATAGGTAGGTAGATTGATAGAGACAGATAGGTAGGTAGGTAGATAGATAGAGATAGGTAGGTAGGTAGATTGATAGATACAGTTATGTAGGTAGGTAGGTAGATAGATAGATACAGATAGGTAGGTAGGTAGGTAGATAGATACAGATAGGTAGGTAGGTAGATATTTAGATACAGATAGGTAGGTAGGTAGATAGATAGATAGAGATAGGTAGGTAGGTAGGTAGGTAGATAGATAGAGATAGGTAGGTAGGTAGGTAGATAGATAGATAGATAGAGATAGGTAGGTAGGTAGATAGATAGATAGAGATAGGTAGGTAGGTAGATTGATAGATAGAGATAGCTAGGTAGGTAGATTGATAGATACAGATAAGTAGGTAGGTAGATAGATAGATACAGATAGGTAGGTAGGTAGATAGATAGATAGAGATAGGTAGGTAGGTAGATTGATAGATACAGATAGGTAGGTAGGTAGGTAGATAGATAGATAGAGATAGGTAGGTAGGTAGATAGATAGATACAGATAGGTAGGTAGGTAGATAGATAGATAGAGATAGGTAGGTAGATAGATAGATAAATACAAATAGGTAGGTAGGTAGATTGATAGATACAGATAGGTAGGTAGGTAGATAGATAGATACAGATAGGTAGGTAGGTAGATAGATAGATAGATAGAGATAGGTAGGTAGGTAGATTGATAGATACAGATAGGTAGGTAGGTAGGTAGATAGATAGATAGAGATAGGTAGGTAGGTAGATAGATAGATACAGATAGGTAGGTAGGTAGATAGATAGATAGAGATAGGTAGGTAGATAGATAGATAAATACAAATAGGTAGGTAGGTAGATAGATAGATAGAGATAGGTAGGAAGGTAGATTGATAGATAGAGATAGGTAGGTAGGTAGATTGATAGATACAGATAGGTAGGTAGGTAGATAGATAGATACAGATACGTAGGTAGGTAGATAGATAGATTCAGATAGGTAGGTAGGTAGATAGATAGATAGAGATAGGTAGGTAGGTAGATTGATAGATACAGATAGGTAGGTAGGTAGATAGATAGATAGACATAGGTAGGTAGGTAGATTGATAGATACAGATAGGTAGGTAGGTAGATAGATAGATAACGATAGGTAGGTAGGTAGATTGATAGATAGAGATAGCTAGGTAGGTAGATTGATAGATACAGATAGGTAGGTAGGTAGATAGATAGATACAGATAGGTAGGTAGGTAGATAGATAGATACAGATAGGTAGGTAGGTAGATAGATAGATAGATAGATAGAGATAGGTAGGTAGGTAGATTGATAGATACAGATAGGTAGGTAGGTAGATAGATAAATACAGATAGGTAGGTAGGTAGGTAGATAGATAGAGATAGGTAGGTAGGTAGATAGATAGATAGAGATAGGTAGGTAGGTAGATTGATAGATACAGATAGGTAGGTAGGTAGGTAGATAGATAGATAGAGATAGGTAGGTAGGTAGATAGATAGATACAGATAGGTAGGTAGGTAGATAGATAGATAGAGATAGGTAGGTAGATAGATAGATAAATACAAATAGGTAGGTAGGTAGATTGATAGATACAGATAGGTAGGTAGGTAGATAGATAGATACAGATAGGTAGGTAGGTAGATAGATAGATAGATAGAGATAGGTATGTAGGTAGATTGATAGATACAGATAGGTAGGTAGGTAGGTAGATAGATAGACATAGGTAGGTAGGTAGATTGATAGATACAGATAGGTAGGTAGGTAGATAGATAGATAACGATAGGTAGGTAGGTAGATTGATAGATAGAGATAGCTAGGTAGGTAGATTGATAGATACAGATAGGTAGGTAGGTAGATAGATAAATACAGATAGGTAGGTAGGTAGGTAGATAGATGGAGATAGATAGGTAGGTAGATTGATAGAGATAGATAGGTAGGTAGGTAGATAGATAGAGATAGGTAGGTAGGTAGATTGATAGATGCAGATAGGTAAGTAGGTAGATAGATAGATACAGATAGGTAGGTAGGTAGATAGATAGATACAGATATGTAGGTAGGTAGACAGATAGATAGAGATAGGTAGATAGGTAGGTAGATAGATAGAGATAGGTAGGTAGGTAGATAGATAGATAGAGATAGGTAGGTAGGTAGATTGATAGATACAGATAGGTAGGTAGGTAGATAGATAGATACAGATAGATAGGTAGGTAGATAGATAGATACAGATATGTAGGTAGGTAGATAGACAGATAGAGATAGGTAGGTAGGTAGGTAGGTAGATAGATAGAGATAGGTAGGTAGGTAGGTAGAGATAGGTAGGTAGGTAGATAGAAAGAGATAGTTAGGTAGGTAGGTCGATAGATACAGATAGGTAGGTAGGTAGATAGATAGAGATAGGTAGGTAGGTAGGTAGATAGATAGAGATAGGTAGGTAGGTAGGTAGATAGATAGATAGAGATAGGTAGGTAGGTAGATACATAGATACAGATAGGTAGGTAGGTAGATAGATAGATACAGATAGGTAGGTAGGTAGATAGATAGATAGAGATAGGTACGTAGGTAGATAGATAGATACAGATAGGTAGGTAGGTAGATAGATAGATAGAGATAGGTAGGTAGGTAGATAGGTAGATAGATAGAGATAGGTAGGTAGGTAGGTAGATAGATAGATAGAGATAGGTAGGTAGGTAGATAGATAGATAGACATAGGTAGGTAGGTAGATTGATAGATACAGATAGGTAGGTAGGTAGATAGATAGATACAGATAGGTAGGTAGGTAGATAGATAGATAGAGATAGGTAGCTAGGTAGATTGATAGATACAGATAGGTAGGTAGGTAGATAGATAGATACAGATAGGTAGGTAGGTAGATTGATAGATAGAGATATGTAGGTAGGTAGATAGATAGAGATAGGTAGATAGGTAGATAGATAGAGATAGGTAGGTAGGTAGATAGATAGATAGAGATAGGTAGGTAGGTAGGTAGATAGATAGAGATAGGTAGGTAGGTAGATAGATAGATAGAGATAGGTAGGTAGGTAGATTGATAGATACAGATAGGTAGGTAGGTAGATAGATAGATACAGATAGGTAGGTAGGTAGATAGATAGATACAGATATGTAGGTAGGTAGATAGACAGATAGAGATAGGTAGGTAGGTAGGTAGGTAGATAGATAGAGATAGGTAGGTAGGTAGGTAGGTAGAGATAGGTAGGTAGGTAGATAGAAAGAGATAGTTAGGTAGGTAGGTAGGTAGGTAGATACAGATAGGTAGGTAGGTAGATAGATAGAGATAGGTAGGTAGGTAGGTAGATAGATAGAGATAGGTAGGTAGGTAGATAGATAGATAGAGATAGGTAGGTAGGTAGATACATAGATACAGATAGGTAGGTAGGTGGATAGATAGATACAGATAGGTAGGTAGGTAGATAGATAGATAGAGATAGGTAGGTAGTTAGATAGATAGATAGACATAGGTAGGTAGGTAGATTGATAGATACAGATAGGTAGGTAGGTAGGTAGATAGATACAGATAGGTACGTAGGTAGATAGATAGATAAAGATAGGTAGGTAGGTAGATAGATAGATAGATAGATAGATAGAGATAGGTAGGTAGGTAGGTAGATAGATAGATAGAGATAGGTAGGTAGGTAGATTGATAGATACAGATAGGTAGGTAGGTAGATAGATAGATACAGATAGGTAGGTAGGTAGATAGATAGATACAGATATGTAGGTAGGTAGATAGACAGATAGAGATAGGTAGGTAGGTAGGTAGGTAGATAGATAGAGATAGGTAGGTAGGTAGATAGAAAGAGATAGTTAGGTAGGTAGGTAGGTAGGTAGATACAGATAGGTAGGTAGGTAGATAGATAGAGATAGGTAGGTAGGTAGGTAGATAGATAGAGATAGGTAGGTAGGTAGATACATAGATACAGATAGGTAGGTAGGTGGATAGATAGATACAGATAGGTAGGTAGGTAGATAGATAGATAGAGATAGGTAGGTAGTTAGATAGATAGATAGACATAGGTAGGTAGGTAGATTGATAGATACAGATAGGTAGGTAGGTAGGTAGATAGATACAGATAGGTAGGTAGGTAGATAGATAGATACAGTTATGTAGGTAGGTAGCTAGATAGATAGATACAGATAGGTAGCTAGGTAGGTAGATAGATAGATACAGATAGGTAGGTAGGTAGATTGATAGATGGAGATAGGTAGGTAGGTAGATAGATAGATAGACATAGGTAGGTAGGTAGATTGATAGATAAAGATAGGTAGGTAGGTAGATAGATAGATACAGATAGGTAGGTAGGTAGGTAGATAGATAGATAGAGATAGGTAGCTAGGTAGATTGATAGATACAGATAGGTAGGTAGGTAGGTAGATAGATACAGATATGTAGGTAGGTAGATAGATAGATAGAGATAGGTAGATAGGTAGATAGATAGAGATAGGTAGGTAGGTAGATAGATAGATAGAGATAGGTAGGTAGGTAGGTAGATAGATAGAGATAGGTAGGTAGGTAGATAGATAGATAGAGATAGGTAGGTAGGTAGATTGGTAGATACAGATAGGTAGGTAGGTAGATAGATAGATACAGATAGGTAGGTAGGTAGATAGATAGATACAGATATGTAGGTAGGTAGATAGACAGATAGAGATAGGTAGGTAGGTAGGTAGGTAGATAGATAGAGATAGGTAGGTAGGTAGGTAGGTAGAGATAGATAGGTAGGTAGATAGAAAGAGATAGTTAGGTAGGTAGGTAGGTAGGTAGGTAGGTAGATACAGATAGGTAGGTAGGTAGATAGATAGAGATAGGTAGGTAGGTAGGTAGATAGATAGAGATAGGTAGGTAGGTAGATAGATAGATAGAGATAGGTAGGTAGGTAGATACATAGATACAGATAGGTAGGTAGGTGGATAGATAGATACAGATAGGTAGGTAGGTAGATAGATAGATAGAGATAGGTAGGTAGTTAGATAGATAGATAGATAGACATAGGTAGGTAGGTAGATTGATAGATACAGATAGGTAGGTAGGTAGGTAGATAGATACAGATAGGTACGTAGGTAGATAGATAGATACAGATAGGTAGGTAGGTAGATAGATAGATAGATAGATAGATAGAGATAGGTAGGTAGGTAGGTAGATAGATAGATAGAGATAGGTAGGTAGGTAGATTGATAGATACAGATAGGTAGGTAGGTAGATAGATAGATACAGATAGGTAGGTAGGTAGATAGATAGATACAGTTATGTAGGTAGGTAGCTAGATAGATAGATACAGATAGGTAGCTAGGTAGGTAGATAGATAGATACAGATAGGTAGGTAGGTAGATTGATAGATGGAGATAGGTAGGTAGGTAGATAGAATAATAGACATAGGTAGGTAGGTAGATTGATAGATAAAGATAGGTAGGTAGGTAGATAGATAGATACAGATAGGTAGGTAGGTAGATAGATAGATAGAGATAGGTAGCTAGGTAGATTGATAGATACAGATAGGTAGGTAGGTAGGTAGATAGATACAGATAGGTAGGTAGGTAGATTGATAGATAGAGATATGAAGGTAGGTAGATAGATAGATAGAGATAGGTAGATAGGTAGATAGATAGAGATAGGTAGGTAGGTAGATAGATAGATAGAGATAGGTAGGTAGGTAGGTAGATAGATAGAGATAGGTAGGTAGGTAGATAGATAGATAGAGATAGGTAGGTAGGTAGATTGATAGATACAGATAGGTAGGTAGGTAGATAGATAGATACAGATAGGTAGGTAGGTAGATAGATAGATACAGATATGTAGGTAGGTAGATAGACAGATAGAGATAGGTAGGTAGGTAGGTAGGTAGGTAGGTAGGTAGATAGATAGAGATAGGTAGGTAGGTAGGTAGGTAGAGATAGATAGGTAGGTAGATAGAAAGAGATAGTTAGGTAGGTAGGTAGGTAGGTAGATACAGATAGGTAGGTAGGTAGATAGATAGAGATAGGTAGGTAGGTAGGTAGATAGATAGAGATAGGTAGGTAGGTAGATAGATAGATAGAGATAGGTAGGTAGGTAGATACATAGATACAGATAGGTAGGTAGGTGGATAGATAGATACAGATAGGTAGGTAGGTAGGTAGATAGATAGAGATAGGTAGGTAGTTAGATAGATAGATAGACATAGGTAGGTAGGTAGATTGATAGATACAGATAGGTAGGTAGGTAGATAGATAGATAGATAGATAGAGATAGGTAGGTAGGTAGGTAGATAGATAGAGATAGGTAGGTAGGTAGGTAGATAGATAGATAGATAGATAGAGATAGGTAGGTAGGTAGATAGATAGATACAGATAGGTAGGTAGGTAGATAGATAGATACAGATAGGTAGGTAGGTAGATAGATACAGATAGGTAGGTAGGTAGATAGATAGATAGACATAGGTAGGTAGGTAGATTGATAGATACAGATAGGTAGGTAGGTAGATAGATAGATAGAGATAGGTAGGTAGATAGATAGATAAATACAGATAGGTAGGTAGGTAGGTAGATAGATAGAGATAGGTAGGTAGGTAGATAGATAGATAGAGATAGGTAGGTAGGTAGATTGATAGATAGAGATAGGTAGGTAGGTAGATAGATAGATAGACATAGGTAGGTAGGTAGATTGATAGATACAGATAGGTAGGTAGGTAGATAGATAGATACAGATAGGTAGGTAGGTAGATAGATAGATAGAGATAGGTAGCTAGGTAGATTGATAGATACAGATAGGTAGGTAGGTAGATAGATAGATAGAGATAGGTAGGTAGGTAGATTGATAGATAGAGATAGGTAGGTAGGTAGATTGATAGATACAGATAGGTAGGTAGGTAGATAGATAGATACAGATAGGTAGGTAGGTAGATTGATAGATACAGATAGGTAGGTAGGTAGATAGATAGATAGAGATAGGTAGGTAGGTAGATTGAAAGATACAGATAGGTAGGTAGGTAGATAGATAGATACAGATAGGTAGGTAGGTAGATTGATAGATAGAGATAGGTAGGTAGGTAGATTGATAGATAGATAGATAGATAGAGATAGGTAGGTAGGTAGGTAGATAGATAGAGATAGGTAGGTAGGTAGGTAGATAGATAGATAGATAGGTAGATAGATAGATAGATAGAGATAGGTAGGTAGGTAGATAGATAGATACAGATAGGTAGGTAGGTAGATAGATAGATACAGATAGGTAGGTAGGTAGATAGATACAGATAGGTAGGTAGGTAGATAGATAGATAGACATAGGTAGGTAGGTAGATTGATAGATACAGATAGGTAGGTAGGTAGATAGATAGATAGAGATAGGTAGGTAGATAGATAGATAAATACAGATAGGTAGGTAGGTAGGTAGATAGATAGAGATAGGTAGGTAGGTAGATAGATAGATAGAGATAGGTAGGTAGGTAGATTGATAGATAGAGATAGGTAGGTAGGTAGATAGATAGATAGACATAGGTAGGTAGGTAGATTGATAGATACAGATAGGTAGGTAGGTAGATAGATAGATACAGATAGGTAGGTAGGTAGATAGATAGATAGAGATAGGTAGCTAGGTAGATTGATAGATACAGATAGGTAGGTAGGTAGATAGATAGATAGAGATAGGTAGGTAGGTAGATTGATAGATAGAGATAGGTAGGTAGGTAGATTGATAGATACAGATAGGTAGGTAGGTAGATAGATAGATACAGATAGGTAGGTAGGTAGATTGATAGATACAGATAGGTAGGTAGGTAGATAGATAGATAGAGATAGGTAGGTAGGTAGATAGATAAATACAGATAGGTAGGTAGGTAGGTAGATAGATAGAGATAGGTAGGTAGGTAGATAGATAGATAGAGATAGGTAGGTAGGTAGATTGATAGATAGAGATAGGTAGGTAGGTAGATAGATAGATAGACATAGGTAGGTAGGTAGATAGATAGATACAGATAGGTAGGTAGGTAGATAGATAGATAGAGATAGGTAGCTAGGTAGATTGATAGATACAGATAGGTAGGTAGGTAGATAGATAGATAGAGATAGGTAGGTAGGTAGATTGATAGATAGAGATAGGTAGGTAGGTAGATTGATAGATACAGATAGGTAGGTAGGTAGATAGATAGATACAGATAGGTAGGTAGGTAGATTGATAGATACAGATAGGTAGGTAGGTAGATAGATAGATAGAGATAGGTAGGTAGGTAGATTGAAAGATACAGATAGGTAGGTAGGTAGATAGATAGATACAGATAGGTAGGTAGGTAGATTGATAGATAGAGATAGGTAGGTAGGTAGATAGATAGATAGATAGATAGAGATAGGTAGGTAGGTAGGTAGATAGATAGAGATAGGTAGGTAGGTAGATAGATAGATAGATAGATAGATAGAGATAGGTAGGTAGGTAGATAGATAGATAGAGATAGGTAGCTAGGTAGATTGATAGATACAGATAGGTAGGTAGGTAGATAGATAGAGATAGGTAGGTAGGTAGATTGATAGATAGAGATAGCAAGGTAGGTAGATTGATAGATACAGATAGGTAGGTAGGTAGATAGATACAGATAGGTAGGTAGGTAGATAGATAGATACAGATAGGTAGGTAGGTAGATAGATAGATAGAGATAGGTAGGTAGGTAGATAGATAGATAGAGATAGGTAGATAGGTAGATAGATAAAGATAGATAGGTAGGTAGATAGATAGATAGAGATTTATAGGTAGGTAGATTGATAGAGACAGATAGGTAGGTAGGTAGATAGATAGAGATAGGTAGGTAGATTGATAGATACAGATAGGTAAGTAGGTAGATAGATAGATACAGATAGGTAGGTAGGTAGATAGATAGATACAGATATGTAGGTAGGTAGACAGATAGATAGAGATAGGTAGGTAGGTAGGTAGATAGATAGAGATAGGTAGGTAGGTAGATAGATAGAGATAGGTAGGTAGGTAGGTAGGTAGATAGATAGAGATAGGTAGGTAGGTAGATTGATAGATACAGATAGGTAGGTAGGTAGATAGATAGATACAGATAGGTAGGTAGGTAGGTAGATAGATAGATACAGTTATGTAGGTAGGTAGGTAGATAGATAGATACAGATAGGTAGGTAGGTAGGTAGTTAGATAGATACAGATAGGTAGGTAGGTAGATAGATAGATACAGATAGGTAGGTAGGTAGATAGATAGATAGAGATAGGTAGGTAGGTAGGTAGATAGATAGAGATAGGTAGGTAGGTAGGTAGATAGATAGATAGAGATAGGTAGGTAGGTAGATAGATAGATAGAGATAGGTAGGTAGGTAGATTGATAGATACAGATAGGTAGGTAGGTAGATTGATAGAGACAGATAGGTAGGTAGGTAGATATATAGATACAGATAGGTAGGTAGGTAGATAGATAAATACAGATAGGTAGGTAGGAAGATAGATAAATACAGATAGGTAGGTAGGTAGATAGATAGATAGATAGAGATAGGTAGGTAGGTAGATTGATAGATACATATAGGTAGGTAGGTAGATAGATAGATACAGATAGGTAGGTAGGTAGATTGATAGATAGAGATATGTAGGTAGGGAGATAGATAGATAGAGATAGGTAGATAGGTAGATAGATAGAGATAGGTAGGTAGGTAGGTAGATAGATAGATAGAGATAGATAGGTAGGTAGATTGATAGAGATAGATAGGTAGGTAGGTAGATAGATAGAGATAGGTAGGTAGGTAGATTGATAGATGCAGATAGGTAAGTAGGTAGATAGATAGATACAGATAGGTAGGTAGGTAGATAGATAGATACAGATATGTAGGTAGGTAGACAGATAGATAGAGATAGGTAGGTAGGTAGGTAGATAGATAGATATAGGTAGGTAGGTAGATAGATAGATAGAGATAGGTAGGTAGGTAGATAGATAGATACAGATATGTAGGTAGGTAGATAGACAGATAGAGATAGGTAGGTAGGTAGGTAGATAGATAGAGATAGATAGGTAGGTAGGTAGGTAGAGATAGGTAGGTAGGTAGATAGAAAGAGATAGTTAGGTAGGTAGGTCGATAGATACAGATAGGTAGGTAGGTAGATAGATAGAGATAGGTAGGTAGGTAGGTAGATAGATAGAGATAGGTAGGTAGGTAGATAGATAGATAGAAATAGGTAGGTAGGTAGATATATAGATACAGATAGGTAGGTAGGTAGATAGATAGATACAGATAGGTAGGTAGGTAGATAGATAGATAGAGATAGGTACGTAGGTAGATAGATAGATACAGATAGGTAGGTAGGTAGATAGATAGATAGAGATAGGTAGGTAGATTGATAGATACAGATAGGTAGGTAGGTAGATAGATAGATACAGATAGGTAGTTAGGTAGGTAGATAGATAGATACAGATAGGTAGGTAGGTAGATTGATAGATGGAGATAGGTAGGTAGGTAGATAGATAGATAGACATAGGTAGGTAGGTAGATTGATAGATAAAGATAGGTAGGTAGGTAGATAGATAGATACAGATAGGTAGGTAGGTAGATAGATAGATAGAGATAGGTAGCTAGGTAGATTGATAGATACAGATAGGTAGGTAGGTAGGTAGATAGATACAGATAGGTAGGTAGGTAGATTGATAGATAGAGATATGTAGGTAGGTAGATAGATAGATAGAGATAGGTAGATAGGTAGATAGATAGAGATAGGTAGGTAGGTAGATAGATAGATAGAGATAGGTAGGTAGGTAGGTAGATAGATAGAGATAGGTAGGTAGGTAGATAGATAGATAGAGATAGGTAGGTAGGTAGATTGATAGATACAGATAGGTAGGTAGGTAGATAGATAGATACAGATAGGTAGGTAGGTAGATAGATAGATACAGATATGTAGGTAGGTAGATAGACAGATAGAGATAGGTAGGTAGGTAGGTAGGTAGGTAGATAGATAGAGATAGGTAGGTAGGTAGGTAGGTAGAGATAGATAGGTAGGTAGATAGAAAGAGATAGTTAGGTAGGTAGGTAGGTAGGTAGATACAGATAGGTAGGTAGGTAGATAGATAGAGATAGGTAGGTAGGTAGGTAGATAGATAGAGATAGGTAGGTAGGTAGATAGATAGATAGAGATAGGTAGGTAGGTAGATACATAGATACAGATAGGTAGGTAGGTGGATAGATAGATACAGATAGGTAGGTAGGTAGATAGATAGATAGAGATAGGTAGGTAGTTAGATAGATAGATAGACATAGGTAGGTAGGTAGATTGATAGATACAGATAGGTAGGTAGGTAGGTAGATAGATACAGATAGGTACGTAGGTAGATAGATAGATACAGATAGGTAGGTAGGTAGATAGATAGATAGATAGATAGATAGATAGAGATAGGTAGGTAGGTAGGTAGATAGATAGATAGAGATAGGTAGGTAGGTAGATTGATAGATACAGATAGGTAGGTAGGTAGATAGATAGATACAGATAGGTAGGTAGGTAGATAGATAGATACAGTTATGTAGGTAGGTAGCGAGATAGATAGATACAGATAGGTAGCTAGGTAGGTAGATAGATAGATACAGATAGGTAGGTAGGTAGATTGATAGATGGAGATAGGTAGGTAGGTAGATAGATAGATAGACATAGGTAGGTAGGTAGATTGATAGATAAAGATAGGTAGGTAGGTAGATAGATAGATACAGATAGGTAGGTAGGTAGATAGATAGATAGAGATAGGTAGCTAGGTAGATTGATAGATACAGATAGGTAGGTAGGTAGGTAGATAGATACAGATAGGTAGGTAGGTAGATTGATAGATAGAGATATGAAGGTAGGTAGATAGATAGATAGAGATAGGTAGATAGGTAGATAGATAGAGATAGGTAGGTAGGTAGGTAGATAGATAGAGATAGGTAGGTAGGTAGGTAGATAGATAGAGATAGGTAGGTAGGTAGATAGATAGATAGAGATAGGTAGGTAGGTAGATTGATAGATACAGATAGGTAGGTAGGTAGATAGATAGATACAGATAGGTAGGTAGGTAGATAGATAGATACAGATATGTAGGTAGGTAGATAGACAGATAGAGATAGGTAGGTAGGTAGGTAGGTAGGTAGATAGATAGAGATAGGTAGGTAGGTAGGTAGGTAGAGATAGATAGGTAGGTAGATAGAAAGAGATAGTTAGGTAGGTAGGTAGGTAGGTAGATACAGATAGGTAGGTAGGTAGATAGATAGAGATAGGTAGGTAGGTAGGTAGATAGATAGAGATAGGTAGGTAGGTAGATAGATAGATAGAGATAGGTAGGTAGGTAGATACATAGATACAGATAGGTAGGTAGGTGGATAGATAGATACAGATAGGTAGGTAGGTAGGTAGATAGATAGAGATAGGTAGGTAGTTAGATAGATAGATAGACATAGGTAGGTAGGTAGATTGATAGATACAGATAGGTAGGTAGGTAGATAGATAGATACAGATAGGTACGTAGGTAGATAGATAGATACAGATAGGTAGGTAGGTAGATAGATAGATAGATAGATAGATAGAGATAGGTAGGTAGGTAGATAGATAGAGATAGGTAGGTAGGTAGGTAGATAGATAGATAGATAGATAGATAGAGATAGGTAGGTAGGTAGATAGATAGATACAGATAGGTAGGTAGGTAGATAGATAGATACAGATAGGTAGGTAGGTAGATAGATACAGATAGGTAGGTAGGTAGATAGATAGATAGACATAGGTAGGTAGGTAGATTGATAGATACAGATAGGTAGGTAGGTAGATAGATAGATAGAGATAGGTAGGTAGATAGATAGATAAATACAGATAGGTAGGTAGGTAGGTAGATAGATAGAGATAGGTAGGTAGGTAGATAGATAGATAGAGATAGGTAGGTAGGTAGATTGATAGATAGAGATAGGTAGGTAGGTAGATAGATAGATAGACATAGGTAGGTAGGTAGATTGATAGATACAGATAGGTAGGTAGGTAGATAGATAGATACAGATAGGTAGGTAGGTAGATAGATAGATAGAGATAGGTAGCTAGGTAGATTGATAGATACAGATAGGTAGGTAGGTAGATAGATAGATAGAGATAGGTAGGTAGGTAGATTGATAGATAGAGATAGGTAGGTAGGTAGATTGATAGATACAGATAGGTAGGTAGGTAGATAGATAGATACAGATAGGTAGGTAGGTAGATTGATAGATACAGATAGGTAGGTAGGTAGATAGATAGATAGAGATAGGTAGGTAGGTAGATTGAAAGATACAGATAGGTAGGTAGGTAGATAGATAGATACAGATAGGTAGGTAGGTAGATTGATAGATAGAGATAGGTAGGTAGGTAGATTGATAGATAGATAGATAGATAGAGATAGGTAGGTAGGTAGATAGATAGATACAGATAGGTAGGTAGGTAGATAGATAGATACAGATAGGTAGGTAGGTAGATAGATACAGATAGGTAGGTAGGTAGATAGATAGATAGACATAGGTAGGTAGGTAGATTGATAGATACAGATAGGTAGGTAGGTAGATAGATAGATAGAGATAGGTAGGTAGATAGATAGATAAATACAGATAGGTAGGTAGGTAGGTAGATAGATAGAGATAGGTAGGTAGGTAGATAGATAGATAGAGATAGGTAGGTAGGTAGATTGATAGATAGAGATAGGTAGGTAGGTAGATAGATAGATAGACATAGGTAGGTAGGTAGATTGATAGATAAAGATAGGTAGGTAGGTAGATAGATAGATACAGATAGGTAGGTAGGTAGATAGATAGATAGAGATAGGTAGCTAGGTAGATTGATAGATACAGATAGGTAGGTAGGTAGATAGATAGATAGAGATAGGTAGGTAGGTAGATTGATAGATAGAGATAGGTAGGTAGGTAGATTGATAGATACAGATAGGTAGGTAGGTAGATAGATAGATACAGATAGGTAGGTAGGTAGATTGATAGATACAGATAGGTAGGTAGGTAGATAGATAGATAGAGATAGGTAGGTAGGTAGATAGATAAATACAGATAGGTAGGTAGGTAGGTAGATAGATAGAGATAGGTAGGTAGGTAGATAGATAGATAGAGATAGGTAGGTAGGTAGATTGATAGATAGAGATAGGTAGGTAGGTAGATAGATAGATAGACATAGGTAGGTAGGTAGATTGATAGATACAGATAGGTAGGTAGGTAGATAGATAGATACAGATAGGTAGGTAGGTAGATAGATAGATAGAGATAGGTAGGTAGATAGATAGATAAATACAGATAGGTAGGTAGGTAGGTAGATAGATAGAGATAGGTAGGTAGGTAGATAGATAGATAGAGATAGGTAGGTAGGTAGATTGATAGATAGAGATAGGTAGGTAGGTAGATAGATAGATAGACATAGGTAGGTAGGTAGATAGATAGATACAGATAGGTAGGTAGGTAGATAGATAGATAGAGATAGGTAGCTAGGTAGATTGATAGATACAGATAGGTAGGTAGGTAGATAGATAGATAGAGATAGGTAGGTAGGTAGATTGATAGATAGAGATAGGTAGGTAGGTAGATTGATAGATACAGATAGGTAGGTAGGTAGATAGATAGATACAGATAGGTAGGTAGGTAGATTGATAGATACAGATAGGTAGGTAGGTAGATAGATAGATAGAGATAGGTAGGTAGGTAGATAGATAAATACAGATAGGTAGGTAGGTAGGTAGATAGATAGAGATAGGTAGGTAGGTAGATAGATAGATAGAGATAGGTAGGTAGGTAGATTGATAGATAGAGATAGGTAGGTAGGTAGATAGATAGATAGACATAGGTAGGTAGGTAGATTGATAGATACAGATAGGTAGGTAGGTAGATAGATAGATACAGATAGGTAGGTAGGTAGATAGATAGATAGAGATAGGTAGCTAGGTAGATTGATAGATACAGATAGGTAGGTAGGTAGATAGATAGATAGAGATAGGTAGGTAGGTAGATTGATAGATAGAGATAGGTAGGTAGGTAGATTGATAGATACAGATAGGTAGGTAGGTAGATAGATAGATACAGATAGGTAGGTAGGTAGATTGATAGATACAGATAGGTAGGTAGGTAGATAGATAGATAGAGATAGGTAGGTAGGTAGATTGAAAGATACAGATAGGTAGGTAGGTAGATAGATAGATACAGATAGGTAGGTAGGTAGATTGATAGATAGAGATAGGTAGGTAGGTAGATTGATAGATAGATAGATAGATAGAGATAGGTAGGTAGGTAGGTAGATAGATAGAGATAGGTAGGTAGGTAGGTAGATAGATAGATAGATAGATAGAGATAGGTAGGTAGGTAGATAGATAGATACAGATAGGAAGGTAGGTAGATAGATAGATACAGATAGGTAGGTAGGTAGATAGATACAGATAGGTAGGTAGGTAGATAGATAGATAGACATAGGTAGGTAGGTAGATTGATAGATACAGATAGGTAGGTAGGTAGATAGATAGATAGAGATAGGTAGGTAGATAGATAGATAAATACAGATAGGTAGGTAGGTAGGTAGATAGATAGAGATAGGTAGGTAGGTAGATAGATAGATAGAGATAGGTAGGTAGGTAGATTGATAGATAGAGATAGGTAGGTAGGTAGATAGATAGATAGACATAGGTAGGTAGGTAGATTGATAGATACAGATAGGTAGGTAGATTGATAGATACAGATAGGTAGGTAGGTAGATTGATAGAGACAGATAGGTAGGTAGGTAGATATATAGATACAGATAGGTAGGTAGGTAGATAGATAAATACAGATAGGTAGGTAGGAAGATAGATAAATACAGATAGGTAGGTAGGTAGATAGATAGATAGATAGATAGAGATAGGTAGGTAGGTAGATTGATAGATACATATAGGTAGGTAGGTAGATAGATAGATACAGATAGGTAGGTAGGTAGATTGATAGATAGAGATATGTAGGTAGGTAGATAGATAGATAGAGATAGGTAGATAGGTAGATAGATAGAGATAGGTAGGTAGGTAGGTAGATAGATAGATAGAGATAGATAGGTAGGTAGATTGATAGAGATAGATTGGTAGGTAGGTAGATAGATAGAGATAAGTAGGTAGGTAGATTGATAGATGCAGATAGGTAAGTAGGTAGATAGATAGATACAGATAGGTAGGTAGGTAGATAGATAGATACAGATATGTAGGTAGGTAGACAGATAGATAGAGATAGGTAGGTAGGTAGGTAGATAGATAGATATAGGTAGGTAGGTAGATAGATAGATAGAGATAGGTAGGTAGGTAGATAGATAGATACAGATATGTAGGTAGGTAGATAGACAGATAGAGATAGGTAGGTAGGTAGGTAGATAGATAGAGATAGATAGGTAGGTAGGTAGGTAGAGATAGGTAGGTAGGTAGATAGAAAGAGATAGTTAGGTAGGTAGGTCGATAGATACAGATAGGTAGGTAGGTAGATAGATAGAGATAGGTAGGTAGGTAGGTAGGTAGATAGATAGAGATAGGTAGGTAGGTAGATAGATAGATAGAAATAGGTAGGTAGGTAGATATATAGATACAGATAGGTAGGTAGGTAGATAGATAGATACAGATAGGTAGGTAGGTAGATAGATAGAGATAGGTACGTAGGTAGATAGATAGATACAGATAGGTAGGTAGGTAGATAGATAGATAGAGATAGGTAGGTAGATTGATAGATACAGATAGGTAGGTAGGTAGATAGATAGATACAGATAGGTAGGTAGGTAGATAGATAGATACAGTTATGTAGATAGGTAGGTAGATAGATAGATACAGATAGGTAGCTAGGTAGGTAGATAGATAGATACAGATAGGTAGGTAGGTAGATTGATAGATAGAGATAGGTAGGTAGGTAGATAGATAGATAGACATAGGTAGGTAGGTAGATTGATAGATACAGATAGGTAGGTAGGTAGATAGATAGATACAGATAGGTAGGTAGGTAGATAGATAGATAGAGATAGGTAGCTAGGTAGATTGATAGATACAGATAGGTAGGTAGGTAGATAGATAGATAGAGATAGGTAGGTAGGTAGATTGATAGATAGAGATAGCTAGGTAGGTAGATTGATAGATACAGATAAGTAGGTAGGTAGATAGATAGATACAGATAGGTAGGTAGGTAGATAGATAGATAGAGATAGGTAGGTAGGTAGATTGATAGATACAGATAGGTAGGTAGGTAGGTAGATAGATAGATAGAGATAGGTAGGTAGGTAGATAGATAGATACAGATAGGTAGGTAGGTAGATAGATAGATAGAGATAGGTAGGTAGATAGATAGATAAATACAAATAGGTAGGTAGGTAGATTGATAGATACAGATAGGTAGGTAGGTAGATAGATAGATACAGATAGGTAGGTAGGTAGATAGATAGATAGATAGAGATAGGTAGGTAGGTAGATTGATAGATACAGATAGGTAGGTAGGTAGATAGATAGATAGAGATAGGTAGGTAGGTAGATTGATAGATACAGATAGGTAGGTAGGTAGATAGATAGATAGACATAGGTAGGTAGGTAGATTGATAGATACAGATAGGTAGGTAGGTAGATAGATAGATAACGATAGGTAGGTAGGTAGATTGATAGATAGAGATAGCTAGGTAGGTGGATTGATAGATACAGATAGGTAGGTAGGTAGATAGATAGATACAGATAGGTAGGTAGGTAGATAGATAGATACAGATAGGTAGGTAGGTAGATAGATAGATAGATAGATAGATAGAGATAGGTAGGTAGGTAGATTGATAGATACAGATAGGTAGGTAGGTAGATAGATAAATACAGATAGGTAGGTAGGTAGGTAGATAGATAGAGATAGGTAGGTAGGTAGATAGATAGATAGAGATAGGTAGGTAGGTAGATTGATAGATACAGATAGGTAGGTAGGTAGGTAGATAGATAGATAGAGATAGGTAGGTAGGTAGATAGATAGATACAGATAGGTAGGTAGGTAGATAGATAGATAGAGATAGGTAGGTAGATAGATAGATAAATACAAATAGGTAGGTAGGTAGATTGATAGATACAGATAGGTAGGTAGGTAGATAGATAGATACAGATAGGTAGGTAGGTAGATAGATAGATAGATAGAGATAGGTAGGTAGGTAGATTGATAGATACAGATAGGTAGGTAGGTAGGTAGATAGATAGATAGAGATAGGTAGGTAGGTAGATAGATAGATACAGATAGGTAGGTAGGTAGATAGATAGATAGAGATAGGTAGGTAGATAGATAGATAAATACAAATAGGTAGGTAGGTAGATAGATAGATAGAGATAGGTAGGAAGGTAGATTGATAGATAGAGATAGGTAGGTAGGTAGATTGATAGATACAGATAGGTAGGTAGGTAGATAGATAGATACAGATACGTAGGTAGGTAGATAGATATTTTCAGATAGGTAGGTAGGTAGATAGATAGATAGAGATAGGTAGGTAGGTAGATTGATAGATAGAGATAGGTAGGTAGGTAGATAGATAGATAGACATAGGTAGGTAGGTAGATTGATAGATACAGATAGGTAGGTAGGTAGATAGATAGATAACGATAGGTAGGTAGGTAGATTGATAGATAGAGATAGCTAGGTAGGTAGATTGATAGATACAGATAGGTAGGTAGGTAGATAGATAGATACAGATAGGTAGGTAGGTAGATAGATAGATACAGATAGGTAGGTAGGTAGATAGATAGATAGATAGATAGAGATAGGTAGGTAGGTAGATTGATAGATACAGATAGGTAGGTAGGTAGATAGATAAATACAGATAGGTAGGTAGGTAGGTAGATAGATAGAGATAGGTAGGTAGGTAGATAGATAGATAGAGATAGGTAGGTAGGTAGATTGATAGATACAGTTATGTAGGTAGGTAGGTAGATAGATAGAAACAGATAGGTAGGTAGGTAGGTAGATAGATACAGATAGGTAGGTAGGTAGATAGATAGATACAGATAGGTAGGTAGGTAGATAGATAGATAGAGATAGGTAGGTAGGTAGGTAGGTAGATAGATAGAGATAGGTAGGTAGGTAGGTAGATAGATAGATAGAGATAGGTAGGTAGGTAGATAGATAGATAGAGATAGGTAGGTAGGTAGATTGATAGATACAGATAGGTAGGTAGGTAGACAGATAGATACAGATAGGTAGGTAGGTAGATAGATAGATACAGATAGGTAGGTAGGTACGTAGATAGATAGAGATAGGTAGGTAGGAAGATAGATAAATACAGATAGGTAGGTAGGTAGATAGATAGATAGATAGAGATAGGTAGGTAGGTAGGTAGGTAGGTAGATAGATAGAGATAGGTAGGTAGGTAGGTAGATTGATAGATACAGATAGGTAGGTAGGTAGATAGATAGATAGAGATAGGTAGGTAGGTAGATTGATAGATACAGATAGGTAGGTAGGTAGATTGATAGAGACAGATAGGTAGGTAGGTAGATATATAGATACAGATAGGTAGGTAGGTAGATAGATAAATACAGATAGGTAGGTAGGAAGATAGATAAATACAGATAGGTAGGTAGGTAGATAGATAGATAGATAGAGATAGGTAGGTAGGTAGATTGATAGATACAGATAGGTAGGTAGGTAGATAGATAGATACAGATAGGTAGGTAGGTAGATTGATAGATACAGATAGGTAGGTAGGTAGATAGATAGATACAGATAGGTAGGTAGGTAGATTGATAGATAGAGATAGCTAGGTAGGTAGATTGATAGATACAGATAGGTAGGTAGGTAGATAGATAGATACAGATAGGTAGGTAGGTAGATAGATAGATACAGATACGTAGGTAGGTAGATAGATAGATTCAGATAGGTAGGTAGGTAGATAGATAGATAGAGATAGGTAGGTAGGTAGATTGATAGATAGAGATAGGTAGGTAGGTAGATAGATAGATAGACATAGGTAGGTAGGTAGATTGATAGATACAGATAGGTAGGTAGGTAGATAGATAGATAACGATAGGTAGGTAGGTAGATTGATAGATAGAGATAGCTAGGTAGGTAGATTGATAGATACAGATAGGTAGGTAGGTAGATAGATAGATACAGATAGGTAGGTAGGTAGATAGATAGATACAGATAGGTAGGTAGGTAGATAGATAGATAGATAGATAGAGATAGGTAGGTAGGTAGATTGATAGATACAGATAGGTAGGTAGGTAGATAGATAAATACAGATAGGTAGGTAGGTAGGTAGATAGATAGAGATAGGTAGGTAGGTAGATAGATAGATAGAGATAGGTAGGTAGGTAGATTGATAGATACAGTTATGTAGGTAGGTAGGTAGATAGATAGAAACAGATAGGTAGGTAGGTAGGTAGATAGATACAGATAGGTAGGTAGGTAGATAGATAGATACAGATAGGTAGGTAGGTAGATAGATAGATAGAGATAGGTAGGTAGGTAGGTAGGTAGATAGATAGAGATAGGTAGGTAGGTAGGTAGATAGATAGATAGAGATAGGTAGGTAGGTAGATAGATAGATAGAGATAGGTAGGTAGGTAGATTGATAGATACAGATAGGTAGGTAGGTAGATAGATAGATACAGATAGGTAGGTAGGTAGATAGATAGATACAGATAGGTAGGTAGGTACGTAGATAGATAGAGATAGGTAGGTAGGAAGATAGATAAATACAGATAGGTAGGTAGGTAGATAGATAGATAGATAGAGATAGGTAGGTAGGTAGGTAGGTAGATAGATAGAGATAGGTAGGTAGGTAGGTAGATTGATAGATACAGATAGGTAGGTAGGTAGATAGATAGATAGAGATAGGTAGGTAGGTAGATTGATAGATACAGATAGGTAGGTAGGTAGATTGATAGAGACAGATAGGTAGGTAGGTAGATATATAGATACAGATAGGTAGGTAGGTAGATAGATAAATACAGATAGGTAGGTAGGAAGATAGATAAATACAGATAGGTAGGTAGGTAGATAGATAGATAGATAGATAGATAGATAGAGATAGGTAGGTAGGTAGATTGATAGATACAGATAGGTAGGTAGGTAGATAGATAGATACAGATAGGTAGGTAGGTAGATTGATAGATACAGATAGGTAGGTAGGTAGATAGATAGATACAGATAGGTAGGTAGGTAGATTGATAGATAGAGATAGCTAGGTAGGTAGATTGATAGATACAGATAGGTAGGTAGGTAGATAGATAGATAGAGATAGGTAGGTAGGTAGGTAGGTAGATAGATAGAGATAGGTAGGTAGGTAGGTAGATAGATAGATAGAGATAGGTAGGTAGGTAGATAGATAGATAGAGATAGGTAGGTAGGTAGATTGATAGATACAGATAGGTAGGTAGGTAGATAGATAGATACAGATAGGTAGGTAGGTAGATAGATAGATACAGATAGGTAGGTAGGTACGTAGATAGATAGAGATAGGTAGGTAGGAAGATAGATAAATACAGATAGGTAGGTAGGTAGATAGATAGATAGATAGAGATAGGTAGGTAGGTAGGTAGGTAGATAGATAGAGATAGGTAGGTAGGTAGGTAGATTGATAGATACAGATAGGTAGGTAGGTAGATAGATAGATAGAGATAGGTAGGTAGGTAGATTGATAGATACAGATAGGTAGGTAGGTAGATTGATAGAGACAGATAGGTAGGTAGGTAGATTGATAGATACAGATAGGTAGGTAGGTAGATAGATAGATACAGATAGGTAGGTAGGTAGATTGATAGATAGAGATATGTAGGTAGGTAGATAGATAGATAGAGATAGGTAGATAGGTAGATAGATAGAGATAGGTAGGTAGGTAGATAGATAGATAGAGATAGATAGGTAGGTAGATTGATAGAGACAGATAGGTAGGTAGGTAGATAGATAGAGATAGGTAGGTAGGTAGATTGATAGATACAGTTATGTAGGTAGGTAGATAGATAGATAGATACAGATAGGTAGGTAGGTAGGTAGATAGATACAGATAGGTAGGTAGGTAGATATTTAGATACAGATAGGTAGGTAGGTAGATAGATAGATAGAGATAGGTAGGTAGGTAGGTAGGTAGATAGATAGAGATAGGTAGGTAGGTAGGTAGATAGATAGATAGATAGATAGAGATAGGTAGGTAGGTAGATAGATAGATAGAGATAGGTAGGTAGGTAGATTGATAGATAGAGATAGCTAGGTAGGTAGATTGATAGATACAGATAAGTAGGTAGGTAGATAGATAGATACAGATAGGTAGGTAGGTAGATAGATAGATAGAGATAGGTAGGTAGGTAGATTGATAGATACAGATAGGTAGGTAGGTAGGTAGATAGATAGATAGAGATAGGTAGGTAGGTAGATAGATAGATACAGATAGGTAGGTAGGTAGATAGATAGATAGAGATAGGTAGGTAGATAGATAGATAAATACAAATAGGTAGGTAGGTAGATTGATAGATACAGATAGGTAGGTAGGTAGATAGATAGATACAGATAGGTAGGTAGGTAGATAGATAGATAGATAGAGATAGGTAGGTAGGTAGATTGATAGATACAGATAGGTAGGTAGGTAGGTAGATAGATAGATAGAGATAGGTAGGTAGGTAGATAGATAGATACAGATAGGTAGGTAGGTAGATAGATAGATAGAGATAGGTAGGTAGATAGATAGATAAATACAAATAGGTAGGTAGGTAGATAGATAGATAGAGATAGGTAGGAAGGTAGATTGATAGATAGAGATAGGTAGGTAGGTAGATTGATAGATACAGATAGGTAGGTAGGTAGATAGATAGATACAGATACGTAGGTAGGTAGATAGATAGATTCAGATAGGTAGGTAGGTAGATAGATAGATAGAGATAGGTAGGTAGGTAGATTGATAGATACAGATAGGTAGGTAGGTAGATAGATAGATAGACATAGGTAGGTAGGTAGATTGATAGATACAGATAGTTAGGTAGGTAGATAGATAGATAACGATAGGTAGGTAGGTAGATTGATAGATAGAGATAGCTAGGTAGGTAGATTGATAGATACAGATAGGTAGGTAGGTAGATAGATAGATACAGATAGGTAGGTAGATAGATAGATACAGATAGGTAGGTAGGTAGATAGATAGATAGATAGATAGAGATAGGTAGGTAGGTAGATTGATAGATACAGATAGGTAGGTAGGTAGATAGATAAATACAGATAGGTAGGTAGGTAGGTAGATAGATAGAGATAGGTAGGTAGGTAGATAGATAGATAGAGATAGGTAGGTAGGTAGATTGATAGATACAGATAGGTAGGTAGGTAGGTAGGTAGATAGATAGATAGAGATAGGTAGGTAGGTAGATAGATAGATACAGATAGGTAGGTAGGTAGATAGATAGATAGAGATAGGTAGGTAGATAGATAGATAAATACAAATAGGTAGGTAGGTAGATTGATAGATACAGATAGGTAGGTAGGTAGATAGATAGATACAGATAGGTAGGTAGGTAGATAGATAGATAGATAGAGATAGGTATGTAGGTAGATTGATAGATACAGATAGGTAGGTAGGTAGGTAGATAGATAGACATAGGTAGGTAGGTAGATTGATAGATACAGATAGGTAGGTAGGTAGATAGATAGATAACGATAGGTAGGTAGGTAGATTGATAGATAGAGATAGCTAGGTAGGTAGATTGATAGATACAGATAGGTAGGTAGGTAGATAGATAAATACAGATAGGTAGGTAGGTAGGTAGATAGATAGAGATAGGTAGGTAGGTAGATTGATAGATACAGTTATGTAGGTAGGTAGGTAGATAGATACAGATAGGTAGGTAGGTAGATAGATAGATAGATAGATAGATAGAGATAGGTAGGTAGGTAGATTGATAGATACATATAGGTAGGTAGGTAGATAGATAGATACAGATAGGTAGGTAGGTAGATTGATAGATAGAGATATGTAGGTAGGTAGATAGATAGATAGAGATAGGTAGATAGGTAGATAGATAGAGATAGGTAGGTAGGTAGGTAGATAGATAGATAGAGATAGATAGGTAGGTAGATTGATAGAGATAGATTGGTAGGTAGGTAGATAGATAGAGATAAGTAGGTAGGTAGATTGATAGATGCAGATAGGTAAGTAGGTAGATAGATAGATACAGATAGGTAGGTAGGTAGATAGATAGATACAGATATGTAGGTAGGTAGACAGATAGATAGAGATAGGTAGGTAGGTAGGTAGATAGATAGATATAGGTAGGTAGGTAGATAGATAGATAGAGATAGGTAGGTAGGTAGATAGATAGATACAGATATGTAGGTAGGTAGATAGACAGATAGAGATAGGTAGGTAGGTAGGTAGATAGATAGAGATAGATAGGTAGGTAGGTAGGTAGAGATAGGTAGGTAGGTAGATAGAAAGAGATAGTTAGGTAGGTAGGTCGATAGATACAGATAGGTAGGTAGGTAGATAGATAGAGATAGGTAGGTAGGTAGGTAGGTAGATAGATAGAGATAGGTAGGTAGGTAGATAGATAGATAGAAATAGGTAGGTAGGTAGATATATAGATACAGATAGGTAGGTAGGTAGATAGATAGATACAGATAGGTAGGTAGGTAGATAGATAGAGATAGGTACGTAGGTAGATAGATAGATACAGATAGGTAGGTAGGTAGATAGATAGATAGAGATAGGTAGGTAGATTGATAGATACAGATAGGTAGGTAGGTAGATAGATAGATACAGATAGGTAGGTAGGTAGATAGATAGATACAGTTATGTAGATAGGTAGGTAGATAGATAGATACAGATAGGTAGCTAGGTAGGTAGATAGATAGATACAGATAGGTAGGTAGGTAGATTGATAGATAGAGATAGGTAGGTAGGTAGATAGATAGATAGACATAGGTAGGTAGGTAGATTGATAGATACAGATAGGTAGGTAGGTAGATAGATAGATACAGATAGGTAGGTAGGTAGATAGATAGATAGAGATAGGTAGCTAGGTAGATTGATAGATACAGATAGGTAGGTAGGTAGATAGATAGATAGAGATAGGTAGGTAGGTAGATTGATAGATAGAGATAGCTAGGTAGGTAGATTGATAGATACAGATAAGTAGGTAGGTAGATAGATAGATACAGATAGGTAGGTAGGTAGATAGATAGATAGAGATAGGTAGGTAGGTAGATTGATAGATACAGATAGGTAGGTAGGTAGGTAGATAGATAGATAGAGATAGGTAGGTAGGTAGATAGATAGATACAGATAGGTAGGTAGGTAGATAGATAGATAGAGATAGGTAGGTAGATAGATAGATAAATACAAATAGGTAGGTAGGTAGATTGATAGATACAGATAGGTAGGTAGGTAGATAGATAGATACAGATAGGTAGGTAGGTAGATAGATAGATAGATAGAGATAGGTAGGTAGGTAGATTGATAGATACAGATAGGTAGGTAGGTAGATAGATAGATAGAGATAGGTAGGTAGGTAGATTGATAGATACAGATAGGTAGGTAGGTAGATAGATAGATAGACATAGGTAGGTAGGTAGATTGATAGATACAGATAGGTAGGTAGGTAGATAGATAGATAACGATAGGTAGGTAGGTAGATTGATAGATAGAGATAGCTAGGTAGGTGGATTGATAGATACAGATAGGTAGGTAGGTAGATAGATAGATACAGATAGGTAGGTAGGTAGATAGATAGATACAGATAGGTAGGTAGGTAGATAGATAGATAGATAGATAGATAGAGATAGGTAGGTAGGTAGATTGATAGATACAGATAGGTAGGTAGGTAGATAGATAAATACAGATAGGTAGGTAGGTAGGTAGATAGATAGAGATAGGTAGGTAGGTAGATAGATAGATAGAGATAGGTAGGTAGGTAGATTGATAGATACAGATAGGTAGGTAGGTAGGTAGATAGATAGATAGAGATAGGTAGGTAGGTAGATAGATAGATACAGATAGGTAGGTAGGTAGATAGATAGATAGAGATAGGTAGGTAGATAGATAGATAAATACAAATAGGTAGGTAGGTAGATTGATAGATACAGATAGGTAGGTAGGTAGATAGATAGATACAGATAGGTAGGTAGGTAGATAGATAGATAGATAGAGATAGGTAGGTAGGTAGATTGATAGATACAGATAGGTAGGTAGGTAGGTAGATAGATAGATAGAGATAGGTAGGTAGGTAGATAGATAGATACAGATAGGTAGGTAGGTAGATAGATAGATAGAGATAGGTAGGTAGATAGATAGATAAATACAAATAGGTAGGTAGGTAGATAGATAGATAGAGATAGGTAGGAAGGTAGATTGATAGATAGAGATAGGTAGGTAGGTAGATTGATAGATACAGATAGGTAGGTAGGTAGATAGATAGATACAGATACGTAGGTAGGTAGATAGATAGATTCAGATAGGTAGGTAGGTAGATAGATAGATAGAGATAGGTAGGTAGGTAGATTGATAGATAGAGATAGGTAGGTAGGTAGATAGATAGATAGACATAGGTAGGTAGGTAGATTGATAGATACAGATAGGTAGGTAGGTAGATAGATAGATAACGATAGGTAGGTAGGTAGATTGATAGATAGAGATAGCTAGGTAGGTAGATTGATAGATACAGATAGGTAGGTAGGTAGATAGATAGATACAGATAGGTAGGTAGGTAGATAGATAGATACAGATAGGTAGGTAGGTAGATAGATAGATAGATAGATAGAGATAGGTAGGTAGGTAGATTGATAGATACAGATAGGTAGGTAGGTAGATAGATAAATACAGATAGGTAGGTAGGTAGGTAGATAGATAGAGATAGGTAGGTAGGTAGATAGATAGATAGAGATAGGTAGGTAGGTAGATTGATAGATACAGTTATGTAGGTAGGTAGGTAGATAGATAGAAACAGATAGGTAGGTAGGTAGGTAGATAGATACAGATAGGTAGGTAGGTAGATAGATAGATACAGATAGGTAGGTAGGTAGATAGATAGATAGAGATAGGTAGGTAGGTAGGTAGGTAGATAGATAGAGATAGGTAGGTAGGTAGGTAGATAGATAGATAGAGATAGGTAGGTAGGTAGATAGATAGATAGAGATAGGTAGGTAGGTAGATTGATAGATACAGATAGGTAGGTAGGTAGACAGATAGATACAGATAGGTAGGTAGGTAGATAGATAGATACAGATAGGTAGGTAGGTACGTAGATAGATAGAGATAGGTAGGTAGGAAGATAGATAAATACAGATAGGTAGGTAGGTAGATAGATAGATAGATAGAGATAGGTAGGTAGGTAGGTAGGTAGGTAGATAGATAGAGATAGGTAGGTAGGTAGGTAGATTGATAGATACAGATAGGTAGGTAGGTAGATAGATAGATAGAGATAGGTAGGTAGGTAGATTGATAGATACAGATAGGTAGGTAGGTAGATTGATAGAGACAGATAGGTAGGTAGGTAGATATATAGATACAGATAGGTAGGTAGGTAGATAGATAAATACAGATAGGTAGGTAGGAAGATAGATAAATACAGATAGGTAGGTAGGTAGATAGATAGATAGATAGAGATAGGTAGGTAGGTAGATTGATAGATACAGATAGGTAGGTAGGTAGATAGATAGATACAGATAGGTAGGTAGGTAGATTGATAGATACAGATAGGTAGGTAGGTAGATAGATAGATACAGATAGGTAGGTAGGTAGATTGATAGATAGAGATAGCTAGGTAGGTAGATTGATAGATACAGATAGGTAGGTAGGTAGATAGATAGATACAGATAGGTAGGTAGGTAGATAGATAGATACAGATACGTAGGTAGGTAGATAGATAGATTCAGATAGGTAGGTAGGTAGATAGATAGATAGAGATAGGTAGGTAGGTAGATTGATAGATAGAGATAGGTAGGTAGGTAGATAGATAGATAGACATAGGTAGGTAGGTAGATTGATAGATACAGATAGGTAGGTAGGTAGATAGATAGATAACGATAGGTAGGTAGGTAGATTGATAGATAGAGATAGCTAGGTAGGTAGATTGATAGATACAGATAGGTAGGTAGGTAGATAGATAGATACAGATAGGTAGGTAGGTAGATAGATAGATACAGATAGGTAGGTAGGTAGATAGATAGATAGATAGATAGAGATAGGTAGGTAGGTAGATTGATAGATACAGATAGGTAGGTAGGTAGATAGATAAATACAGATAGGTAGGTAGGTAGGTAGATAGATAGAGATAGGTAGGTAGGTAGATAGATAGATAGAGATAGGTAGGTAGGTAGATTGATAGATACAGTTATGTAGGTAGGTAGGTAGATAGATAGAAACAGATAGGTAGGTAGGTAGGTAGATAGATACAGATAGGTAGGTAGGTAGATAGATAGATACAGATAGGTAGGTAGGTAGATAGATAGATAGAGATAGGTAGGTAGGTAGGTAGGTAGATAGATAGAGATAGGTAGGTAGGTAGGTAGATAGATAGATAGAGATAGGTAGGTAGGTAGATAGATAGATAGAGATAGGTAGGTAGGTAGATTGATAGATACAGATAGGTAGGTAGGTAGATAGATAGATACAGATAGGTAGGTAGGTAGATAGATAGATACAGATAGGTAGGTAGGTACGTAGATAGATAGAGATAGGTAGGTAGGAAGATAGATAAATACAGATAGGTAGGTAGGTAGATAGATAGATAGATAGAGATAGGTAGGTAGGTAGGTAGGTAGATAGATAGAGATAGGTAGGTAGTTAGGTAGATTGATAGATACAGATAGGTAGGTAGGTAGATAGATAGATAGAGATAGGTAGGTAGGTAGATTGATAGATACAGATAGGTAGGTAGGTAGATTGATAGAGACAGATAGGTAGGTAGGTAGATATATAGATACAGATAGGTAGGTAGGTAGATAGATAAATACAGATAGGTAGGTAGGAAGATAGATAAATACAGATAGGTAGGTAGGTAGATAGATAGATAGATAGATAGATAGAGATAGGTAGGTAGGTAGATTGATAGATACAGATAGGTAGGTAGGTAGATAGATAGATACAGATAGGTAGGTAGGTAGATTGATAGATACAGATAGGTAGGTAGGTAGATAGATAGATACAGATAGGTAGGTAGGTAGATTGATAGATAGAGATAGCTAGGTAGGTAGATTGATAGATACAGATAGGTAGGTAGGTAGATAGATAGATAGAGATAGGTAGGTAGGTAGGTAGGTAGATAGATAGAGATAGGTAGGTAGGTAGGTAGATAGATAGATAGAGATAGGTAGGTAGGTAGATAGATAGATAGAGATAGGTAGGTAGGTAGATTGATAGATACAGATAGGTAGGTAGGTAGATAGATAGATACAGATAGGTAGGTAGGTAGATAGATAGATACAGATAGGTAGGTAGGTACGTAGATAGATAGAGATAGGTAGGTAGGAAGATAGATAAATACAGATAGGTAGGTAGGTAGATAGATAGATAGATAGAGATAGGTAGGTAGGTAGGTAGGTAGATAGATAGAGATAGGTAGGTAGGTAGGTAGATTGATAGATACAGATAGGTAGGTAGGTAGATAGATAGATAGAGATAGGTAGGTAGGTAGATTGATAGATACAGATAGGTAGGTAGGTAGATTGATAGAGACAGATAGGTAGGTAGGTAGATTGATAGATACAGATAGGTAGGTAGGTAGATAGATAGATACAGATAGGTAGGTAGGTAGATTGATAGATAGAGATATGTAGGTAGGTAGATAGATAGATAGAGATAGGTAGATAGGTAGATAGATAGAGATAGGTAGGTAGGTAGATAGATAGATAGAGATAGATAGGTAGGTAGATTGATAGAGACAGATAGGTAGGTAGGTAGATAGATAGAGATAGGTAGGTAGGTAGATTGATAGATACAGTTATGTAGGTAGGTAGATAGATAGATAGATACAGATAGGTAGGTAGGTAGGTAGATAGATACAGATAGGTAGGTAGGTAGATATTTAGATACAGATAGGTAGGTAGGTAGATAGATAGATAGAGATAGGTAGGTAGGTAGGTAGGTAGATAGATAGAGATAGGTAGGTAGGTAGGTAGATAGATAGATAGATAGATAGAGATAGGTAGGTAGGTAGATAGATAGATAGAGATAGGTAGGTAGGTAGATTGATAGATAGAGATAGCTAGGTAGGTAGATTGATAGATACAGATAAGTAGGTAGGTAGATAGATAGATACAGATAGGTAGGTAGGTAGATAGATAGATAGAGATAGGTAGGTAGGTAGATTGATAGATACAGATAGGTAGGTAGGTAGGTAGATAGATAGATAGAGATAGGTAGGTAGGTAGATAGATAGATACAGATAGGTAGGTAGGTAGATAGATAGATAGAGATAGGTAGGTAGATAGATAGATAAATACAAATAGGTAGGTAGGTAGATTGATAGATACAGATAGGTAGGTAGGTAGATAGATAGATACAGATAGGTAGGTAGGTAGATAGATAGATAGATAGAGATAGGTAGGTAGGTAGATTGATAGATACAGATAGGTAGGTAGGTAGGTAGATAGATAGATAGAGATAGGTAGGTAGGTAGATAGATAGATACAGATAGGTAGGTAGGTAGATAGATAGATAGAGATAGGTAGGTAGATAGATAGATAAATACAAATAGGTAGGTAGGTAGATAGATAGATAGAGATAGGTAGGAAGGTAGATTGATAGATAGAGATAGGTAGGTAGGTAGATTGATAGATACAGATAGGTAGGTAGGTAGATAGATAGATACAGATACGTAGGTAGGTAGATAGATAGATTCAGATAGGTAGGTAGGTAGATAGATAGATAGAGATAGGTAGGTAGGTAGATTGATAGATACAGATAGGTAGGTAGGTAGATAGATAGATAGACATAGGTAGGTAGGTAGATTGATAGATACAGATAGTTAGGTAGGTAGATAGATAGATAACGATAGGTAGGTAGGTAGATTGATAGATAGAGATAGCTAGGTAGGTAGATTGATAGATACAGATAGGTAGGTAGGTAGATAGATAGATACAGATAGGTAGGTAGGTAGATAGATAGATACAGATAGGTAGGTAGGTAGATAGATAGATAGATAGATAGAGATAGGTAGGTAGGTAGATTGATAGATACAGATAGGTAGGTAGGTAGATAGATAAATACAGATAGGTAGGTAGGTAGGTAGATAGATAGAGATAGGTAGGTAGGTAGATAGATAGATAGAGATAGGTAGGTAGGTAGATTGATAGATACAGATAGGTAGGTAGGTAGGTAGGTAGATAGATAGATAGAGATAGGTAGGTAGGTAGATAGATAGATACAGATAGGTAGGTAGGTAGATAGATAGATAGAGATAGGTAGGTAGATAGATAGATAAATACAAATAGGTAGGTAGGTAGATTGATAGATACAGATAGGTAGGTAGGTAGATAGATAGATACAGATAGGTAGGTAGGTAGATAGATAGATAGATAGAGATAGGTATGTAGGTAGATTGATAGATACAGATAGGTAGGTAGGTAGGTAGATAGATAGACATAGGTAGGTAGGTAGATTGATAGATACAGATAGGTAGGTAGGTAGATAGATAGATAACGATAGGTAGGTAGGTAGATTGATAGATAGAGATAGCTAGGTAGGTAGATTGATAGATACAGATAGGTAGGTAGGTAGATAGATAAATACAGATAGGTAGGTAGGTAGGTAGATAGATAGAGATAGGTAGGTAGGTAGATTGATAGATACAGTTATGTAGGTAGGTAGGTAGATAGATAGATACAGATAGGTAGGTAGGTAGATAGATAGATAGATAGAGATAGGTAGGAAGGTAGATTGATAGATAGAGATAGGTAGGTAGGTAGATTGATAGATACAGATAGGTAGGTAGGTAGATAGATAGATACAGATACGTAGGTAGGTAGATAGATAGATTCAGATAGGTAGGTAGGTAGATAGATAGATAGAGATAGGTAGGTAGGTAGATTGATAGATAGAGATAGGTAGGTAGGTAGATAGATAGATAGACATAGGTAGGTAGGTAGATTGATAGATACAGATAGGTAGGTAGGTAGATAGATAGATAACGATAGGTAGGTAGGTAGATTGATAGATAGAGATAGCTAGGTAGGTAGATTGATAGATACAGATAGGTAGGTAGGTAGATAGATAGATACAGATAGGTAGGTAGGTAGATAGATAGATACAGATAGGTAGGTAGGTAGATAGATAGATAGATAGATAGAGATAGGTAGGTAGGTAGATTGATAGATACAGATAGGTAGGTAGGTAGATAGATAAATACAGATAGGTAGGTAGGTAGGTAGATAGATAGAGATAGGTAGGTAGGTAGATAGATAGATAGAGATAGGTAGGTAGGTAGATTGATAGATACAGTTATGTAGGTAGGTAGGTAGATAGATAGAAACAGATAGGTAGGTAGGTAGGTAGATAGATACAGATAGGTAGGTAGGTAGATAGATAGATACAGATAGGTAGGTAGGTAGATAGATAGATAGAGATAGGTAGGTAGGTAGGTAGATAGATAGATAGAGATAGGTAGGTAGGTAGATAGATAGATAGAGATAGGTAGGTAGGTAGATTGATAGATACAGATAGGTAGGTAGGTAGATAGATAGATACAGATAGGTAGGTAGGTAGATAGATAGATACAGATAGGAAGGTAGGTACGTAGATAGATAGAGATAGGTAGGTAGGAAGATAGATAAATACAGATAGGTAGGTAGGTAGATAGATAGATAGATAGAGATAGGTAGGTAGGTAGGTAGGTAGATAGATAGAGATAGGTAGGTAGGTAGGTAGATTGATAGATACAGATAGGTAGGTAGGTAGATAGATAGATAGAGATAGGTAGGTAGGTAGATTGATAGATACAGATAGGTAGGTAGGTAGATTGATAGAGACAGATAGGTAGGTAGGTAGATATATAGATACAGATAGGTAGGTAGGTAGATAGATAAATACAGATAGGTAGGTAGGAAGATAGATAAATACAGATAGGTAGGTAGGTAGATAGATAGATAGATAGATAGAGATAGGTAGGTAGGTAGATTGATAGATACAGATAGGTAGGTAGGTAGATAGATAGATACAGATAGGTAGGTAGGTAGATTGATAGATACAGATAGGTAGGTAGGTAGATAGATAGATACAGATAGGTAGGTAGGTAGATTGATAGATAGAGATAGCTAGGTAGGTAGATTGATAGATACAGATAGGTAGGTAGGTAGATAGATAGATAGAGATAGGTAGGTAGGTAGGTAGGTAGATAGATAGAGATAGGTAGGTAGGTAGGTAGATAGATAGATAGAGATAGGTAGGTAGGTAGATAGATAGATAGAGATAGGTAGGTAGGTAGATTGATAGATACAGATAGGTAGGTAGGTAGGTAGATAGATAGATAGAGATAGGTAGGTAGGTAGATAGATAGATACAGATAGGTAGGTAGGTAGATAGATAGATAGAGATAGGTAGGTAGATAGATAGATAAATACAAATAGGTAGGTAGGTAGATTGATAGATACAGATAGGTAGGTAGGTAGATAGATAGATACAGATAGGTAGGTAGGTAGATAGATAGATAGATAGAGATAGGTAGGTAGGTAGATTGATAGATACAGATAGGTAGGTAGGTAGGTAGATAGATAGATAGAGATAGGTAGGTAGGTAGATAGATAGATACAGATAGGTAGGTAGGTAGATAGATAGATAGAGATAGGTAGGTAGATAGATAGATAAATACAAATAGGTAGGTAGGTAGATAGATAGAGATAGGTAGGAAGGTAGATTGATAGATAGAGATAGGTAGGTAGGTAGATTGATAGATACAGATAGGTAGGTAGGTAGATAGATAGATACAGATACGTAGGTAGGTAGATAGATAGATTCAGATAGGTAGGTAGGTAGATAGATAGATAGAGATAGGTAGGTAGGTAGATTGATAGATACAGATAGGTAGGTAGGTAGATAGATAGATAGACATAGGTAGGTAGGTAGATTGATAGATACAGATAGGTAGGTAGGTAGATAGATAGATAACGATAGGTAGGTAGGTAGATTGATAGATAGAGATAGCTAGGTAGGTAGATTGATAGATACAGATAGGTAGGTAGGTAGATAGATAGATACAGATAGGTAGGTAGGTAGATAGATAGATACAGATAGGTAGGTAGGTAGATAGATAGATAGATAGATAGAGATAGGTAGGTAGGTAGATTGATAGATACAGATAGGTAGGTAGGTAGGTAGATAGATAGATAGAGATAGGTAGGTAGGTAGATAGATAGATACAGATAGGTAGGTAGGTAGATAGATAGATAGAGATAGGTAGGTAGATAGATAGATAAATACAAATAGGTAGGTAGGTAGATTGATAGATACAGATAGGTAGGTAGGTAGATAGATAGATACAGATAGGTAGGTAGGTAGATAGATAGATAGATAGAGATAGGTAGGTAGGTAGATTGATAGATACAGATAGGTAGGTAGGTAGGTAGATAGATAGATAGAGATAGGTAGGTAGGTAGATAGATAGATACAGATAGGTAGGTAGGTAGATAGATAGATAGAGATAGGTAGGTAGATAGATAGATAAATACAAATAGGTAGGTAGGTAGATAGATAGATAGAGATAGGTAGGAAGGTAGATTGATAGATAGAGATAGGTAGGTAGGTAGATTGATAGATACAGATAGGTAGGTAGGTAGATAGATAGATACAGATACGTAGGTAGGTAGATAGATAGATTCAGATAGGTAGGTAGGTAGATAGATAGATAGAGATAGGTATGTAGGTAGATTGATAGATAGAGATAGGTAGGTAGGTAGATAGATAGATAGACATAGGTAGGTAGGTAGATTGATAGATACAGATAGGTAGGTAGGTAGATAGATAGATAACGATAGGTAGGTAGGTAGATTGATAGATAGAGATAGCTAGGTAGGTAGATTGATAGATACAGATAGGTAGGTAGGTAGATAGATAGATACAGATAGGTAGGTAGGTAGATAGATAGATACAGATAGGTAGGTAGGTAGATAGATAGATAGATAGATAGATAGAGATAGGTAGGAAGGTAGATTGATAGATAGAGATAGGTAGGTAGGTAGATTGATAGATACAGATAGGTAGGTAGGTAGATAGATAGATACAGATACGTAGGTAGGTAGATAGATAGATTCAGATAGGTAGGTAGGTAGATAGATAGATAGAGATAGGTATGTAGGTAGATTGATAGATAGAGATAGGTAGGTAGGTAGATAGATAGATAGACATAGGTAGGTAGATAGATAGATAAATACAAATAGGTAGGTAGGTAGATAGATAGATAGAGATAGGTAGGAAGGTAGATTGATAGATAGAGATAGGTAGGTAGGTAGATTGATAGATACAGATAGGTAGGTAGGTAGATAGATAGATACAGATACGTAGGTAGGTAGATAGATAGATTCAGATAGGTAGGTAGGTAGATAGATAGATAGAGATAGGTATGTAGGTAGATTGATAGATAGAGATAGGTAGGTAGGTAGATAGATAGATAGACATAGGTAGGTAGGTAGATTGATAGATACAGATAGGTAGGTAGGTAGATAGATAGATAACGATAGGTAGGTAGGTAGATTGATAGATAGAGATAGCTAGGTAGGTAGATTGATAGATACAGATAGGTAGGTAGGTAGATAGATAGATACAGATAGGTAGGTAGGTAGATAGATAGATACAGATAGGTAGGTAGGTAGATAGATAGATAGATAGATAGATAGATAGATAGATAGAGATAGGTAGGTAGGTAGATTGATAGATACAGATAGGTAGGTAGGTAGATAGATAAATACAGATAGGTAGGTAGGTAGGTAGATAGATAGAGATAGGTAGGTAGGTAGATAGATAGATAGAGATAGGTAGGTAGGTAGATTGATAGATACAGTTATGTAGGTAGGTAGGTAGATAGATAGAAACAGATAGGTAGGTAGGTAGGTAGATAGATACAGATAGGTAGGTAGGTAGATAGATAGATACAGATAGGTAGGTAGGTAGATAGATAGATAGAGATAGGTAGGTAGGTAGGTAGGTAGATAGATAGAGATAGGTAGGTAGGTAGGTAGATAGATAGATAGAGATAGGTAGGTAGGTAGATAGATAGATAGAGATAGGTAGGTAGGTAGATTGATAGATACAGATAGGTAGGTAGGTAGATAGATAGATACAGATAGGTAGGTAGGTAGATAGATAGATACAGATAGGTAGGTAGGTACGTAGATAGATAGAGATAGGTAGGTAGGAAGATAGATAAATACAGATAGGTAGGTAGGTAGATAGATAGATAGATAGATAGAGATAGGTAGGTAGGTAGGTAGGTAGATAGATAGAGATAGGTAGGTAGGTAGGTAGATTGATAGATACAGATAGGTAGGTAGGTAGATAGATAGATAGAGATAGGTAGGTAGGTAGATTGATAGATACAGATAGGTAGGTAGGTAGATTGATAGAGACAGATAGGTAGGTAGGTAGATATATAGATACAGATAGGTAGGTAGGTAGATAGATAAATACAGATAGGTAGGTAGGAAGATAGATAAATACAGATAGGTAGGTAGGTAGATAGATAGATAGATAGATAGATAGAGATAGGTAGGTAGGTAGATTGATAGATACAGATAGGTAGGTAGGTAGATAGATAGATACAGATAGGTAGGTAGGTAGATTGATAGATACAGATAGGTAGGTAGGTAGATAGATAGATACAGATAGGTAGGTAGGTAGATTGATAGATAGAGATAGCTAGGTAGGTAGATTGATAGATACAGATAGGTAGGTAGGTAGATAGATAGATACAGATAGGTAGGTAGGTAGATAGATAGATACAGATAGGTAGGTAGATAGATAGATAGATAGAGATAGGTAGGTAGGTAGATTGATAGATACAGATAGGTAGGTAGGTAGATAGATAAATACAGATAGGTAGGTAGGTAGGTAGATAGATAGAGATAGGTAGGTAGGTAGATAGATAGATAGAGATAGGTAGGTAGGTAGATTGATAGATACAGTTATGTAGGTAGGTAGGTAGATAGATAGATACAGATAGGTAGGTAGGTAGGTAGATAGATACAGATAGGTAGGTAGGTAGATAGATACAGATAGGTAGGTAGGTAGATAGATAGATAGATAACGATAGGTAGGTAGGTAGATAGATAGATAGATAGATAGAGATAGGTAGGTAGGTAGATTGATAGATACAGATAGGTAGGTAGGTAGATAGATAAATACAGATAGGTAGGTAGGTAGATAGATAGAGATAGGTAGGTAGGTAGATAGATAGATAGAGATAGGTAGGTAGGTAGATTGATAGATACAGATAGGTAGGTAGGTAGGTAGATAGATAGATAGAGATAGGTAGGTAGGTAGATAGATAGATACAGATAGGTAGGTAGGTAGATAGATAGAGATAGGTAGGTAGATAGATAGATAAATACAAATAGGTAGGTAGGTAGATTGATAGATACAGATAGGTAGGTAGGTAGATAGATAGATACAGATAGGTAGGTAGGTAGATAGATAGATAGATAGAGATAGGTAGGTAGGTAGATTGATAGATACAGATAGGTAGGTAGGTAGGTAGATAGATAGATAGAGATAGGTAGGTAGGTAGATAGATAGATACAGATAGGTAGGTAGGTAGATAGATAGATAGAGATAGGTAGGTAGATAGATAGATAAATACAAATAGGTAGGTAGGTAGATAGATAGATAGAGATAGGTAGGAAGGTAGATTGATAGATAGTGATAGGTAGGTAGGTAGATTGATAGATACAGATAGGTAGGTAGGTAGATAGATAGATACAGATACGTAGGTAGGTAGATAGATAGATTCAGATAGGTAGGTAGGTAGATAGATAGATAGAGATAGGTAGGTAGGTAGATTGATAGATAGAGATAGGTAGGTAGGTAGATAGATAGATAGATAGATAGAGATAGGTAGGTAGGTAGATTGATAGATACAGATAGGTAGGTAGGTAGATAGATAAATACAGATAGGTAGGTAGGTAGGTAGATAGATAGAGATAGGTAGGTAGGTAGATAGATAGATAGAGATAGGTAGGTAGGTAGATTGATAGATACAGTTATGTAGGTAGGTAGGTAGATAGATAGAAACAGATAGGTAGGTAGGTAGGTAGATAGATACAGATAGGTAGGTAGGTAGATAGATAGATACAGATAGGTAGGTAGGTAGATAGATAGATAGAGATAGGTAGGTAGGTAGGTAGGTAGGTAGGTAGATAGATAGAGATAGGTAGGTAGGTAGGTAGATAGATAGATAGAGATAGGTAGGTAGGTAGATAGATAGATAGAGATAGGTAGGTAGGTAGATTGATAGATACAGATAGGTAGGTAGGTAGATAGATAGATACAGATAGGTAGGTAGGTAGATAGATAGATACAGATAGGTAGGTAGGTACGTAGATAGATAGAGATAGGTAGGTAGGAAGATAGATAAATACAGATAGGTAGGTAGGTAGATAGATAGATAGATAGAGATAGGTAGGTAGGTAGGTAGGTAGATAGATAGAGATAGGTAGGTAGGTAGGTAGATTGATAGATACAGATAGGTAGGTAGGTAGATAGATAGATAGAGATAGGTAGGTAGGTAGATTGATAGATACAGATAGGTAGGTAGGTAGATTGATAGAGACAGATAGGTAGGTAGGTAGATATATAGATACAGATAGGTAGGTAGGTAGATAGATAAATACAGATAGGTAGGTAGGAAGATAGATAAATACAGATAGGTAGGTAGGTAGATAGATAGATAGATAGATAGAGATAGGTAGGTAGGTAGATTGATAGATACAGATAGGTAGGTAGGTAGATAGATAGATACAGATAGGTAGGTAGGTAGATTGATAGATACAGATAGGTAGGTAGGTAGATAGATAGATACAGATAGGTAGGTAGGTAGATTGATAGATAGAGATAGCTAGGTAGGTAGATTGATAGATACAGATAGGTAGGTAGGTAGATAGATAGATACAGATAGGTAGGTAGGTAGATAGATAGATACAGATAGGTAGGTAGGTAGATAGATAGATAGATAGAGATAGGTAGGTAGGTAGATTGATAGATACAGATAGGTAGGTAGGTAGATAGATAAATACAGATAGGTAGGTAGGTAGGTAGATAGATAGAGATAGGTAGGTAGGTAGATAGATAGATAGAGATAGGTAGGTAGGTAGATTGATAGATACAGTTATGTAGGTAGGTAGGTAGATAGATAGATAGAGCTAGGTAGGTAGGTAGATAGATAAATACAGATAGGTAGGTAGGAAGATAGATAAATACAGATAGGTAGGTAGGTAGATAGAGAGATAGATAGAGATAGGTAGGTAGGTAGATTGATAGATACAGATAGGTACGTAGGTAGATAGATAGATACAGATAGGTAGGTAGGTAGATTGATAGATAGAGATATGTAGGTAGGTAGATAGATAGATAGAGATAGGTAGATAGGTAGATAGATAGAGATAGGTAGGTAGGTAGATAGATAGATAGAGATAGATAGGTAGGTAGATTGATAGAGACAGATAGGTAGGTAGGTAGATAGATAGAGATAGGTAGGTAGGTAGATTGATAGATACAGTTATGTAGGTAGGTAGGTAGATAGATAGATACAGATAGGTAGGTAGGTAGGTAGATAGATACAGATAGTTAGGTAGGTAGATATTTAGATACAGATAGGTAGGTAGGTAGATAGATAGATAGAGATAGGTAGGTAGGTAGGTAGGTAGATAGATAGAGATAGGTAGGTAGGTAGGTAGATAGATAGATAGAGATAGGTAGGTAGGTAGATAGATAGATAGAGATAGGTAGGTAGGTAGATTGATAGATAGAGATAGCTAGGTAGGTAGATTGATAGATACAGATAAGTAGGTAGGTAGATAGATAGATACAGATAGGTAGGTAGGTACATAGATAGATAGAGATAGGTAGGTAGGTAGATTGATAGATACAGATAGGTAGGTAGGTAGGTAGATAGATAGATAGAGATAGGTAGGTAGGTAGATAGATAGATACAGATAGGTAGGAAGGTAGATAGATAGATAGAGATAGGTAGGTAGATAGATAGATAAATACAAATAGGTAGGTAGGTAGATTGATAGATACAGATAGGTAGGTAGGTAGATAGATAGATACAGATAGGTAGGTAGGTAGATAGATAGATAGATAGAGATAGGTAGGTAGGTAGATTGATAGATACAGATAGGTAGGTAGGTAGGTAGATAGATAGATAGAGATAGGTAGGTAGGTAGATAGATAGATACAGATAGGTAGGTAGGTAGATAGATAGATAGAGATAGGTAGGTAGGTAGATTGATAGATACAGATAGGTAGGTAGGTAGATAGATAGATAGACATAGGTAGGTAGGTAGATTGATAGATACAGATAGGTAGGTAGGTAGATAGATAGATAACGATAGGTAGGTAGGTAGATTGATAGATAGAGATAGCTAGGTAGGTAGATTGATAGATACAGATAGGTAGGTAGGTAGATAGATAGATACAGATAGGTAGGTAGGTAGATAGATAGATACAGATAGGTAGGTAGGTAGATAGATAGATAGATAGATAGATAGATAGATAGAGATAGGTAGGTAGGTAGATTGATAGATACAGATAGGTAGGTAGGTAGATAGATAAATACAGATAGGTAGGTAGGTAGGTAGATAGATAGAGATAGGTAGGTAGGTAGATAGATAGATAGAGATAGGTAGGTAGGTAGATTGATAGATACAGATAGGTAGGTAGGTAGGTAGATAGATAGATAGAGATAGGTAGGTAGGTAGATAGATAGATACAGATAGGTAGGTAGGTAGATAGATAGATAGAGATAGGTAGGTAGATAGATAGATAAATACAAATAGGTAGGTAGGTAGATTGATAGATACAGATAGGTAGGTAGGTAGATAGATAGATACAGATAGGTAGGTAGGTAGATAGATAGATAGAGATAGGTAGGTAGATAGATAGATAAATACAAATAGGTAGGTAGGTAGATTGATAGATACAGATAGGTAGGTAGGTAGATAGATAGATACAGATAGGTAGGTAGGTAGATAGATAGATAGATAGAGATAGGTAGGTAGGTAGATTGATAGATACAGATAGGTAGGTAGGTAGGTAGATAGATAGATAGAGATAGGTAGGTAGGTAGATAGATAGATACAGATAGGTAGGTAGGTAGATAGATAGATAGAGATAGGTAGGTAGGTAGATTGATAGATACAGATAGGTAGGTAGGTAGATAGATAGATAGACATAGGTAGGTAGGTAGATTGATAGATACAGATAGGTAGGTAGGTAGATAGATAGATAACGATAGGTAGGTAGGTAGATTGATAGATAGAGATAGCTAGGTAGGTAGATTGATAGATACAGATAGGTAGGTAGGTAGATAGATAGATACAGATAGGTAGGTAGGTAGATAGATAGATACAGATAGGTAGGTAGGTAGATAGATAGATAGATAGATAGATAGATAGATAGATAGATAGATAGATAGAGATAGGTAGGTAGGTAGATTGATAGATACAGATAGGTAGGTAGGTAGATAGATAAATACAGATAGGTAGGTAGGTAGGTAGATAGATAGAGATAGGTAGGTAGGTAGATAGATAGATAGAGATAGGTAGGTAGGTAGATTGATAGATACAGATAGGTAGGTAGGTAGGTAGATAGATAGATAGAGATAGGTAGGTAGGTAGATAGATAGATACAGATAGGTAGGTAGGTAGATAGATAGATAGAGATAGGTAGGTAGATAGATAGATAAATACAAATAGGTAGGTAGGTAGATTGATAGATACAGATAGGTAGGTAGGTAGATAGATAGATACAGATAGGTAGGTAGGTAGATAGATAGATAGATAGAGATAGGTAGGTAGGTAGATTGATAGATACAGATAGGTAGGTAGGTAGGTAGATAGATAGATAGAGATAGGTAGGTAGGTAGATAGATAGATACAGATAGGTAGGTAGGTAGATAGATAGATAGAGATAGGTAGGTAGATAGATAGATAAATACAAATAGGTAGGTAGGTAGATAGATAGATAGAGATAGGTAGGAAGGTAGATTGATAGATAGAGATAGGTAGGTAGGTAGATTGATAGATACAGATAGGTAGGTAGGTAGATAGATAGATACAGATACGTAGGTAGGTAGATAGATAGATTCAGATAGGTAGGTAGGTAGATAGATAGATAGAGATAGGTAGGTAGGTAGATTGATAGATAGAGATAGGTAGGTAGGTAGATAGATAGATAGACATAGGTAGGTAGGTAGATTGATAGATACAGATAGGTAGGTAGGTAGATAGATAGATAACGATAGGTAGGTAGGTAGATTGATAGATAGAGATAGCTAGGTAGGTAGATTGATAGATACAGATAGGTAGGTAGGTAGATAGATAGATACAGATAGGTAGGTAGGTAGATAGATAGATACAGATAGGTAGGTAGGTAGATAGATAGATAGATAGATAGAGATAGGTAGGTAGGTAGATTGATAGATACAGATAGGTAGGTAGGTAGATAGATAAATACAGATAGGTAGGTAGGTAGGTAGATAGATAGAGATAGGTAGGTAGGTAGATAGATAGATAGAGATAGGTAGGTAGGTAGATTGATAGATACAGTTATGTAGGTAGGTAGGTAGATAGATAGAAACAGATAGGTAGGTAGGTAGGTAGATAGATACAGATAGGTAGGTAGGTAGATAGATAGATACAGATAGGTAGGTAGGTAGATAGATAGATAGAGATAGGTAGGTAGGTAGGTAGGTAGATAGATAGAGATAGGTAGGTAGGTAGGTAGATAGATAGATAGAGATAGGTAGGTAGGTAGATAGATAGATAGAGATAGGTAGGTAGGTAGATTGATAGATACAGATAGGTAGGTAGGTAGATAGATAGATACAGATAGGTAGGTAGGTAGATAGATAGATACAGATAGGTAGGTAGGTACGTAGATAGATAGAGATAGGTAGGTAGGAAGATAGATAAATACAGATAGGTAGGTAGGTAGATAGATAGATAGAGATAGGTAGGTAGGTAGATTGATAGATAGAGATAGGTAGGTAGGTAGATAGATAGATAGACATAGGTAGGTAGGTAGATTGATAGATACAGATAGGTAGGTAGGTAGATAGATAGATAACGATAGGTAGGTAGGTAGATTGATAGATAGAGATAGCTAGGTAGGTAGATTGATAGATACAGATAGGTAGGTAGGTAGATAGATAGATACAGATAGGTAGGTAGGTAGATAGATAGATACAGATAGGTAGGTAGGTAGATAGATAGATAGATAGATAGATAGAGATAGGTAGGTAGGTAGATTGATAGATACAGATAGGTAGGTAGGTAGATAGATAAATACAGATAGGTAGGTAGGTAGGTAGATAGATAGAGATAGGTAGGTAGGTAGATAGATAGATAGAGATAGGTAGGTAGGTAGATTGATAGATACAGTTATGTAGGTAGGTAGGTAGATAGATAGAAACAGATAGGTAGGTAGGTAGGTAGATAGATACAGATAGGTAGGTAGGTAGATAGATAGATACAGATAGGTAGGTAGGTAGATAGATAGATAGAGATAGGTAGGTAGATAGATAGATAAATACAAATAGGTAGGTAGGTAGATTGATAGATACAGATAGGTAGGTAGGTAGATAGATAGATACAGATAGGTAGGTAGGTAGATAGATAGATAGATAGAGATAGGTAGGTAGGTAGATTGATAGATACAGATAGGTAGGTAGGTAGGTAGATAGATAGATAGAGATAGGTAGGTAGGTAGATAGATAGATACAGATAGGTAGGTAGGTAGTTAGATAGATAGAGATAGGTAGGTAGATAGATAGATAAATACAAATAGGTAGGTAGGTAGATAGATAGATAGAGATAGGTAGGAAGGTAGATTGATAGATAGAGATAGGTAGGTAGGTAGATTGATAGATACAGATAGGTAGGTAGGTAGATAGATAGATACAGATACGTAGGTAGGTAGATAGATAGATTCAGATAGGTAGGTAGGTAGATAGATAGATAGAGATAGGTAGGTAGGTAGATTGATAGATACAGATAGGTAGGTAGGTAGATAGATAGATAGACATAGGTAGGTAGGTAGATTGATAGATACAGATAGGTAGGTAGGTAGATAGATAGATAACGATAGGTAGGTAGGTAGATTGATAGATAGAGATAGCTAGGTAGGTAGATTGATAGATACAGATAGGTAGGTAGGTAGATAGATAGATACAGATAGGTAGGTAGGTAGATAGATAGATACAGATAGGTAGGTAGGTAGATAGATAGATAGATAGATAGAGATAGGTAGGTAGGTAGATTGATAGATACAGATAGGTAGGTAGGTAGATAGATAAATACAGATAGGTAGGTAGGTAGGTAGATAGATAGAGATAGGTAGGTAGGTAGATAGATAGATAGAGATAGGTAGGTAGGTAGGTAGATTGATAGATACAGATAGGTAGGTAGGTAGGTAGATAGATAGATAGAGATAGGTAGGTAGGTAGATAGATAGATACAGATAGGTAGGTAGGTAGATAGATAGATAGAGATAGGTAGGTAGATAGATAGATAAATACAAATAGGTAGGTAGGTAGATTGATAGATACAGATAGGTAGGTAGGTAGATAGATAGATACAGATAGGTAGGTAGGTAGATAGATAGATAGATAGAGATAGGTAGGTAGGTAGATTGATAGATACAGACAGGTAGGTAGGTAGGTAGATAGATAGATAGAGATAGGGAGGTAGGTAGATAGATAGATACAGATAGGTAGGTAGGTAGATAGATAGATAGAGATAGGTAGGTAGATAGATAGATAAATACAAATAGGTAGGTAGGTAGATAGATAGATAGAGATAGGTAGGAAGGTAGATTGATAGATAGAGATAGGTAGGTAGGTAGATTGATAGATACAGATAGGTAGGTAGGTAGATAGATAGATACAGATACGTAGGTAGGTAGATAGATAGATTCAGATAGGTAGGTAGGTAGATAGATAGATAGAGATAGGTAGGTAGGTAGATTGATAGATAGAGATAGGTAGGTAGGTAGATAGATAGATAGACATAGGTAGGTAGGTAGATTGATAGATACAGATAGGTAGGTAGGTAGATAGATAGATAACGATAGGTAGGTAGGTAGATTGATAGATAGAGATAGCTAGGTAGGTAGATTGATAGATACAGATAGGTAGGTAGGTAGATAGATAGATACAGATAGGTAGGTAGGTAGATAGATAGATACAGATAGGTAGGTAGGTAGATAGATAGATAGATAGATAGAGATAGGTAGGTAGGTAGATTGATAGATACAGATAGGTAGGTAGGTAGATAGATAAATACAGATAGGTAGGTAGGTAGGTAGATAGATAGAGATAGGTAGGTAGGTAGATAGATAGATAGAGATAGGTAGGTAGGTAGATTGATAGATACAGTTATGTAGGTAGGTAGGTAGATAGATAGAAACAGATAGGTAGGTAGGTAGGTAGATAGATACAGATAGGTAGGTAGGTAGATAGATAGATACAGATAGGTAGGTAGGTAGATAGATAGATAGAGATAGGTAGGTAGGTAGGTAGGTAGATAGATAGAGATAGGTAGGTAGGTAGGTAGATAGATAGATAGAGATAGGTAGGTAGGTAGATAGATAGATAGAGATAGGTAGGTAGGTAGATTGATAGATACAGATAGGTAGGTAGGTAGATAGATAGATACAGATAGGTAGGTAGGTAGATAGATAGATACAGATAGGTAGGTAGGTACGTAGATAGATAGAGATAGGTAGGTAGGAAGATAGATAAATACAGATAGGTAGGTAGGTAGATAGATAGATAGATAGATAGAGATAGGTAGGTAGGTAGGTAGGTAGATAGATAGAGATAGGTAGGTAGGTAGGTAGATTGATAGATACAGATAGGTAGGTAGGTAGATAGATAGATAGAGATAGGTAGGTAGGTAGATTGATAGATACAGATAGGTAGGTAGGTAGATTGATAGAGACAGATAGGTAGGTAGGTAGATATATAGATACAGATAGGTAGGTAGGTAGATAGATAAATACAGATAGGTAGGTAGGAAGATAGATAAATACAGATAGGTAGGTAGGTAGATAGATAGATAGATAGATAGAGATAGGTAGGTAGGTAGATTGATAGATACAGATAGGTAGGTAGGTAGATAGATAGATACAGATAGGTAGGTAGGTAGATTGATAGATACAGATAGGTAGGTAGGTAGATAGATAGATACAGATAGGTAGGTAGGTAGATTGATAGATAGAGATAGCTAGGTAGGTAGATTGATAGATACAGATAGGTAGGTAGGTAGATAGATAGATACAGATAGGTAGGTAGGTAGATAGATAGATACAGATAGGTAGGTAGGTAGATAGATAGATAGATAGAGATAGGTAGGTAGGTAGATTGATAGATACAGATAGGTAGGTAGGTAGATAGATAAATACAGATAGGTAGGTAGGTAGGTAGATAGATAGAGATAGGTAGGTAGGTAGATAGATAGATAGAGATAGGTAGGTAGGTAGATTGATAGATACAGTTATGTAGGTAGGTAGGTAGATAGATAGATACAGATAGGTAGGTAGGTAGGTAGATAGATACAGATAGGTAGGTAGGTAGATAGATACAGATAGGTAGGTAGGTAGATAGATAGATAGAGATAGGTAGGTAGGTAGATAGATAGAGATAGGTAGGTAGGTAGGTAGATAGATAGATAGAGCTAGGTAGGTAGGTAGATAGATAGATAGAGATAGGTAGGTAGGTAGATTGATAGATACAGATAGGTAGGTAGGTAGATAGATAGATACAGATAGGTAGGTAGGTAGATAGATAGATACAGATAGGTAGGTAGGTACGTAGATAGATAGAGATAGGTAGGTAGGAAGATAGATAAATACAGATAGGTAGGTAGGTAGATAGATAGATAGATAGAGATAGGTAGGTAGGTAGGTAGGTAGATAGATAGATAGAGCTAGGTAGGTAGGTAGATAGATAAATACAGATAGGTAGGTAGGAAGATAGATAAATACAGATAGGTAGGTAGGTAGATAGATAGATAGATAGAGATAGGTAGGTAGGTAGATTGATAGATACAGATAGGTAGGTAGGTAGATAGATAGATACAGATAGGTAGGTAGGTAGATTGATAGATAGAGATATGTAGGTAGGTAGATAGATAGATAGAGATAGGTAGATAGGTAGATAGATAGAGATAGGTAGGTAGGTAGATAGATAGAGATAGATAGGTAGGTAGATTGATAGAGACAGATAGGTAGGTAGGTAGATAGATAGAGATAGGTAGGTAGGTAGATTGATAGATGCAGATAGGTAAGTAGGTAGATAGATAGATACAGATAGGTAGGTAGGTAGATAGATAGATACAGATATGTAGGTAGGTAGACAGATAGATAGAGATAGGTAGGTAGGTAGGTAGATAGATAGAGATAGGTAGGTAGGTAGATAGATAGATAGATAGAGATAGGTAGGTAGGTAGATTGATAGATACAGATAGGTAGGTAGGTAGATAGATAGATACAGATATGTAGGTAGGTAGATAGACAGATAGAGATAGGTAGGTAGGTAGGTAGGTAGGTAGATAGAAAGAGATAGTTAGGTAGGTAGGTAGATAGATACAGATAGGTAGGTAGGTAGATAGATAGAGATAGGTAGGTAGGTAGGTAGATAGATAGAGATAGGTAGGTAGGTAGATAGATAGATAGAGATAGGTAGGTAGGTAGATACATAGATACAGATAGGTAGGTAGGTAGATAGATAGATACAGATAGGTAGGTAGGTAGATAGATAGATAGAGATAGGTACGTAGGTAGATAGATAGATACAGATAGGTAGGTAGGTAGATAGATAGATAGATAGAGATAGGTAGGTAGGTAGGTAGGTAGATAGATAGAGATAGGTAGGTAGGTAGGTAGATAGATAGATAGAGATAGGTAGGTAGGTAGGTAGATAGATAGATACAGATAGGTAGGTAGGTAGATAGATAGATAGATAGAGATAGGTAGGTAGGTAGGTACATAGATAGAGATAGGTAGGTAGGTAGATAGATAGATAGAGATAGGTAGGTAGGTAGATAGATAGATACAGATAGGTAGGTAGGTAGATAGATAGATACAGATAGGTAGGTAGGTAGATAGATAGATACAGATAGGTAGGTAGGTAGATAGATAAATACAGATAGGTAGGTAGGTAGGTAGATAGATAGAGATAGGTAGGTAGGTAGATAGATAGATAGAGATAGGTAGGTAGGTAGATTGATAGATACAGTTATGTAGGTAGGTAGGTAGATAGATAGATACAGATAGGTAGGTAGGTAGGTAGATAGATACAGATAGGTAGGTAGGTAGATATTTAGATACAGATAGGTAGGTAGGTAGATAGATAGATAGAGATAGGTAGGTAGGTAGGTAGGTAGATAGATAGAGATAGGTAGGTAGGTAGGTAGATAGATAGATAGAGATAGGTAGGTAGGTAGATAGATAGATAGAGATAGGTAGGTAGGTAGATTGATAGATAGAGATAGCTAGGTAGGTAGATTGATAGATACAGATAAGTAGGTAGGTAGATAGATAGATACACATAGGTAGGTAGGTAGATAGATAGATAGAGATAGGTAGGTAGGTAGATTGATAGATACAGATAGGTAGGTAGGTAGGTAGATAGATAGATAGAGATAGGTAGGTAGGTAGATAGATAGATACAGATAGGTAGGTAGGTAGATAGATAGATAGAGATAGGTAGGTAGATAGATAGATAAATACAAATAGGTAGGTAGGTAGATTGATAGATACAGATAGGTAGGTAGGTAGATAGATAGATACAGATAGGTAGGTAGGTAGATAGATAGATAGATAGAGATAGGTAGGTAGGTAGATTGATAGATACAGATAGGTAGGTAGGTAGGTAGATAGATAGATAGAGATAGGTAGGTAGGTAGATAGATAGATACAGATAGGTAGGTAGGTAGATAGATAGATAGAGATAGGTAGGTAGATAGATAGATAAATACAAATAGGTAGGTAGGTAGATAGATAGATAGAGATAGGTAGGAAGGTAGATTGATAGATAGAGATAGGTAGGTAGGTAGATTGATAGATACAGATAGGTAGGTAGGTAGATAGATAGATACAGATACGTAGGTAGGTAGATAGATAGATTCAGATAGGTAGGTAGGTAGATAGATAGATAGAGATAGGTAGGTAGGTAGATTGATAGATACAGATAGGTAGGTTGGTAGATAGATAGATACAGATAGGTAGGTAGGTAGATAGATAGATACAGTTATGTAGGTAGGTAGGTAGATAGATAGATACAGATAGGTAGCTAGGTAGGTAGATAGATAGATACAGATAGGTAGGTAGGTAGATTGATAGATAGAGATAGGTAGGTAGGTAGATAGATAGATAGACATAGGTAGGTAGGTAGATTGATAGATACAGATAGGTAGGTAGGTAGATAGATAGATAACGATAGGTAGGTAGGTAGATTGATAGATAGAGATAGCTAGGTAGGTAGATTGATAGATACAGATAGGTAGGTAGGTAGATAGATAGATACAGATAGGTAGGTAGGTAGATAGATAGATACAGATAGGTAGGTAGGTAGATAGATAGATAGATAGATAGAGATAGGTAGGTAGGTAGATTGATAGATACAGATAGGTAGGTAGGTAGATAGATAAATACAGATAGGTAGGTAGGTAGGTAGATAGATAGAGATAGGTAGGTAGGTAGATAGATAGATAGAGATAGGTAGGTAGGTAGATTGATAGATACAGTTATGTAGGTAGGTAGGTAGATAGATAGAAACAGATAGGTAGGTAGGAAGATAGATAAATACAGATAGGTAGGTAGGTAGATAGATAGATAGAGCTAGGTAGGTAGGTAGATAGATAAATACAGATAGGTAGGTAGGAAGATAGATAAATACAGATAGGTAGGTAGGTAGATAGATAGATAGATAGAGATAGGTAGGTAGGTAGATTGATAGATACAGATAGGTAGGTAGGTAGATAGATAGATACAGATAGGTAGGTAGGTAGATTGATAGATAGAGATATGTAGGTAGGTAGATAGATAGATAGAGATAGGTAGATAGGTAGATAGATAGAGATAGGTAGGTAGGTAGATAGATAGATAGAGATAGATAGGTAGGTAGATTGATAGAGACAGATAGGTAGGTAGGTAGATAGATAGAGATAGGTAGGTAGGTAGATTGATAGATGCAGATAGGTAAGTAGGTAGATAGATAGATACAGATAGGTAGGTAGGTAGATAGATAGATACAGATATGTAGGTAGGTAGACAGATAGATAGAGATAGGTAGGTAGGTAGGTAGATAGATAGAGATAGGTAGGTAGGTAGATAGATAGATAGATAGAGATAGGTAGGTAGGTAGATTGATAGATACAGATAGGTAGGTAGGTAGATAGATAGATACAGATATGTAGGTAGGTAGATAGACAGATAGAGATAGGTAGGTAGGTAGGTAGGTAGGTAGATAGAAAGAGATAGTTAGGTAGGTAGGTAGATAGATACAGATAGGTAGGTAGGTAGATAGATAGAGATAGGTAGGAAGGTAGGTAGATAGATAGAGATAGGTAGGTAGGTAGATAGATAGATAGAGATAGGTAGGTAGGTAGATACATAGATACAGATAGGTAGGTAGGTAGATAGATAGATACAGATAGGTAGGTAGGTAGATAGATAGATAGAGATAGGTACGTAGGTAGATAGATAGATACAGATAGGTAGGTAGGTAGATAGATAGATAGATAGAGATAGGTAGGTAGGTAGGTAGGTAGATAGATAGAGATAGGTAGGTAGGTAGGTAGATAGATAGATAGAGATAGGTAGGTAGGTAGGTAGATAGATAGATACAGATAGGTAGGTAGGTAGATAGATAGATAGATAGAGATAGGTAGGTAGGTAGGTACATAGATAGAGATAGGTAGGTAGGTAGATAGATAGATAGAGATAGGTAGGTAGGTAGATAGATAGATACAGATAGGTAGGTAGGTAGATAGATAGATACAGATAGGTAGGTAGGTAGATAGATAGATACAGATAGGTAGGTAGGTAGATAGATAAATACAGATAGGTAGGTAGGTAGGTAGATAGATAGAGATAGGTAGGTAGGTAGATAGATAGATAGAGATAGGTAGGTAGGTAGATTGATAGATACAGTTATGTAGGTAGGTAGGTAGATAGATAGATACAGATAGGTAGGTAGGTAGGTAGATAGATACAGATAGGTAGGTAGGTAGATATTTAGATACAGATAGGTAGGTAGGTAGATAGATAGATAGAGATAGGTAGGTAGGTAGGTAGGTAGATAGATAGAGATAGGTAGGTAGGTAGGTAGATAGATAGATAGAGATAGGTAGGTAGGTAGATAGATAGATAGAGATAGGTAGGTAGGTAGATTGATAGATAGAGATAGCTAGGTAGGTAGATTGATAGATACAGATAAGTAGGTAGGTAGATAGATAGATACAGATAGGTAGGTAGGTAGATAGATAGATAGAGATAGGTAGGTAGGTAGATTGATAGATACAGATAGGTAGGTAGGTAGGTAGATAGATAGATAGAGATAGGTAGGTAGGTAGATAGATAGATACAGATAGGTAGGTAGGTAGATAGATAGATAGAGATAGGTAGGTAGATAGATAGATAAATACAAATAGGTAGGTAGGTAGATTGATAGATACAGATAGGTAGGTAGGTAGATAGATAGATACAGATAGGTAGGAAGGTAGATAGATAGATAGATAGAGATAGGTAGGTAGCTAGATTGATAGATACAGATAGGTAGGTAGGTAGGTAGATAGATAGATAGATAGAGATAGGTAGGTAGGTAGATAGATAGATACAGATAGGTAGGTAGGTAGATAGATAGATAGAGATAGGTAGGTAGATAGATAGATAAATACAAATAGGTAGGTAGGTAGATAGATAGATAGAGATAGGTAGGAAGGTAGATTGATAGATAGAGATAGGTAGGTAGGTAGATTGATAGATACAGATAGGTAGGTAGGTAGATAGATAGATACAGATACGTAGGTAGGTAGATAGATAGATTCAGATAGGTAGGTAGGTAGATAGATAGATAGAGATAGGTAGGTAGGTAGATTGATAGATACAGATAGGTAGGTTGGTAGATAGATAGATACAGATAGGTAGGTAGGTAGATAGATAGATACAGTTATGTAGGTAGGTAGATAGACAGATAGAGATAGGTAGGTAGGTAGGTAGGTAGGTAGATAGAAAGAGATAGTTAGGTAGGTAGGTAGATAGATACAGATAGGTAGGTAGGTAGATAGATAGAGATAGGTAGGTAGGTAGGTAGATAGATAGAGATAGGTAGGTAGGTAGATAGATAGATAGAGATAGGTAGGTAGGTAGATACATAGATACAGATAGGTAGGTAGGTAGATAGATAGATACAGATAGGTAGGTAGGTAGATAGATAGATAGAGATAGGTACGTAGGTAGATAGATAGATACAGATAGGTAGGTAGGTAGATAGATAGATAGATAGAGATAGGTAGGTAGGTAGGTAGGTAGATAGATAGAGATAGGTAGGTAGGTAGGTAGATAGATAGATAGAGATAGGTAGGTAGGTAGGTAGATAGATAGATACAGATAGGTAGGTAGGTAGATAGATAGATAGATAGAGATAGGTAGGTAGGTAGGTACATAGATAGAGATAGGTAGGTAGGTAGATAGATAGATAGAGATAGGTAGGTAGGTAGATAGATAGATACAGATAGGTAGGTAGGTAGATAGATAGATACAGATAGGTAGGTAGGTAGATAGATAGATACAGATAGGTAGGTAGGTAGATAGATAAATACAGATAGGTAGGTAGGTAGGTAGATAGATAGAGATAGGTAGGTAGGTAGATAGATAGATAGAGATAGGTAGGTAGGTAGATTGATAGATACAGTTATGTAGGTAGGTAGGTAGATAGATAGATACAGATAGGTAGGTAGGTAGGTAGATAGATACAGATAGGTAGGTAGGTAGATATTTAGATACAGATAGGTAGGTAGGTAGATAGATAGATAGAGATAGGTAGGTAGGTAGGTAGGTAGATAGATAGAGATAGGTAGGTAGGTAGGTAGATAGATAGATAGAGATAGGTAGGTAGGTAGATAGATAGATAGAGATAGGTAGGTAGGTAGATTGATAGATAGAGATAGCTAGGTAGGTAGATTGATAGATACAGATAAGTAGGTAGGTAGATAGATAGATACACATAGGTAGGTAGGTAGATAGATAGATAGAGATAGGTAGGTAGGTAGATTGATAGATACAGATAGGTAGGTAGGTAGGTAGATAGATAGATAGAGATAGGTAGGTAGGTAGATAGATAGATACAGATAGGTAGGTAGGTAGATAGATAGATAGAGATAGGTAGGTAGATAGATAGATAAATACAAATAGGTAGGTAGGTAGATTGATAGATACAGATAGGTAGGTAGGTAGATAGATAGATACAGATAGGTAGGTAGGTAGATAGATAGATAGATAGAGATAGGTAGGTAGGTAGATTGATAGATACAGATAGGTAGGTAGGTAGGTAGATAGATAGATAGAGATAGGTAGGTAGGTAGATAGATAGATACAGATAGGTAGGTAGGTAGATAGATAGATAGAGATAGGTAGGTAGATAGATAGATAAATACAAATAGGTAGGTAGGTAGATAGATAGATAGAGATAGGTAGGAAGGTAGATTGATAGATAGAGATAGGTAGGTAGGTAGATTGATAGATACAGATAGGTAGGTAGGTAGATAGATAGATACAGATACGTAGGTAGGTAGATAGATAGATTCAGATAGGTAGGTAGGTAGATAGATAGATAGAGATAGGTAGGTAGGTAGATTGATAGATACAGATAGGTAGGTTGGTAGATAGATAGATACAGATAGGTAGGTAGGTAGATAGATAGATACAGTTATGTAGGTAGGTAGGTAGATAGATAGATACAGATAGGTAGCTAGGTAGGTAGATAGATAGATACAGATAGGTAGGTAGGTAGATTGATAGATAGAGATAGGTAGGTAGGTAGATAGATAGATAGACATAGGTAGGTAGGTAGATTGATAGATACAGATAGGTAGGTAGGTAGATAGATAGATAACGATAGGTAGGTAGGTAGATTGATAGATAGAGATAGCTAGGTAGGTAGATTGATAGATACAGATAGGTAGGTAGGTAGATAGATAGATACAGATAGGTAGGTAGGTAGATAGATAGATACAGATAGGTAGGTAGGTAGATAGATAGATAGATAGATAGAGATAGGTAGGTAGGTAGATTGATAGATACAGATAGGTAGGTAGGTAGATAGATAAATACAGATAGGTAGGTAGGTAGGTAGATAGATAGAGATAGGTAGGTAGGTAGATAGATAGATAGAGATAGGTAGGTAGGTAGATTGATAGATACAGTTATGTAGGTAGGTAGGTAGATAGATAGAAACAGATAGGTAGGTAGGAAGATAGATAAATACAGATAGGTAGGTAGGTAGATAGATAGATAGAGCTAGGTAGGTAGGTAGATAGATAAATACAGATAGGTAGGTAGGAAGATAGATAAATACAGATAGGTAGGTAGGTAGATAGATAGATAGATAGAGATAGGTAGGTAGGTAGATTGATAGATACAGATAGGTAGGTAGGTAGATAGATAGATACAGATAGGTAGGTAGGTAGATTGATAGATAGAGATATGTAGGTAGGTAGATAGATAGATAGAGATAGGTAGATAGGTAGATAGATAGAGATAGGTAGGTAGGTAGATAGATAGATAGAGATAGATAGGTAGGTAGATTGATAGAGACAGATAGGTAGGTAGGTAGATAGATAGAGATAGGTAGGTAGGTAGATTGATAGATGCAGATAGGTAAGTAGGTAGATAGATAGATACAGATAGGTAGGTAGGTAGATAGATAGATACAGATATGTAGGTAGGTAGACAGATAGATAGAGATAGGTAGGTAGGTAGGTAGATAGATAGAGATAGGTAGGTAGGTAGATAGATAGATAGATAGAGATAGGTAGGTAGGTAGATTGATAGATACAGATAGGTAGGTAGGTAGATAGATAGATACAGATATGTAGGTAGGTAGATAGACAGATAGAGATAGGTAGGTAGGTAGGTAGGTAGGTAGATAGAAAGAGATAGTTAGGTAGGTAGGTAGATAGATACAGATAGGTAGGTAGGTAGATAGATAGAGATAGGTAGGAAGGTAGGTAGATAGATAGAGATAGGTAGGTAGGTAGATAGATAGATAGAGATAGGTAGGTAGGTAGATACATAGATACAGATAGGTAGGTAGGTAGATAGATAGATACAGATAGGTAGGTAGGTAGATAGATAGATAGAGATAGGTACGTAGGTAGATAGATAGATACAGATAGGTAGGTAGGTAGATAGATAGATAGATAGAGATAGGTAGGTAGGTAGGTAGGTAGATAGATAGAGATAGGTAGGTAGGTAGGTAGATAGATAGATAGAGATAGGTAGGTAGGTAGGTAGATAGATAGATACAGATAGGTAGGTAGGTAGATAGATAGATAGATAGAGATAGGTAGGTAGGTAGGTACATAGATAGAGATAGGTAGGTAGGTAGATAGATAGATAGAGATAGGTAGGTAGGTAGATAGATAGATACAGATAGGTAGGTAGGTAGATAGATAGATACAGATAGGTAGGTAGGTAGATAGATAGATACAGATAGGTAGGTAGGTAGATAGATAAATACAGATAGGTAGGTAGGTAGGTAGATAGATAGAGATAGGTAGGTAGGTAGATAGATAGATAGAGATAGGTAGGTAGGTAGATTGATAGATACAGTTATGTAGGTAGGTAGGTAGATAGATAGATACAGATAGGTAGGTAGGTAGGTAGATAGATACAGATAGGTAGGTAGGTAGATATTTAGATACAGATAGGTAGGTAGGTAGATAGATAGATAGAGATAGGTAGGTAGGTAGGTAGGTAGATAGATAGAGATAGGTAGGTAGGTAGGTAGATAGATAGATAGAGATAGGTAGGTAGGTAGATAGATAGATAGAGATAGGTAGGTAGGTAGATTGATAGATAGAGATAGCTAGGTAGGTAGATTGATAGATACAGATAAGTAGGTAGGTAGATAGATAGATACAGATAGGTAGGTAGGTAGATAGATAGATAGAGATAGGTAGGTAGGTAGATTGATAGATACAGATAGGTAGGTAGGTAGGTAGATAGATAGATAGAGATAGGTAGGTAGGTAGATAGATAGATACAGATAGGTAGGTAGGTAGATAGATAGATAGAGATAGGTAGGTAGATAGATAGATAAATACAAATAGGTAGGTAGGTAGATTGATAGATACAGATAGGTAGGTAGGTAGATAGATAGATACAGATAGGTAGGAAGGTAGATAGATAGATAGATAGAGATAGGTAGGTAGCTAGATTGATAGATACAGATAGGTAGGTAGGTAGGTAGATAGATAGATAGATAGAGATAGGTAGGTAGGTAGATAGATAGATACAGATAGGTAGGTAGGTAGATAGATAGATAGAGATAGGTAGGTAGATAGATAGATAAATACAAATAGGTAGGTAGGTAGATAGATAGATAGAGATAGGTAGGAAGGTAGATTGATAGATAGAGATAGGTAGGTAGGTAGATTGATAGATACAGATAGGTAGGTAGGTAGATAGATAGATACAGATACGTAGGTAGGTAGATAGATAGATTCAGATAGGTAGGTAGGTAGATAGATAGATAGAGATAGGTAGGTAGGTAGATTGATAGATACAGATAGGTAGGTTGGTAGATAGATAGATACAGATAGGTAGGTAGGTAGATAGATAGATACAGTTATGTAGGTAGGTAGGTAGATAGATAGATACAGATAGGTAGCTAGGTAGGTAGATAGATAGATACAGATAGGTAGGTAGGTAGATTGATAGATAGAGATAGGTAGGTAGGTAGATAGATAGATAGACATAGGTAGGTAGGTAGATTGATAGATACAGATAGGTAGGTAGGTAGATAGATAGATAACGATAGGTAGGTAGGTAGATTGATAGATAGAGATAGCTAGGTAGGTAGATTGATAGATACAGATAGGTAGGTAGGTAGATAGATAGATACAGATAGGTAGGTAGGTAGATAGATAGATACAGATAGGTAGGTAGGTAGATAGATAGATAGATAGATAGAGATAGGTAGGTAGGTAGATTGATAGATACAGATAGGTAGGTAGGTAGATAGATAAATACAGATAGGTAGGTAGGTAGGTAGATAGATAGAGATAGGTAGGTAGGTAGATAGATAGATAGAGATAGGTAGGTAGGTAGATTGATAGATACAGTTATGTAGGTAGGTAGGTAGATAGATAGAAACAGATAGGTAGGTAGGTAGGTAGATAGATACAGATAGGTAGGTAGGTAGATAGATAGATACAGATAGGTAGGTAGGTAGATAGATAGATAGAGATAGGTAGGTAGGTAGGTAGGTAGATAGATAGAGATAGGTAGGTAGGTAGGTAGATAGATAGATAGAGATAGGTAGGTAGGTAGATAGATAGATAGAGATAGGTAGGTAGGTAGATTGATAGATACAGATAGGTAGGTAGGTAGATAGATAGATACAGATAGGTAGGTAGGTAGATAGATAGATACAGATAGGTAGGTAGGTACGTAGATAGATAGAGATAGGTAGGTAGGAAGATAGATAAATACAGATAGGTAGGTAGGTAGATAGATAGATAGATAGAGATAGGTAGGTAGGTAGGTAGGTAGATAGATAGAGATAGGTAGGTAGGTAGGTAGATTGATAGATACAGATAGGTAGGTAGGTAGATAGATAGATAGAGATAGGTAGGTAGGTAGATTGATAGATACAGATAGGTAGGTAGGTAGATTGATAGAGACAGATAGGTAGGTAGGTAGATATATAGATACAGATAGGTAGGTAGGTAGATAGATAAATACAGATAGGTAGGTAGGAAGATAGATAAATACAGATAGGTAGGTAGGTAGATAGATAGATAGATAGATAGAGATAGGTAGGTAGGTAGATTGATAGATACAGATAGGTAGGTAGGTAGATAGATAGATACAGATAGGTAGGTAGGTAGATTGATAGATACAGATAGGTAGGTAGGTAGATAGATAGATACAGATAGGTAGGTAGGTAGATTGATAGATAGAGATAGCTAGGTAGGTAGATTGATAGATACAGATAGGTAGGTAGGTAGATAGATAGATACAGATAGGTAGGTAGGTAGATAGATAGATACAGATAGGTAGGTAGGTAGATAGATAGATAGATAGAGATAGGTAGGTAGGTAGATTGATAGATACAGATAGGTAGGTAGGTAGATAGATAAATACAGATAGGTAGGTAGGTAGGTAGATAGATAGAGATAGGTAGGTAGGTAGATAGATAGATAGAGATAGGTAGGTAGGTAGATTGATAGATACAGTTATGTAGGTAGGTAGGTAGATAGATAGATACAGATAGGTAGGTAGGTAGGTAGATAGATACAGATAGGTAGGTAGGTAGATAGATACAGATAGGTAGGTAGGTAGATAGATAGATAGAGATAGGTAGGTAGGTAGGTAGATAGATAGAGATAGGTAGGTAGGTAGGTAGATAGATAGATAGAGCTAGGTAGGTAGGTAGATAGATAGATAGAGATAGGTAGGTAGGTAGATTGATAGATACAGATAGGAAGGTAGGTAGATAGATAGATACAGATAGGTAGGTAGGTAGATAGATAGATACAGATAGGTAGGTAGGTACGTAGATAGATAGAGATAGGTAGGTAGGAAGATAGATAAATACAGATAGGTAGGTAGGTAGGTAGATAGATAGATAGAGATAGGTAGGTAGGTAGGTAGGTAGATAGATAGATAGAGCTAGGTAGGTAGGTAGATAGATAAATACAGATAGGTAGGTAGGAAGATAGATAAATACAGATAGGTAGGTAGGTAGATAGATAGATAGATAGAGATAGGTAGGTAGGTAGATTGATAGATACAGATAGGTAGGTAGGTAGATAGATAGATACAGATAGGTAGGTAGGTAGATTGATAGATAGAGATATGTAGGTAGGTAGATAGATAGATAGAGATAGGTAGATAGGTAGATAGATAGAGATAGGTAGGTAGGTAGATAGATAGATAGAGATAGATAGGTAGGTAGATTGATAGAGACAGATAGGTAGGTAGGTAGATAGATAGAGATAGGTAGGTAGGTAGATTGATAGATGCAGATAGGTAAGTAGGTAGATAGATAGATACAGATAGGTAGGTAGGTAGATAGATAGATACAGATATGTAGGTAGGTAGACAGATAGATAGAGATAGGTAGGTAGGTAGGTAGATAGATAGAGATAGGTAGGTAGGTAGATAGATAGATAGATAGATAGAGATAGGTAGGTAGGTAGATTGATAGATACAGATAGGTAGGTAGGTAGATAGATAGATACAGATATGTAGGTAGGTAGATAGACAGATAGAGATAGGTAGGTAGGTAGGTAGGTAGGTAGATAGAAAGAGATAGTTAGGTAGGTAGGTAGATAGATACAGATAGGTAGGTAGGTAGATAGATAGAGATAGGTAGGTAGGTAGGTAGATAGATAGAGATAGGTAGGTAGGTAGATAGATAGATAGAGATAGGTAGGTAGGTAGATACATAGATACAGATAGGTAGGTAGGTAGATAGATAGATACAGATAGGTAGGTAGGTAGATAGATAGATAGAGATAGGTACGTAGGTAGATAGATAGATACAGATAGGTAGGTAGGTAGATAGATAGATAGATAGATAGAGATAGGTAGGTAGGTAGGTAGGTAGATAGATAGAGATAGGTAGGTAGGTAGGTAGATAGATAGATAGAGATAGGTAGGTAGGTAGGTAGATAGATAGATACAGATAGGTAGGTAGGTAGATAGATAGATAGATAGAGATAGGTAGGTAGGTAGGTACATAGATAGAGATAGGTAGGTAGGTAGATAGATAGATAGAGATAGGTAGGTAGGTAGATAGATAGATACAGATAGGTAGGTAGGTAGATAGATAGATACAGATAGGTAGGTAGGTAGATAGATAGATACAGATAGGTAGGTAGGTAGATAGATAAATACAGATAGGTAGGTAGGTAGGTAGATAGATAGAGATAGGTAGGTAGGTAGATAGATAGATAGAGATAGGTAGGTAGGTAGATTGATAGATACAGTTATGTAGGTAGGTAGGTAGATAGATAGATACAGATAGGTAGGTAGGTAGGTAGATAGATACAGATAGGTAGGTAGGTAGATATTTAGATACAGATAGGTAGGTAGGTAGATAGATAGATAGAGATAGGTAGGTAGGTAGGTAGGTAGATAGATAGAGATAGGTAGGTAGGTAGGTAGATAGATAGATAGAGATAGGTAGGTAGGTAGATAGATAGATAGAGATAGGTAGGTAGGTAGATTGATAGATACAGATAGGTAGGTAGGTAGATAGATAGATACAGATAGGTAGGTAGGTAGATATATAGATACAGATAGGTAGGTAGGTAGATAGATAAATACAGATAGGTAGGTAGGAAGATAGATAAATACAGATAGGTATGTAGGTAGGTAGGTAGATAGATAGATAGAGATAGGTAGGTAGGTAGATTGATAGATACAGATAGGTAGGTAGGTAGATAGATAGATACAGATAGGTAGGTAGGTACGTAGATAGATAGAGATAGGTAGGTAGGTAGATAGATAGATAGAGATAGGTAGGTAGGTAGATTGATAGATACAGATAGGTAGGTAGGTAGATTGATAGAGACAGATAGGTAGGTAGGTAGATATATAGATACAGATAGGTAGGTAGGTAGATAGATAAATACACATAGGTAGGTAGGAAGATAGATAAATACAGATAGGTATGTAGGTAGGTAGGTAGATAGATAGATAGAGATAGGTAGGTAGGTAGATTGATAGATACAGATAGGTAGGTAGGTAGATAGATAGATACAGATAGGTAGGTAGGTAGATTGATAGATAGAGATATGTAGGTAGGTAGATAGATAGATAGAGATAGGTAGATAGGTAGATAGATAGAGATAGGTAGGTAGGTAGATAGATAGATAGAGATAGATAGGTAGGTAGATTGATAGAGACAGATAGGTAGGTAGGTAGATAGATAGAGATAGGTAGGTAGGTAGATTGATAGATGCAGATAGGTAAGTAGGTAGATAGATAGATACAGATAGGTAGGTAGGTAGATAGATAGATACAGATATGTAGGTAGGTAGACAGATAGATAGAGATAGGTAGGTAGGTAGGTAGATAGATAGAGATAGGTAGGTAGGTAGATAGATAGATAGAGATAGGTAGGTAGGTAGATTGATAGATACAGATAGGTAGGTAGGTAGATTGATAGATACAGATAGGTAGGTAGGTAGATAGATAGATACAGATAGATAGGTAGGTAGATAGATAGATACAGATATGTAGGTAGGTAGATAGACAGATAGAGATAGGTAGGTAGGTAGGTAGATAGAAAGAGATAGTTAGGTAGGTAGGTAGATAGATACAGATAGGTAGGTAGGTAGATAGATAGAGATAGGTAGGTAGGTAGGTAGATAGAAAGAGATAGGTAGGTAGGTAGATAGATAGATAGAGATAGGTAGGTAGGTAGATACATAGATACAGATAGGTAGGTAGGTAGATAGATAGATACAGATAGGTAGGTAGGTAGATAGATAGATAGAGATAGGTACGTAGGTAGATAGATAGATACAGATAGGTAGGTAGGTAGATAGATAGATAGATAGAGATAGGTAGGTAGGTAGGTAGATAGATAGAGATAGGTAGGTAGGTAGATAGATAGATAGAGATAGGTAGGTAGGTAGGTAGATAGATAGATACAGATAGGTAGGTAGGTAGATAGATAGATACAGATAGGTAGGTAGGTAGATAGATAGATAGATAGAGATAGGTAGGTAGGTAGGTACATAGATAGAGATAGGTAGGTAGGTAGATAGATAGATAGAGATAGGTAGGTAGGTAGATAGATAGATACAGATAGGTAGGTAGGTAGATAGATAGATACAGATAGGTAGGTAGGTAGATAGATAGATAGACATAGGTAGGTAGGTAGATTGATAGATACAGATAGGTAGGTAGGTAGATAGATAGATACAGATAGGTAGGTAGGTAGATAGATAGATAGAGATAGGTAGGTAGATAGATAGATAAATACAGATAGGTAGGTAGGTAGGTAGATAGATAGAGATAGGTAGGTAGGTAGATAGATAGATAGAGATAGGTAGGTAGATAGATAGATAAATACAAATAGGTAGGTAGGTAGATAGATAGAGATAGGTAGGAAGGTAGATTGATAGATAGAGATAGGTAGGTAGGTAGATTGATAGATACAGATAGGTAGGTAGGTAGATAGATAGATACAGATACGTAGGTAGGTAGATAGATAGAGATAGGTAGGTAGATAGATAGATAAATACAAATAGGTAGGTAGGTAGATAGATAGAGATAGGTAGGAAGGTAGATTGATAGATAGAGATAGGTAGGTAGGTAGATTGATAGATACAGATAGGTAGGTAGGTAGATAGATAGATACAGATACGTAGGTAGGTAGATAGATAGATTCAGATAGGTAGGTAGGTAGGTAGATAGATAGATAGAGATAGGTAGGTAGGTAGATTGATAGATACAGATAGGTAGGTTGGTAGATAGATAGGTACAGATAGGTAGGTAGGTAGATAGATAGATACAGTTATGTAGGTAGGTAGGTAGGTAGATAGATACAGATAGGTAGCTAGGTAGGTAGATAAATAGATACAGATAGGTAGGTAGGTAGATTGATAGATAGAGATAGGTAGGTAGGTAGATAGATAGATAGACATAGGTAGGTAGGTAGATTGATAGATACAGATAGGTAGGTAGGTAGATAGATAGATAACGATAGGTAGGTAGGTAGATTGATAGATAGAGATAGCTAGGTAGGTAGATTGATAGATACAGATAGGTAGGTAGGTAGATAGATAGATACAGATAGGTAGGTAGGTAGATAGATAGATACAGATAGGTAGGTAGGTAGATAGATAGATAGAGATAGGTAGGTAGGTAGATTGATAGATACAGATAGGTAGGTAGGTAGATAGATAAATACAGATAGGTAGGTAGGTAGGTAGATAGATAGAGATAGGTAGGTAGGTAGATAGATAGATAGAGATAGGTAGGTAGGTAGATTGATAGATACAGTTATGTAGGTAGGTAGGTAGATAGATAGAAACAGATAGGTAGGTAGGTAGGTAGATAGATACAGATAGGTAGGTAGGTAGATAGATAGATACAGATAGGTAGGTAGGTAGATAGATAGATAGAGATAGGTAGGTAGGTAGGTAGGTAGATAGATAGAGATAGGTAGGTAGGTAGGTAGATAGATAGATAGAGATAGGTAGGTAGGTAGATAGATAGATAGAGATAGGTAGGTAGGTAGATTGATAGATACAGATAGGTAGGTAGGTAGATAGATAGATACAGATAGGTAGGTAGGTAGATAGATAGATACAGATAGGTAGGTAGGTACGTAGATAGATAGAGATAGGTAGGTAGGTAGATTGATAGATACAGATAGGTAGGTAGATAGATAGATAGATAGAGATAGGTAGGTAGGTAGATTGATAGATACAGATAGGTAGGTAGGTAGATAGATAAATACAGATAGGTAGGTAGGTAGGTAGATAGATAGAGATAGGTAGGTAGGTAGATAGATAGATAGAGATAGGTAGGTAGGTAGATTGATAGATACAGTTATGTAGGTAGGTAGGTAGATAGATAGATACAGATAGGTAGGTAGGTAGGTAGATAGATACAGATAGGTAGGTAGGTAGATAGATACAGATAGGTAGGTAGGTAGATAGATAGATAGAGATAGGTAGGTAGGTAGGTAGATAGATAGAGATAGGTAGGTAGGTAGATAGATAGATAGAGATAGGTAGGTAGGTAGATACATAGATACAGATAGGTAGGTAGGTAGATAGATAGATACAGATAGGTAGGTAGGTAGATAGATAGATAGAGATAGGTACGTAGGTAGATAGATAGATACAGATAGGTAGGTAGGTAGATAGATAGATAGATAGAGATAGGTAGGTAGGTAGGTAGGTAGATAGATAGAGATAGGTAGGTAGGTAGGTAGATAGATAGATAGAGATAGGTAGGTAGGTAGGTAGATAGATAGATACAGATAGGTAGGTAGGTAGATAGATAGATAGAGATAGGTAGGTAGGTAGATAGATAGATACAGATAGGTAGGTAGGTAGATAGATAGATACAGATAGTTAGGTAGGTAGATAGATAGATACAGATAGGTAGGTAGGTAGATAGATAAATACAGATAGGTAGGTAGGTAGGTAGATAGATAGAGATAGGTAGGTAGGTAGATAGATAGATACAGTTATGTAGGTAGGTAGGTAGATAGATAGATACAGATAGGTAGGTAGGTAGGTAGATAGATACAGATAGGTAGGTAGGTAGATATTTAGATACAGATAGGTAGGTAGGTAGATAGATAGATAGAGATAGGTAGGTAGGTAGGTAGGTAGATAGATAGAGATAGGTAGGTAGGTAGGTAGATAGATAGATAGAGATAGGTAGGTAGGTAGATAGATAGATAGAGATAGGTAGGTAGGTAGATTGATAGATACAGATAGGTAGGTAGGTAGATAGATAGATACAGATAGGTAGGTAGGTAGATATATAGATACAGATAGGTAGGTAGGTAGATAGATAAATACAGATAGGTAGGTAGGAAGATAGATAAATACAGATAGGTATGTAGGTAGGTAGGTAGATAGATAGATAGAGATAGGTAGGTAGGTAGATTGATAGATACAGATAGGTAGGTAGGTAGATAGATAGATACAGATAGGTAGGTAGGTACGTAGATAGATAGAGATAGGTAGGTAGGTAGATAGATAGATAGAGATAGGTAGGTAGGTAGATTGATAGATACAGATAGGTAGGTAGGTAGATTGATAGAGACAGATAGGTAGGTAGGTAGATATATAGATACAGATAGGTAGGTAGGTAGATAGATTAATACAGATAGGTAGGTAGGAAGATAGATAAATACAGATAGGTATGTAGGTAGGTAGGTAGATAGATAGATAGAGATAGGTAGGTAGGTAGATTGATAGATACAGATAGGTAGGTAGATAGATAGATACAGATAGGTAGGTAGGTAGATTGATAGATAGAGATATGTAGGTAGGTAGATAGATAGATAGAGATAGGTAGATAGGTAGATAGATAGAGATAGGTAGGTAGGTAGATAGATAGATAGAGATAGATAGGTAGGTAGATTGATAGAGACAGATAGGTAGGTAGGTAGATAGATAGAGATAGGTAGGTAGGTAGATTGATAGATGCAGATAGGTAAGTAGGTAGATAGATAGATACAGATAGGTAGGTAGGTAGATAGATAGATACAGATATGTAGGTAGGTAGACAGATAGATAGAGATAGGTAGGTAGGTAGGTAGATAGATAGAGATAGGTAGGTAGGTAGATAGATAGATAGAGATAGGTAGGTAGGTAGATTGATAGATACAGATAGGTAGGTAGGTAGATTGATAGATACAGATAGGTAGGTAGGTAGATAGATAGATACAGATAGATAGGTAGGTAGATAGATAGATACAGATATGTAGGTAGGTAGATAGACAGATAGAGATAGGTAGGTAGGTAGGTAGGTAGATAGAAAGAGATAGTTAGGTATGTAGGTAGATAGATACAGAAAGGTAGGTAGGTAGATAGATAGAGATAGGTAGGTAGGTAGGTAGATAGAAAGAGATAGGTAGGTAGGTAGATAGATAGATAGAGATAGGTAGGTAGGTAGATACATAGATACAGATAGGTAGGTAGGTAGATAGATAGATACAGATAGGTAGGTAGGTAGATAGAAAGATAGAGATAGGTACGTAGGTAGATAGATAGATACAGATAGGTAGGTAGGTAGATAGATAGATAGATAGAGATAGGTAGGTAGGTAGGTAGATAGATAGAGATAGGTAGGTAGGTAGATAGATAGATAGAGATAGGTAGGTAGGTAGGTAGATAGATAGATACAGATAGGTAGGTAGGTAGATAGATAGATACAGATAGGTAGGTAGGTAGATAGATAGATAGATAGAGATAGGTAGGTAGGTAGGTACATAGATAGAGATAGGTAGGTAGGTAGATAGATAGATAGAGATAGGTAGGTAGGTAGATAGATAGATACAGATAGGTAGGTAGGTAGATAGATAGATACAGATAGGTAGGTAGGTAGATAGATAGATAGACATAGGTAGGTAGGTAGATTGATAGATACAGATAGGTAGGTAGGTAGATAGATAGATACAGATAGGTAGGTAGGTAGATAGATAGATAGAGATAGGTAGGTAGATAGATAGATAAATACAGATAGGTAGGTAGGTAGGTAGATAGATAGAGATAGGTAGGTAGGTAGATAGATAGATAGAGATAGGAAGGTAGGTAGATTGATAGAGATAGGTAGGTAGGTAGATAGATAGATAGACATAGGTAGGTAGGTAGATTGATAGATACAGATAGGTAGGTAGGTAGATAGATAGATACAGATAGGTAGGTAGGTAGATAGATAGATAGAGATAGGTAGCTAGGTAGATTGATAGATACAGATAGGTAGGTAGGTAGATAGATAGATAGAGATAGGTAGATAGGTAGATTGATAGATAGAGATAGGTAGGTAGGTAGATTGAAAGATACAGATAGGTAGGTAGGTAGATAGATAGATACAGATAGGTAGGTAGGTAGATAGATAGATAGAGATAGGTAGGTAGATAGATAGATAAATACAAATAGGTAGGTAGGTAGATAGATAGATAGAGATAGGTAGGAAGGTAGATTGATAGATAGAGATAGGTAGGTAGGTAGATTGATAGATACAGATAGGTAGGTAGGTAGATAGATAGATACAGATACGTAGGTAGGTAGATAGATAGATTCAGATAGGTAGGTAGGTAGATAGATAGATAGAGATAGGTAGGTAGGTAGATTGATAGATACAGATAGGTAGGTTGGTAGATAGATAGATACAGATAGGTAGGTAGGTAGATAGATAGATACAGTTATGTAGGTAGGTAGGTAGATAGATAGATACAGATAGGTAGCTAGGTAGGTAGATAAATAGATACAGATAGGTAGGTAGGTAGATTGATAGATAGAGATAGGTAGGTAGGTAGATAGATAGATAGACATAGGTAGGTAGGTAGATTGATAGATACAGATAGGTAGGTAGGTAGATAGATAGATAACGATAGGTAGGTAGGTAGATTGATAGATAGAGATAGCTAGGTAGGTAGATTGATAGATACAGATAGGTAGGTAGGTAGATAGATAGATACAGATAGGTAGGTAGGTAGATAGATAGATACAGATAGGTAGGTAGGTAGATAGATAGATAGAGATAGGTAGGTAGGTAGATTGATAGATACAGATAGGTAGGTAGGTAGATAGATAAATACAGATAGGTAGGTAGGTAGGTAGATAGATAGAGATAGGTAGGTAGGTAGATAGATAGATAGACATAGGTAGGTAGGTAGATTGATAGATACAGATAGGTAGGTAGGTAGATAGATAGATAACGATAGGTAGGTAGGTAGATTGATAGATAGAGATAGCTAGGTAGGTAGATTGATAGATACAGATAGGTAGGTAGGTAGATAGATAGATACAGATAGGTAGGTAGGTAGATAGATAGATACAGATAGGTAGGTAGGTAGATAGATAGATAGAGATAGGTAGGTAGGTAGATTGATAGATACAGATAGGTAGGTAGGTAGATAGATAAATACAGATAGGTAGGTAGGTAGGTAGATAGATAGAGATAGGTAGGTAGGTAGATAGATAGATAGAGATAGGTAGGTAGGTAGATTGATAGATACAGTTATGTAGGTAGGTAGGTAGATAGATAGAAACAGATAGGTAGGTAGGTAGGTAGATAGATACAGATAGGTAGGTAGGTAGATAGATAGATACAGATAGGTAGGTAGGTAGATAGATAGAGATAGGTAGGTAGGTAGGTAGGTAGATAGATAGAGATAGGTAGGTAGGTAGGTAGATAGATAGATAGAGATAGGTAGGTAGGTAGATAGATAGATAGAGATAGGTAGGTAGGTAGATTGATAGATACAGATAGGTAGGTAGGTAGATAGATAGATACATATATGTAGGTAGGTAGATAGATAGATACAGATAGGTAGGTAGGTACGTAGATAGATAGAGATAGGTAGGTAGGTAGATTGATAGATACAGATAGGTAGGTAGATAGATAGATAGATAGAGATAGGTAGGTAGGTAGATTGATAGATACAGATAGGTAGGTAGGTAGGTAGATAGATAGAGATAGGTAGGTAGGTAGATAGATAGATAGAGATAGGTAGGTAGGTAGATTGATAGATACAGTTATGTAGGTAGGTAGGTAGATAGATAGATACAGATAGGTAGGTAGGTAGGTAGATAGATACAGATAGGTAGGTAGGTAGATAGATACAGATAGGTAGGTAGGTAGATAGATAGATAGATAGATAGAGATAGGTAGGTAGGTAGGTAGATAGATAGAGATAGGTAGGTAGGTAGGTAGATAGATAGATAGAGCTAGGTAGGTAGGTAGATAGATAGATAGAGATAGGTAGGTAGGTAGATTGATAGATACAGATAGGTAGGTAGGTAGATAGATAGATACAGATAGGTAGGTAGGTAGATAGATAGATACAGATAGGTAGGTAGGTACGTAGATAGATAGAGATAGGTAGGTAGGAAGATAGATAAATACAGATAGGTAGGTAGGTAGATAGATAGATAGATAGAGATAGGTAGGTAGGTAGGTAGGTAGATAGATAGATAGAGCTAGGTAGGTAGGTAGATAGATAAATACAGATAGGTAGGTAGGAAGATAGATAAATACAGATAGGTAGGTAGGTAGATAGATAGATAGATAGAGATAGGTAGGTAGGTAGATTGATAGATACAGATAGGTAGGTAGGTAGATAGATAGATACAGATAGGTAGGTAGGTAGATTGATAGATACAGATAGGTAGGTAGGTAGATAGATAGATACAGATAGGTAGGTAGGTAGATAGATAGATACAGATAGGTAGGTAGGTACGTAGATAGATAGAGATAGGTAGGTAGGAAGATAGATAAATACAGATAGGTAGGTAGGTAGATAGATAGATAGATAGATAGAGATAGGTAGGTAGGTAGGTAGGTAGATAGATAGATAGAGCTAGGTAGGTAGGTAGATAGATAAATACAGATAGGTAGGTAGGAAGATAGATAAATACAGATAGGTAGGTAGGTAGATAGATAGATAGATAGATAGAGATAGGTAGGTAGGTAGATTGATAGATACAGATAGGTAGGTAGGTAGATAGATAGATACAGATAGGTAGGTAGGTAGATTGATAGATAGAGATATGTAGGTAGGTAGATAGATAGATAGAGATAGGTAGGTAGGTAGATAGATAGATAGATAGAGATAGGTAGGTAGGTAGATTGATAGATACAGATAGGTAGGTAGGTAGATAGATAGATACAGATAGATAGGTAGGTAGATAGATAGATACAGATATGTAGGTAGGTAGATAGACAGATAGAGATAGGTAGGTAGGTAGGTAGGTAGGTAGATAGAAAGAGATAGTTAGGTAGGTAGGTAGATAGATACAGATAGGTAGGTAGGTAGATAGATAGAGATAGGTAGGTAGGTAGGTAGATAGATAGAGATAGGTAGGTAGGTAGATAGATAGATAGAGATAGGTAGGTAGGTAGATACATAGATACAGATAGGTAGGTAGGTAGATAGATAGATACAGATAGGTAGGTAGGTAGATAGATAGATAGAGATAGGTACGTAGGTAGATAGATAGATACAGATAGGTAGGTAGGTAGATAGATAGATAGATAGAGATAGGTAGGTAGGTAGGTAGGTAGATAGATAGAGATAGGTAGGTAGGTAGGTAGATAGATAGATAGAGATAGGTAGGTAGGTAGGTAGATAGATAGATACAGATAGGTAGGTAGGTAGATAGATAGATAGATAGAGATAGGTAGGTAGGTAGGTACATAGATAGAGATAGGTAGGTAGGTAGATAGATAGATAGAGATAGGTAGGTAGGTAGATAGATAGATACAGATAGGTAGGTAGGTAGATAGATAGATACAGATAGGTAGGTAGGTAGATAGATAGATACAGATAGGTAGGTAGGTAGATAGATAAATACAGATAGGTAGGTAGGTAGGTAGATAGATAGAGATAGGTAGGTAGGTAGATAGATAGATAGAGATAGGTAGGTAGGTAGATTGATAGATACAGTTATGTAGGTAGGTAGGTAGATAGATAGATACAGATAGGTAGGTAGGTAGGTAGATAGATACAGATAGGTAGGTAGGTAGATATTTAGATACAGATAGGTAGGTAGGTAGATAGATAGATAGAGATAGGTAGGTAGGTAGGTAGGTAGATAGATAGAGATAGGTAGGTAGGTAGGTAGATAGATAGATAGAGATAGGTAGGTAGGTAGATAGATAGATAGAGATAGGTAGGTAGGTAGATTGATAGATACAGATAGGTAGGTAGGTAGATAGATAGATACAGATAGGTAGGTAGGTAGATATATAGATACAGATAGGTAGGTAGGTAGATAGATAAATACAGATAGGTAGGTAGGAAGATAGATAAATACAGATAGGTATGTATGTAGGTAGGTAGATAGATAGATAGAGATAGGTAGGTAGGTAGATTGATAGATACAGATAGGTAGGTAGGTAGATAGATAGATACAGATAGGTAGGTAGGTACGTAGATAGATAGAGATAGGTAGGTAGGTAGATAGATAGATAGAGATAGGTAGGTAGGTAGATTGATAGATACAGATAGGTAGGTAGGTAGATTGATAGAGACAGATAGGTAGGTAGGTAGATATATAGATACAGATAGGTAGGTAGGTAGATAGATAAATACAGATAGGTAGGTAGGAAGATAGATAAATACAGATAGGTATGTAGGTAGGTAGGTAGATAGATAGATAGAGATAGGTAGGTAGGTAGATTGATAGATACAGATAGGTAGGTAGGTAGATAGATAGATACAGATAGGTAGGTAGGTAGATTGATAGATAGAGATATGTAGGTAGGTAGATAGATAGATAGAGATAGGTAGATAGATAGAGATAGGTAGGTAGGTAGATAGATAGATAGAGATAGATAGGTAGGTAGATTGATAGAGACAGATAGGTAGGTAGGTAGATAGATAGAGATAGGTAGGTAGGTAGATTGATAGATGCAGATAGGTAAGTAGGTAGATAGATAGATACAGATAGGTAGGTAGGTAGATAGATAGATACAGATATGTAGGTAGGTAGACAGATAGATAGAGATAGGTAGGTAGGTAGGTAGATAGATAGAGATAGGTAGGTAGGTAGATAGATAGATAGAGATAGGTAGGTAGGTAGATTGATAGATACAGATAGGTAGGTAGATAGATAGATACAGATAGGTAGGTAGGTAGATAGATAGATAGATAGAGATAGGTAGGTAGGTAGGTAGATAGATAGAGATAGGTAGGTAGGTAGATAGATAGATAGAGATAGGTAGGTAGGTAGGTAGATAGATAGATACAGATAGGTAGGTAGGTAGATAGATAGATACAGATAGGTAGGTAGGTAGATAGATAGATAGATAGAGATAGGTAGGTAGGTAGGTACATAGATAGAGATAGGTAGGTAGGTAGATAGATAGATAGAGATAGGTAGGTAGGTAGATAGATAGATACAGATAGGTAGGTAGGTAGATAGATAGATACAGATAGGTAGGTAGGTAGATAGATAGATAGACATAGGTAGGTAGGTAGATTGATAGATACAGATAGGTAGGTAGCTAGATAGATAGATACAGATAGGTAGGTAGGTAGATAGATAGATAGAGATAGGTAGGTAGATAGATAGATAAATACAGATAGGTAGGTAGGTAGGTAGATAGATAGAGATAGGTAGGTAGGTAGATAGATAGATAGAGATAGGAAGGTAGGTAGATTGATAGAGATAGGTAGGTAGGTAGATAGATAGATAGACGTAGGTAGGTAGGTAGATTGATAGATACAGATAGGTAGGTTGGTAGATAGATAGATACAGATAGGTAGGTAGGTAGATAGATAGATACAGTTATGTAGGTAGGTAGGTAGATAGATAGATACAGATAGGTAGCTAGGTAGGTAGATAAATAGATACAGATAGGTAGGTAGGTAGATTGATAGATAGAGATAGGTAGGTAGGTAGATAGATAGATAGACATAGGTAGGTAGGTAGATTGATAGATACAGATAGGTAGGTAGGTAGATAGATAGATAACGATAGGTAGGTAGGTAGATTGATAGATAGAGATAGCTAGGTAGGTAGATTGATAGATACAGATAGGTAGGTAGGTAGATAGATAGATACAGATAGGTAGGTAGGTAGATAGATAGATACAGATAGGTAGGTAGGTAGATAGATAGATAGAGATAGGTAGGTAGGTAGATTGATAGATAGAGATAGCTAGGTAGGTAGATAGATAAATACAGATAGGTAGGTAGGTAGGTAGATAGATAGAGATAGGTAGGTAGGTAGATAGATAGATAGAGATAGGTAGGTAGGTAGATTGATAGATACAGTTATGTAGGTAGGTAGGTAGATAGATAGAAACAGATAGGTAGGTAGGTAGGTAGGTAGATAGATACAGATAGGTAGGTAGGTAGATAGATAGATACAGATAGGTAGGTAGGTAGATAGATAGATAGAGATAGGTAGGTAGGTAGGTAGGTAGATAGATAGAGATAGGTAGGTAGGTAGGTAGATAGATAGATAGAGATAGGTAGGTAGGTAGATAGATAGATAGAGATAGGTAGGTAGGTAGATTGATAGATACAGATAGGTAGGTAGGTAGATAGATAGATAGAGATAGGTAGGTAGGTAGATAGATAGATACAGATAGGTAGGTAGGTACGTAGATAGATAGAGATAGGTAGGTAGGAAGATAGATAAATACAGATAGGTAGGTAGGTAGATAGATAGATAGATAGAGATAGGTAGGTAGGTAGGTAGATAGATAGAGATAGGTAGGTAGGTAGGTAGATTGATAGATACAGATAGGTAGGTAGGTAGATAGATAGATAGAGATAGGTAGGTAGGTAGATTGATAGATACAGATAGGTAGGTAGGTAGATTGATAGAGACAGATAGGTAGGTAGGTAGGTAGATATATAGATACAGATAGGTAGGTAGGTAGATAGATAAATACAGATAGGTAGGTAGGAAGATAGATAAATACAGATAGGTAGGTAGGTAGATAGATAGATAGATAGATAGAGATAGGTAGGTAGGTAGATTGATAGATACAGATAGGTAGGTAGGTAGATAGATAGATACAGATAGGTAGGTAGGTAGATTGATAGATACAGATAGGTAGGTAGGTAGATAGATAGATACAGATAGGTAGGTAGGTAGATTGATAGATAGAGATAGCTAGGTAGGTAGATTGATAGATACAGATAGGTAGGTAGGTAGATAGATAGATACAGATAGGTAGGTAGGTAGATAGATAGATACAGATAGGTAGGTAGGTAGATAGATAGATAGATAGAGATAGGTAGGTAGGTAGATTGATAGATACAGATAGGTAGGTAGGTAGATAGATAAATACAGATAGGTAGGTAGGTAGGTAGATAGATAGAGATAGGTAGGTAGGTAGATAGATAGATAGAGATAGGTAGGTAGGTAGATTGATAGATACAGTTATGTAGGTAGGTAGGTAGATAGATAGATACAGATAGGTAGGTAGGTAGGTAGATAGATACAGATAGGTAGGTAGGTAGATAGATAGATACAGATAGGTAGGTAGGTAGATAGATAGATAGAGATAGGTAGGTAGGTAGGTAGGTAGATAGATAGAGATAGGTAGGTAGGTAGGTAGATAGATAGATAGAGCTAGGTAGGTAGGTAGATAGATAGATAGAGATAGGTAGGTAGGTAGATTGATAGATACAGATAGGTAGGTAGGTAGATAGATAGATACAGATAGGTAGGTAGGTAGATAGATAGATACAGATAGGTAGGTAGGTACGTAGATAGATAGAGATAGGTAGGTAGGAAGATAGATAAATACAGATAGGTAGGTAGGTAGATAGATAGATAGATAGAGATAGGTAGGTAGGTAGGTAGGTAGATAGATAGAGATAGGTAGGTAGGTAGGTAGATTGATAGATACAGATAGGTAGGTAGGTAGATAGATAGATAGAGATAGGTAGGTAGGTAGATTGATAGATACAGATAGGTAGGTAGGTAGATTGATAGAGACAGATAGGTAGGTAGGTAGATATATAGATACAGATAGGTAGGTAGGTAGATAGATAAATACAGATAGGTAGGTAGGAAGATAGATAAATACAGATAGGTAGGTAGGTAGATAGATAGATAGATAGAGATAGGTAGGTAGGTAGATTGATAGATACAGATAGGTAGGTAGGTAGATAGATAGATACAGATAGGTAGGTAGGTAGATTGATAGATAGAGATATGTAGGTAGGTAGATAGATAGATAGAGATAGGTAGATAGGTAGATAGATAGAGATAGGTAGGTAGGTAGATAGATAGATAGAGATAGATAGGTAGGTAGATTGATAGAGACAGATAGGTAGGTAGGTAGATAGATAGAGATAGGTAGGTAGGTAGATTGATAGATGCAGATAGGTAAGTAGGTAGATAGATAGATACAGATAGGTAGGTAGGTAGATAGATAGATACAGATATGTAGGTAGGTAGACAGATAGATAGAGATAGGTAGGTAGGTAGGTAGATAGATAGAGATAGGTAGGTAGGTAGATAGATAGATAGATAGAGATAGGTAGGTAGGTAGATTGATAGATACAGATAGGTAGGTAGGTAGATAGATAGATACAGATAGATAGGTAGGTAGATAGATAGATACAGATATGTAGGTAGGTAGATAGACAGATAGAGATAGGTAGGTAGGTAGGTAGGTAGGTAGATAGAAAGAGATAGTTAGGTAGGTAGGTAGATAGATACAGATAGGTAGGTAGGTAGATAGATAGAGATAGGTAGGTAGGTAGGTAGATAGATAGAGATAGGTAGGTAGGTAGATAGATAGATAGAGATAGGTAGGTAGGTAGATACATAGATACAGATAGGTAGGTAGGTAGATAGATAGATACAGATAGGTAGGTAGGTAGATAGATAGATAGAGATAGGTACGTAGGTAGATAGATAGATACAGATAGATAGGTAGGTAGATAGATAGATAGATAGAGATAGGTAGGTAGGTAGGTAGGTAGATAGATAGAGATAGGTAGGTAGGTAGGTAGATAGATAGATAGAGATAGGTAGGTAGGTAGGTAGATAGATAGATACAGATAGGTAGGTAGGTAGATAGATAGATACAGATAGGTAGGTAGGTAGATAGATAGATAGATAGAGATAGGTAGGTAGGTAGGTACATAGATAGAGATAGGTAGGTAGGTAGATAGATAGATAGAGATAGGTAGGTAGGTAGATAGATAGATACAGATAGGTAGGTAGGTAGATAGATAGATACAGATAGGTAGGTAGGTAGATAGATAGATACAGATAGGTAGGTAGGTAGATAGATAGATAGATAGAGATAGGTAGGTAGGTAGATTGATAGATAGAGATAGCTAGGTAGGTAGATTGATAGATACAGATAGGTAGGTAGGTAGATAGATAGATACAGATAGGTAGGTAGGTAGATAGATAGATACAGATAGGTAGGTAGGTAGATAGATAGATAGAGATAGGTAGGTAGGTAGATTGATAGATACAGATAGGTAGGTAGGTAGATAGATAAATATAGATAGGTAGGTAGGTAGATAGATAGAGATAGATAGGTAGGTAGATAGATAGATAGAGATAGGTAGGTAGGTAGATTGATAGATACAGTTATGTAGGTAGGTAGGTAGATAGATAGATACAGATAGGTAGGTAGGTAGATAGATACAGATAGGTAGGTAGGTAGATATTTAGATACAGATAGGTAGGTAGGTAGATAGATAGATAGAGATAGGTAGGTAGGTAGGTAGGTAGATAGATAGAGATAGGTAGGTAGGTAGGTAGATAGATAGATAGAGATAGGTAGGTAGGTAGATAGATAGATAGAGATAGGTAGGTAGGTAGATTGATAGATACAGATAGGTAGGTAGGTAGATAGATAGATACAGATAGGTAGGTAGGTAGATATATAGATACAGATAGGTAGGTAGGTAGATAGATAAATACAGATAGGTAGGTAGGAAGATAGATAAATACAGATAGGTATGTTGGTAGGTAGGTAGATAGATAGATAGAGATAGGTAGGTAGGTAGATTGATAGATACAGATAGGTAGGTAGGTAGATAGATAGATACAGATAGGTAGGTAGGTACGTAGATAGATAGAGATAGGTAGGTAGGTAGATAGATAGATAGAGATAGGTAGGTAGGTAGATTGATAGATACAGATAGGTAGGTAGGTAGATTGATAGAGACAGATAGGTAGGTAGGTAGATATATAGATACAGATAGGTAGGTAGGTAGATAGATAAATACAGATAGGTAGGTAGGAAGATAGATAAATACAGATAGGTATGTAGGTAGGTAGGTAGATAGATAGATAGAGATAGGTAGGTAGGTAGATTGATAGATACAGATAGGTAGGTAGGTAGATAGATAGATACAGATAGGTAGGTAGGTAGATTGATAGATAGAGATATGTAGGTAGGTAGATAGATAGATAGAGATAGGTAGATAGGTAGATAGATAGAGATAGGTAGGTAGGTAGATAGATAGATAGAGATAGATAGGTAGGTAGATTGATAGAGACAGATAGGTAGGTAGGTAGATAGATAGAGATAGGTAGGTAGGTAGATTGATAGATGCAGATAGGTAAGTAGGTAGATAGATAGATACAGATAGGTAGGTAGGTAGATAGATAGATACAGATATGTAGGTAGGTAGACAGATAGATAGAGATAGGTAGGTAGGTAGATAGATAGAGATAAGTAGGTAGGTAGATAGATAGATAGAGATAGGTAGGTAGGTAGATTGATAGATACAGATAGGTAGGTAGGTAGATTGATAGATACAGATAGGTAGGTAGGTAGATAGATAGATACAGATAGATAGGTAGGTACATAGATAGATACAGATATGTAGGTAGGTAGATAGACAGATAGAGATAGGTAGGTAGGTAGGTAGGTAGATAGAAAGAGATAGTTAGGTAGGTAGGTAGATAGATACAGATAGGTAGGTAGGTAGATAGATAGAGATAGGTAGGTAGGTAGGTAGATAGAAAGAGATAGGTAGGTAGGTAGATAGATAGATAGAGATAGGTAGGTAGGTAGATACATAGATACAGATAGGTAGGTAGGTAGATAGATAGATACAGATAGGTAGGTAGGTAGATAGATAGATAGAGATAGGTACGTAGGTAGATAGATAGATACAGATAGGTAGGTAGGTAGATAGATAGATAGATAGAGATAGGTAGGTAGGTAGGTAGATAGATAGAGATAGGTAGGTAGGTAGATAGATAGATAGAGATAGGTAGGTAGGTAGGTAGATAGATAGATACAGATAGGTAGGTAGGTAGATAGATAGATACAGATAGGTAGGTAGGTAGATAGATAGATAGATAGAGATAGGTAGGTAGGTAGGTACATAGATAGAGATAGGTAGGTAGGTAGATAGATAGATAGAGATAGGTAGGTAGGTAGATAGATAGATACAGATAGGTAGGTAGGTAGATAGATAGATACAGATAGGTAGGTAGGTAGATAGATAGATAGACATAGGTAGGTAGGTAGATTGATAGATACAGATAGGTAGGTAGGTAGATAGATAGATACAGATAGGTAGGTAGGTAGATAGATAGATAGAGATAGGTAGGTAGATAGATAGATAAATACAGATAGGTAGGTAGCTAGGTAGATAGATAGAGATAGGTAGGTAGGTAGATAGATAGATAGAGATAGGAAGGTAGGTAGATTGATAGAGATAGGTAGGTAGGTAGATAGATAGATAGACATAGGTAGGTAGGTAGATTGATAGATACAGATAGGTAGGTAGGTAGATAGATAGATACAGATAGGTAGGTAGGTAGATAGATAGATAGAGATAGGTAGCTAGGTAGATTGATAGATACAGATAGGTAGGTAGGTAGATAGATAGATAGAGATAGGTAGATAGGTAGATTGATAGATAGAGATAGGTAGGTAGGTAGATTGATAGATACAGATAGGTAGGTAGGTAGATAGATAGATACAGATAGGTAGGTAGGTAGATAGATAGATAGAGATAGGTAGGTAGGTAGATAGATAGATAGAGATAGGTAGGTAGGTAGATTGATAGATACAGATAGGTAGGTAGGTAGATTGATAGATAGAGATAGCTAGGTAGGTAGATTGATAGATAGAGATAGGTAGGTAGGTAGATAGATAGATACAGATAGGTAGGTAGGTAGATAGATAGATAGAGATAGGTAGCTAGGTAGATTGATAGATACAGATAGGTAGGTAGGTAGATAGATAGATACAGATAGGTAGGTAGGTAGATTGATAGATAGAAATAGCTAGGTAGGTAGATTGATAGATACAGATAGGTAGGTAGATAGATAGATAGATACAGATAGGTAGGTAGGTAGATAGATAGATAGAGATAGGTAGGTAGGTAGATTGATAGATACAGATAGGTAGGTAGGTAGGTAGATAGATAGATAGAGATAGGTAGGTAGGTAGATAGATAGATACAGATAGGTAGGTAGGTAGATAGATAGATACAGATAGGTAGGTAGGTAGATATATAGATACAGATAGGTAGGTAGGTAGATAGATAGATAGATAGACATAGGTAGGTAGGTAGATTGATAGATACAGATAGGTAGGTAGGTAGATAGATAGATACAGATAGGTAGGTAGGTAGATAGATAGAGATAGGTAGGTAGATAGATAGATAAATACAGATAGGTAGGTAGGTAGGTAGATAGATAGAGATAGGTAGGTAGGTAGATAGATAGATAGAGATAGGTAGGTAGGTAGATTGATAGATAGAGATAGGTAGGTAGGTAGATAGATAGATAGACATAGGTAGGTAGGTAGATTGATAGATACAGATAGGTAGGTAGGTAGATAGATAGATATAGATAGGTAGGTAGGTAGATAGATAGATAGAGATAGGTAGCTAGGTAGATTGATAGATACAGATAGGTAGGTAGGTAGATAGATAGATAGAGATAGGTAGGTAGGTAGATTGATAGATAGAGATAGGTAGGTAGGTAGATTGATAGATACAGATAGGTAGGTAGGTAGATAGATAGATACAGATACGTAGGTAGGTAGATAGATAGATTCAGATAGGTAGGTAGGTAGATAGATAGATAGAGATAGGTAGGTAGGTAGATAGATAGATACAGATAGGTAGGTAGGTAGATAGATAGAGATAGGTAGGTAGATAGATAGATAAATACAGATAGGTAGGTAGGTAGGTAGATAGATAGAGATAGGTAGGTAGGTAGATAGATAGATAGAGATAGGTAGGTAGGTAGATTGATAGATAGAGATAGGTAGGTAGGTAGATAGATAGATAGACATAGGTAGGTAGGTAGATTGATAGATACAGATAGGTAGGTAGGTAGATAGATAGATATAGATAGGTAGGTAGGTAGATAGATAGATAGAGATAGGTAGCTAGGTAGATTGATAGATACAGATAGGTAGGTAGGTAGATAGATAGATAGAGATAGGTAGGTAGGTAGATTGATAGATAGAGATAGGTAGGTAGGTAGATTGATAGATACAGATAGGTAGGTAGGTAGATAGATAGATACAGATACGTAGGTAGGTAGATAGATAGATTCAGATAGGTAGGTAGGTAGATAGATAGATAGAGATAGGTAGGTAGGTAGATTGATAGATACAGATAGGTAGGTAGGTAGATAGATAGATAGAGATAGGTAGGTAGGTAGATTGAAAGATACAGATAGGTAGGTAGGTAGATAGATAGATACAGATAGGTAGGTAGGTAGATTGATAGATAGAGATAAGTAGGTAGGTAGATTGATAGATACAGATAGGTAGGTAGGTAGATAGATAGATACAGATAGGTAGGTAGGTAGATAGATAGATACAGTTATGTAGGTAGGTAGGTAGATAGATAGATACAGATAGGTAGCTAGGTAGGTAGATAGATAGATACAGATAGGTAGGTAGGTAGATTGATAGATAGAGATAGGTAGGTAGGTAGATAGATAGATAGACATAGGTAGGTAGGTAGATTGATAGATACAGATAGGTAGGTAGGTAGATAGATAGATACAGATAGGTAGGTAGGTAGATAGATAGATAGAGATAGGTAGCTAGGTAGATTGATAGATACAGATAGGTAGGTAGGTAGATAGATAGAGATAGGTAGGTAGGTAGATTGATAGATAGAGATAGCTAGGTAGGTAGATTGATAGATACAGATAGGTAGGTAGGTAGATAGATAGATACAGATAGGTAGGTAGGTAGATAGATAGATAGATAGAGATAGGTAGGTAGGTAGATTGATAGATACAGATAGGTAGGTAGGTAGGTAGATAGATAGATAGATAGAGATAGGTAGGTAGGTAGATAGATAGATACAGATAGGTAGGTAGGTAGATAGATAGATACAGATAGGTAGGTAGGTAGATAGATAGATACAGATAGGTAGGTAGGTAGATAGATAGATAGATAGACATAGGTAGGTAGGTAGATTGATACATACAGATAGGTAGGTAGGTAGATAGATAGATACAGATAGGTAGGTAGGTAGATAGATAGAGATAGGTAGGTAGATAGATAGATAAATACAGATAGGTAGGTAGGTAGATAGATAGAGATAGGTAGGTAGGTAGATAGATAGATAGAGATAGGTAGGTAGGTAGATTGATAGATAGAGATAGGTAGGTAGGTAGATAGATAGATAGACATAGGTAGGTAGGTAGATTGATAGATACAGATAGGTAGGTAGGTAGATAGATAGATACAGATAGGTAGGTAGGTAGATAGATAGATAGAGATAGGTAGCTAGGTAGATTGATAGATACAGATAGGTAGGTAGGTAGATAGATAGAGATAGGTAGGTAGGTAGATTGATAGATAGAGATAGCTAGGTAGGTAGATTGATAGATACAGATAGGTAGGTAGGTAGATAGATAGATACAGATAGGTAGGTAGGTAGATAGATAGATAGATAGAGATAGGTAGGTAGGTAGATTGATAGATACAGATAGGTAGGTAGGTAGGTAGATAGATAGATAGATAGAGATAGGTAGGTAGGTAGATAGATAGATACAGATAGGTAGGTAGGTAGATAGATAGATACAGATAGGTAGGTAGGTAGATAGATAGATACAGATAGGTAGGTAGGTAGATAGATAGATAGATAGACATAGGTAGGTAGGTAGATTGATACATACAGATAGGTAGGTAGGTAGATAGATAGATACAGATAGGTAGGTAGGTAGATAGATAGAGATAGGTAGGTAGATAGATAGATAAATACAGATAGGTAGGTAGGTAGGTAGATAGATAGAGATAGGTAGGTAGGTAGATAGATAGATACAGATAGGTAGGTAGGTAGATTGATAGATAGAGATAGGTAGGTAGGTAGATAGATAGATAGACATAGGTAGGTAGGTAGATTGATAGATACAGATAGGTAGGTAGGTAGATAGATAGATATAGATAGGTAGGTAGGTAGATAGATAGATAGAGATAGGTAGCTAGGTAGATTGATAGATACAGATAGGTAGGTAGGTAGATAGATAGATAGAGATAGGTAGGTAGGTAGATTGATAGATAGAGATAGGTAGGTAGGTAGATTGATAGATACAGATAGGTAGGTAGGTAGATAGATAGATACAGATACGTAGGTAGGTAGATAGATAGATTCAGATAGGTAGGTAGGTAGATAGATAGATAGAGATAGGTAGGTAGGTAGATTGATAGATACAGATAGGTAGGTAGGTAGATAGATAGTTAGAGATAGGTAGGTAGGTAGATTGAAAGATACAGATAGGTAGGTAGGTAGATAGATAGATACAGATAGGTAGGTAGGTAGATAGATAGATACAGATAGGTAGGTAGGTAGATTGATAGATAGAGATAGGTAGGTAGGTAGATTGATAGATACAGATAGGTAGGTAGGTAGATAGATAGATACAGATAGGTAGGTAGGTAGATAGATAGATAGAGATAGGTAGGTAGGTAGATAGATAGATAGAGATAGGTAGGTAGGTAGATTGATAGATACAGATAGGTAGGTAGGTAGATTGATAGATACAGATAGGTAGGTAGGTAGATTGATAGATACAGATAGGTAGGTAGGTAGGTAGATAGATAGATAGAGATAGGTAGGTAGGTAGATAGATAGATACAGATAGGTAGGTAGATTGATAGATAGAGATAAGTAGGTAGGTAGATTGATAGATACAGATAGGTAGGTAGGTAGATAGATAGATACAGATAGGTAGGTAGGTAGATAGATAGATACAGTTATGTAGGTAGGTAGGTAGATAGATAGATACAGATAGGTAGCTAGGTAGGTAGATAGATAGATACAGATAGGTAGGTAGGTAGATTGATAGATAGAGATAGGTAGGTAGGTAGATAGATAGATAGACATAGGTAGGTAGGTAGATTGATAGATACAGATAGGTAGGTAGGTAGATAGATAGATACAGATAGGTAGGTAGGTAGATAGATAGATAGAGATAGGTAGCTAGGTAGATTGATAGATACAGATAGGTAGGTAGGTAGATAGATAGATACAGATAGGTAGGTAGGTAGATAGATAGATAGAGATAGGTAGCTAGGTAGATTGATAGATACAGATAGGTAGGTAGGTAGATAGATAGAGATAGGTAGGTAGGTAGATTGATAGATAGAGATAGCTAGGTAGGTAGATTGATAGATACAGATAGGTAGGTAGGTAGATAGATAGATACAGATAGGTAGGTAGGTAGATAGATAGATAGATAGAGATAGGTAGGTAGGTAGATTGATAGATACAGATAGGTAGGTAGGTAGGTAGATAGATAGATAGATAGAGATAGGTAGGTAGGTAGATAGATAGATACAGATAGGTAGGTAGGTAGATAGATAGATACAGATAGGTAGGTAGGTAGATAGATAGATACAGATAGGTAGGTAGGTAGATAGATAGATAGATAGACATAGGTAGGTAGGTAGATTGATACATACAGATAGGTAGGTAGGTAGATAGATAGATACAGATAGGTAGGTAGGTAGATAGATAGAGATAGGTAGGTAGATAGATAGATAAATACAGATAGGTAGGTAGGTAGATAGATAGAGATAGGTAGGTAGGTAGATAGATAGATAGAGATAGGTAGGTAGGTAGATTGATAGATAGAGATAGGTAGGTAGGTAGATAGATAGATAGACATAGGTAGGTAGGTAGATTGATAGATACAGATAGGTAGGTAGGTAGATAGATAGATACAGATAGGTAGGTAGGTAGATAGATAGATAGAGATAGGTAGCTAGGTAGATTGATAGATACAGATAGGTAGGTAGGTAGATAGATAGAGATAGGTAGGTAGGTAGATTGATAGATAGAGATAGCTAGGTAGGTAGATTGATAGATACAGATAGGTAGGTAGGTAGATAGATAGATACAGATAGGTAGGTAGGTAGATAGATAGATAGATAGAGATAGGTAGGTAGGTAGATTGATAGATACAGATAGGTAGGTAGGTAGGTAGATAGATAGATAGATAGAGATAGGTAGGTAGGTAGATAGATAGATACAGATAGGTAGGTAGGTAGATAGATAGATACAGATAGGTAGGTAGGTAGATAGATAGATACAGATAGGTAGGTAGGTAGATAGATAGATAGATAGACATAGGTAGGTAGGTAGATTGATACATACAGATAGGTAGGTAGGTAGATAGATAGATACAGATAGGTAGGTAGGTAGATAGATAGAGATAGGTAGGTAGATAGATAGATAAATACAGATAGGTAGGTAGGTAGGTAGATAGATAGAGATAGGTAGGTAGGTAGATAGATAGATAGAGATAGGTAGGTAGGTAGATAGATAGATAGACATAGGTAGGTAGGTAGATTGATAGATACAGATAGGTAGGTAGGTAGATAGATAGATATAGATAGGTAGGTAGGTAGATAGATAGATAGAGATAGGTAGCTAGGTAGATTGATAGATACAGATAGGTAGGTAGGTAGATAGATAGATAGAGATAGGTAGGTAGGTAGATTGATAGATAGAGATAGGTAGGTAGGTAGATTGATAGATACAGATAGGTAGGTAGGTAGATAGATAGATACAGATACGTAGGTAGGTAGATAGATAGATTCAGATAGGTAGGTAGGTAGATAGATAGATAGAGATAGGTAGGTAGGTAGATTGATAGATACAGATAGGTAGGTAGGTAGATAGATAGTTAGAGATAGGTAGGTAGGTAGATTGAAAGATACAGATAGGTAGGTAGGTAGATAGATAGATACAGATAGGTAGGTAGGTAGATAGATAGATACAGTTATGTAGGTAGGTAGGTAGATAGATAGATACAGATAGGTAGCTAGGTAGGTAGATAGATAGATACAGATAGGTAGGTAGGTAGATTGATAGATAGAGATAGGTAGGTAGGTAGATAGATAGATAGACATAGGTAGGTAGGTAGATTGATAGATACAGATAGGTAGGTAGGTAGATAGATAGATACAGATAGGTAGGTATGTAGATAGATAGATAGAGATAGGTAGCTAGGTAGATTGATAGATACAGATAGGTAGGTAGGTAGATAGATAGATACAGATAGGTAGGTAGGTAGATAGATAGATAGAGATAGGTAGCTAGGTAGATTGATAGATACAGATAGGTAGGTAGGTAGATAGATAGATAGAGATAGGTAGGTAGGTAGATTGATAGATAGAGATAGCTAGGTAGGTAGATTGATAGATACAGATAGGTAGGTAGGTAGATAGATAGATACAGATAGGTAAGTAGGTAGATAGATAGATAGATAGAGATAGGTAGGTAGGTAGATTGATAGATACAGATAGGTAGGTAGGTAGGTAGATAGATAGATAGAGATAGGTAGGTAGGTAGATAGATAGATACAGATAGGTAGGTAGGTAGATAGATAGATACAGATAGGTAGGTAGGTAGATTGATAGATACAGATAGGTAGGTAGGTAGATAGATAGATAGATAGAGATAGGTAGGTAGGTAGATTGAAAGATACAGATAGGTAGGTAGGTAGATAGATAGATACAGATAGGTAGGTAGGTAGATTGATAGATAGAGATAGGTAGGTAGGTAGATTGATAGATACAGATAGGTAGGTAGGTAGATAGATAGATACAGATAGGTAGGTAGGTAGGTAGATAGATACAGTTATGTAGGTAGGTAGGTAGATAGATAGATACAGATAGGTAGCTAGGTAGGTAGATAGATAGATACAGATAGGTAGGTAGGTAGATTGATAGATAGAGATAGGTAGGTAGGTAGATAGATAGATAGACATAGGTAGGTAGGTAGATTGATAGATACAGATAGGTAGGTAGGTAGATAGATAGATACAGATAGGTAGGTAGGTAGATAGATAGATAGAGATAGCTAGGTAGGTAGATTGATAAATACAGATAAGTAGGTAGGTAGATAGATAGATACAGATAGGTAGGTAGGTAGATAGATAGATAGATAGAGATAGGTAGGTAGGTAGATTGATAGATACAGATAGGTAGGTAGGTAGGTAGATAGATAGATAGAGATAGGTAGGTAGGTAGATAGATAGATACAGATAGGTAGGTAGATAGATAGATACAGATAGGTAGGTAGGTAGATAGATAGATACAGATAGGTAGGTAGGTAGATAGATAGATAGACATAGGTAGGTAGGTAGATTGATAGATACAGATAGGTAGGTAGGTAGATAGATAGATACAGATAGGTAGGTAGGTAGATAGATAGATAGAGATAGGTAGGTAGATAGATAGATAAATACAGATAGGTAGGTAGGTAGGTAGATAGATAGAAATAGGTAGGTAGGTAGATAGATAGATAGAGATAGGTAGGTAGGTAGATTGATAGATAGAGATAGGTAGGTAGGTAGATAGATAGATAGACATAGGTAGGTAGGTAGATTGATAGATACAGATAAGTAGGTAGGTAGATAGATAGATACAGATAGGTAGGTAGGTAGATAGATAGATAGAGATAGGTAGCTAGGTAGATTGATAGATACAGATAGGTAGGTAGGTAGATAGATAGATAGAGATAGGTAGGAAGGTAGGTAGGTAGATAGATAGAGATAGGTAGGTAGGTAGGTAGATAGATAGATAGAGATAGGTAGGTAGGTAGATAGATAGATAGAGATAGGTAGGTAGGTAGATTGATAGATACAGATAGGTAGGTAGGTAGATAGATAGATACAGATAGGTAGGTAGGTAGATAGATAGATACAGATAGGTAGGTAGGTACGTAGATAGATAGAGATAGGTAGGTAGGTAGATAGATAGATAGAGATAGGTAGGTAGGTAGATTGATAGATACAGATAGGTAGGTAGGTAGATTGATAGAGACAGATAGGTAGGTAGGTAGATATATAGATACAGATAGGTAGGTAGGTAGATATATAAATACAGATAGGTAGGTAGGAAGATAGATAAATACAGATAGGTAGGTAGGTAGATAGATAGATAGATAGATAGAGATAGGTAGGTAGGTAGATTGATAGATACAGATAGGTAGGTAGGTAGATAGATAGATACAGATAGGTAGGTAGGTAGATTGATAGATAGAGATATGTAGGTAGGTAGATAGATAGATAGAGATAGGTAGATAGGTAGATAGATAGAGATAGGTAGGTAGGTAGATAGATAGATAGAGATAGATAGGTAGGTATATTGATAGAGACAGATAGGTAGGTAGGTAGATAGATAGAGATAGGTAGGTAGGTAGATTGATAGATGCAGATAGGTAAGTAGGTAGATAGATAGATACAGATAGGTAGGTAGGTAGATAGATAGATACAGATATGTAGGTAGGTAGACAGATAGATAGAGATAGGTAGGTAGGTAGGTAGATAGATAGAGATAGGTAGGTAGGTAGATAGATAGATAGAGATAGGTAGGTAGGTAGATTGATAGATACAGATAGGTAGGTAGGTAGATAGATAGATACAGATAGATAGGTAGGTAGATAGATAGATACAGATATGTAGGTAAGTAGATAGACAGATAGAGATAGGTAGGTAGGTAGGTAGGTAGATAGAAAGAGATAGTTAGGTAGGTAGGTAGATAGATACAGATAGGTAGGTAGGTAGATAGATAGAGATAGGTAGGTAGGTAGGTAGATAGATAGAGATAGGTAGGTAGGTAGATAGATAGATAGAGATAGGTAGGTAGGTAGATACATAGATACAGATAGGTAGGTAGGTAGATAGATAGATACAGATAGGTAGGTAGGTAGATAGATAGATAGAGATAGGTACGTAGGTAGATAGATAGATACAGATAGGTAGGTAGGTAGATAGATAGATAGATAGAGATAGGTAGGTAGGTAGGTAGATAGATAGAGATAGGTAGGTAGGTAGGTAGATAGATAGATAGAGATAGGTAGGTAGGTAGGTAGATAGATAGATACAGATAGGTAGGTAGGTAGATAGATAGATACAGATAGGTAGGTAGGTAGATAGATAGATAGAGATAGGTAGGTAGGTAGGTACATAGATAGAGATAGGTAGGTAGGTAGATAGATAGATAGAGATAGGTAGGTAGGTAGATAGATAGATACAGATAGGTAGGTAGGTAGATAGATAGATACAGATAGGAAGGTAGGTAGATAGATAGATACAGATAGGTAGGTAGGTAGATAGATAGATAGATAGAGATAGGTAGGTAGGTAGATTGATAGATAGAGATAGCTAGGTAGGTAGATTGATAGATACAGATAGGTAGGTAGGTAGATAGATAGATACAGATAGGTAGGTAGGTAGATAGATAGATACAGATAGGTAGGTAGGTAGATAGATAGATAGATAGAGATAGGTAGGTAGGTAGATTGATAGATACAGATAGGTAGGTAGGTAGATAGATAAATACAGATAGGTAGGTAGGTAGGTAGATAGATAGAGATAGGTAGGTAGGTAGATAGATAGATAGAGATAGGTAGGTAGGTAGATTGATAGATACAGTTATGTAGGTAGGTAGGTAGATAGATAGATACAGATAGGTAGGTAGGTAGGTAGATAGATACAGATAGGTAGGTAGGTAGATAGATAGATACAGATAGGTAGGTAGGTAGATAGATAGATAGAGATAGGTAGGTAGGTAGGTAGGTAGATAGATAGAGATAGGTAGGTAGGTAGGTAGATAGATAGATAGAGATAGGTAGGTAGGTAGATAGATAGATAGAGATAGGTAGGTATGTAGATTGATAGATACAGATAGGTAGGTAGGTAGATAGATAGATACAGATAGGTAGGTAGGTAGATAGATAGATACAGATAGGTAGGTAGGTACGTAGATAGATAGAGATAGGTAGGTAGGTAGATAGATAGATAGAGATAGGTAGGTAGGTAGATTGATAGATACAGATAGGTAGGTAGGTAGATTGATAGAGACAGATAGGTAGGTAGGTAGATATATAGATACAGATAGGTAGGTAGGTAGATAGATAAATACAGATAGGTAGGTAGGAAGATAGATAAATACAGATAGGTAGGTAGGTAGATAGATAGATAGATAGAGATAGGTAGGTAGGTAGATTGATAGATACAGATAGGTAGGTAGGTAGATAGATAGATACAGATAGGTAGGTAAGTAGATTGATAGATAGAGATATGTAGGTAGGTAGATAGATAGATAGAGATAGGTAGATAGGTAGATAGATAGAGATAGGTAGGTAGGTAGATAGATAGATAGAGATAGATAGGTAGGTAGATTGATAGAGACAGATAGGTAGGTAGGTAGATAGATAGAGATAGGTAGGTAGGTAGATTGATAGATGCAGATAGGTAAGTAGGTAGATAGATAGATACAGATAGGTAGGTAGGTAGATAGATAGATACAGATATGTAGGTAGGTAGACAGATAGATAGAGATAGGTAGGTAGGTAGGTAGATAGATAGAGATAGGTAGGTAGGTAGATAGATAGATAGAGATAGGTAGGTAGGTAGATTGATAGATACAGATAGGTAGGTAGGTAGATAGATAGATACAGATAGATAGGTAGGTAGATAGATAGATACAGATAAGTAGGTAGGTAGATAGACAGATAGAGATAGGTAGGTAGGTAGGTAGGTAGATAGAAAGAGATAGTTAGGTAGGTAGGTAGATAGATAAAGATAGGTAGGTAGGTAGATAGATAGAGATAGGTAGGTAGGTAGGTAGATAGATAGCGATAGGTAGGTAGGTAGATAGATAGATAGAGATAGGTAGGTAGGTAGATACATAGATACAGATAGGTAGGTAGGTAGATAGATAGATACAGATAGGTAGGTAGGTAGATAGATAGATAGATAGAGATAGGTAGGTAGGTAGGTAGGTAGGTAGGTAGATAGATAGAGATAGGTAGGTAGGTAGATAGATAGATAGAGATAGGTAGGTAGGTAGGTAGATAGATAGATACAGATAGGTAGGTAGGTAGATAGATAGATACAGATAGGTAGGTAGGTAGATAGATAGATAGAGATAGGTAGGTAGGTAGATAGATAGATACAGATAGGTAGGTAGGTAGATAGATAGATACAGATAGGTAGGTAGGTAGATAGATAGATACAGATAGGTAGGTAGGTAGACTGATAGATACAGATAGGTAGGTAGGTAGATAGATAGATACAGATAGGTAGGTAGGTAGATAGATAGATAGAGATAGGTAGGTAGATAGATAGATAAATACAGATAGGTAGGTAGGTAGGTAGATAGATAGGGATAGGTAGGTAGGTAGATAGATAGATAGAGATAGGAATGTAGGTAGATTGATAGAGATAGGTAGGTAGGTAGATAGATAGATACAGATAGGTAGGTAGGTAGATAGATAGATACAGATAGGTAGGTAGGTAGATAGATAGATAGACATAGGTAGGTAGGTAGATTGATAGATACAGATAGGTAGGTAGGTAGATAGATAGATACATATAGGTAGGTAGGTAGATAGATAGATAGAGATAGGTAGGTAGATAGATAGATAAATACAAATAGGTAGGTAGGTAGGTAGATAGATAGAGATAGGTAGGTAGGTAGATAGATAGATAGAGATAGGAAGGTAGGTAGATAGATAGAGATAGGTAGGTAGGTAGATAGATAGATAGATAGAGATAGGTAGGTAGGTAGATTGATAGATACAGATAGGTAGGTAGGTAGATTGATAGATAGAGATAGCTAGGTAGGTAGATTGATAGATAGAGATAGGTAGGTAGGTAGATAGATAGATACAGATAGGTAGGTAGGTAGATAGATAGATAGAGATAGGTAGCTAGGTAGATTGATAGATACAGATAGGTAGGTAGGTAGATAGATAGATAGAGATAGGTAGGTAGGTAGATTGATAGATAGAAATAGCTAGGTAGGTAGATTGATAGATACAGATAGGTAGGTAGGTAGATAGATAGATACAGATAGGTAGGTAGGTAGATAGATAGATAGATAGATAGAGATAGGTAGGTAGGTAGATTGATAGATACAGATAGGTAGGTAGGTAGATAGATAGATAGATACAGATAGGTAGGTAGGTAGATAGATAGATACAGATAGGTAGGTAGGTAGATTGAAAGATACAGATAGGTAGGTAGGTAGATAGATAGATACAGATAGGTAGGTAGGTAGATTGATAGATAGAGATAGGTAGGTAGGTAGATTGATAGATACAGATAGGTAGGTAGGTAGATAGATAGATACAGATAGGTAGGTAGGTAGATAGATAGATACAGTTATGTAGGTAGGTAGGTAGATAGATAGATAGATACAGATAGGTAGCTAGGTAGGTAGATAGATAGATACAGATAGGTAGGTAGGTAGATTGATAGATAGAGATAGGTAGGTAGGTAGATAGATAGATAGACATAGGTAGGTAAGTAGATTGATAGATACAGATAGGTAGGTAGGTAGATAGATAGATACAGATAGGTAGGTAGGTAGATAGATAGATAGAGATAGGTAGCTAGGTAGATTGATAGATACAGATAGGTAGGTAGGTAGATAGATAGATAGAGATAGGTAGGTAGGTAGATTGATAGATAGAGATAGATAGGTAGGTAGATAGATAGATACAGATAGGTAGGTAGGTAGATAGATAGATACAGATAGGTAGGTAGGTAGATAGATAGATAGAGATAGGTAGGTAGGTAGATTGATAGATACAGATAGGTAGGTAGGTAGATTGATAGATAGAGATAGGTAGGTAGGTAGATTGATAGATACAGATAGGTAGGTAGGTAGGTAGATAGATAGATACAGATAGGTAGGTAGGTAGATAGATAGATACAGATAGGTAGGTAGGTAGATAGATAGATAGAGATAGGTAGGTAGGTAGATAGATAGATACAGATAGGTAGGTAGGTAGATAGATAAATACAGATAGGTAGGTAGGTAGGTAGATAGATACAGATAGGTAGGTAGATAGATAGAGATAGGTAGGTAGGTAGATTGATTGATAGATACAGATAGGTAGGTAGGTAGATAGATAGATAGAGATAGGTAGGTAGGTAGATTGATAGATACAGATAGGTAGGTAGGTAGATAGATAAATACTGATAGGTAGGTAGGTAGATAGATAGGTACAGATAGGTAGGTAGGTAGATAGATAAATACAGACAGGTAGGTAGGTAGATAGATAGATAGAGATAGGTAGGTAGGTAGATTGATATATACAGATAGGTAGGTAGGTAGGTAGATAAATACAGATAGGTAGGTAGGTAGGTAGATAGATAGAGATAGGTAGGTAGGTAGATAGATAGATAGAGACAGGTAGATAGGTAGGTAGATAGATAGAGATAGGTAGGTAGGTAGATTGATAGATAGAGATAGGTAGGTAGGTAGATAGATAGATACAGATAGGTAGGTAGGTAGATAGATAGATACAGATAGGTAGGTAGGTAGATAGATAGATAGACATAGGTAGGTAGGTAGATTGATAGATACAGATAGGTAGGTAGGTAGATAGATAGATACAGATAGGTAGGTAGGTAGATAGATAGATAGATAGACATAGGTAGGTAGGTAGATTGATAGATACAGATAGGTAGGTAGGTACATAGATAGATATAGATAGGTAGGTAGGTAGATAGATAGATAGAGATAGGTAGGTAGGTAGATAGATAGATAGAGATAGGTAGGTAGGTAGATTTATAGATACAGATAGGTAGGTAGGTAGATAGATAAATACAGATAGGTAGGTAGGTAGGTAGATAGATAGAGATAGGTAGGTAGGTAGATAGATAGAGATAGCTAGGTAGGTAGATTGATAGATACAGATAGGTAGGTAGGTAGATAGATAAATACAGATAGGTAGGTAGGTAGATTGATAGATAGAGATAGGTAGGTAGGTAGATTGATAGATACAGATAGGTAGGTAGGTAGGTAGATAGATAGATACAGATAGGTAGGTAGGTAGATAGATAGATACAGATAGGTAGGTAGGTAGATAGATAGATACAGATAGGTAGGTAGGTAGATAGAGATAGGTAGGTAGGTAGATTGATTGATAGATACAGATAGGTAGGTAGGTAGATAGATAGATAGAGATAGGTAGGTAGGTAGATTGATAGATACAGATAGGTAGGTAGGTAGATAGATAAATACTGATAGGTAGGTAGGTAGATAGATAGGTACAGATGGGTAGGTAGGTAGATAGATAAATACAGACAGGTAGGTAGGTAGATAGATAGATAGAGATAGGTAGGTAGGTAGATTGATATATACAGATAGGTAGGTAGATAGGTAGATAAATACAGATAGGTAGGTAGGTAGGTAGATAGATAGAGATAGGTAGGTAGGTAGATAGATAGATAGAGACAGGTAGATAGGTAGGTAGATAGATAGAGATAGGTAGGTAGGTAGATTGATAGATAGAGATAGGTAGGTAGGTAGATAGATAGATACAGATAGGTAGGTAGGTAGATAGATAGATACAGATAGGTAGGTAGGTAGATAGATAGATAGAGATAGGTAGGTAGGTAGATAGAGATAGGTAGGTAGGTAGATTGATTGATAGATACAGATAGGTAGGTAGGTAGATAGATAGATAGAGATAGGTAGGTAGGTAGATTGATAGATACAGATAGGTAGGTAGGTAGATAGATAAATACTGATAGGTAGGTAGGTAGATAGATAGGTACAGATAGGTAGGTAGGTAGATAGATAAATACAGACAGGTAGGTAGGTAGATAGATAGATAGAGATAGGTAGGTAGGTAGATTGATATATACAGATAGGTAGGTAGATAGGTAGATAAATACAGATAGGTAGGTAGGTAGGTAGATAGATAGAGATAGGTAGGTAGGTAGATAGATAGATAGAGACAGGTAGATAGGTAGGTAGATAGATAGAGATAGGTAGGTAGGTAGATTGATAGATAGAGATAGGTAGGTAGGTAGATAGATAGATACAGATAGGTAGGTAGGTAGATAGATAGATACAGATAGGTAGGTAGGTAGATAGATAGATAGACATAGGTAGGTAGGTAGATTGATAGATACAGATAGGTAGGTAGGTAGATAGATAGATACAGATAGGTAGGTAGGTAGATAGATAGATAGATAGAGATAGGTAGGTAGATAGATAGATAAATACAGATAGGTAGGTAGGTAGGTAGATAGATACAGATAGGTAGGTAGGTAGATAGATAGATAGAGATAGGTAGGTAGGTAGATTGATAGATACAGATAGGTAGGTAGGTAGATTGATAGATAGAGATAGGTAGGTAGGTAGATTGATAGATACAGATAGGTAGGTAGGTAGGTAGATAGATAGATACAGATAGGTAGGTAGGTAGATAGATAGATACAGATAGGTAGGTAGGTAGATAGATAGATAGAGATAGGTAGGTAGGTAGATAGATAGATACAGATAGGTAGGTAGGTAGATAGATAAATACAGATAGGTAGGTAGGTAGGTAGATAGATACAGATAGGTAGGTAGATAGATAGAGATAGGTAGGTAGGTAGATTGATTGATAGATACAGATAAGTAGGTAGGTAGATAGATAGATAGAGATAGGTAGGTAGGTAGATTGATAGATACAGATAGGTAGGTAGGTAGATAGATAAATACTGATAGGTAGGTAGGTAGATAGATAGGTACAGATAGGTAGGTAGGTAGATAGATAAATACAGACAGGTAGGTAGGTAGATAGATAGATAGAGATAGGTAGGTAGGTAGATTGATATATACAGATAGGTAGGTAGGTAGGTAGATAAATACAGATAGGTAGGTAGGTAGGTAGATAGATAGAGATAGGTAGGTAGGTAGATAGATAGATAGAGAGAGGTAGATAGGTAGGTAGATAGATAGAGATAGGTAGGTAGGTAGATTGATAGATAGAGATAGGTAGGTAGGTAGATAGATAGATACAGATAGGTAGGTAGGTAGATAGATAGATACAGATAGGTAGGTAGGTAGATAGATAGATAGACATAGGTAGGTAGGTAGATTGATAGATACAGATAGGTAGGTAGGTAGATAGATAGATACAGATAGGTAGGTAGGTAGATAGATAGATAGACAGACATAGGTAGGTAGGTAGATTGATAGATACAGATAGGTAGGTAGGTAGATAGATAGATATAGATAGGTAGGTAGGTAGATAGATAGATAGAGATAGGTAGGTAGGTAGATAGATAGATAGAGATAGGTAGGTAGGTAGATTTATAGATACAGATAGGTAGGTAGGTAGATAGATAAATACAGATAGGTAGGTAGGTAGGTAGATAGATAGAGATAGGTAGGTAGGTAGATAGATAGATAGAGATAGCTAGGTAGGTAGATTGATAGATACAGATAGGTAGGTAGGTAGATAGATAAATACAGATAGGTAGGTAGGTAGATTGATAGATAGAGATAGGTAGGTAGGTAGATTGATAGATACAGATAGGTAGGTAGGTAGGTAGATAGATAGATACAGATAGGTAGGTAGGTAGATAGATAGATACAGATAGGTAGGTAGGTAGATAGATAGATACAGATAGGTAGGTAGGTAGATAGAGATAGGTAGGTAGGTAGATTGATTGATAGATACAGATAGGTAGTTAGGTAGATAGATAGATAGAGATAGGTAGGTAGGTAGATTGATAGATACAGATAGGTAGGTAGGTAGATAGATAAATACTGATAGGTAGGTAGGTAGATAGATAGGTACAGATAGGTAGGTAGGTAGATAGATAAATACAGACAGGTAGGTAGGTAGATAGATAGATAGAGATAGGTAGGTAGGTAGATTGATATATACAGATAGGTAGGTAGATAGGTAGATAAATACAGATAGGTAGGTAGGTAGGTAGATAGATAGAGATAGGTAGGTAGGTAGATAGATAGATAGAGACAGGTAGATAGGTAGGTAGATAGATAGAGATAGGTAGGTAGGTAGATTGATAGATAGAGATAGGTAGGTAGGTAGATAGATAGATACAGATAGGTAGGTAGGTAGATAGATAGATACAGATAGGTAGGTAGGTAGATAGATAGATAGACATAGGTAGGTAGGTAGATTGATAGATACAGATAGGTAGGTAGGTAGATAGATAGATACAGATAGGTAGGTAGGTAGATAGATAGATAGATAGAGATAGGTAGGTAGATAGATAGATAAATACAGATAGGTAGGTAGGTAGGTAGATAGATAGAGATAGGTAGGTAGGTAGATAGATAGATAGAGATAGGTAGGTAGGTAGATTGATAGATAGAGATAGGTAGGTAGGTAGATAGATAGATAGACATAGGTAGGTAGGTAGATTGATAGATACAGATAGGTAGGTAGGTAGGTAGATAGATACAGATAGGTAGGTAGGTAGATAGATAGATAGAGATAGGTAGCTAGGTAGATTGATAGATACAGATAGGTAGGTAGGTAGATAGATAGATAGAGATAGGTAGGTAGGTAGATTGATAGATAGAGATAGGTAGGTAGGTAGATTGATAGATACAGATAGGTAGGTAGGTAGATAGATAGATACAGATAGGTAGGTAGGTAGATAGATAGATACAGATAGGTAGGTAGGTAGATAGATAGATAGAGATAGGTAGGTAGGTAGATTGATAGATACAGATAGGTAGGTAGGTAGATAGATAGATAGAGATAGGTAGGTAGGTAGATTGAAAGATACAGATAGGTAGGTAGGTAGATAGATAGATACAGATAGGTAGGTAGGTAGATTGATAGATAGAGATAGGTAGGTAGGTAGATTGATAGATACAGATAGGTAGGTAGGTAGATAGATAGATACAGATAGGTAGGTAGGTAGATAGATAGATACAGTTATGTAGGTAGGTAGGTAGGTAGATTGATAGATACAGATAGGTAGCTAGGTAGGTAGATAGATAGATACAGATAGGTAGGTAGTTAGATTGATAGATAGAGATAGGTAGGTAGGTAGATAGATAGATAGACATAGGTAGGTAGGTAGATTGATAGATACAGATAGGTAGGTAGGTAGATAGATAGATACAGATAGGTAGGTATGTAGATAGATAGATAGAGATAGGTAGCTAGGTAGATTGATAGATACAGATAGGTAGGTAGGTAGATAGATAGATAGAGATAGGTAGGTAGGTAGATTGATAGATAGAGATAGCTAGGTAGGTAGATTGATAGATACAGATAGGTAGGTAGGTAGATAGATAGATACAGATAGGTAAGTAGGTAGATAGATAGATAGAGATAGGTAGGTAGATAGATAGAGAAATACAGATAGGTAGGTAGGTAGGTAGATAGATAGAGATAGGTAGGTAGGTAGATAGATAGATAGAGGTAGGTAGGTAGGTAGATTGATAGATAGAGATAGGTAGGTAGATAGATAGATACTGATAGGTAGGTAGGTAGATAGATAGATACAGATAGGTAGGTAGGTAGATAGATAGATACAGATAGGTAGGTAGGTAGGTAGATAGATAGATAGAGATAGGTAGGTAGGTAGATAGATAGATACAGATAGGTAGGTAGGTAGATAGATAGATACAGATAGGTAGGTAGGTAGATAGATAGATACAGATAGGTAGGTAGGTAGGTAGATAGATAGAGATAGGTAGGTAGATAGATAGAGATAGGTAGGTAGGTAGATTGATTGATAGATACAGATAGGTAGGTAGGTAGATAGATAGATAGAGATAGGTAGGTAGGTAGATTGATAGATACAGATAGGTAGGTAGGTAGATAGATAAATACTGATAGGTAGGTAGGTAGATAGATAGGTACAGATAGGTAGGTAGGTAGATAGATAAATACAGACAGGTAGGTAGGTAGATAGATAGATAGAGATAGGTAGGTAGGTAGATTGATATATACAGATAGGTAGGTAGATAGGTAGATAAATACAGATAGGTAGGTAGGTAGGTAGATAGATAGATAGAGATAGGTAGGTAGGTAGATAGATAGATAGAGACAGGTAGATAGGTAGGTAGATAGATAGAGATAGGTAGGTAGGTAGATTGATAGATAGAGATAGGTAGGTAGGTAGATAGATAGATACAGATAGGTAGGTAGGTAGATAGATAGATACAGATAGGTAGGTAGGTAGATAGATAGATAGACATAGGTAGGTAGGTAGATTGATAGATACAGATAGGTAGGTAGGTAGATAGATAGATACAGATAGGTAGGTAGGTAGATAGATAGATAGATAGAGATAGGTAGGTAGATAGATAGATAAATACAGAGAGGTAGGTAGGTAGGTAGATAGATAGAGATAGGTAGGTAGGTAGATAGATAGATAGAGATAGGTAGGTAGGTAGATTGATAGATAGAGATAGGTAGGTAGGTAGATAGATAGATAGACATAGGTAGGTAGGTAGATTGATAGATACAGATAGGTAGGTAGGTAGGTAGATAGATACAGATAGGTAGGTAGGTAGATAGATAGATAGAGCTAGGTAGCTAGGTAGATTGATAGATACAGATAGGTAGGTAGGTAGATAGATAGATAGAGATAGGTAGGTAGGTAGATTGATAGATAGAGATAGGTAGGTAGGTAGATTGATAGATACAGATAGGTAGGTAGGTAGATAGATAGATACAGATAGGTAGGTAGGTAGATAGATAGATACAGATAGGTAGGTAGGTAGATAGATAGATAGAGATAGGTAGGTAGGTAGATTGATAGATACAGATAGGTAGGTAGGTAGATAGATAGATAGAGATAGGTAGGTAGGTAGATTGAAAGATACAGATAGGTAGGTAGGTAGATAGATAGATACAGATAGGTAGGTAGGTAGATTGATAGATAGAGATAGGTAGGTAGGTAGATTGATAGATACAGATAGGTAGGTAGGTAGATAGATAGATACAGATAGGTAGGTAGGTAGATAGATAGATACAGTTATGTAGGTAGGTAGGTAGGTAGATTGATAGATACAGATAGGTAGCTAGGTAGGTAGATAGATAGATACAGATAGGTAGGTAGTTAGATTGATAGATAGAGATAGGTAGGTAGGTAGATAGATAGATAGACATAGGTAGGTAGGTAGATTGATAGATACAGATAGGTAGGTAGGTAGATAGATAGATACAGATAGGTAGGTATGTAGATAGATAGATAGAGATAGGTAGCTAGGTAGATTGATAGATACAGATATGTAGGTAGGTAGATAGATAGATAGAGATAGGTAGGTAGGTAGATTGATAGATAGAGATAGCTAGGTAGGTAGATTGATAGATACAGATAGGTAGGTAGGTAGATAGATAGATACAGATAGGTAAGTAGGTAGATAGATAGATAGAGATAGGTAGGTAGATAGATAGAGAAATACAGATAGGTAGGTAGGTAGGTAGATAGATAGAGATAGGTAGGTAGGTAGATAGATAGATAGAGGTAGGTAGGTAAGTAGATTGATAGATAGAGATAGGTAGGTAGATAGATAGATACAGATAGGTAGGTAGGTAGATAGATAGATACAGATAGGTAGGTAGGTAGATAGATAGATACAGATAGGTAGGTAGGAAGGTAGATAGATAGATAGAGATAGGTAGGTAGGTAGATAGATAGATACAGATAGGTAGGTAGGTAGATAGATAGATACAGATAGGTAGGTAGGTAGATAGATAGATACAGATAGGTAGGTAGGTAGGTAGATAGATAGAGATAGGTAGGTAGATAGATAGAGATAGGTAGGTAGGTAGATTGATTGATAGATACAGATAGGTAGGTAGGTAGATAGATAGATAGAGATAGGTAGGTAGGTAGATTGATAGATACAGATAGGTAGGTAGGTAGATAGATAAATACTGATAGGTAGGTAGGTAGATAGATAGATACAGATAGGTAGGTAGGTAGATAGATAAATACAGACAGGTAGGTAGGTAGATAGATAGATAGAGATAGATAGGTAGGTAGATTGATATATACAGATAGGTAGGTAGGTAGGTAGATAAATACAGATAGGTAGGTAGGTAGGTAGATAGATAGAGATAGGTAGGTAGATAGATAGAGATAGGTAGGTAGGTAGGTAGATAGATAGAGATAGGTAGGTAGGTAGATTGATAGATAGAGATAGGTAGGTAGGTAGATAGATAGATACAGATAGGTAGGTAGGTAGATAGATAGATACAGATAGGTAGGTAGGTAGATAGATAGATACAGATAGGTAGGTAGGTAGATAGATAGATAGACATAGGTAGGTAGGTAGATTGATAGATACAGATAGGTAGGTAGGTAGATAGATAAATACTGATAGGTAGGTAGGTAGATAGATAGATACAGATAGGTAGGTAGGTAGATAGATAAATACAGAAAGGTAGGTAGGTAGGTAGATAGATAGAGATAGGTAGGTAAGTAGATAGGTAGATAGAGATAGGTAGGTAGGTAGATTGATAGATAGAGATAGGTAGGTAGGTAGATAGATAGATAGACATAGGTAGGTAGGTAGATTGATAGATACAGATAGGTAGGTAGGTAGATAGATAGATACAGATAGGTAGGTAGGTAGATAGATAGATAGAGATAGGTAGGTAGGTAGATTGATAGATAGAGATAGGTAGGTAGGTAGGTAGATTGATAGATACAGATAGGTAGGTAGGTAGATAGATAGATACAGATAGGTAGGTAGGTAGATAGATAGATACAGATAGGTAGGTAGGTAGATAGATAGATAGAGATAGGTAGGTAGGTAGATTGATAGATAGAGATAGGTAGGTAGGTAGGTAGATTGATAGATACAGATAGGTAGGTAGGTAGATAGATAGATACAGATAGGTAGGTAGGTAGATAGATAGATACAGATAGGTAGGTAGGTAGATAGATAGATAGAGATAGGTAGGTAGGTAGATTGATAGATACAGATAGGTAGGTAGGTAGATAGATAGATAGAGATAGGTAGGTAGGTAGATTGAAAGATACAGATAGGTAGGTAGGTAGATAGATAGATACAGATAGGTAGGTAGGTAGATTGATAGATAGAGATAGGTAGGTAGGTAGATTGATAGATACAGATAGGTAGGTAGGTAGATAGATACAGATAGGTAGGTAGGTAGATAGATAGATACAGTTATGTAGGTAGGTAGGTAGGTAGATAGATAGATACAGAAAGGTAGCTAGGTAGGTAGATAGATAGATACAGATAGGTAGGTAGGTAGATTGATAGATAGAGATAGGTAGGTAGGTAGATAGATAGATAGACATAGGTAGGTAGGTAGATTGATAGATACAGATAGGTAGGTAGGTAGATAGATAGATACAGATAGGTAGGTATGTAGATAGATAGATAGAGATAGGTAGCTAGGTAGATTGATAGATACATATAGGTAGGTAGGTAGGTAGATAGATAGAGATAGGTAGGTAGGTAGATTGATAGATAGAGATAGCTAGGTAGGTAGATTGATAGATACAGATAGGTAGGTAGGTAGATAGATAGATACAGATAGGTAAGTAGGTAGATAGATAGATAGAGATAGGTAGTTAGATAGATAGAGAAATACAGATAGGTAGGTAGGTAGGTAGATAGATAGAGATAGGTAGGTAGGTAGATAGATAGATAGAGATAGTTAGGTAGGTAGATAGATAGATACAGATAGGTAGGTAGGTAGATAGATAGATACAGATAGGTAGGTAGGTAGATAGATAGATAGAGATAGGTAGGTAGGTAGATTGATAGATACAGATAGGTAGGTAGGTAGATAGATAGATAGAGATAGGTAGGTAGGTAGATTGAAAGATACAGATAGGTAGGTAGGTAGATAGATAGATAGATACAGATAGGTAGGTAGGTAGATTGATAGATAGAGGTAGGTAGGTAGGTAGATTGATAGATACAGATAGGTAGGTAGGTAGATAGATAGATACAGATAGGTAGGTAGGTAGATAGATAGATACAGTTATGTAGGTAGGTAGGTAGGTAGATAGATAGATACAGATAGGTAGCTAGGTAGGTAGATAGATAGATACAGATAGGTAGGTAGGTAGATTGATAGATAGAGATAGGTAGGTAGGTAGATAGATAGATAGACATAGGTAGGTAGGTAGATTGATAGATACAGATAGGTAGGTAGGTAGATAGATAGATACAGATAGGTAGGTATGTAGATAGATAGATAGAGATAGGTAGCTAGGTAGATTGATAGATACAGATAGGTAGGTAGGTAGATAGATAGATAGAGATAGGTAGTTAGGTAGATTGATAGATAGAGATAGCTAGGTAGGTAGATTGATAGATACAGATAGGTAGGTAGGTAGATAGATAGATACTGATAGGTAAGTAGGTAGATAGATAGATAGAGATAGGTAGGTAGATAGATAGAGAAATACAGATAGGTAGGTAGGTAGGTAGATAGATAGAGATAGGTAGGTAGGTAGATAGATAGATAGAGATAGGTAGGTAGGTAGATTGATAGATAGAGATAGGTAGGTAGGTAGATAGATAGATACAGATAGGTAGGTAGGTAGATAGATAGATAGATACAGATAGGTAGGTAGGTAGATAGATAGATACAGATAGGTAGGTAGGTAGGTAGATAGATAGAGATAGGTAGGTAGGTAGGTAGATAGATAGAGATAGGTAGGTAGGTAGATAGATAGATACAGATAGGTAGGTAGGTAGATAGATAGATACAGATAGGTAGGTAGGTAGATAGATACAGATAGGTAGGTAGGTAGACAGATAGATAGACATAGGTAGGTAGGTAGATTGATAGATACAGATAGGTAGGTAGGTAGATAGATAGATACAGATAGGTAGGTAGGTAGATAGATAGATAGAGATAGGTAGGTAGATAGATAGAGAAATACAGATAGGTAGGTAGGTAGGTAGATAGATAGAGATAGGTAGGTAGGTAGATAGATAGATAGAGATAGGTAGGTAGGTAGATTGATAGATAGAGATAGGTAGGTAGGTAGATAGATAGATACAGATAGGTAGGGAGGTAGATAGATAGATAGAGATAGGTAGCTAGGTAGATTGATAGATACAGATAGGTAGGTAGGTAGATAGATAGATAGAGATAGGTAGATAGGTAGATTGATAGATAGAGATAGGTAGGTAGGTAGATAGATAGATAGACATAGGTAGGTAGGTAGATTGATAGATACAGATAGGTAGGTAGGTAGATAGATAGATACAGATAGGTAGGTATGTAGATAGATAGATAGAGATAGGTAGCTAGGTAGATTGATATATACAGATAGGTAGGTAGGTAGATAGATAGATAGAGATAGGTAGGTAGGTAGATTGATAGATAGAGATAGCTAGGTAGGTAGATTGATAGATACAGATAGGTAGGTAGGTAGATAGATAGATACAGATAGGTAAGTAGGTAGATAGATAGATAGAGATAGGTAGGTAGATAGATAGAGAAATACAGATAGGTAGGTAGGTAGGTAGATAGATAGAGATAGGTAGGTAGGTAGATAGATAGATAGAGATAGGTAGGTAGGTAGATTGATAGATAGAGATAGGTAGGTAGGTAGATAGATAGATACAGATAGGTAGGTAGGTAGATAGATAGATACAGATAGGTAGGTAGGTAGATAGATAGATACAGATAGGTAGGTAGGTAGGTAGATAGATAGAGATAGGTAGGTAGGTAGGTAGGTAGATAGATAGAGATAGGTAGGTAGGTAGATAGATAGATACAGATAGGTAGGTAGGTAGGTAGATAGATAGATACAGATAGGTAGGTAGGTAGATAGATAGATACAGATAGGTAGGTAGGTAGACAGATAGATAGACATAGGTAGGTAGGTAGATTGATAGATACAGATAGGTAGGTAGGTAGATAGATAGATACAGATAGGTAGGTAGGTAGATAGATAGATAGAGATAGGTAGGTAGATAGATAGAGAAATACAGATAGGTAGGTAGGTAGATAGATAGAGATAGGTAGGTAGGTAGATAGATAGATAGAGATAGGTAGGTAGGTAGATTGATAGATAGAGATAGGTAGGTAGGTAGATAGATAGATACAGATAGGTAGGGAGGTAGATAGATAGATAGAGATAGGTAGCTAGGTAGATTGATAGATACAGATAGGTAGGTAGGTAGATAGATAGATAGAGATAGGTAGCTAGGTAGATTGATAGATAAAGATAGGTAGGTAGGTAGATAGATAGATAGAGATAGGTAGGTAGGTAGATTGATAGATAGAGATAGGTAGGTAGGTAGATTGATAGATACAGATAGGTAGGTAGGTAGATAGATAGATACAGATAGGTAGGTAGGTAGATTGATAGATACAGATAGGTAGGTAGGTAGATAGATAGATAGAGATAGGTAGGTAGGTAGATTGAAAGATACAGATAGGTAGGTAGGTAGATAGATAGATACAGATATGTAGGTAGGTAGATTGATAGATAGAGATAGGTAGGTAGGTAGATTGATAGATACAGATAGGTAGGTATGTAGATAGATAGATACAGATAGGTAGGTAGGTAGATAGATAGATACAGTTATGTAGGTAGGTAGGTAGATAGATAGATACAGATAGGTAGCTAGGTAGGTAGATAGATACAGATAGGTAGGTAAGTAGATTGATAGATAGAGATAGGTAGGTAGGTAGATAGATAGATACACATAGGTAGGTAGGTAGATAGATAGATAGAGATAGGTAGCTAGGTAGATTGATAGATACAGATAGGTAGGTAGGTAGACAGATAGATAAAGATAGGTAGGTAGGTAGGTAGATAGATAGAGATAGGTAGGTAGGTAGATAGATAGAGATAGGTAGGTAGGTAGGTAGATAGATAGATAGAGATAGGTAGGTAGGTAGATTGATAGATACAGATAGGTAGGTAGGTAGATAGATAGATACAGATAGGTAGGTAGGTAGATAGATAGATACAGTTATGTAGGTAGGTAGGTAGATAGATAGATACAGATAGGTAGGTAGGTAGGTAGATAGATAGATACAGATAGGTAGGTAGGTAGATAGATAGATACAGATAGGTAGGTAGGTAGATAGATAGATAGAGATAGGTAGGTTGGTAGGTAGATAGATAGAGATAGGTAGGTAGGTAGGTAGATAGATAGATAGAGATAGGTATGTAGGTAGATAGATAGATAGAGATAGGTAGGTAGGTAGATTGATAGATACAGATAGGTAGGTAGGTAGATTGATAGAGACAGATAGGTAGGTAGGTAGATATATAGATACAGATAGGTAGGTAGGTAGATAGATAAATACAGATAGGTAGGTAGGAAGATAGATAAATACAGATAGGTAGGTAGGTAGATAGATAGATAGAGATAGGTAGGTAGGTAGATTGATAGATACAGATAGGTAGGTAGGTAGATAGATAGATACAGATAGGTAGGTAGGTAGATTGATAGATAGAGATATGTAGGTAGGTAGATAGATAGATAGAGATAGGTAGATAGGTAGATAGATAGAGATAGGTAGATAGGTAGATAGATAGATAGAGATAGATAGGTAGGTAGATTGATAGAGATAGATAGGTAGGTAGGTAGATAGATAGAGATAGGTAGGTAGGTAGATTGATAGATGCAGATATTTAAGTAGGTAGATAGATAGATACAGATAGGTAGGTAGGTAGATAGATAGATACAGATATGTAGGTAGGTAGACAGATAGATAGAGATAGGTAGGTAGGTAGATTGATAGATACAGATAGGTAGGTAGGTAGATAGATAGATACAGATAGGTAGGTAGGTAGATAGATAGATACAGTTATGTAGGTAGGTAGGTAGATAGATAGATACAGATAGGTAGGTAGGTAGGTAGATAGATAGATACAGATAGGTAGGTAGGTAGATAGATAGATACAGATAGGTAGGTAGGTAGATAGATAGATAGAGATAGGTAGGTTGGTAGGTAGATAGATAGAGATAGGTAGGTAGGTAGGTAGATAGATAGATAGAGATAGGTAGGTAGGTAGATAGATAGATAGAGATAGGTAGGTAGGTAGATTGATAGATACAGATAGGTAGGTAGGTAGATTGATAGAGACAGATAGGTAGGTAGGTAGATATATAGATACAGATAGGTAGGTAGGTAGATAGATAAATACAGATAGGGAGGTAGATAGATAGATAAATACAGATAGGTAGGTAGGTAGATTGATAGATACAGATAGGTAGGTAGGTAGATAGCTACAGATAGGTAGGTATATTGATAGATACAGATAGGTAGGTAGGTAGATAGATAGATACAGATAGGTAGGTAGGTAGATAGATAAATACAGATAGGTAGGTAGGTAGATAGATAGATAGAGATAGGTAGGTAGGTAGATTGATAGATACAGATAGGTAGGTAGGTAGATAGATAGATACAGATAGGTAGGTAGGTAGATTGATAGATAGAGATATGTAGGTAGGTAGATAGATAGATAGAGATAGGTAGATAGGTAGATAGATAGAGATAGGTAGGTAGGTAGATAGATAGATAGATAGAGATAGATAGGTAGGTAGATTGATAGAGATAGATAGGTAGGTAGGTAGGTAGATAGAGATAGGTAGGTAGGTAGATTGATAGATGCAGATATTTAAGTAGGTAGATAGATAGATACAGATAGGTAGGTAGGTAGATTGATAGATAGAGATATGTAGGTAGGTAGATAGATAGATAGAGATAGGTAGATAGGTAGATAGATAGAGATAGGTAGGTAGGTAGATAGATAGATAGAGATAGATAGGTAGGTAGATTGATAGAGATAGATAGGTAGGTAGGTAGATAGATAGAGATAGGTAGGTAGGTAGATTGATAGATGCAGATATTTAAGTAGGTAGATAGATAGATACAGATAGGTAGGTAGGTAGATAGATAGATACAGATATGTAGGTAGGTAGACAGATAGATAGAGATAGGTAGATAGGTAGGTAGATAGATAGAGATAGGTAGGTAGGTAGATAGATAGATAGAGATAGGTAGGTAGGTAGACTGATAGATACAGATAGGTAGGTAGGTAGATAGATAGATACAGATAGATAGGTAGGTAGATAGATAGATACAGATATGTAGGTAGGTAGATAGACAGATAGAGACAGGTAGGTAGGTAGGTAGGTAGGTAGATAGATAGAGATAGGTAGGTAGGTAGGTAGGTAGAGATAGGTAGGTAGGTAGATAGAAAGAGATAGTTAGGTAGGTAGGTCGATAGATACAGATAGGTAGGTAGGTAGATAGATAGAGATAGGTAGGTAGGTAGGTAGATAGATAGAGATAGGTAGGTAGGTAGGTAGATAGATAGATAGAGATAGGTAGGTAGGTAGATACATAGATACAGATAGGTAGGTAGGTAGATAGATAGATACAGATAGGTAGGTAGGTAGATAGATAGATAGAGATAGGTACGTAGGTAGATAGATAGATACAGATAGGTAGGTAGGTAGATAGTTAGATAGAGATAGGTAGGTAGGTAGATAGGTAGATAGATAGAGATAGGTAGGTAGGTAGGTAGATAGATAGATAGAGATAGGTAGGTGGGTAGATAGATAGATAGATATAGGTAGGTAGGTAGATTGATAGATACAGATAGGTAGGTAGGTAGATAGATAGATACAGATAGGTAGGTAAGTAGATAGATAGATAGAGATAGGTAGCTAGGTAGATTGATAGATACAGATAGGTAGGTAGGTAGATAGATAGATACAGATAGGTAGGTAGGTAGATTGATAGATAGAGATATGTAGGTAGGTAGATAGATAGATAGAGATAGGTAGATAGGTAGATAGATAGAGATAGGTAGGTAGGTAGATAGATAGATAGAGATAGGTAGGTAGGTAGATAGATAGAGATAGGTAGGTAGGTAGATAGATAGATAGAGATAGGTTGGTAGGTAGATTGATAGATACAGATAGGTAGGTAGGTAGATAGATAGATACAGATAGGTAGGTAGGTAGATAGATAGATACAGATAGGTAGGTAGGTAGATAGATAGATACAGATATGTAGGTAGGTAGATAGACAGATAGAGATAGGTAGGTAGGTAGGTAGGTAGATAGATAGAGATAGGTAGGTAGGTAGGTAGGTAGAGATAGGTAGGTAGGTAGATAGAAAGAGATAGTTAGGTAGGTAGGTAGGTAGGTAGATACAGATAGGTAGGTAGGTAGATAGATAGAGATAGGTAGGTAGGTAGGTAGATAGATAGAGATAGGTAGGTAGGTAGATAGAGATAGAGATAGGTAGGTAGGTAGATACATAGATACAGATAGGTAGGTAGGTGGATAGATAGATACAGATAGGTAGGTAGGTAGATACATAGATACAGATAGGTAGGTAGGTAGATAGATAGATACAGATAGGTAGGTAGGTAGATAGATAGATAGAGATAGGTACGTAGGTAGATAGATAGATACAGATAGGTAGGTAGGTAGATAGATAGATAGAGATAGGTAGGTAGGTAGATAGGTAGATAGATAGAGATAGGTAGGTAGGTAGGTAGATAGATAGATAGAGATAGGTAGGTAGGTAGATAGATAGATAGACATAGGTAGGTAGGTAGATTGATAGATACAGATAGGTAGGTAGGTAGATAGATAGATACAGATAGGTAGGTAAGTAGATAGATAGATAGAGATAGGTAGCTAGGTAGATTGATAGATACAGATAGGTAGGTAGGTAGATAGATAGATACAGATAGGTAGGTAGGTAGATTGATAGATAGAGATATGTAGGTAGGTAGATAGATAGATAGAGATAGGTAGATAGGTAGATAGATAGAGATAGGTAGGTAGGTAGATAGATAGATAGAGATAGGTAGGTAGGTAGGTAGATAGATAGAGATAGGTAGGTAGGTAGATAGATAGATAGAGATAGGTAGGTAGGTAGATTGATAGATACAGATATGTAGGTAGGTAGATAGATAGATAGAGATAGGTACGTAGGTAGATAGATAGATACAGATAGGTAGGTAGGTAGATAGATAGATAGAGATAGGTAGGTAGGTAGATAGGTAGATAGATAGAGATAGGTAGGTAGGTAGGTAGATAGATAGATAGAGATAGGTAGGTAGGTAGATAGATAGATAGACATAGGTAGGTAGGTAGATTGATAGATACAGATAGGTAGGTAGGTAGATAGATAGATACAGATAGGTAGGTAAGTAGATAGATAGATAGAGATAGGTAGCTAGGTAGATTGATAGATACAGATAGGTAGGTAGGTAGATAGATAGATACAGATAGGTAGGTAGGTAGATTGATAGATAGAGATATGTAGGTAGGTAGATAGATAGATAGAGATAGGTAGATAGGTAGATAGATAGAGATAGGTAGGTAGGTAGATAGATAGATAGAGATAGGTAGGTAGGTAGGTAGATAGATAGAGATAGGTAGGTAGGTAGATAGATAGATAGAGATAGGTAGGTAGGTAGATTGATAGATACAGATAGGTAGGTAGGTAGATAGATAGATACAGATAGGTAGGTAGGTAGATAGATAGATACAGATATGTAGGTAGGTAGATAGATAGAGATAGGTAGGTAGGTAGGTAGGTAGATAGATAGAGATAGGTAGGTAGGTAGGTAGAGATAGGTAGGTAGGTAGATAGAAAGAGATAGTTAGGTAGGTAGGTAGGTAGGTAGATACAGATAGGTAGGTAGGTAGATAGATAGAGATAGGTAGGTAGGTAGGTAGATAGATAGAGATAGGTAGGTAGGTAGATAGATAGATAGAGATAGGTAGGTAGGTAGATACATAGATACAGATAGGTAGGTAGGTGGATAGATAGATACAGATAGGTAGGTAGGTAGATAGATAGATAGAGATAGGTAGGTAGTTAGATAGATAGATAGACATAGGTAGGTAGGTAGATTGATAGATACAGATAGGTAGGTAGGTAGGTAGATAGATACAGATAGGTACGTAGGTAGATAGATAGATACAGATAGGTAGGTAGGTAGATAGATAGATAGATAGATAGAGATAGGTAGGTAGGTAGGTAGGTAGATAGATAGATAGAGATAGGTAGGTAGGTAGATTGATAGATACAGATAGGTAGGTAGGTAGATAGATAGATACAGATAGGTAGGTAGGTAGATAGATAGATACAGTTATGTAGGTAGGTAGGTAGATAGATAGATACAGATAGGTAGCTAGGTAGGTAGATAGATAGATACAGATAGGTAGGTAGGTAGATTGATAGATGGAGATAGGTAGGTAGGTAGATAGATAGATAGACATAGGTAGGTAGGTAGATTGATAGATAAAGATAGGTAGGTAGGTAGATAGATAGATACAGATAGGTAGGTAGGTAGATAGATAGATAGAGATAGGTAGCTAGGTAGATTGATAGATACAGATAGGTAGGTAGGTAGGTAGATAGATACAGATAGGTAGGTAGGTAGATTGATAGATAGAGATATGTAGGTAGGTAGATAGATAGAGATAGGTAGGTAGGTAGATAGATAGAGATAGGTAGGTAGGTAGATAGATAGATAGAGATAGGTAGGTAGGTAGGTAGATAGATAGAGATAGGTAGGTAGGTAGATAGATAGATAGATAGAGATAGGTAGGTAGATAGATTGATAGATACAGATAGGTAGGTAGGTAGATAGATAGATACAGATAGGTAGGTAGGTAGATAGATAGATACAGATATGTAGGTAGGTAGATAGAGATAGGTAGGTAGGTAGGTAGGTAGGTAGATAGATAGAGATAGGTAGGTAGGTAGGTAGGTAGAGATAGATAGGTAGGTAGATAGAAAGAGATAGTTAGGTAGGTAGGTAGGTAGGTAGATACAGATAGGAAGGTAGGTAGATAGATAGAGATAGGTAGGTAGGTAGGTAGATAGATAGAGATAGGTAGGTAGGTAGATAGATAGATAGAGATAGGTAGGTAGGTAGATACATAGATACAGATAGGTAGGTAGGTGGATAGATAGATACAGATAGGTAGGTAGGTAGGTAGATAGATAGAGATAGGTAGGTAGTTAGATAGATAGATAGATAGACATAGGTAGGTAGGTAGATTGATAGATACAGATAGGTAGGTAGGTAGATAGATAGATACAGATAGGTACGTAGGTAGATAGATAGATACAGATAGGTAGGTAGGTAGGTAGATAGATAGATCGATAGAGATAGGTAGGTAGGTAGGTAGATAGATAGAGATAGGTAGGTAGGTAGGTAGATAGATAGATAGATAGATAGATAGATAGAGATAGGTAGGTAGGTAGATAGATAGATACAGATAGGTAGGTAGGTAGATAGATAGATACAGATAGGTAGGTAGGTAGATAGATAGATACAGATAGGTAGGTAGGTAGATAGATAGATACAGATCAGTAGGTAGTTAGATAGATAGATAGACATAGGTAGGTAGGTAGATAGATACAGATAGGTAGGTAGGTAGATAGATAGATACAGATAGGTACGTAGGTAGATAGATAGATACAGATAGGTAGGTAGGTAGATAGATAGATAGATAGATAGAGATAGGTAGGTAGGTAGGTAGATAGATAGAGATAGGTAGGTAGGTAGGTAGATAGATAGATAGAGATAGGTATGTAGGTAGGTAGATAGATAGAGATAGGTAGGTAGGTAGATAGATAGATAGAGATAGGTAGGTAGGTAGATTGATAGATACAGATAGGTATGTAGGTAGATAGATAGATACAGATAGGTAGGTAGGTAGATAGATAGATACAGATATGTAGGTAAGTAGATAGACAGATAGAGATAGGTAGGTAGGTAGGTAGGTAGATAGATAGAGATAGGTAGGTAGGTAGGTAGGTAGAGATAGGTAGGTAGGTAGATAGAAAGAGATAGTTAGGTAGGTAGGTAGATAGATACAGATAGGTAGGTAGGTAGATAGATAGAGATAGGTAGGTAGGTAGATAGATAGAGATAGGTAGGTAGGTAGATAGATAGATAGAGATAGGTAGGTAGGTAGATAGATAGATACAGATAGGTAGGTAGGTAGGTAGACAGATAGATAGAGATAGGTAGGTAGTTAGATAGATAGATAGACATAGGTAGGTAGGTAGATAGATAGATACAGATAGGTAGGTAGGTAGATAGATAGATACAGATAGGTACGTAGGTAGATAGATAGATACAGATAGGTAGGTAGGTAGATAGATAGATAGATAGATAGAGATAGGTAGGTAGGTAGGTAGATAGATAGAGATAGGTTGGTAGGTAGGTAGATAGATAGATAGAGATAGGTAGGTAGGTAGATAGATAGATACAGATAGATAGGTAGGTAGATAGATAGATAGAGATAGGTAGGTAGGTAGATTGATAGATAGAGATTGGTAGGTAGGTAGATAGATAGATAGACATAGGTAGGTAGGTAGATTGATAGATACAGATAGGTAGGTATGTAGATAGATAGATACAGATAGATAGGTAGGTAGATAGATAGATAGATAGAGATAGGTAGCTAGTAGATTGATAGATACAGATAGGTAGGTAGGTAGATAGATAGATAGAGATAGGTAGGTAGGTAGATTGATAGATAGAGATAGGTAGGTAGGTAGATTGATAGATACAGATAGGTAGGTAGGTAGATAGATAGATACAGATAGGTAGGTAGGTAGATAGATAGATACAGATAGGTAGGTAGATAGATAGATAGAGATAGGTAGGTAGGTAGATTGATATACACAGATAGGTAGGTAGGTAGATAGATAGATAGAGATAGGTAGGTAGGTAGATTGAAAGATACAGATAGGTAGGTAGGTAGATAGATAGATACAGATAGGTAGGTAGGTAGATAGATAGATAGAGATAGGTAGCTAGGTAGATTGATAGATACAGATAGGTAGGTAGGTAGATAGATAGATACAGATAGGTAGGTAGGTAGATTGATAGATAGAGATATGTAGGTAGGTAGATAGATAGATAGAGATAGGTAGATAGGTAGATAGATAGAGATAGGTAGGTAGGTAGATAGATAGATAGAGATAGGTAGGTAGGTAGGTAGATAGATAGAGATAGGTAGGTAGGTAGATAGATAGATAGAGATAGGTAGGTAGGTAGATTGATAGATACAGATAGGTAGGTAGATAGACAGATAGAGATAGGTAGGTAGGTAGATAGACAGATAGAGATAGGTAGGTAGGTAGGTAGATAGAGATAGGTAGGTAGGTAGATAGAAAGAGATAGTTAGGTAGGTAGGTAGGTAGATACAGATAGGTAGGTAGGTAGATAGATAGAGATAGGTAGGTAGGTAGGTAGATAGATAGAGATAGGTAGGTAGGTAGATAGATAGATAGAGATAGGTAGGTAGGTAGATACATAGATACAGATAGGTAGGTAGGTGGATAGATAGATACAGATAGGTAGGTAGGTAGATAGATAGATAGAGATAGGTAGGTAGTTAGATAGATAGATAGACATAGGTAGGTAGGTAGATTGATAGATACAGATAGGTAGGTAGGTAGATAGATAGATACAGATAGGTACGTAGGTAGATAGATAGATACAGATAGGTAGGTAGGTAGATAGATAGATAGATAGAGATAGGTAGGTAGGTAGGTAGATAGATAGATAGAGATAGGTAGGTAGGTAGATTGATAGATACAGATAGGTAGGTAGGTAGATAGATAGATACAGATAGGTAGGTAGGTAGATAGATAGATACAGTTATGTAGGTAGGTAGGTAGATAGATAGATACAGATAGGTAGCTAGGTAGGTAGATAGATAGATACAGATAGGTAGGTAGGTAGATTGATAGATGGAGATAGGTAGGTAGGTAGATAGATGGATAGACATAGGTAGGTAGGTAGATTGATAGATACAGATAGGTAGGTAGGTAGATAGATAGATACAGATAGGTAGGTAGGTAGATAGATAGATAGAGATAGGTAGCTAGGTAGATTGATAGATACAGATAGGTAGGTAGGTAGGTAGATAGATACAGATAGGTAGGTAGGTAGATTGATAGATAGAGATATGTAGGTAGGTAGATAGATAGATAGAGATAGGTAGATAGGTAGATAGATAGATACAGATAGGTAGTTAGGTAGATAGATAGAGATAGGTAGGTAGGTAGATTGATAGATACAGATAGGTAGGTAGGTAGATAGATAGATAGAGATAGGTAGGTAGGTAGATTGAAAGATACAGATAGGTAGGTAGGTAGATAGATAGATACAGATAGGTAGGTAGGTAGATTGATAGATAGAGATAGGTAGGTAGGTAGATTGATAGATACAGATAGGTAGGTAGGTAGATTGATAGATACAGATAGGTAGGTAGGTAGATAGATAGATACAGATAGGTAGGTAGGTAGATAGATACAGATAGGTAGGTAGGTAGATAGATAGATAGAGATAGGTAGGTAGGTAGATTGATAGATACAGATAGGTAGGTAGGTAGATAGATAGATAGAGATAGGTAGGTAGGTAGATTGAAAGATACAGATAGGTAGGTAGGTAGATAGATAGATACAGATAGGTAGGTAGGTAGATAGATAGATACAGATATGTAGGTAGGTAGATAGATAGAGATAGGTAGGTAGGTAGATAGATAGAGATAGGTAGGTAGGTAGATAGATAGATAGAGATAGGTAGGTAGGTAGATACATAGATACAGATAGGTAGGTAGGTGGATAGATAGATACAGATAGGTAGGTAGGTAGATAGATAGATAGAGATAGGTAGGTAGTTAGATAGATAGATAGACATAGGTAGGTAGGTAGATTGATAGATACAGATAGGTAGGTAGGTAGATAGATAGATACAGATAGGTACGTAGGTAGATAGATAGATACAGATAGGTAGGTAGGTAGATAGATAGATAGATAGAGATAGGTAGGTAGGTAGGTAGATAGATAGAGATAGGTAGGTAGGTAGGTAGATAGATAGATAGAGATAGGTAGGTAGGTAGATTGAAAGATACAGATAGGTAGGTAGGTAGATAGATAGATACAGATAGGTAGGTAGGTAGATTGATAGATAGAGATAGGTAGGTAGGTAGATTGATAGATACAGATAGGTAGGTAGGTAGATTGATAGATACAGATAGGTAGGTAGGTAGATAGATAGATACAGATAGGTAGGTAGGTAGATAGATAGATACAGATAGGTAGGTAGGTAGATAGATAGATAGAGATAGGTAGGTAGGTAGATTGATAGATACAGATAGGTAGGTAGGTAGATAGATAGATAGAGATAGGTAGGTAGGTAGATTGAAAGATACAGATAGGTAGGTAGGTAGATAGATAGATACAGATAGGTAGGTAGGTAGATAGATAGATACAGATATGTAGGTAGGTAGATAGATAGAGATAGGTAGGTAGGTAGATAGATAGAGATAGGTAGGTAGGTAGATAGATAGATAGAGATAGGTAGGTAGGTAGATACATAGATACAGATAGGTAGGTAGGTGGATAGATAGATACAGATAGGTAGGTAGGTAGATAGATAGATAGAGATAGGTAGGTAGTTAGATAGATAGATAGACATAGGTAGGTAGGTAGATTGATAGATACAGATAGGTAGGTAGGTAGATAGATAGATACAGATAGGTACGTAGGTAGATAGATAGATACAGATAGGTAGGTAGGTAGATAGATAGATAGATAGAGATAGGTAGGTAGGTAGGTAGATAGATAGAGATAGGTAGGTAGGTAGGTAGATAGATAGATAGAGATAGGTAGGTAGGTAGATAGATAGATAGATACAGATAGGTAGGTAGGTAGATAGATAGATACAGATAGGTAGGTAGGTAGATAGATAGATACAGATCAGTAGGTAGTTAGATAGATAGATAGACATAGGTAGGTAGGTAGATAGATAGATACAGATAGGTAGGTAGGTAGATAGATAGATACAGATAGGTACGTAGGTAGATAGATAGATACAGATAGGTAGGTAGGTAGATAGATAGATAGATAGATAGATAGATAGATAGATAGAGATAGGTAGGTAGGTAGGTAGATAGATAGAGATAGGTAGGTAGGTAGGTAGATAGATAGATAGAGATAGGTATGTAGGTAGGTAGATAGATAGAGATAGGTAGGTAGGTAGATAGATAGATAGAGATAGGTAGGTAGGTAGATTGATAGATACAGATAGGTATGTAGGTAGATAGATAGATACAGATAGGTAGGTAGGTAGATAGATAGATACAGATATGTAGGTAAGTAGATAGACAGATAGAGATAGGTAGGTAGGTAGGTAGGTAGATAGATAGAGATAGGTAGGTAGGTAGATAGATAGAGATAGGTAGGTAGGTAGATAGATAGATAGAGATAGGTAGGTAGGTAGATAGATAGATACAGATAGGTAGGTAGGTAGACAGATAGATAGAGATAGGTAGGTAGTTAGATAGATAGATAGACATAGGTAGGTAGGTAGATAGATAGATACAGATAGGTAGGTAGGTAGATAGATAGATACAGATAGGTACGTAGGTAGATAGATAGATACAGATAGGTAGGTAGGTAGATAGATAGATAGATAGAGATAGGTAGGTAGGTAGGTAGATAGATAGAGATAGGTTGGTAGGTAGGTAGATAGATAGATAGAGATAGGTAGGTAGGTAGATAGATAGATACAGATAGGTAGGTAGGTAGATAGATAGATACAGATAGGTAGGTAGGTAGATAGATACAGATAGGTAGGTAGGTAGATAGATAGATAGACATAGGTAGGTAGGTAGATTGATAGATACAGATAGGTAGATAGGTAGATAGATAGATAGAGATAGGTAGGTAGATAGATAGATAAATACAGATAGGTAGGTAGGTAGGTAGATAGATAGAGATAGGTAGGTAGGTAGATAGATAGATAGAGATAGGTAGGTAGGTAGATTGATAGATAGAGATTGGTAGGTAGGTAGATAGATAGATAGACATAGGTAGGTAGGTAGATTGATAGATACAGATAGGTAGGTATGTAGATAGATAGATACAGATAGGTAGGTAGGTAGATAGATAGATAGATAGAGATAGGTAGCTAGGTAGATTGATAGATACAGATAGGTAGGTAGGTAGATAGATAGATAGAGATAGGTAGGTAGGTAGATTGATAGATAGAGATAGGTAGGTAGGTAGATTGATAGATACAGATAGGTAGGTAGGTAGATAGATAGATACAGATAGGTAGGTAGGTAGATAGATAGATACAGATAGGTAGGTAGATGGATAGATAGAGATAGGTAGGTAGGTAGATTGATAGATACAGATAGGTAGGTAGGTAGATAGATAGATAGAGATAGGTAGGTAGGTAGATTGAAAGATACAGATAGGTAGGTAGGTAGATAGATAGATACAGATAGGTAGGTAGGTAGATAGATAGATAGAGATAGGTAGCTAGGTAGATTGATAGATACAGATAGGTAGGTAGGTAGATAGATAGATACAGATAGGTAGGTAGGTAGATTGATAGATAGAGATATGTAGGTAGGTAGATAGATAGATAGAGATAGGTAGATAGGTAGATAGATAGAGATAGGTAGGTAGGTAGATAGATAGATAGAGATAGGTAGGTAGGTAGGTAGATAGATAGAGATAGGTAGGTAGGTAGATAGATAGATAGAGATAGGTAGGTAGGTAGATTGATAGATACAGATAGGTAGGTAGATAGACAGATAGAGATAGGTAGGTAGGTAGATAGACAGATAGAGATAGGTAGGTAGGTAGGTAGGTAGAAATAGGTAGGTAGGTAGATAGAAAGAGATAGTTAGGTAGGTAGGTAGGTAGGTAGATACAGATAGGTAGGTAGGTAGATAGATAGAGATAGGTAGGTAGGTAGGTAGATAGATAGAGATAGGTAGGTAGGTAGATAGATAGATAGAGATAGGTAGGTAGGTAGATACATAGATACAGATAGGTAGGTAGGTGGATAGATAGATACAGATAGGTAGGTAGGTAGATAGATAGATAGAGATAGGTAGGTAGTTAGATAGATAGATAGACATAGGTAGGTAGGTAGATTGATAGATACAGATAGGTAGGTAGGTAGATAGATAGATACAGATAGGTACGTAGGTAGATAGATAGATACAGATAGGTAGGTAGGTAGATAGATAGATAGATAGAGATAGGTAGGTAGGTAGGTAGATAGATAGATAGAGATAGGTAGGTAGGTAGATTGATAGATACAGATAGGTAGGTAGGTAGATAGATAGATACAGATAGGTAGGTAGGTAGATAGATAGATACAGTTATGTAGGTAGGTAGGTAGATAGATAGATACAGATAGGTAGCTAGGTAGGTAGATAGATAGATACAGATAGGTAGGTAGGTAGATTGATAGATGGAGATAGGTAGGTAGGTAGATAGATAGATAGACATAGGTAGGTAGGTAGATTGATAGATACAGATAGGTAGGTAGGTAGATAGATAGATACAGATAGGTAGGTAGGTAGATAGATAGATAGAGATAGGTAGCTAGGTAGATTGATAGATACAGATAGGTAGGTAGGTAGGTAGATAGATACAGATAGGTAGGTAGGTAGATTGATAGATAGAGATATGTAGGTAGGTAGATAGATAGATAGAGATAGGTAGATAGGTAGATAGATAGAGATAGGTAGGTAGGTAGATAGATAAATAGAGATAGGTAGGTAGGTAGGTAGATAGATAGAGATAGGTAGGTAGGTAGATAGATAGATAGAGATAGGTAGGTAGGTAGATTGATAGATACAGATAGGTAAGTAGGTAGATAGATAGATACAGATAGGTAGGTAGGTAGATAGATAGATACAGATATGTAGGTAGGTAGATAGACAGATAGAGATAGGTAGGTAGGTAGGTAGGTAGGTAGATAGATAGAGATAGGTAGGTAGGTAGGTAGGTAGAGATAGATAGGTAGGTAGATAGAAAGAGATAGTTAGGTAGGTAGGTAGGTAGGTAGATACAGATAGGTAGGTAGGTAGATAGATAGAGATAGGTAGGTAGGTAGATAGATAGAGATAGGTAGGTAGGTAGATAGATAGATAGAGATAGGTAGGTAGGTAGATACATAGATACAGATAGGTAGGTAGGTGGATAGATAGATACAGATAGGTAGGTAGGTAGGTAGATAGATAGATAGAGATAGGTAGGTAGGTAGATAGATAGATAGACATAGGTAGGTAGGTAGATTGATAGATACAGATAGGTAGGTAGGTAGATAGATAGATACAGATAGGTACGTAGGTAGATAGATAGATACAGATAGGTAGGTAGGTAGATAGATAGATAGAGATAGGTAGGTAGGTAGATTGATAGATACAGATAGGTAGGTAGGTAGATAGATAGATAGAGATAGGTAGGTAGGTAGATTGAAAGATACAGATAGGTAGGTAGGTAGATAGATAGATACAGATAGGTAGGTAGGTAGATAGATAGATAGAGATAGGTAGCTAGGTAGATTGATAGATACAGATAGGTAGGTAGGTAGATAGATAGATACAGATAGGTAGGTAGGTAGATTGATAGATAGAGATATGTAGGTAGGTAGATAGATAGATAGAGATAGGTAGATAGGTAGATAGATAGAGATAGGTAGGTAGGTAGATAGATAGATAGAGATAGGTAGGTAGGTAGGTAGATAGATAGAGATAGGTAGGTAGGTAGATAGATAGATAGAGATAGGTAGGTAGGTAGATTGATAGATACAGATAGGTAGGTAGATAGACAGATAGAGATAGGTAGGTAGGTAGGTAGATAGACAGATAGAGATAGGTAGGTAGGTAGGTAGGTAGAGATAGGTAGGTAGGTAGATAGAAAGAGATAGGTAGGTAGGTAGGTAGGTAGATACAGATAGGTAGGTAGGTAGATAGATAGAGATAGGTAGGTAGGTAGGTAGGTAGATAGATAGAGATAGGTAGGTAGGTAGATAGATAGAGATAGGTAGGTAGGTAGGTAGATAGATAGAGATAGGTAGGTAGGTAGATAGATAGATAGAGATAGGTAGGTAGGTAGATACATTGATACAGATAGGTAGGTAGGTGGATAGATAGATACAGATAGGTAGGTATGTAGATAGATAGATAGAGATAGGTAGGTAGTTAGATAGATAGATAGACATAGGTAGGTAGGTAGATTGATAGATACAGATAGGTAGGTAGGTAGATAGATAGATACAGATAGGTACGTAGGTAGATAGATAGATACAGATAGGTAGGTAGGTAGATAGATAGATAGATAGATAGATAGATAGAGATAGGTAGGTAGGTAGGTAGATAGATAGATAGAGATAGGTAGGTAGGTAGATTGATAGATACAGATAGGTAGGTAGGTAGATAGATAGATACAGATAGGTAGGTAGGTAGATAGATAGATACAGTTATGTAGGTAGGTAGGTAGATAGATAGATACAGATAGGTAGCTAGGTAGGTAGATAGATAGATACAGATAGGTAGGTAGGTAGATTGATAGATGGAGATAGGTAGGTAGGTAGATAGATAGATAGACATAGGTAGGTAGGTAGATTGATAGATACAGATAGGTAGGTAGGTAGATAGATAGATACAGATAGGTAGGTAGGTAGATAGATAGATAGAGATAGGTAGCTAGGTAGATTGATAGATACAGATAGGTAGGTAGGTAGGTAGATAGATACAGATAGGTAGGTAGGTAGATTGATAGATAGAGATATGTAGGTAGGTAGATAGATAGATAGAGATAGGTAGATAGGTAGATAGATAGAGATAGGTAGGTAGGTAGATAGATAGATAGAGATAGGTAGGTAGATAGATAGAGATAGGTAGGTAGGTAGATAGATAGATAGAGATAGGTAGGTAGGTAGATTGATAGATACAGATAGGTAGGTAGGTAGATAGATAGATACAGATAGGTAGGTAGGTAGATAGATAGATACAGATATGTAGGTAGGTAGATAGACAGATAGAGATAGGTAGGTAGGTAGGTAGGTAGGTAGATAGATAGAGATAGGTAGGTAGGTAGGTAGGTAGAGATAGATAGGTAGGTAGATAGAAAGAGATAGTTAGGTAGGTAGGTAGGTAGGTAGATACAGATAGGTAGGTAGGTAGATAGATAGAGATAGGTAGGTAGGTAGGTAGATAGATAGAGATAGGTAGGTAGGTAGATAGATAGATAGAGATAGGTAGGTAGGTAGATACATAGATACAGATAGGTAGGTAGGTGGATAGATAGATACAGATAGGTAGGTAGGTAGGTAGATAGATAGAGATAGGTAGGTAGTTAGATAGATAGATAGACATAGGTAGGTAGGTAGATTGATAGATACAGATAGGTAGGTAGGTAGATAGATAGATACAGATAGGTACGTAGGTAGATAGATAGATACAGATAGGTAGGTAGGTAGATAGATAGATAGATAGATAGATAGAGATAGGTAGGTAGGTAGGTAGATAGATAGAGATAGGTAGGTAGGTAGGTAGATAGATAGATAGATAGAGATAGGTAGGTAGGTAGATAGATAGATACAGATAGGTAGGTAGGTAGATAGATAGATAGAGATAGGTAGGTAGATAGATAGATAAATACAGATAGGTAGGTAGGTAGGTAGATAGATAGAGATAGGTAGGTAGGTAGATAGTTAGATAGAGATAGGTAGGTAGGTAGATTGATAGATAGAGATAGGTAGGTAGGTAGATAGATAGATAGACATAGGTAGGTAGGTAGATTGATAGATACAGATAGGTAGGTAGGTAGATAGATAGATACAGATAGGTAGGTAGGTAGATAGATAGATACAGATAGGTAGGTAGGTAGATAGATAGATACAGTTATGTAGGTAGGTAGGTAGATAGATAGATACAGATAGGTAGCTAGGTAGGTAGATAGATAGATACAGATAGGTAGGTAGGTAGATTGATAGATGGAGATAGGTAGGTAGGTAGATAGATAGATAGACATAGGTAGGTAGGTAGATTGATAGATACAGATAGGTAGGTAGGTAGATAGATAGATACAGATAGGTAGGTAGGTAGATAGATAGATAGAGATAGGTAGCTAGGTAGATTGATAGATACAGATAGGTAGGTAGGTAGGTAGATAGATACAGATAGGTAGGTAGGTAGATTGATAGATAGAGATATGTAGGTAGGTAGATAGATAGATAGAGATAGGTAGATAGGTAGATAGATAGAGATAGGTAGGTAGGTAGATAGATAGATAGATAGAGATAGGTAGGTAGATAGATAGAGATAGGTAGGTAGGTAGATAGATAGATAGAGATAGGTAGGTAGGTAGATTGATAGATACAGATAGGTAGGTAGGTAGATAGATAGATACAGATAGGTAGGTAGGTAGATAGATAGATACAGATATGTAGGTAGGTAGATAGACAGATAGAGATAGGTAGGTAGGTAGGTAGGTAGATAGATAGAGATAGGTAGGTAGGTAGGTAGGTAGAGATAGATAGGTAGGTAGATAGAAAGAGATAGTTAGGTAGGTAGGTAGGTAGGTAGATACAGATAGGTAGGTAGGTAGATAGATAGAGATAGGTAGGTAGGTAGGTAGATAGATAGAGATAGGTAGGTAGGTAGATAGATAGATAGAGATAGGTAGGTAGGTAGATACATAGATACAGATAGGTAGGTAGGTGGATAGATAGATACAGATAGGTAGGTAGGTAGGTAGATAGATAGATAGAGATAGGTAGGTAGGTAGATAGATAGATAGACATAGGTAGGTAGGTAGATTGATAGATACAGATAGGTAGGTAGGTAGATAGATAGATACAGATAGGTACGTAGGTAGATAGATAGATACAGATAGGTAGGTAGGTAGATAGATAGATAGAGATAGGTAGGTAGGTAGATTGATAGATACAGATAGGTAGGTAGGTAGATAGATAGATAGAGATAGGTAGGTAGGTAGATTGAAAGATACAGATAGGTAGGTAGGTAGATAGATAGATACAGATAGGTAGGTAGGTAGATAGATAGATAGATAGATAGATAGATAGATAGATAGATAGATAGATAGATAGATAGATAGATAGATAGAGATAGGTAGGTAGGTAGGTAGATAGATAGAGATAGGTAGGTAGGTAGGTAGATAGATAGATAGATAGAGATAGGTAGGTAGGTAGATAGATAGATACAGATAGGTAGGTAGGTAGATAGATAGATAGAGATAGGTAGGTAGATAGATAGATAAATACAGATAGGTAGGTAGGTAGGTAGATAGATAGAGATAGGTAGGTAGGTAGATAGATAGATAGATAGAGATAGGTAGGTAGGTAGATTGATAGATAGAGATAGGTAGGTAGGTAGATAGATAGATAGACATAGGTAGGTAGGTAGATTGATAGATACAGATAGGTAGGTAGGTAGATAGATAGATACAGATAGGTAGGTAGGTAGATAGATAGATAGAGATAGGTAGGTAGGTAGATAGATAGATACAGATAGGTAGGTAGGTAGATAGATAGATAGAGATAGGTAGGTAGGTAGATTGATAGATAGAGATAGGTAGGTAGGTAGATTGATAGATACAGATAGGAAGGTAGGTAGATAGATAGATACAGATAGGTAGGTAGGTAGATAGATAGATACAGTTATGTAGGTAGGTAGGTAGATAGATAGATACAGATAGGTAGCTAGGTAGGTAGATAGATACAGATAGGTAGGTAGGTAGATTGATAGATAGAGATAGGTAGGTAGGTAGATAGATAGATAGACATAGGTAGGTAGGTAGATTGATAGATACAGATAGGTAGGTAGGTAGATAGATAGATACAGATAGGTAGGTAGGTAGATATATAGATAGAGATAGGTAGCTAGGTAGATTGATAGATACAGATAGGTAGGTAGGTAGATAGAGATAGGTAGGTAGGTAGATTGATAGATAGAGATAGCTAGGTAGGTAGATTGATAGATACAGATAGGTAGGTAGGTAGATAGATACAGATAGGTAGGTAGGTAGATAGATAGATACAGATAGGTAGGTAGGTAGATAGATAGATAGATAGATAGATAGAGATAGGTAGGTAGGTAGATAGATAGATAGAGATAGGTAGATAGGTAGATAGATAAAGATAGATAGATAGGTAGATAGATAGATAGAGATAGATAGGTAGGTAGAATGGTAGAGACAGATAGGTAGGTAGGTAGATAGATAGAGATAGGTAGGTAGATTGATAGATACAGATAGGTAAGTAGGTAGATAGATAGATACAGATAGGTAGGTAGGTAGATAGATAGATACAGATATGTAGGTAGGTAGACAGATAGATAAAGATAGGTAGGTAGGTAGGTAGATAGATAGAGATAGGTAGGTAGGTAGATAGATAGAGATAGGTAGGTAGGTAGGTAGATAGATAGATAGAGATAGGTAGGTAGGTAGATTGATAGATACAGATAGGTAGGTAGGTAGATAGATAGATACAGATAGGTAGGTAGGTAGATAGATAGATACAGTTATGTAGGTAAGTAGGTAGATAGATAGATACAGATAGGTAGGTAGGTAGGTAGATAGATAGATACAGATAGGTAGGTAGGTAGATAGATAGATACAGATAGGTAGGTAGGTAGATAGATAGATAGAGATAGGTAGGTTGGTAGGTAGATAGATAGAGATAGGTAGGTAGGTAGGTAGATAGATAGATAGAGATAGGTAGGTAGGTAGATAGATAGATAGAGATAGGTAGGTAGGTAGATTGATAGATACAGATAGGTAGGTAGGTAGATTGATAGAGACAGATAGGTAGGTAGGTAGATATATAGATACAGATAGGTAGGTAGGTAGATAGATAAATACAGATAGGTAGGTAGGAAGATAGATAAATACAGATAGGTAGGTAGGTAGATAGATAGATACAGATATGTAGGTAGGTAGATAGACAGATAGAGATAGGTAGGTAGGTAGGTAGGTAGATAGATAGAGATAGGTAGGTAGGTAGGTAGGTAGAGATAGGTAGGTAGGTAGATAGAAAGAGATAGTTAGGTAGGTAGGTAGGTAGATACAGATAGGTAGGTAGGTAGATAGATAGAGATAGGTAGGTAGGTAGGTAGATAGATAGAGATAGGTAGGTAGGTAGATAGATAGATAGAGATAGGTAGGTAGGTAGATACATAGATACAGATAGGTAGGTAGGTGGATAGATAGATACAGATAGGTAGGTATGTAGATAGATAGATAGAGATAGGTAGGTAGTTAGATAGATAGATAGACATAGGTAGGTAGGTAGATTGATAGATACAGATAGGTAGGTAGGTAGGTAGATAGATACAGATAGGTACGTAGGTAGATAGATAGATACAGATAGGTAGGTAGGTAGATAGATAGATAGATAGATAGAGATAGGTAGGTAGGTAGGTAGATAGATAGACAGAGATAGGTAGGTAGGTAGATTGATAGATACAGATAGGTAGGTAGGTAGATAGATAGATACAGATAGGTAGGTAGGTAGATAGTTAGATACAGTTATGTAGGTAGGTAGCTAGATAGATAGATTCAGATAGGTAGCTAGGTAGGTAGATAGATAGATACAGATAGGTAGGTAGGTAGATTGATAGATGGAGATAGGTAGGTAGGTAGATAGATAGATAGACATAGGTAGGTAGGTAGATTGATAGATAAAGATAGGTAGGTAGGTAGATAGATAGATACAGATAGGTAGGTAGGTAGATAGATAGATAGAGATAGGTAGCTAGGTAGATTGATAGATACAGATAGGTAGGTAGGTAGGTAGATAGATACAGATAGGTAGGTAGGTAGATTGATAGATAGAGATATGTAGGTAGGTAGATAGATAGATAGAGATAGGTAGATAGGTAGATAGATAGAGATAGGTAGGTAGGTAGATAGATAGATAGAGATAGGTAGGTAGGTAGGTAGATAGATAGAGATAGGTAGGTAGGTAGATAGATAGATAGAGATAGGTAGGTAGGTAGATTGATAGATACAGATAGGTAGGTAGGTAGATAGATAGATACAGATAGGTAGGTAGGTAGATAGATAGATACAGATATGTAGGTAGGTAGATAGACAGATAGAGATAGGTAGGTAGGTAGGTAGGTAGGTAGATAGATAGAGATAGGTAGGTAGGTAGGTAGGTAGAGATAGATAGGTAGGTAGATAGAAAGAGATAGTTAGGTAGGTAGGTAGGTAGGTAGATACAGATAGGTAGGTAGGTAGATAGATAGAGATAGGTAGGTAGGTAGGTAGATAGATAGAGATAGGTAGGTAGGTAGATACATAGATACAGATAGGTAGGTAGGTGGATAGATAGATACAGATAGGTAGGTAGGTAGGTAGATAGATAGAGATAGGTAGGTAGTTAGATAGATAGATAGACATAGGTAGGTAGGTAGATTGATAGATACAGATAGGTAGGTAGGTAGATAGATAGATACAGATAGGTACGTAGGTAGATAGATAGATACAGATAGGTAGGTAGATAGATAGATAGATAGATAGATAGATAGATAGAGATAGGTAGGTAGGTAGGTAGATAGATAGAGATAGGTAGGTAGGTAGGTAGATAGATAGATAGATAGATAGAGATAGGTAGGTAGGTAGATAGATAGATACACATAGGTAGGTAGGTAGATAGATAGATACAGATAGGTAGGTAGGTAGATAGATACAGATAGGTAGGTAGGTAGATAGAGAGATAGACATAGGTAGGTAGGTAGATTGATAGATACAGATAGGTAGGTAGGTAGATAGATAGATAGAGATAGGTAGGTAGATAGATAGATAAATACAGATAGGTAGGTAGGTAGGTAGATAGATAGAGATAGGTAGGTAGGTAGATAGATAGATAGAGATAGGTAGGTAGGTAGATTGATAGATAGAGATAGGTAGGTAGGTAGATAGATAGATAGACATAGGTAGGTAGGTAGATTGATAGATACAGATAGGTAGGTAGGTAGATAGATAGATACAGATAGGTAGGTAGGTAGATAGATAGATAGAGATAGGTAGCTAGGTAGATTGATAGATACAGATAGGTAGGTAGGTAGATAGATAGATAGAGATAGGTAGGTAGGTAGATTGATAGATAGAGATAGGTAGGTAGGTAGATTGATAGATAGAGATAGGTAGGTAGGTAGATTGATAGATACAGATAGGTAGGTAGGTAGATAGATAGATAGAGATAGGTAGGTAGGTAGATTGAAAGATACAGATAGGTAGGTAGGTAGATAGATAGATACAGATAGGTAGGTAGGTAGATTGATAGATAGAGATAGGTAGGTAGGTAGATTGATAGATACAGATAGGTAGGTAGGTAGATAGATAGATACAGATAGGTAGGTAGGTAGATAGATAGATACAGTTATGTAGGTAGGTAGGTAGATAGATAGATACAGATAGGTAGCTAGGTAGGTAGATAGATACAGATAGGTAGGTAGGTAGATTGATAGATAGAGATAGGTAGGTAGGTAGATAGATAGATAGACATAGGTAGGTAGGTAGATTGATAGATACAGATAGGTAGGTAGGTAGATAGATAGATACAGATAGGTAGGTAGGTAGATAGATAGATAGAGATAGGTAGCTAGGTAGATTGATAGATACAGATAGGTAGATTGATAGATACAGATAGGTAGGTAGGTAGATAGATAGAGATAGGTAGGTAGGTAGATTGATAGATAGAGATAGCTAGGTAGGTAGATTGATAGATACAGATAGGTAGGTAGGTAGATAGATACAGATAGGTAGGTAGGTAGATAGATAGATACAGATAGGATATGTAGGTAGATAGATAGATAGAGATAGGTAGGTAGGTAGATAGATAGATAGAGATAGGTAGATAGGTAGATAGATAAAGATAGATAGGTAGGTAGATAGATAGATAGAGATTTATAGGTAGGTAGATTGATAGAGACAGATAGGTAGGTAGGTAGATAGATAGAGATAGGTAGGTAGATTGATAGATACAGATAGGTAAGTAGGTAGATAGATAGATACAGATAGGTAGGTAGGTAGATAGATAGATACAGATATGTAGGTAGGTAGACAGATAGATAGAGATAGGTAGGTAGGTAGGTAGATAGATAGAGATAGGTAGGTAGGTAGATAGATAGAGATAGGTAGGTAGGTAGGCAGGTAGATAGATAGAGATAGGTAGGTAGGTAGATTGATAGATACAGATAGGTAGGTAGGTAGATAGATAGATACAGATAGGTAGGTAGGTAGGTAGATAGATAGATACAGTTATGTAGGTAGGTAGGTAGATAGATAGATACAGATAGGTAGGTAGGTAGGTAGATAGATAGATACAGATAGGTAGGTAGGTAGATAGATAGATACAGATAGGTAGGTAGGTAGATAGATAGATAGAGATAGGTAGGTAGGTAGGTAGATAGATAGAGATAGGTAGGTAGGTAGGTAGATAGATAGATAGAGATAGGTAGGTAGGTAGATAGATAGATAGAGATAGGTAGGTAGGTAGATTGATAGATACAGATAGGTAGGTAGGTAGATTGATAGAGACAGATAGGTAGGTAGGTAGATATATAGATACAGATAGGTAGGTAGGTAGATAGATAAATACAGATAGGTAGGTAGGAAGTTAGATAAATACAGATAGGTAGGTAGGTAGATAGATAGATAGATAGAGATATGTAGGTAGGTAGATTGATAGATACATATAGGTAGGTAGGTAGATAGATAGATACAGATAGGTAGGTAGGTAGATTGATAGATAGAGATATGTAGGTAGGTAGATAGATAGATAGAGATAGGTAGATAGGTAGATAGATAGAGATAGGTAGGTAGGTAGGTAGATAGATAGATAGAGATAGATAGGTAGGTAGATTGATAGAGATAGATAGGTAGGTAGGTAGATAGATAGAGATAGGTAGGTAGGTAGATTGATAGATGCAGATAGGTAAGTAGGTAGATAGATAGATACAGATAGGTAGGTAGGTAGATAGATAGATACAGATATGTAGGTAGGTAGACAGATAGATAGAGATAGGTAGGTAGGTAGGTAGATAGATAGAGATAGGTAGGTAGGTAGATATATAGATAGAGATAGGTAGGTAGGTAGATAGATAGATACAGATATGTAGGTAGGTAGATACAGATATGTAGGTAGGTAGACAGAGATAGAGATAGGTAGGTAGGTAGGTAGATAGATAGAGATAGATAGGTAGGTAGGTAGGTAGAGATAGGTAGGTAGGTAGATAGAAAGAGATAGTTAGGTAGGTAGGTCGATAGATACAGATAGGTAGGTAGGTAGATAGATAGAGATAGGTAGGTAGGTAGGTAGGTAGATAGATAGAGATAGGTAGGTAGGTAGATAGATAGATAGAGATAGGTAGGTAGGTAGATATATAGATACAGATAGGTAGGTAGGTAGATAGATAGATACAGATAGGTAGGTAGGTAGATAGATAGATAGAGATAGGTACGTAGGTAGATAGATAGATACAGATAGGTAGGTAGGTAGATAGATAGATAGAGATAGGTAGGTAGGTAGATAGATAGATACAGTTATGTAGGTAGGTAGGTAGATAGATAGATAGAGATAGGTAGGTAGGTAGATTGATAGATAGAGATAGCTAGGTAGGTAGATTGATAGATACAGATAAGTAGGTAGGTAGATATATAGATACAGATAGGTAGCTAGGTAGGTAGATAGATAGATACAGATAGGTAGGTAGGTAGATTGATAGATAGAGATAGGTAGGTAGGTAGATAGATAGATAGACATAGGTAGGTAGGTAGATTGATAGATACAGATAGGTAGGTAGGTAGATAGATAGATACAGATAGGTAGGTAGGTAGATTGATAGATACAGATAGGTAGGTAGGTAGATAGATAGATAGAGATAGGTAGGTAGGTAGATTGATAGATAGAGATAGCTAGGTAGGTAGATTGATAGATACAGATAAGTAGGTAGGTAGATAGATAGATACAGATAGGTAGGTAGGTAGATAGATAGATAGATAGAGATAGGTAGGTAGGTAGATTGATAGATACAGATAGGTAGGTAGGTACGTAGATAGATAGATAGAGATAGGTAGGTAGGTAGATAGATAGATACAGATAGGTAGGTAGGTAGATAGATACAGATAGGTAGGTAGGTAGATAGATAGATACAGATAGGTAGGTAGGTAGATAGATAGATAGACATAGGTAGGTAGGTAGATTGATAGATACAGATAGGTAGGTAGGTAGATAGATAGATACAGATAGGTAGGTAGGTAGATAGATAGATAGATAGATAGATAGATAGAGATAGGTAGGTAGGTAGATTGATAGATACAGATAGGTAGGTAGGTAGGTAGATAGATAGATAGAGATAGGTAGGTAGGTAGATAGATAGATACAGATAGGTAGGTAGGTAGATAGATAGATAGAGATAGGTAGGTAGATAGATAGATAAATACAAATAGGTAGGTAGGTAGATAGATAGATAGAGATAGGTAGGAAGGTAGATTGATAGATAGAGATAGGTAGGTAGGTAGATTGATAGATACAGATAGGTAGGTAGGTAGGTAGATAGATACAGATACGTAGGTAGGTAGATAGATAGATTCAGATAGGTAGGTAGGTAGATAGATAGATAGAGATAGGTAGGTAGGTAGATAGATAGATACAGATATGTAGGTAGGTAGACAGATAGATAGAGATAGGTAGGTAGGTAGGTAGATAGATAGAGATAGGTAGGTAGGTAGATAGATAGATAGAGATAGGTAGGTAGGTAGATAGATAGATACAGATATGTAGGTAGGTAGATAGACAGATAGAGATAGGTAGGTAGGTAGGTAGATAGATAGAGATAGATAGGTAGGTAGGTAGGTAGAGATAGGTAGGTAGGTAGATAGAAAGAGATAGTTAGGTAGGTAGGTCGATAGATACAGATAGGTAGGTAGGTAGATAGATAGAGATAGGTAGGTAGGTAGGTAGGTAGATAGATAGAGATAGGTAGGTAGGTAGATAGATAGATAGATAGAGATAGGTAGGTAGGTAGATATATAGATACAGATAGGTAGGTAGGTAGATAGATAGATACAGATAGGTAGGTAGGTAGATAGATAGATAGAGATAGGTACGTAGGTAGATAGATAGATACAGATAGGTAGGTAGGTAGATAGATAGATAGAGATAGGTAGGTAGATTGATAGATACAGATAGGTAGGTAGGTAGATAGATAGATACAGATAGGTAGGTAGGTAGATAGATAGATACAGTTATGTAGGTAGGTAGGTAGATAGATAGATACAGATAGGTAGCTAGGTAGGTAGATAGATAGATACAGATAGGTAAGTAGGTAGATTGATAGATAGAGATAGGTAGGTAGGTAGGTAGATAGATAGACATAGGTAGGTAGGTAGATTGATAGATACAGATAGGTAGGTAGGTAGATAGATAAATACAGATAGGTAGGTAGGTAGATAGATAGATAGAGATAGGTAGCTAGGTAGATTGATAGATACAGATAGGTAGGTAGGTAGATAGATAGATAGAGATAGGTAGGTAGGTAGATTGATAGATAGAGATAGCTAGGTAGGTAGATTGATAGATACAGATAAGTAGGTAGGTAGATAGATAGATACAGATAGGTAGGTAGGTAGATAGATAGATAGATAGAGATAGGTAGGTAGGTAGATTGATAGATACAGATAGGTAGGTAGGTACGTAGATAGATAGATACAGATAGGTAGGTAGGTAGATAGATACAGATAGGTAGGTAGGTAGATAGATAGATACAGATAGGTAGGTAGGTAGATAGATAGATAGACATAGGTAGGTAGGTAGATTGATAGATACAGATAGGTAGGTAGGTAGATAGATAGATACAGATAGGTAGGTAGGTAGATAGATAGATAGATAGATAGATAGAGATAGGTAGGTAGGTAGATTGATAGATACAGATAGGTAGGTAGGTAGGTAGATAGATAGATAGAGATAGGTAGGTAGGTAGATAGATAGATACAGATAGGTAGGTAGGTAGATAGATAGATAGAGATAGGTAGGTAGATAGATAGATAAATACAAATAGGTAGGTAGGTAGATAGATAGATAGAGATAGGTAGGAAGGTAGATTGATAGATAGAGATAGGTAGGTAGGTAGATTGATAGATACAGATAGGTAGGTAGGTAGATAGATAGATACAGATACGTAGGTAGGTAGATAGATAGATTCAGATAGGTAGGTAGGTAGATAGATAGATAGAGATAGGTAGGTAGGTAGATTGATAGATACAGATAGGTAGGTAGGTAGATAGATAGATAGAGATAGGTAGGTAGGTAGATTGAAAGATACAGATAGGTAGGTAGGAAGATAGATAGATACAGATAGGTAGGTAGGTAGATTGATAGATAGAGATAGGTAGGTAGGTAGATTGATAGATACAGATAGGTAGGTAGGTAGATAGATAGATACAGATAGGTAGGTAGGTAGATAGATAGATACAGTTATGTAGGTAGGTAGGTAGATAGATAGATACAGATAGGTAGCTAGGTAGGTAGATAGATAGATACAGATAGGTAGGTAGGTAGATTGATAGATAGAGATAGGTAGGTAGGTAGATAGATAGATAGACATAGGTAGGTAGGTAGATTGATAGATACAGATAGGTAGGTAGGTAGATAGATAGATAACGATAGGTAGGTAGGTAGATTGATAGATAGATATAGCTAGGTAGGTAGATTGATAGATACAGATAGGTAGGTAGGTACGTAGATAGATAGATACAGATAGGTAGGTAGGTAGATAGATACAGATAGGTAGGTAGGTAGATAGATAGATACAGATAGGTAGGTAGGTAGATAGATAGATAGACATAGGTAGGTAGGTAGATTGATAGATACAGATAGGTAGGTAGGTAGATAGATAGATACAGATAGGTAGGTAGGTAGATAGATAGATAGATAGATAGAGATAGGTAGGTAGGTAGATTGATAGATACAGATAGGTAGGTAGGTAGGTAGATAGATAGATAGATAGAGATAGGTAGGTAGGTAGATAGATAGATACAGATAGGTAGGTAGGTAGATAGATAGATAGAGATAGGTAGGTAGATAGATAGATAAATACAAATAGGTAGGTAGGTAGATAGATAGATAGAGATAGGTAGGAAGGTAGATTGATAGATAGAGATAGGTAGGTAGGTAGATTGATAGATACAGATAGGTAGGTAGGTAGATAGATAGATACAGATACGTAGGTAGGTAGATAGATAGATTCAGATAGGTAGGTAGGTAGATAGATAGATAGAGATAGGTAGGTAGGTAGATAGATAGATACAGATATGTAGGTAGGTAGACAGATAGATAGAGATAGGTAGGTAGGTAGGTAGATAGATAGAGATAGGTAGGTAGGTAGATAGATAGATAGAGATAGGTAGGTAGGTAGATAGATAGATACAGATATGTAGGTAGGTAGATAGACAGATAGAGATAGGTAGGTAGGTAGGTAGATAGATAGAGATAGATAGGTAGGTAGGTAGGTAGAGATAGGTAGGTAGGTAGATAGAAAGAGATAGTTAGGTAGGTAGGTCGATAGATACAGATAGGTAGGTAGGTAGATAGATAGAGATAGGTAGGTAGGTAGGTAGGTAGATAGATAGAGATAGGTAGGTAGGTAGATAGATAGATAGATAGAGATAGGTAGGTAGGTAGATATATAGATACAGATAGGTAGGTAGGTAGATAGATAGATACAGATAGGTAGGTAGGTAGATAGATAGATAGAGATAGGTACGTAGGTAGATAGATAGATACAGATAGGTAGGTAGGTAGATAGATAGATAGAGATAGGTAGGTAGATTGATAGATACAGATAGGTAGGTAGGTAGATAGATAGATACAGATAGGTAGGTAGGTAGATAGATAGATACAGTTATGTAGGTAGGTAGGTAGATAGATAGATACAGATAGGTAGCTAGGTAGGTAGATAGATAGATACAGATAGGTAGGTAGGTAGATTGATAGATAGAGATAGGTAGGTAGGTAGATAGATAGATAGACATAGGTAGGTAGGTAGATTGATAGATACAGATAGGTAGGTAGGTAGATAGATAAATACAGATAGGTAGGTAGGTAGATAGATAGATAGAGATAGGTAGCTAGGTAGATTGATAGATACAGATAGGTAGGTAGGTAGATAGATAGATAGAGATAGGTAGGTAGGTAGATTGATAGATAGAGATAGCTAGGTAGGTAGATTGATAGATACAGATAAGTAGGTAGGTAGATAGATAGATACAGATAGGTAGGTAGGTAGATAGATAGATAGATAGAGATAGGTAGGTAGGTAGATTGATAGATACAGATAGGTAGGTAGGTACGTAGATAGATAGATACAGATAGGTAGGTAGGTAGATAGATACAGATAGGTAGGTAGGTAGATAGATAGATACAGATAGGTAGGTAGGTAGATAGATAGATAGACATAGGTAGGTAGGTAGATTGATAGATACAGATAGGTAGGTAGGTAGATAGATAGATACAGATAGGTAGGTAGGTAGATAGATAGATAGATAGATAGAGATAGGTAGGTAGGTAGATTGATAGATACAGATAGGTAGGTAGGTAGGTAGATAGATAGATAGAGATAGGTAGGTAGGTAGATAGATAGATACAGATAGGTAGGTAGGTAGATAGATAGATAGAGATAGGTAGGTAGATAGATAGATAAATACAAATAGGTAGGTAGGTAGATAGATAGATAGAGATAGGTAGGAAGGTAGATTGATAGATAGAGATAGGTAGGTAGGTAGATTGATAGATACAGATAGGTAGGTAGGTAGATAGATAGATACAGATACGTAGGTAGGTAGATAGATAGATTCAGATAGGTAGGTAGGTAGATAGATAGATAGAGATAGGTAGGTAGGTAGATTGATAGATACAGATAGGTAGGTAGGTAGATAGATAGATAGAGATAGGTAGGTAGGTAGATTGAAAGATACAGATAGGTAGGTAGGTAGATAGATAGATACAGATAGGTAGGTAGGTAGATTGATAGATAGAGATAGGTAGGTAGGTAGATTGATAGATACAGATAGGTAGGTAGGTAGATAGATAGATACAGATAGGTAGGTAGGTAGATAGATAGATACAGTTATGTAGGTAGGTAGGTAGATAGATAGATACAGATAGGTAGCTAGGTAGGTAGATAGATAGATACAGATAGGTAGGTAGGTAGATTGATAGATAGAGATAGGTAGGTAGGTAGATAGATAGATAGACATAGGTAGGTAGGTAGATTGATAGATACAGATAGGTAGGTAGGTAGATAGATAGATAACGATAGGTAGGTAGGTAGATTGATAGATAGATATAGCTAGGTAGGTAGATTGATAGATACAGATAGGTAGGTAGGTAGATAGATAGATACAGATAGGTAGGTAGGTAGATAGATAGATACAGATAGGTAGGTAGGTAGATAGATAGATAGATAGAGATAGGTAGGTAGGTAGATTGATAGATACAGATAGGTAGGTAGGTAGATAGATAAATACAGATAGGTAGGTAGGTAGGTAGATAGATAGAGATAGGTAGGTAGGTAGATAGATAGATAGAGATAGGTAGGTAGGTAGATTGATAGATACAGTTATGTAGGTAGGTAGGTAGATAGATAGAAACAGATAGGTAGGTAGGTAGGTAGATAGATACAGATAGGTAGGTAGGTAGATAGATAGATACAGATAGGTAGGTAGGTAGATAGATAGATAGAGATAGGTAGGTAGGTAGGTAGATAGATAGAGATAGGTAGGTAGGTAGGTAGATAGATAGATAGAGATAGGTAGGTAGGTAGATAGATAGATAGAGATAGGTAGGTAGGTAGATTGATAGATACAGATAGGTAGGTAGGTAGATAGATAGATACAGATAGGTAGGTAGGTAGATAGATAGATACAGATAGGTAGGTAGGTACGTAGATAGATAGAGATAGGTAGGTAGGAAGATAGATAAATACAGATAGGTAGGTAGGTAGATAGATAGATAGATAGAGATAGGTAGGTAGCTAGGTAGATAGATAGAGATAGGTAGGTAGGTAGGTAGATTGATAGATACAGATAGGTAGGTAGGTAGATAGATAGATAGAGATAGGTAGGTAGGTAGATTGATAGATACAGATAGGTAGGTAGGTAGATTGATAGAGACAGATAGGTAGGTAGGTAGATATATAGATACAGATAGGTAGGTAGGTAGATAGATAAATACAGATAGGTAGGTAGGAAGATAGATAAATACAGATAGGTAGGTAGGTAGATAGATAGATAGATAGAGATAGGTAGGTAGGTAGATTGATAGATACAGATAGGTAGGTAGGTAGATAGATAGATACAGATAGGTAGGTAGGTAGATTGATAGATACAGATAGGTAGGTAGGTAGATAGATAGATACAGATAGGTAGGTAGGTAGATTGATAGATAGAGATAGCTAGGTAGGTAGATTGATAGATACAGATAGGTAGGTAGGTAGATAGATAGATACAGATAGGTAGGTAGGTAGATAGATAGATACAGATAGGTAGGTAGGTAGATAGATAGATAGATAGAGATAGGTAGGTAGGTAGATTGATAGATACAGATAGGTAGGTAGGTAGATAGATAAATACAGATAGGTAGGTAGGTAGGTAGATAGATAGAGATAGGTAGGTAGGTAGATAGATAGATAGAGATAGGTAGGTAGGTAGATTGATAGATACAGTTATGTAGGTAGGTAGGTAGATAGATAGATACAGATAGGTAGGTAGGTAGGTAGATAGATACAGATAGGTAGGTAGGTAGATAGATAGATACAGATAGGTAGGTAGGTAGATAGATAGATAGAGATAGGTAGGTAGGTAGGTAGGTAGATAGATAGAGATAGGTAGGTAGGTAGGTAGATAGATAGATAGAGATAGGTAGGTAGGTAGATAGATAGATAGAGATAGGTAGGTAGGTAGATTGATAGATACAGATAGGTAGGTAGGTAGATAGATTGATACAGATAGGTAGGTAGGTAGATAGATAGATACAGATAGGTAGGTAGGTACGTAGATAGATAGAGATAGGTAGGTAGGAAGATAGATAAATACAGATAGGTAGGTAGGTAGATAGATAGATAGATAGATAGAGATAGGTAGGTAGGTAGGTAGGTAGATAGATAGAGATAGTTAGGTAGGTAGGTAGATTGATAGATACAGATAGGTAGGTAGGTAGATAGATAGATAGAGATAGGTAGGTAGGTAGATTGATAGATACAGATAGGTAGGTAGGTAGATTGATAGAGACAGATAGGTAGGTAGGTAGATATATAGATACAGATAGGTAGGTAGGTAGATAGATAAATACAGATAGGTAGGTAGGAAGATAGATAAATACAGATAGGTAGGTAGGTAGATAGATAGATAGATAGAGATAGGTAGATAGGTAGATTGATAGATACAGATAGGTAGGTAGGTAGATAGATAGATACAGATAGGTAGGTAGGTAGATTGATAGATAGAGATATGTAGGTAGGTAGATAGATAGAGATAGGTAGGTAGGTAGATAGATAGATAGAGATAGATAGGTAGGTAGATTGATAGAGACAGATAGGTAGGTAGGTAGATAGATAGAGATAGGTAGGTAGGTAGATTGATAGATGCAGATAGGTAAGTAGGTAGATAGATAGATACAGATAGGTAGGTAGGTAGATAGATAGATACAGATATGTAGGTAGGTAGACAGATAGATAGAGATAGGTAGGTAGGTAGGTAGATAGATAGAGATAGGTAGGTAGGTAGATAGATAGATAGAGATAGGTAGGTAGGTAGATTGATAGATACAGATAGGTAGGTAGATAGATAGATACAGATAGATAGGTAGGTAGATAGATAGATACAGATATGTAGGTAGGTAGATAGACAGATAGAGATAGGTAGGTAGGTAGGTAGGTAGATAGAAAGAGATAGTTAGGTAGGTAGGTAGATAGATACAGATAGGTAGTTAGGTAGATAGATAGAGATAGGTAGGTAGGTAGGTAGATAGATAGAGATAGGTAGGTAGGTAGATAGATAGATAGAGATAGGTAGGTAGGTAGATACATAGATACAGATAGGTAGGTAGGTAGATAGATAGATACAGATAGGTAGGTAGGTAGATAGATAGATAGAGATAGGTACGTAGGTAGATAGATAGATACAGATAGGTAGGTAGGTAGACAGATAGATAGAGATAGGTAGGTAGGTAGGTAGATAGATAGAGATAGGTAGGTAGGTAGATAGATAGATAGAGATAGGTAGGTAGGTAGATAGATAGATACAGATATGTAGGTAGGTAGATAGACAGATAGAGATAGGTAGGTAGGTAGGTAGATAGATAGAGATAGATAGGTAGGTAGGTAGGTAGAGATAGGTAGGTAGGTAGATAGAAAGAGATAGTTAGGTAGGTAGGTCGATAGATACAGATAGGTAGGTAGGTAGATAGATAGAGATAGGTAGGTAGGTAGGTAGGTAGATAGATAGAGATAGGTAGGTAGGTAGATAGATAGATAGATAGAGATAGGTAGGTAGGTAGATATATAGATACAGATAGGTAGGTAGGTAGATAGATAGATACAGATAGGTAGGTAGGTAGATAGATAGATAGAGATAGGTACGTAGGTAGATAGATAGATACAGATAGGTAGGTAGGTAGATAGATAGATAGAGATAGGTAGGTAGATTGATAGATACAGATAGGTAGGTAGGTAGATAGATAGATACAGATAGGTAGGTAGGTAGATAGATAGATACAGTTATGTAGGTAGGTAGGTAGATAGATAGATACAGATAGGTAGCTAGGTAGGTAGATAGATAGATACAGATAGGTAAGTAGGTAGATTGATAGATAGAGATAGGTAGGTAGGTAGGTAGATAGATAGACATAGGTAGGTAGGTAGATTGATAGATACAGATAGGTAGGTAGGTAGATAGATAAATACAGATAGGTAGGTAGGTAGATAGATAGATAGAGATAGGTAGCTAGGTAGATTGATAGATACAGATAGGTAGGTAGGTAGATAGATAGATAGAGATAGGTAGGTAGGTAGATTGATAGATAGAGATAGCTAGGTAGGTAGATTGATAGATACAGATAAGTAGGTAGGTAGATAGATAGATACAGATAGGTAGGTAGGTAGATAGATAGATAGATAGAGATAGGTAGGTAGGTAGATTGATAGATACAGATAGGTAGGTAGGTACGTAGATAGATAGATACAGATAGGTAGGTAGGTAGATAGATACAGATAGGTAGGTAGGTAGATAGATAGATACAGATAGGTAGGTAGGTAGATAGATAGATAGACATAGGTAGGTAGGTAGATTGATAGATACAGATAGGTAGGTAGGTAGATAGATAGATACAGATAGGTAGGTAGGTAGATAGATAGATAGATAGATAGATAGAGATAGGTAGGTAGGTAGATTGATAGATACAGATAGGTAGGTAGGTAGGTAGATAGATAGATAGAGATAGGTAGGTAGGTAGATAGATAGATACAGATAGGTAGGTAGGTAGATAGATAGATAGAGATAGGTAGGTAGATAGATAGATAAATACAAATAGGTAGGTAGGTAGATAGATAGATAGAGATAGGTAGGAAGGTAGATTGATAGATAGAGATAGGTAGGTAGGTAGATTGATAGATACAGATAGGTAGGTAGGTAGATAGATAGATACAGATACGTAGGTAGGTAGATAGATAGATTCAGATAGGTAGGTAGGTAGATAGATAGATAGAGATAGGTAGGTAGGTAGATTGATAGATACAGATAGGTAGGTAGGTAGATAGATAGATAGAGATAGGTAGGTAGGTAGATTGAAAGATACAGATAGGTAGGTAGGAAGATAGATAGATACAGATAGGTAGGTAGGTAGATTGATAGATAGAGATAGGTAGGTAGGTAGATTGATAGATACAGATAGGTAGGTAGGTAGATAGATAGATACAGATAGGTAGGTAGGTAGATAGATAGATACAGTTATGTAGGTAGGTAGGTAGATAGATAGATACAGATAGGTAGCTAGGTAGGTAGATAGATAGATACAGATAGGTAGGTAGGTAGATTGATAGATAGAGATAGGTAGGTAGGTAGATAGATAGATAGACATAGGTAGGTAGGTAGATTGATAGATACAGATAGGTAGGTAGGTAGATAGATAGATAACGATAGGTAGGTAGGTAGATTGATAGATAGATATAGCTAGGTAGGTAGATTGATAGATACAGATAGGTAGGTAGGTACGTAGATAGATAGATACAGATAGGTAGGTAGGTAGATAGATACAGATAGGTAGGTAGGTAGATAGATAGATACAGATAGGTAGGTAGGTAGATAGATAGATAGACATAGGTAGGTAGGTAGATTGATAGATACAGATAGGTAGGTAGGTAGATAGATAGATACAGATAGGTAGGTAGGTAGATAGATAGATAGATAGATAGAGATAGGTAGGTAGGTAGATTGATAGATACAGATAGGTAGGTAGGTAGGTAGATAGATAGATAGAGATAGGTAGGTAGGTAGATAGATAGATACAGATAGGTAGGTAGGTAGATAGATAGATAGAGATAGGTAGGTAGATAGATAGATAAATACAAATAGGTAGGTAGGTAGATAGATAGATAGAGATAGGTAGGAAGGTAGATTGATAGATAGAGATAGGTAGGTAGGTAGATTGATAGATACAGATAGGTAGGTAGGTAGATAGATAGATACAGATACGTAGGTAGGTAGATAGATAGATTCAGATAGGTAGGTAGGTAGATAGATAGATAGAGATAGGTAGGTAGGTAGATAGATAGATACAGATATGTAGGTAGGTAGACAGATAGATAGAGATAGGTAGGTAGGTAGGTAGATAGATAGAGATAGGTAGGTAGGTAGATAGATAGATAGAGATAGGTAGGTAGGTAGATAGATAGATACAGATATGTAGGTAGGTAGATAGACAGATAGAGATAGGTAGGTAGGTAGGTAGATAGATAGAGATAGATAGGTAGGTAGGTAGGTAGAGATAGGTAGGTAGGTAGATAGAAAGAGATAGTTAGGTAGGTAGGTCGATAGATACAGATAGGTAGGTAGGTAGATAGATAGAGATAGGTAGGTAGGTAGGTAGGTAGATAGATAGAGATAGGTAGGTAGGTAGATAGATAGATAGATAGAGATAGGTAGGTAGGTAGATATATAGATACAGATAGGTAGGTAGGTAGATAGATAGATACAGATAGGTAGGTAGGTAGATAGATAGATAGAGATAGGTACGTAGGTAGATAGATAGATACAGATAGGTAGGTAGGTAGATAGATAGATAGAGATAGGTAGGTAGATTGATAGATACAGATAGGTAGGTAGGTAGATAGATAGATACAGATAGGTAGGTAGGTAGATAGATAGATACAGTTATGTAGGTAGGTAGGTAGATAGATAGATACAGATAGGTAGCTAGGTAGGTAGATAGATAGATACAGATAGGTAGGTAGGTAGATTGATAGATAGAGATAGGTAGGTAGGTAGATAGATAGATAGACATAGGTAGGTAGGTAGATTGATAGATACAGATAGGTAGGTAGGTAGATAGATAAATACAGATAGGTAGGTAGGTAGATAGATAGATAGAGATAGGTAGCTAGGTAGATTGATAGATACAGATAGGTAGGTAGGTAGATAGATAGATAGAGATAGGTAGGTAGGTAGATTGATAGATAGAGATAGCTAGGTAGGTAGATTGATAGATACAGATAAGTAGGTAGGTAGATAGATAGATACAGATAGGTAGGTAGGTAGATAGATAGATAGATAGAGATAGGTAGGTAGGTAGATTGATAGATACAGATAGGTAGGTAGGTACGTAGATAGATAGATACAGATAGGTAGGTAGGTAGATAGATACAGATAGGTAGGTAGGTAGATAGATAGATACAGATAGGTAGGTAGGTAGATAGATAGATAGACATAGGTAGGTAGGTAGATTGATAGATACAGATAGGTAGGTAGGTAGATAGATAGATACAGATAGGTAGGTAGGTAGATAGATAGATAGATAGATAGAGATAGGTAGGTAGGTAGATTGATAGATACAGATAGGTAGGTAGGTAGGTAGATAGATAGATAGAGATAGGTAGGTAGGTAGATAGATAGATACAGATAGGTAGGTAGGTAGATAGATAGATAGAGATAGGTAGGTAGATAGATAGATAAATACAAATAGGTAGGTAGGTAGATAGATAGATAGAGATAGGTAGGAAGGTAGATTGATAGATAGAGATAGGTAGGTAGGTAGATTGATAGATACAGATAGGTAGGTAGGTAGATAGATAGATACAGATACGTAGGTAGGTAGATAGATAGATTCAGATAGGTAGGTAGGTAGATAGATAGATAGAGATAGGTAGGTAGGTAGATTGATAGATACAGATAGGTAGGTAGGTAGATAGATAGATAGAGATAGGTAGGTAGGTAGATTGAAAGATACAGATAGGTAGGTAGGTAGATAGATAGATACAGATAGGTAGGTAGGTAGATTGATAGATAGAGATAGGTAGGTAGGTAGATTGATAGATACAGATAGGTAGGTAGGTAGATAGATAGATACAGATAGGTAGGTAGGTAGATAGATAGATACAGTTATGTAGGTAGGTAGGTAGATAGATAGATACAGATAGGTAGCTAGGTAGGTAGATAGATAGATACAGATAGGTAGGTAGGTAGATTGATAGATAGAGATAGGTAGGTAGGTAGATAGATAGATAGACATAGGTAGGTAGGTAGATTGATAGATACAGATAGGTAGGTAGGTAGATAGATAGATAACGATAGGTAGGTAGGTAGATTGATAGATAGATATAGCTAGGTAGGTAGATTGATAGATACAGATAGGTAGGTAGGTAGATAGATAGATACAGATAGGTAGGTAGGTAGATAGATAGATACAGATAGGTAGGTAGGTAGATAGATAGATAGATAGAGATAGGTAGGTAGGTAGATTGATAGATACAGATAGGTAGGTAGGTAGATAGATAAATACAGATAGGTAGGTAGGTAGGTAGATAGATAGAGATAGGTAGGTAGGTAGATAGATAGATAGAGATAGGTAGGTAGGTAGATTGATAGATACAGTTATGTAGGTAGGTAGGTAGATAGATAGAAACAGATAGGTAGGTAGGTAGGTAGATAGATACAGATAGGTAGGTAGGTAGATAGATAGATACAGATAGGTAGGTAGGTAGATAGATAGATAGAGATAGGTAGGTAGGTAGGTAGATAGATAGAGATAGGTAGGTAGGTAGGTAGATAGATAGATAGAGATAGGTAGGTAGGTAGATAGATAGATAGAGATAGGTAGGTAGGTAGATTGATAGATACAGATAGGTAGGTAGGTAGATAGATAGATACAGATAGGTAGGTAGGTAGATAGATAGATACAGATAGGTAGGTAGGTACGTAGATAGATAGAGATAGGTAGGTAGGAAGATAGATAAATACAGATAGGTAGGTAGGTAGATAGATAGATAGATAGAGATAGGTAGGTAGCTAGGTAGATAGATAGAGATAGGTAGGTAGGTAGGTAGATTGATAGATACAGATAGGTAGGTAGGTAGATAGATAGATAGAGATAGGTAGGTAGGTAGATTGATAGATACAGATAGGTAGGTAGGTAGATTGATAGAGACAGATAGGTAGGTAGGTAGATATATAGATACAGATAGGTAGGTAGGTAGATAGATAAATACAGATAGGTAGGTAGGAAGATAGATAAATACAGATAGGTAGGTAGGTAGATAGATAGATAGATAGAGATAGGTAGGTAGGTAGATTGATAGATACAGATAGGTAGGTAGGTAGATAGATAGATACAGATAGGTAGGTAGGTAGATTGATAGATACAGATAGGTAGGTAGGTAGATAGATAGATACAGATAGGTAGGTAGGTAGATTGATAGATAGAGATAGCTAGGTAGGTAGATTGATAGATACAGATAGGTAGGTAGGTAGATAGATAGATACAGATAGGTAGGTAGGTAGATAGATAGATACAGATAGGTAGGTAGGTAGATAGATAGATAGATAGAGATAGGTAGGTAGGTAGATTGATAGATACAGATAGGTAGGTAGGTAGATAGATAAATACAGATAGGTAGGTAGGTAGGTAGATAGATAGAGATAGGTAGGTAGGTAGATAGATAGATAGAGATAGGTAGGTAGGTAGATTGATAGATACAGTTATGTAGGTAGGTAGGTAGATAGATAGATACAGATAGGTAGGTAGGTAGGTAGATAGATACAGATAGGTAGGTAGGTAGATAGATAGATACAGATAGGTAGGTAGGTAGATAGATAGATAGAGATAGGTAGGTAGGTAGGTAGGTAGATAGATAGAGATAGGTAGGTAGGTAGGTAGATAGATAGATAGAGATAGGTAGGTAGGTAGATAGATAGATAGAGATAGGTAGGTAGGTAGATTGATAGATACAGATAGGTAGGTAGGTAGATAGATTGATACAGATAGGTAGGTAGGTAGATAGATAGATACAGATAGGTAGGTAGGTACGTAGATAGATAGAGATAGGTAGGTAGGAAGATAGATAAATACAGATAGGTAGGTAGGTAGATAGATAGATAGATAGATAGAGATAGGTAGGTAGGTAGGTAGGTAGATAGATAGAGATAGTTAGGTAGGTAGGTAGATTGATAGATACAGATAGGTAGGTAGGTAGATAGATAGATAGAGATAGGTAGGTAGGTAGATTGATAGATACAGATAGGTAGGTAGGTAGATTGATAGAGACAGATAGGTAGGTAGGTAGATATATAGATACAGATAGGTAGGTAGGTAGATAGATAAATACAGATAGGTAGGTAGGAAGATAGATAAATACAGATAGGTAGGTAGGTAGATAGATAGATAGATAGAGATAGGTAGATAGGTAGATTGATAGATACAGATAGGTAGGTAGGTAGATAGATAGATACAGATAGGTAGGTAGGTAGATTGATAGATAGAGATATGTAGGTAGGTAGATAGATAGAGATAGGTAGGTAGGTAGATAGATAGATAGAGATAGATAGGTAGGTAGATTGATAGAGACAGATAGGTAGGTAGGTAGATAGATAGAGATAGGTAGGTAGGTAGATTGATAGATGCAGATAGGTAAGTAGGTAGATAGATAGATACAGATAGGTAGGTAGGTAGATAGATAGATACAGATATGTAGGTAGGTAGACAGATAGATAGAGATAGGTAGGTAGGTAGGTAGATAGATAGAGATAGGTAGGTAGGTAGATAGATAGATAGAGATAGGTAGGTAGGTAGATTGATAGATACAGATAGGTAGGTAGATAGATAGATACAGATAGATAGGTAGGTAGATAGATAGATACAGATATGTAGGTAGGTAGATAGACAGATAGAGATAGGTAGGTAGGTAGGTAGGTAGATAGAAAGAGATAGTTAGGTAGGTAGGTAGATAGATACAGATAGGTAGTTAGGTAGATAGATAGAGATAGGTAGGTAGGTAGGTAGATAGATAGAGATAGGTAGGTAGGTAGATAGATAGATAGAGATAGGTAGGTAGGTAGATACATAGATACAGATAGGTAGGTAGGTAGATAGATAGATACAGATAGGTAGGTAGGTAGATAGATAGATAGAGATAGGTACGTAGGTAGATAGATAGATACAGATAGGTAGGTAGGTAGATAGATAGATAGATAGAGATAGGTAGGTAGGTAGGTAGGTAGATAGATAGAGATAGGTAGGTAGGTAGGTAGATAGATAGATAGAGATAGGTAGGTAGGTAGGTAGATAGATAGATACAGATAGGTAGGTAGGTAGATAGATAGATACAGATAGGTAGGTAGGTAGATAGATAGATAGATAGAGATAGGTAGGTAGGTAGATTGATAGATACAGATAGGTAGGTAGGTAGATAGATAAATACAGATAGGTAGGTAGGTAGGTAGATAGATAGAGATAGGTAGGTAGGTAGATAGATAGATAGAGATAGGTAGGTAGGTAGATTGATAGATACAGTTATGTAGGTAGGTAGGTAGATAGATAGAAACAGATAGGTAGGTAGGTAGGTAGATAGATACAGATAGGTAGGTAGGTAGATAGATAGATACAGATAGGTAGGTAGGTAGATAGATAGATAGAGATAGGTAGGTAGGTAGGTAGGTAGATAGATAGAGATAGGTAGGTAGGTAGGTAGATAGATAGATAGAGATAGGTAGGTAGGTAGATAGATAGATAGAGATAGGTAGGTAGGTAGATTGATAGATACAGATAGGTAGGTAGGTAGATAGATAGATACAGATAGGTAGGTAGGTAGATAGATAGATACAGATAGGTAGGTAGGTACGTAGATAGATAGAGATAGGTAGGTAGGAAGATAGATAAATACAGATAGGTAGGTAGGTAGATAGATAGATAGATAGAGATAGGTAGGTAGCTAGGTAGATAGATAGAGATAGGTAGGTAGGTAGGTAGATTGATAGATACAGATAGGTAGGTAGGTAGATAGATAGATAGAGATAGGTAGGTAGGTAGATTGATAGATACAGATAGGTAGGTAGGTAGATTGATAGAGACAGATAGGTAGGTAGGTAGATATATAGATACAGATAGGTAGGTAGGTAGATAGATAAATACAGATAGGTAGGTAGGAAGATAGATAAATACAGATAGGTAGGTAGGTAGATAGATAGATAGATAGAGATAGGTAGGTAGGTAGATTGATAGATACAGATAGGTAGGTAGGTAGATAGATAGATACAGATAGGTAGGTAGGTAGATTGATAGATACAGATAGGTAGGTAGGTAGATAGATAGATACAGATAGGTAGGTAGGTAGATTGATAGATAGAGATAGCTAGGTAGGTAGATTGATAGATACAGATAGGTAGGTAGGTAGATAGATAGATACAGATAGGTAGGTAGGTAGATAGATAGATACAGATAGGTAGGTAGGTAGATAGATAGATAGATAGAGATAGGTAGGTAGGTAGATTGATAGATACAGATAGGTAGGTAGGTAGATAGATAAATACAGATAGGTAGGTAGGTAGGTAGATAGATAGAGATAGGTAGGTAGGTAGATAGATAGATAGAGATAGGTAGGTAGGTAGATTGATAGATACAGTTATGTAGGTAGGTAGGTAGATAGATAGATACAGATAGGTAGGTAGGTAGGTAGATAGATACAGATAGGTAGGTAGGTAGATAGATAGATACAGATAGGTAGGTAGGTAGATAGATAGATAGAGATATGTAGGTAGGTAGGTAGGTAGATAGATAGAGATAGGTAGGTAGGTAGGTAGATAGATAGATAGAGATAGGTAGGTAGGTAGATAGATAGATAGAGATAGGTAGGTAGGTAGATTGATAGATACAGATAGGTAGGTAGGTAGATAGATTGATACAGATAGGTAGGTAGGTAGATAGATAGATACAGATAGGTAGGTAGGTACGTAGATAGATAGAGATAGGTAGGTAGGAAGATAGATAAATACAGATAGGTAGGTAGGTAGATAGATAGATAGATAGATAGAGATAGGTAGGTAGGTAGGTAGGTAGATAGATAGAGATAGTTAGGTAGGTAGGTAGATTGATAGATACAGATAGGTAGGTAGGTAGATAGATAGATAGAGATAGGTAGGTAGGTAGATTGATAGATACAGATAGGTAGGTAGGTAGATTGATAGAGACAGATAGGTAGGTAGGTAGATATATAGATACAGATAGGTAGGTAGGTAGATAGATAAATACAGATAGGTAGGTAGGAAGATAGATAAATACAGATAGGTAGGTAGGTAGATAGATAGATAGATAGAGATAGGTAGATAGGTAGATTGATAGATACAGATAGGTAGGTAGGTAGATAGATAGATACAGATAGGTAGGTAGGTAGATTGATAGATAGAGATATGTAGGTAGGTAGATAGATAGAGATAGGTAGGTAGGTAGATAGATAGATAGAGATAGATAGGTAGGTAGATTGATAGAGACAGATAGGTAGGTAGGTAGATAGATAGAGATAGGTAGGTAGGTAGATTGATAGATGCAGATAGGTAAGTAGGTAGATAGATAGATACAGATAGGTAGGTAGGTAGATAGATAGATACAGATATGTAGGTAGGTAGACAGATAGATAGAGATAGGTAGGTAGGTAGGTAGATAGATAGAGATAGGTAGGTAGGTAGATAGATAGATAGAGATAGGTAGGTAGGTAGATTGATAGATACAGATAGGTAGGTAGATAGATAGATACAGATAGATAGGTAGGTAGATAGATAGATACAGATATGTAGGTAGGTAGATAGACAGATAGAGATAGGTAGGTAGGTAGGTAGGTAGATAGAAAGAGATAGTTAGGTAGGTAGGTAGATAGATACAGATAGGTAGTTAGGTAGATAGATAGAGATAGGTAGGTAGGTAGGTAGATAGATAGAGATAGGTAGGTAGGTAGATAGATAGATAGAGATAGGTAGGTAGGTAGATACATAGATACAGATAGGTAGGTAGGTAGATAGATAGATACAGATAGGTAGGTAGGTAGATAGATAGATAGAGATAGGTACGTAGGTAGATAGATAGATACAGATAGGTAGGTAGGTAGATAGATAGATAGATAGAGATAGGTAGGTAGGTAGGTAGGTAGATAGATAGAGATAGGTAGGTAGGTAGGTAGATAGATAGATAGAGATAGGTAGGTAGGTAGGTAGATAGATAGATACAGATAGGTAGGTAGGTAGATAGATAGATACAGATAGGTAGGTAGGTAGATAGATAGATAGATAGATAGATAGATAGAGATAGGTAGGTAGGTAGGTACATAGATAGAGATAGGTAGGTAGGTAGATAGATAGATAGAGATAGGTAGGTAGGTAGATAGATAGATACAGATAGGTAGGTAGGTAGATAGATAGATACAGATAGGTAGGTAGGTAGATAGATAGATACAGATAGGTAGGTAGGTAGATAGATAGATAGATAGAGATAGGTAGGTAGGTAGATTGATAGATACAGATAGGTAGGTAGGTAGATAGATAAATACAGATAGGTAGGTAGGTAGGTAGATAGATAGAGATAGGTAGGTAGGTAGATAGATAGATAGAGATAGGTAGGTAGGTAGATTGATAGATACAGTTATGTAGGTAGGTAGGTAGATAGATAGATACAGATAGGTAGGTAGGTAGGTAGATAGATACAGATAGGTAGGTAGGTAGATAGATAGATACAGATAGGTAGGTAGGTAGATAGATAGATAGAGATAGGTAGGTAGGTAGGTAGATAGATAGAGATAGGTAGGTAGGTAGGTAGATAGATAGATAGAGATAGGTAGGTAGGTAGATAGATAGATAGAGATAGGTAGGTAGGTAGATTGATAGATACAGATAGGTAGGTAGGTAGATAGATAGATACAGATAGGTAGGTAGGTAGATATATAGATACAGATAGGTAGGTAGGTAGATAGATAAATACAGATAGGTAGGTAGGAAGATAGATAAATACAGATAGGTATGTAGGTAGGTAGGTAGATAGATAGATAGGGATAGGTAGGTAGGTAGATTGATAGATACAGATAGGTAGGTAGGTAGATAGATAGATACAGATAGGTAGGTAGGTACGTAGATAGATAGAGATAGGTAGGTAGGTAGATAGATAGATAGAGATAGGTAGGTAGGTAGATTGATAGATACAGATAGGTAGGTAGGTAGATTGATAGAGACAGATAGGTAGGTAGGTAGATATATAGATACAGATAGGTAGGTAGGTAGATAGATAAATACAGATAGGTAGGTAGGAAGATAGATAAATACAGATAGGTATGTAGGTAGGTAGGTAGATAGATAGATAGAGATAGGTAGGTAGGTAGATTGATAGATACAGATAGGTAGGTAGGTAGATAGATAGATACAGATAGGTAGGTAGGTAGATTGATAGATAGAGATATGTAGGTAGGTAGATAGATAGATAGAGATAGGTAGATAGGTAGATAGATAGAGATACGTAGGTAGGTAGATAGATAGATAGAGATAGATAGGTAGGTAGATTGATAGAGACAGATAGGTAGGTAGGTAGATAGATAGAGATAGGTAGGTAGGTAGATTGATAGATGCAGATAGGTAAGTAGGTAGATAGATAGATACAGATAGGTAGGTAGGTAGATAGATAGATACAGATATGTAGGTAGGTAGACAGATAGATAGAGATAGGTAGGTAGGTAGGTAGATAGATAGAGATAGGTAGGTAGGTAGATAGATAGATAGAGATAGGTAGGTAGGTAGATTGATAGATACAGATAGGTAGGTAGGTAGATTGATAGATACAGATAGGTAGGTAGGTAGATAGATAGATACAGATAGATAGGTAGGTAGATAGATAGATACAGATATGTAGGTAGGTAGATAGACAGATAGAGATAGGTAGGTAGGTAGGTAGATAGAAAGAGATAGTTAGGTAGGTAGGTAGATAGATACAGATAGGTAGGTAGGTAGATAGATAGAGATAGGTAGGTAGGTAGGTAGATAGAAAGAGATAGGTAGGTAGGTAGATAGATAGATAGAGATAGGTAGGTAGGTAGATACATAGATACAGATAGGTAGGTAGGTAGATAGATAGATACAGATAGGTAGGTAGGTAGATAGATAGATAGAGATAGGTACGTAGGTAGATAGATAGATGCAGATAGGTAGGTAGGTAGATAGATAGATAGATAGATAGATAGATAGATAGATAGATAGATAGATAGATAGATAGATAGATAGATAGATAGATAGAGATAGGTAGGTAGGTAGGTAGATAGATAGAGATAGGTAGGTAGGTAGATAGATAGATAGAGATAGGTAGGTAGGTAGGTAGATAGATAGATACAGATAGGTAGGTAGGTAGATAGATAGATACAGATAGGTAGGTAGGTAGATAGATAGATAGACATAGGTAGGTAGGTAGATTGATAGATACAGATAGGTAGGTAGGTAGATAGATAGATACAGATAGGTAGGTAGGTAGATAGATAGATAGAGATAGGTAGGTAGATAGATAGATAAATACAGATAGGTAGGTAGGTAGGTAGATAGATAGAGATAGGTAGGTAGGTAGATAGATAGATAGAGATAGGAAGATAGGTAGATTGATAGAGATAGGTAGGTAGGTAGATAGATAGATAGACATAGGTAGGTAGGTAGATTGATAGATACAGATAGGTAGGTAGGTAGATAGATAGATACAGATAGGTAGGTAGGTAGATAGATAGATAGAGATAGGTAGCTAGGTAGATTGATAGATACAGATAGGTAGGTAGGTAGATAGATAGATAGAGATAGGTAGATAGGTAGATTGATAGATAGAGATAGGTAGGTAGGTAGATTGATAGATACAGATAGGTAGGTAGGTAGATCGATAGATACAGATAGGTAGGTAGGTAGATAGATAGATACAGATAGGTAGGTAGGTAGATAGATAGATAGAGATAGGTAGGTAGGTAGATAGATAGATAGAGATAGGTAGGTAGGTAGATTGATAGATACAGATAGGTAGGTAGGTAGATTGATAGATAGAGATAGCTAGGTAGGTAGATTGATAGATAGAGATAGGTAGGTAGGTAGATAGATAGATACAGATAGGTAGGTAGGTAGATAGATAGATAGAGATAGGTAGCTAGGTAGATTGATAGATACAGATAGGTAGGTAGGTAGATAGATAGATAGAGATAGGTAGGTAGGTAGATTGATAGATAGAAATAGCTAGGTAGGTAGATTGATAGATACAGATAGGTAGGTAGATAGATAGATAGATACAGATAGGTAGGTAGGTAGATAGATAGATAGATAGATAGAGATAGGTAGGTAGGTAGATTGATAGATACAGATAGGTAGGTAGGTAGGTAGATAGATAGATAGAGATAGGTAGGTAGGTAGATAGATAGATACAGATAGGTAGGTAGGTAGATAGATAGATACAGATAGGTAGGTAGGTAGATAGATAGATACAGATAGGTAGGTAGGTAGATAGATAGATAGATAGACATAGGTAGGTAGGTAGATTGATAGATACAGATAGGTAGGTAGGTAGATAGATAGATACAGATAGGTAGGTAGGTAGATAGATAGAGATAGGTAGGTAGATAGATAAATACAGATAGGTAGGTAGGTAGGTAGATAGATAGAGATAGGTAGGTAGGTAGATAGATAGATAGACATAGGTAGGTAGGTAGATTGATAGATACAGATAGGTAGGTAGGTAGATAGATAGATATAGATAGGTAGGTAGGTAGATAGATAGATAGAGATAGGTAGCTAGGTAGATTGATAGATACAGATAGGTAGGTAGGTAGATAGATAGATAGAGATAGGTAGGTAGGTAGATTGATAGATAGAGATAGGTAGGTAGGTAGATTGATAGATACAGATAGGTAGGTAGGTAGATAGATAGATACAGATACGTAGGTAGGTAGATAGATAGATTCAGATAGGTAGGTAGGTAGATAGATAGATAGAGATAGGTAGGTAGGTAGATTGATAGATACAGATAGGTAGGTAGGTAGATAGATAGATAGAGATAGTTAGGTAGGTAGATTGAAAGATACAGATAGGTAGGTAGGTAGATAGATAGATACAGATAGGTAGATAGGTAGATTGATAGATAGAGATAGGAAGGTAGGTAGATTGATAGATACAGATAGGTAGGTAGGTAGATAGATAGATACAGATAGGTAGGTAGGTAGATAGATAGATACAGTTATGTAGGTAGGTAGGTAGATAGATAGATACAGATAGGTAGCTAGGTAGGTAGATAGATAGATACAGATAGGTAGGTAGGTAGATTGATAGATAGAGATAGGTAGGTAGGTAGATAGATAGATAGACATAGGTAGATAGGTAGATTGATAGATACAGATAGGTAGGTAGGTAGATAGATAGATACAGATAGGTAGGTAGGTAGATAGATAGATAGAGATAGGTAGCTAGGTAGATTGATAGATACAGATAGGTAGGTAGGTAGATAGATAGATACAGATAGGTAGGTAGGTAGATAGATAGATAGAGATAGGTAGCTAGGTAGATTGATAGATACAGATAGGTAGGTAGGTAGATAGATAGAGATAGGTAGGTAGGTAGATTGATAGATAGAGATAGCTAGGTAGGTAGATTGATAGATACAGATAGGTAGGTAGGTAGATAGATAGATACAGATAGGTAGGTAGGTAGATAGATAGATAGATAGAGATAGGTAGGTAGGTAGATTGATAGATACAGATAGGTAGGTAGGTAGGTAGGTAGATAGATAGATAGATAGAGATAGGTAGGTAGGTAGATAGATAGATACAGATAGGTAGGTAGGTAGATAGATAGATACAGATAGGTAGGTAGGTAGATAGATAGATACAGATAGGTAGGTAGGTAGATAGATAGATAGATAGACATAGGTAGGTAGGTAGATTGATACATACAGATAGGTAGGTAGGTAGATAGATAGATACAGATAGGTAGGTAGGTAGATAGATAGAGATAGGTAGGTAGATAGATAGATAAATACAGATAGGTAGGTAGGTAGGTAGATAGATAGAGATAGGTAGGTAGGTAGATAGATAGATAGAGATAGGTAGGTAGGTAGATTGATAGATAGAGATAGGTAGGTAGGTAGATAGATAGATAGACATAGGTAGGTAGGTAGATTGATAGATACAGATAGGTAGGTAGGTAGATAGATAGATACAGATAGGTAGGTAGGTAGATAGATAGAGATAGGTAGGTAGATAGATAGATAAATACAGATAGGTAGGTAGGTAGGTAGATAGATAGAGATAGGTAGGTAGGTAGATAGATAGATAGAGATAGGTAGGTAGGTAGATGGATAGATAGAGATAGGTAGGTAGGTAGATAGATAGATAGACATAGGTAGGTAGGTAGATTGATAGATACAGATAGGTAGGTAGGTAGATAGATAGATATAGATAGGTAGGTAGGTAGATAGATAGATAGAGATAGGTAGCTAGGTAGATTGATAGATACAGATAGGTAGGTAGGTAGATAGATAGATAGAGATAGGTAGGTAGGTAGATTGATAGATAGAGATAGGTAGGTAGGTAGATTGATAGATACAGATAGGTAGGTAGGTAGATAGATAGATACAGATACGTAGGTAGGTAGATAGATAGATTCAGATAGGTAGGTAGGTAGATAGATAGATAGAGATAGGTAGGTAGGTAGATTGATAGATACAGATAGGTAGGTAGGTAGATAGATAGATAGAGATAGGTAGGTAGGTAGATTGAAAGATACAGATAGGTAGGTAGGTAGATAGATAGATACAGATAGGTAGGTAGGTAGATTGATAGATAGAGATAGGTAGGTAGGTAGATTGATAGATACAGATAGGTAGGTAGGTAGATAGATAGATACAGATAGGTAGGTAGGTAGATAGATAGATACAGTTATGTAGGTAGGTAGGTAGATAGATAGATACAGATAGGTAGCTAGGTAGGTAGATAGATAGATACAGATAGGTAGGTAGGTAGATTGATAGATAGAGATAGGTAGGTAGGTAGATAGATAGATAGACATAGGTAGGTAGGTAGATTGATAGATACAGATAGGTAGGTAGGTAGATAGATAGATACAGATAGGTAGGTAGGTAGATAGATAGATAGAGATAGGTAGCTAGGTAGATTGATAGATACAGATAGGTAGGTAGGTAGATAGATAGATACAGATAGGTAGGTAGGTAGATAGATAGATAGAGATAGGTAGCTAGGTAGATTGATAGATACAGATAGGTAGGTAGGTAGATAGATAGATAGAGATAGGTAGGTAGGTAGATTGATAGATAGAGATAGCTAAGTAGGTAGATTGATAGATACAGATAGGTAGGTAGGTAGATAGATAGATACAGATAGGTAAGTAGGTAGATAGATAGATAGATAGATAGAGATAGGTAGGTAGGTAGATTGATAGATACAGATAGGTAGGTAGGTAGGTAGATAGATAGATAGAGATAGGTAGGTAGGTAGATAGATAGATACAGATAGGTAGGTAGGTAGATAGATAGATACAGATAGGTAGGTAGGTAGATTGATAGATACAGATAGGTAGGTAGGTAGATAGATAGATAGATAGAGATAGGTAGGTAGGTAGATTGAAAGATACAGATAGGTAGGTAGGTAGATAGATAGATACAGATAGGTAGGTAGGTAGATTGATAGATAGAGATAGGTAGGTAGGTAGATTGATAGATAGAGATATGTAGGTAGGTAGATAGATAGATAGAGATAGGTAGATAGGTAGATAGATAGAGATAGGTAGGTAGGTAGATAGATAGATAGAGATAGATAGGTAGGTAGATTGATAGAGACAGATAGGTAGGTAGGTAGATAGATAGAGATAGGTAGGTAGGTAGATTGATAGATGCAGATAGGTAAGTAGGTAGATAGATAGATACAGATAGGTAGGTAGGTAGATAGATAGATACAGATATGTAGGTAGGTAGACAGATAGATAGAGATAGGTAGGTAGGTAGGTAGATAGATAGAGATAGGTAGGTAGGTAGATAGATAGATAGAGATAGGTAGGTAGGTAGATTGATAGATACAGATAGGTAGGTAGGTAGATAGATAGATACAGATAGATAGGTAGGTAGATAGATAGATACAGATATGTAGGTAGGTAGATAGACAGATAGAGATAGGTAGGTAGGTAGGTAGGTAGATAGAAAGAGATAGTTAGGTAGGTAGGTAGATAGATACAGATAGGTAGGTAGGTAGATAGATAGAGATAGGTAGGTAGGTAGGTAGATAGATAGAGATAGGTAGGTAGGTAGATAGATAGATAGAGATAGGTAGGTAGGTAGATACATAGATACAGATAGGTAGGTAGGTAGATAGATAGATACAGATAGGTAGGTAGGTAGATAGATAGATAGAGATAGGTACGTAGGTAGATAGATAGATACAGATAGGTAGGTAGTTAGATAGATAGATAGATAGAGATAGGTAGGTAGGTAGGTAGGTAGATAGATAGAGATAGGTAGGTAGGTAGGTAGATAGATAGATAGAGATAGGTAGGTAGGTAGGTAGATAGATAGATACAGATAGGTAGGTAGGTAGATAGATAGATAGAGATAGGTAGGTAGGTAGGTACATAGATAGAGATAGGTAGGTAGGTAGATAGATAGATAGAGATAGGTAGGTAGGTAGATAGATAGATACAGATAGGTAGGTAGGTAGATAGATAGATACAGATAGGAAGGTAGGTAGATAGATAGATACAGATAGGTAGGTAGGTAGATAGATAGATAGATAGAGATAGGTAGGTAGGTAGATTGATAGATAGAGATAGCTAGGTAGGTAGATTGATAGATACAGATAGGTAGGTAGGTAGATAGATAGATACAGATAGGTAGGTAGGTAGATAGATAGATACAGATAGGTAGGTAGGTAGATAGATAGATAGATAGAGATAGGTAGGTAGGTAGATTGATAGATACAGATAGGTAGGTAGGTAGATAGATAAATACAGATAGGTAGGTAGGTAGGTAGATAGATAGAGATAGGTAGGTAGGTAGATAGATAGATAGAGATAGGTAGGTAGGTAGATTGATAGATACAGTTATGTAGGTAGGTAGGTAGATAGATAGATACAGATAGGTAGGTAGGTAGGTAGATAGATAGATAGAGATAGGTAGGTAGGTAGATTGATAGATACAGATAGGTAGGTAGGTAGATAGATAGATACAGATAGGTAGGTAGGTAGATAGATAGATACAGATAGGTAGGTAGGTACGTAGATAGATAGAGATAGGTAGGTAGGTAGATAGATAGATAGAGATAGGTAGGTAGGTAGATTGATAGATACAGATAGGTAGGTAGGTAGATTGATAGAAACAGATAGGTAGGTAGGTAGATATATAGATACAGATAGGTAGGTAGGTAGATAGATAAATACAGATAGGTAGGTAGGAAGATAGATAAATACAGATAGGTAGGTAGGTAGATAGATAGATAGATAGAGATAGGTAGGTAGGTAGATTGATAGATACAGATAGGTAGGTAGGTAGATAGATAGATACAGAGAGGTAGGTAAGTAGATTCATAGATAGAGATATGTAGGTAGGTAGATAGATAGATAGAGATAGGTAGATAGGTAGATAGATAGAGATAGGTAGGTAGGTAGATAGATAGATAGAGATAGATAGGTAGGTAGATTGATAGAGACAGATAGGTAGGTAGGTAGATAGATAGAGATAGGTAGGTAGGTAGATTGATAGATGCAGATAGGTAAGTAGGTAGATAGATAGATACAGATAGGTAGGTAGGTAGATAGATAGATACAGATATGTAGGTAGGTAGACAGATAGATAGAGATAGGTAGGTAGGTAGGTAGATAGATAGAGATAGGTAGGTAGGTAGATAGATAGATAGAGATAGGTAGGTAGGTAGATTGATAGATACAGATAGGTAGGTAGGTAGATAGATAGATACAGATAGATAGGTAGGTAGATAGATAGATACAGATAAGTAGGTAGGTAGATAGACAGATAGAGATAGGTAGGTAGGTAGGTAGGTAGGTAGATAGAAAGAGATAGTTAGGTAGGTAGGTAGATAGATACAGATAGGTAGGTAGGTAGATAGATAGAGATAGGTAGGTAGGTAGGTAGATAGATAGAGATAGGTAGGTAGGTAGATAGATAGATAGAGATAGGTAGGTAGGTAGATACATAGATACAGATAGGTAGGTAGATAGATAGATAGATACAGATAGGTAGGTAGGTAGATAGATAGATAGATAGAGATAGGTAGGTAGGTAGGTAGGTAGGTAGATAGATAGAGATAGGTAGGTAGGTAGATAGATAGATAGAGATAGGTAGGTAGGTAGGTAGATAGATAGATACAGATAGGTAGGTAGGTAGATAGATAGATACAGATAGGTAGGTAGGTAGATAGATAGATAGAGATAGGTAGGTAGGTAGATAGATAGATACAGATAGGTAGGTAGGTAGATAGATAGATACAGATAGGTAGGTAGGTAGATAGATAGATACAGATAGGTAGGTAGGTAGATAGATAGATAGACATAGGTAGGTAGGTAGATTGATAGATACAGATAGGTAGGTAGGTAGATAGATAGATACAGATAGGTAGGTAGGTAGATAGATAGATAGAGATAGGTAGGTAGATAGATAGATAAATACAGATAGGTAGGTAGGTAGGTAGATAGATAGAGATAGGTAGGTAGGTAGATAGATAGATAGAGATAGGAAGGTAGGTAGATTGATAGAGATAGGTAGGTAGGTAGATAGATAGATAGACATAGGTAGGTAGGTAGATTGATAGATACAGATAGGTAGGTAGGTAGATAGATAGATACAGATAGGTAGGTAGGTAGATAGATAGATAGAGATAGGTACCTAGGTAGATTGATAGATACAGATAGGTAGGTAGGTAGATAGATAGATAGAGATAGGTAGATAGGTAGATTGATAGATAGAGATAGGTAGGCAGGTAGATTGATAGATACAGATAGGTAGGTAGGTTGATAGATAGATACAGATAGGTAGGTAGGTAGATAGATAGATAGAGATAGGTAGGTAGGTAGATAGATAGATAGAGATAGGTAGGTAGGTAGATTGATAGATACAGATATGTAGGTAGGTAGATTGATAGATAGAGATAGCTAGGTAGGTAGATTGATAGATAGAGATAGGTAGGTAGGTAGATAGATAGATACAGATAGGTAGGTAGGTAGATAGATAGATAGAGATAGGTAGCTAGGTAGATTGATAGATACAGATAGGTAGGTAGGTAGATAGATAGATAGAGATAGGTAGGTAGGTAGATTGATAGATAGAAATAGCTAGGTAGGTAGATTGATAGATACAGATAGGTAGGTAGGTAGATAGATAGATACAGATAGGTAGGTAGGTAGATAGATAGATAGATAGAGATAGGTAGGTAGGTAGATTGATAGATACAGATAGGTAGGTAGGTAGATAGATAGATAGATACAGATAGGTAGGTAGGTAGATAGATAGATACAGATAGGTAGGTAGGTAGATTGAAAGATACAGATAGGTAGGTAGGTAGATAGATAGATACAGATAGGTAGGTAGGTAGATTGATAGATAGAGATAGGTAGGTAGGTAGATTGATAGATACAGATAGGTAGGTAGGTAGATAGATAGATACAGATAGGTAGGTAGGTAGATAGATAGATACAGTTATGTAGGTAGGTAGGTAGATAGATAGATAGATACAGATAGGTAGCTAGGTAGGTAGATAGATAGATACAGATAGGTAGGTAGGTAGATTGATAGATAGAGATAGGTAGGTAGGTAGATAGATAGATAGACATAGGTAGGTAAGTAGATTGATAGATACAGATAGGTAGGTAGGTAGATAGATAGATACAGATAGGTAGGTAGGTAGATAGATAGATAGAGATAGGTAGCTAGGTAGATTGATAGATACAGATAGGTAGGTAGGTAGATAGATAAATACAGATAGGTAGGTAGGTAGATAGATAAATACAGATAGGTAGGTAGGTAGATTGATAGATAGAGATAGGTAGGTAGGTAGATTGATAGATACAGATTGGTAGGTAGGTAGGTAGATAGATAGATACAGATAGGTAGGTAGGTAGATAGATAGATACAGATAGGTAGGTAGGTAGATAGATAGATAGAGATAGGTAGGTAGGTAGATAGATAGATAGACATAGGTAGGTAAGTAGATTGATAGATAGAGATAGCTAGGTAGGTAGATAGATAGATACAGATAGGTAGGTAGGTAGATAGATAGATACAGATAGGTAGGTAGGTAGATAGATAGATAGAGATAGGTAGGTAGGTAGATTGATAGATACAGATAGGTAGGTAGGTAGATAGATAAATACAGATAGGTAGGTAGGTAGATTGATAGATAGAGATAGGTAGGTAGGTAGATTGATAGATACAGATTGGTAGGTAGGTAGGTAGATAGATAGATACAGATAGGTAGGTAGGTAGATAGATAGATACAGATAGGTAGGTAGGTAGATAGATAGATAGAGATAGGTAGGTAGGTAGATAGATAGATACAGATAGGTAGGTAGGTAGATAGATAAATACAGATAGGTAGGTAGGTAGGTAGATAGATACAGATAGGTAGGTAGATAGATAGAGATAGGTAGGTAGGTAGATTGATTGATAGATACAGATAGGTAGGTAGGTAGATAGATAGATAGAGATAGGTAGGTAGGTAGATTGATAGATACAGATAGGTAGGTAGGTAGATAGATAAATACTGATAGGTAGGTATGTAGATAGATAGGTACAGATAGGTAGGTAGGTAGATAGATAAATACAGACAGGTAGGTAGGTAGATAGATAGATAGAGATAGGTAGGTAGGTAGATTGATATATACAGATAGGTAGGTAGGTAGGTAGATAAATACAGATAGGTAGGTAGGTAGATAGATAGATAGAGACAGGTAGATAGGTAGGTAGGTAGATAGATAGAGATAGGTAGGTAGGTAGATTGATAGATAGAGATAGGTAGGTAGGTAGATAGATAGATAGAGATAGGTAGGTAGGTAGATTGATAGATACAGATAGGTAGGTAGGTAGATAGATAAATACTGATAGGTAGGTATGTAGATAGATAGGTACAGATAGGTAGGTAGGTAGATAGATAAATACAGACAGGTAGGTAGGTAGATAGATAGATAGAGATAGGTAGGTAGGTAGATTGATATATACAGATAGGTAGGTAGGTAGGTAGATAAATACAGATAGGTAGGTAGGTAGATAGATAGATAGAGACAGGTAGATAGGTAGGTAGGTAGATAGATAGAGATAGGTAGGTAGGTAGATTGATAGATAGAGATAGGTAGGTAGGTAGATAGATAGATACAGATAGGTAGGTAGGTAGATAGATAGATACAGATAGGTAGGTAGGTAGATAGATAGATAGACATAGGTAGGTAGGTAGATTGATAGATACAGATAGGTAGGTAGGTAGATAGATAGATACAGATAGGTAGGTAGGTAGATAGATAGATAGACATAGGTAGGTAGGTAGATTGATAGATACAGATAGGTAGGTAGGTAGATAGATAGATATAGATAGGTAGGTAGGTAGATAGATAGATAGAGATAGGTAGCTAGGTAGATTGATAGATACAGATAGGTAGGTAGGTAGATAGATAGATAGAGATAGGTAGGTAGGTAGATTGATAGATAGAGATAGGTAGGTAGGTAGATTGATAGATACAGATAGGTAGGTAGGTAGATAGATAGATACAGATACGTAGGTAGGTAGATAGATAGATTCAGATAGGTAGGTAGGTAGATAGATAGATAGAGATAGGTAGGTAGGTAGATTGAAAGATACAGATAGGTAGGTAGGTAGATAGATAGATACAGATAGGTAGGTAGGTAGATTGATAGATAGAGATAGGTAGGTAGGTAGATTGATAGATACAGATAGGTAGGTAGGTAGATAGATAGATACAGATAGGTAGGTAGGTAGATAGATAGATACAGTTATGTAGGTAGGTAGGTAGATAGATAGATACAGATAGGTAGCTAGGTAGGTAGATAGATAGATACAGATAGGTAGGTAGGTAGATTGATAGATAGAGATAGGTAGGTAGGTAGATAGATAGATAGACATAGGTAGGTAAGTAGATTGATAGATACAGATAGGTAGGTAGGTAGATAGATAGATACAGATAGGTAGGTAGGTAGATAGATAGATAGAGATAGGTAGCTAGGTAGATTGATAGATACAGATAGGTAGGTAGGTAGATAGATAGATAGAGATAGGTAGGTAGGTAGATTGATAGATAGAGATAGCTAGGTAGGTAGATAGATAGATACAGATAGGTAGGTAGGTAGATAGATAGATACAGATAGGTAGGTAGGTAGATAGATAGATAGAGATAGGTAGGTAGGTAGATTTATAGATACAGATAGGTAGGTAGGTAGATAGATAAATACAGATAGGTAGGTAGGTAGGTAGATAGATAGAGATAGGTAGGTAGGTAGATAGATAGATAGAGATAGCTAGGTAGGTAGATTGATAGATACAGATAGGTAGGTAGGTAGATAGATAAATACAGATAGGTAGGTAGGTAGATTGATAGATAGAGATAGGTAGGTAGGTAGATTGATAGATACAGATAGGTAGGTAGGTAGGTAGATAGATAGATACAGATAGGTAGGTAGGTAGATAGATAGATACAGATAGGTAGGTAGGTAGATACAGATAGGTAGGTAGGTAGATAGAGATAGGTAGGTAGGTAGATTGATTGATAGATACAGATAGGTAGGTAGGTAGATAGATAGATAGAGATAGGTAGGTAGGTAGATTGATAGATACAGATAGGTAGGTAGGTAGATAGATAAATACTGATAGGTAGGTAGGTAGATAGATAGGTACAGATAGGTAGGTAGGTAGATAGATAAATACAGACAGGTAGGTAGGTAGATAGATAGATAGAGATAGGTAGGTAGGTAGATTGATATATACAGATAGGTATGTAGATAGGTAGATAAATACAGATAGGTAGGTAGGTAGGTAGATAGATAGAGATAGGTAGGTAGGTAGATAGATAGATAGAGACAGGTAGATAGGTAGGTAGATAGATAGAGATAGGTAGGTAGGTAGATTGATAGATAGAGATAGGTAGGTAGGTAGATAGATAGATACAGATAGGTAGGTAGGTAGATAGATAGATACAGATAGGTAGGTAGGTAGATAGATAGATACAGATAGGTAGGTAGGTAGATAGATAGAGATAGGTAGGTAGGTAGATAGAGATAGGTAGGTAGGTAGATTGATTGATAGATACAGATAGGTAGGTAGGTAGATAGATAGATAGAGATAGGTAGGTAGGTAGATTGATAGATACAGATAGGTAGGTAGGTAGATAGATAAATACTGATAGGTAGGTAGGTAGATAGATAGGTACAGATAGGTAGGTAGGTAGATAGATAAATACAGACAGGTAGGTAGGTAGATAGATAGATAGAGATAAGTAGGTAGGTAGATTGATATATACAGATAGGTAGGTAGATAGGTAGATAAATACAGATAGGTAGGTAGGTAGGTAGATAGATAGAGATAGGTAGGTAGGTAGATAGATAGATAGAGACAGGTAGATAGGTAGGTAGATAGATAGAGATAGGTAGGTAGGTAGATTGATAGATAGAGATAGGTAGGTAGGTAGATAGATACAGATAGGTAGGTAGGTAGATAGATAGATACAGATAGGTAGGTAGGTAGATAGATAGATACAGATAGGTAGGTAGGTAGATAGATAGATAGATAGAGATAGGTAGGTAGATAGATAGATAAATACAGATAGGTAGGTAGGTAGGTAGATAGATAGAGATAGGTAGGTAGGTAGATAGATAGATAGAGATAGGTAGGTAGGTAGATTGATAGATAGAGATAGGTAGGTAGGTAGATAGATAGATAGACATAGGTAGGTAGGTAGATTGATAGATACAGATAGGTAGGTAGGTAGGTAGATAGATACAGATAGGTAGGTAGGTAGATAGATAGATAGAGATAGGTAGCTAGGTAGATTGATAGATACAGATAGGTAGGTAGGTAGATAGATAGATAGAGATAGGTAGGTAGGTAGATTGATAGATAGAGATAGGTAGGTAGGTAGATTGATAGATACAGATAGGTAGGTAGGTAGATAGATAGATACAGATAGGTAGGTATGTAGATAGATAGATACAGATAGGTAGGTAGGTAGATAGATAGATAGAGATAGGTAGGTAGGTAGATTGATAGATACAGATAGGTAGGTAGGTAGATAGATAGATAGAGATAGGTAGGTAGGTAGATTGAAAGATACAGATAGGTAGGTAGGTAGATAGATAGATACAGATAGGTAGGTAGGTAGATTGATAGATAGAGATAGGTAGGTAGGTAGATTGATAGATACAGATAGGTAGGTAGGTAGATAGATAGATACAGATAGGTAGGTAGGTAGATAGATAGATACAGTTATGTAGGTAGGTAGGTAGGTAGATTGATAGATACAGATAGGTAGCTAGGTAGGTAGATAGATAGATACAGATAGGTAGGTAGTTAGATTGATAGATAGAGATAGGTAGGTAGGTAGGTAGATAGATAGAGATAGGTAGGTAGGTAGATAGATAGATAGAGATAGGTAGGTAGGTAGGTAGATAGATAGAGATAGGTAGGTAGGTAGATTGATAGATAGAGATAGGTAGGTATGTAGATAGATAGATAGAGATAGGTAGGTAGGTAGATTGATAGATACAGATAGGTAGGTAGGTAGATAGATAGATAGAGATAGGTAGGTAGGTAGATTGATAGATAGAGATAGCTAGGTAGGTAGATTGATAGATACAGATAGGTAGGTAGGTAGATAGATAGATACAGATAGGTAAGTAGGTAGATAGATAGATAGAGATAGGTAGGTAGATAGATAGAGAAATACAGATAGGTAGGTAGGTAGGTAGATAGATAGAGATAGGTAGGTAGGTAGATAGATAGATAGAGGTAGGTAGGTAGGTAGATTGATAGATAGAGATAGGTAGGTAGATAGATAGATACAGATAGGTAGGTAGGTAGATAGATAGATACAGATAGGTAGGTAGGTAGATAGATAGATACAGATAGGTAGGTAGGTAGGTAGATAGATAGATAGAGATACGTAGGTAGGTAGATAGATAGATACAGATAGGTAGGTAGGTAGATAGATAGATACAGATAGGTAGCTAGGTAGATAGATAGATACAGATAGGTAGGTAGGTAGGTAGATAGATAGAGATAGGTAGGTAGATAGATAGAGATAGGTAGGTAGGTAGATTGATTGATAGATACAGATAGGTAGGTAGGTAGATAGATAGATAGAGATAGGTAGGTAGGTAGATTGATAGATACAGATAGGTAGGTAGGTAGATAGATAAATACTGATAGGTAGGTAGGTAGATAGATAGATACAGATAGGTAGGTAGGTAGATAGATAAATACAGACAGGTAGGTAGGTAGATAGATAGATAGAGATAGATAGGTAGGTAGATTGATATATACAGATAGGTAGGTAGGTAGGTAGATAAATACAGATAGGTAGGTAGGTAGGTAGATAGATAGAGATAGGTAGGTAGGTAGATAGATAGATAGAGATAGGTAGGTAGGTAGGTAGATAGATAGAGATAGGTAGGTAGGTAGATTGATAGATACAGATAGGTAGGTAGGTAGATAGATAGATACAGATAGGTAGGTAGGTAGATAGATAGATACAGATAGGTAGGTAGGTAGATAGATAGATACAGATAGGTAGGTAGGTAGATAGATAGATAGACATAGGTAGGTAGGTAGATTGATAGATACAGATAGGTAGGTAGGTAGATAGATAGATACAGATAGGTAGGTAGGTAGATAGATAGATAGAGATAGGTAGGTAGGTAGATAGATAGATAGAGATAGGTAGGTAGGTAGATTGATAGATACAGATAGGTAGGTAGGTAGATTGATAGATAGAGATAGCTAGGTAGGTAGATTGATAGATAGAGATAGGTAGGTAGGTAGATAGATAGATACAGATAGGTAGGTAGGTAGATAGATAGATAGAGATAGGTAGCTAGGTAGATTGATAGATACAGATAGGTAGGTAGGTAGATAGATAGATAGAGATAGGTAGGTAGGTAGATTGATAGATAGAAATAGCTAGGTAGGTAGATTGATAGATACAGATAGGTAGGTAGATAGATAGATAGATACAGATAGGTAGGTAGGTAGATAGATAGATAGATAGATAGAGATAGGTAGGTAGGTAGATTGATAGATACAGATATTTAGGTAGGTAGGTAGATAGATAGATAGAGATAGGTAGGTAGGTAGATAGATAGATACAGATAGGTAGGTAGGTAGATAGTTAGATACAGATAGGTAGGTAGGTAGATAGATAGATACAGATATGTAGGTAGGTAGATAGATAGATAGATAGACATAGGTAGGTAGGTAGATTGATAGATACAGATAGGTAGGTAGGTAGATAGATAGATACAGATAGGTAGGTAGGTAGATAGATAGAGATAGGTAGGTAGATAGATAAATACAGATAGGTAGGTAGGTAGGTAGATAGATAGAGATAGGTAGGTAGGTAGATAGATAGATAGAGATAGGTAGGTAGGTAGATTGATAGATAGAGATAGGTAGGTAGGTAGATAGATAGATAGACATAGGTAGGTAGGTAGATTGATAGATACAGATAGGTAGGTAGGTAGATAGATAGATATAGATAGGTAGGTAGGTAGATAGATAGATAGAGATAGGTAGCTAGGTAGATAGATAAATACAGACAGGTAGGTAGGTAGATAGATAGATAGAGATAGATAGGTAGGTAGATTGATATATACAGATAGGTAGGTAGGTAGGTAGATAAATACAGATAGGTAGGTAGGTAGGTAGATAGATAGAGATAGGTAGGTAGGTAGATAGATAGATAGAGATAGGTAGGTAGGTAGGTAGATAGATAGAGATAGGTAGGTAGGTAGATTGATAGATAGAGATAGGTAGGTAGGTAGATAGATAGATACAGATAGGTAGGTAGGTAGATAGATAGATACAGATAGGTAGGTAGGTAGATAGATAGATACAGATAGGTAGGTAGGTAGATAGATAGATAGACATAGGTAGGTAGGTAGATTGATAGATACAGATAGGTAGGTAGGTAGATAGATAGATACAGATAGGTAGGTAGGTAGATAGATAGATAGAGATAGGTAGGTAGGTAGATAGATAGATAGAGATAGGTAGGTAGGTAGATTGATAGATACAGATAGGTAGGTAGGTAGATTGATAGATAGAGATAGCTAGGTAGGTAGATTGATAGATAGAGATAGGTAGGTAGGTAGATAGATAGATACAGATAGGTAGGTAGGTAGATAGATAGATAGAGATAGGTAGCTAGGTAGATTGATAGATACAGATAGGTAGGTAGGTAGATAGATAGATAGAGATAGGTAGGTAGGTAGATTGATAGATAGAAATAGCTAGGTAGGTAGATTGATAGATACAGATAGGTAGGTAGATAGATAGATAGATACAGATAGGTAGGTAGGTAGATAGATAGATAGATAGATAGAGATAGGTAGGTAGGTAGATTGATAGATACAGATAGGTAGGTAGGTAGGTAGATAGATAGATAGAGATAGGTAGGTAGGTAGATAGATAGATACAGATAGGTAGGTAGGTAGATAGTTAGATACAGATAGGTAGGTAGGTAGATAGATAGATACAGATAGGTAGGTAGGTAGATAGATAGATAGATAGACATAGGTAGGTAGGTAGATTGATAGATACAGATAGGTAGGTAGGTAGATAGATAGATACAGATAGGTAGGTAGGTAGATAGATAGAGATAGGTAGGTAGATAGATAAATACAGATAGGTAGGTAGGTAGGTAGATAGATAGAGATAGGTAGGTAGGTAGATAGATAGATAGAGATAGGTAGGTAGGTAGATTGATAGATAGAGATAGGTAGGTAGGTAGATAGATAGATAGACATAGGTAGGTAGGTAGATTGATAGATACAGATAGGTAGGTAGGTAGATAGATAGATATAGATAGGTAGGTAGGTAGATAGATAGATAGAGATAGGTAGCTAGGTAGATTGATAGATACAGATAGGTAGGTAGGTAGATAGATAGATAGAGATAGGTAGGTAGGTAGATTGATAGATAGAGATAGGTAGGTAGGTAGATTGATAGATACAGATAGGTAGGTAGGTAGATAGATAGATACAGATACGTAGGTAGGTAGATAGATAGATTCAGATAGGTAGGTAGGTAGATAGATAGATAGAGATAGGTAGGTAGGTAGATTGATAGATACAGATAGGTAGGTAGGTAGATAGATAGATAGAGATAGGTAGGTAGGTAGATTGAAAGATACAGATAGGTAGGTAGGTAGATAGATAGATACAGATAGGTAGATAGGTAGATTGATAGATAGAGATAGGTAGGTAGGTAGATTGATAGATACAGATAGGTAGGTAGGTAGATAGATAGATACAGATAGGTAGGTAGGTAGATAGATAGATACAGTTATGTAGGTAGGTAGGCAGATAGATAGATACAGATAGGTAGCTAGGTAGGTAGATAGATAGATACAGATAGGTAGGTAGGTAGATTGATAGATAGAGATAGGTAGGTAGGTAGATAGATAGATAGACATAGGTAGGTAGGTAGATTGATAGATACAGATAGGTAGGTAGGTAGATAGATAGATACAGATAGGTAGGTAGGTAGATAGATAGATAGAGATAGGTAGCTAGGTAGATTGATAGATACAGATAGGTAGGTAGGTAGATAGATAGATACAGATAGGTAGGTAGGTAGGTAGATAGATAGAGATAGGTAGCTAGGTAGATTGATAGATACAGATAGGTAGGTAGGTAGATAGATAGAGATAGGTAGGTAGGTAGATTGATAGATAGAGATAGCTAGGTAGGTAGATTGATAGATACAGATAGGTAGGTAGGTAGATAGATAGATACAGATAGGTAGGTAGGTAGATAGATAGATAGATAGAGATAGGTAGGTAGGTAGATTGATAGATACAGATAGGTAGGTAGGTAGGTAGATAGATAGATAGAGATAGGTAGGTAGGTAGATAGATAGATACAGATAGGTAGGTAGGTAGATAGATAGATACAGATAGGTAGGTAGGTAGATAGATAGATAGATAGACATAGGTAGGTAGGTAGATTGATACATACAGATAGGTAGGTAGGTAGATAGATAGATACAGATAGGTAGGTAGGTAGATAGATAGAGATAGGTAGGTAGATAGATAGATAAATACAGATAGGTAGGTAGGTAGGTAGATAGATAGAGATAGGTAGGTAGGTAGATAGATAGATAGAGATAGGTAGGTAGGTAGATTGATAGATAGAGATAGGTAGGTAGGTAGATAGATAGATAGACATAGGTAGGTAGGTAGATTGATAGATACAGATAGGTAGGTAGGTAGATAGATAGATATAGATAGGTAGGTAGGTAGATAGATAGATAGAGATAGGTAGCTAGGTAGATTGATAGATACAGATAGGTAGGTAGGTAGATAGATAGATAGAGATAGGTAGGTAGGTAGATTGATAGATAGAGATAGGTAGGTAGGTAGATTGATAGATACAGATAGGTAGGTAGGTAGATAGATAGATACAGATACGTAGGTAGGTAGATAGATAGATTCAGATAGGTAGGTAGGTAGATAGATAGATAGAGATAGGTAGGTAGGTAGATTGATAGATAGAGATAGGTAGGTAGGTAGATAGATAGATAGACATAGGTAGGTAGGTAGATTGATAGATACAGATAGGTAGGTAGGTAGATAGATAGATATAGATAGGTAGGTAGGTAGATAGATAGATAGAGATAGGTAGCTAGGTAGATTGATAGATACAGATAGGTAGGTAGGTAGATAGATAGATAGAGATAGGTAGGTAGGTAGATTGATAGATAGAGATAGGTAGGTAGGTAGATTGATAGATACAGATAGGTAGGTAGGTAGATAGATAGATACAGATACGTAGGTAGGTAGATAGATAGATTCAGATAGGTAGGTAGGTAGATAGATAGATAGAGATAGGTAGGTAGGTAGATTGATAGATACAGATAGGTAGGTAGGTAGATAGATAGATAGAGATAGGTAGGTAGGTAGATTGAAAGATACAGATAGGTAGGTAGGTAGATAGATAGATACAGATAGGTAGGTAGGTAGATTGATAGATAGAGATAGGTAGGTAGGTAGATTGATAGATACAGATAGGTAGGTAGGTAGATAGATAGATACAGATAGGTAGGTAGGTAGATAGATAGATACAGTTATGTAGGTAGGTAGGTAGATAGATAGATACAGATAGGTAGCTAGGTAGGTAGATAGATAGATACAGATAGGTAGGTAGGTAGATTGATAGATAGAGATAGGTAGGTAGGTAGATAGATAGATAGACATAGGTAGGTAGGTAGATTGATAGATACAGATAGGTAGGTAGGTAGATAGATAGATACAGATAGGTAGGTAGGTAGATAGATAGATAGAGATAGGTAGCTAGGTAGATTGATAGATACAGATAGGTAGGTAGGTAGATAGATAGATACAGATAGGTAGGTAGGTAGATAGATAGATAGAGATAGGTAGCTAGGTAGATTGATAGATACAGATAGGTAGGTAGGTAGATAGATAGATAGAGATAGGTAGGTAGGTAGATTGATAGATAGAGATAGCTAGGTAGGTAGATTGATAGATACAGATAGGTAGGTAGGTAGATAGATAGATACAGATAGGTAAGTAGGTAGATAGATAGATAGATAGAGATAGGTAGGTAGGTAGATTGATAGATACAGATAGGTAGGTAGGTAGGTAGATAGATAGATAGAGATAGGTAGGTAGGTAGATAGATAGATAGAGATAGGTAGGTAGGTAGATAGATAGATAGAGATAGGTAGGTAGGTAGATTGATAGATACAGATAGGTAGGTAGGTAGATAGATAGATACAGATAGGTAGGTAGGTAGATAGATACAGATAGGTAGGTAGGTACGTAGATAGATAGAGATAGGTAGGTAGGTAGATAGATAGATAGAGATAGGTAGGTAGGTAGATTGATAGATACAGATAGGTAGGTAGGTAGATTGATAGAGACAGATAGGTAGGTAGGTAGATATATAGATACAGATAGGTAGGTAGGTAGATAGATAAATACAGATAGGTAGGTAGGAAGATAGATAAATACAGATAGGTAGGTAGGTAGATAGATAGATAGAGATAGGTAGGTAGGTAGATTGATAGATACAGATAGGTAGGTAAGTAGATTGATAGATAGAGATATGTAGGTAGGTAGATAGATAGATAGAGATAGGTAGATAGGTAGATAGATAGAGATAGGTAGGTAGGTAGATAGATAGATAGAGATAGATAGGTAGGTAGATTGATAGAGACAGATAGGTAGGTAGGTAGATAGATAGAGATAGGTAGGTAGGTAGATTGATAGATGCAGATAGGTAAGTAGGTAGATAGATAGATACAGATAGGTAGGTAGGTAGATAGATAGATACAGATATGTAGGTAGGTAGACAGATAGATAGAGATAGGTAGGTAGGTAGGTAGATAGATAGAGATAGGTAGGTAGGTAGATAGATAGATAGAGATAGGTAGGTAGGTAGATTGATAGATACAGATAGGTAGGTAGGTAGATAGATAGATACAGATAGATAGGTAGGTAGATAGATAGATACAGATAAGTAAGTAGGTAGATAGACAGATAGAGATAGGTAGGTAGGTAGGTAGGTAGATAGAAAGAGATAGTTAGGTAGGTAGGTAGATAGATACAGATAGGTAGGTAGGTAGATAGATAGAGATAGGTAGGTAGGTAGGTAGATAGATAGAGATAGGTAGGTAGGTAGATAGATAGATAGAGATAGGTAGGTAGGTAGATACATAGATACAGATAGGTAGGTAGATAGATAGATAGATACAGATAGGTAGGTAGGTAGATAGATAGATAGATAGAGATAGGTAGGTAGGTAGGTAGGTAGGTAGATAGATAGAGATAGGTAGGTAGGTAGATAGATAGATAGAGATAGGTAGGTAGGTAGGTAGATAGATAGATACAGATAGGTAGGTAGGTAGATAGATAGATACAGATAGGTAGGTAGGTAGATAGATAGATAGAGATAGGTAGGTAGGTAGATAGATAGATACAGATAGGTAGGTAGGTAGATAGATAGATACAGATAGGTAGGTAGGTAGATAGATAGATACAGATAGGTAGGTAGGTAGATAGATAGATAGACATAGGTAGGTAGGTAGATTGATAGATACAGATAGGTAGGTAGGTAGATAGATAGATACAGATAGGTAGGTAGGTAGATAGATAGATAGAGATAGGTAGGTAGATAGATAGATAAATACAGATAGGTAGGTAGGTAGGTAGATAGATAGAGATAGGTAGGTAGGTAGATAGATAGATAGAGATAGGAAGGTAGGTAGATTGATAGAGATAGGTAGGTAGGTAGATAGATAGATAGACATAGGTAGGTAGGTAGATTGATAGATACAGATAGGTAGGTAGGTAGATAGATAGATACAGATAGGTAGGTAGGTAGATAGATAGATAGAGATAGGTAGCTAGGTAGATTGATAGATACAGATAGGTAGGTAGGTAGATAGATAGATAGAGATAGGTAGATAGGTAGATTGATAGATAGAGATAGGTAGGCAGGTAGTTTGATAGATACAGATAGGTAGGTAGGTTGATAGATAGATACAGATAGGTAGGTAGGTAGATAGATAGATAGAGATAGGTAGGTAGGTAGATAGATAGATAGAGATAGGTAGGTAGGTAGATTGATAGATACAGATAGGTAGGTAGGTAGATTGATAGATAGAGATAGCTAGGTAGGTAGATTGATAGATAGAGATAGGTAGGTAGGTAGATAGATAGATACAGATAGGTAGGTAGGTAGATAGATAGATAGAGATAGGTAGCTAGGTAGATTGATAGATACAGATATGTAGGTAGGTAGATAGATAGATAGAGATAGGTAGGTAGGTAGATTGATAGATACAGATAGGTAGGTAGGTAGATAGATAGATACAGATAGATAGGTAGGTAGATAGATAGATACAGATAAGTAGGTAGGTAGATAGACAGATAGAGATAGGTAGGTAGGTAGGTAGGTAGATAGAAAGAGATAGTTAGGTAGGTAGGTAGATAGATACAGATAGGTAGGTAGGTAGATAGATAGAGATAGGTAGGTAGGTAGGTAGATAGATAGAGATAGGTAGGTAGGTAGATAGATAGATAGAGATAGGTAGGTAGGTAGATACATAGATACAGATAGGTAGGTAGATAGATAGATAGATACAGATAGGTAGGTAGGTAGATAGATAGATAGATAGATAGAGATAGGTAGGTAGGTAGGTAGGTAGGTAGATAGATAGAGATAGGTAGGTAGGTAGATAGATAGATAGAGATAGGTAGGTAGGTAGGTAGATAGATAGATACAGATAGGTAGGTAGGTAGATAGATAGATACAGATAGGTAGGTAGGTAGATAGATAGATAGAGATAGGTAGGTAGGTAGATAGATAGATACAGATAGGTAGGTAGGTAGATAGATAGATACAGATAGGTAGGTAGGTAGATAGATAGATACAGATAGGTAGGTAGGTAGATAGATAGATAGACATAGGTAGGTAGGTAGATTGATAGATACAGATAGGTAGGTAGGTAGATAGATAGATACAGATAGGTAGGTAGGTAGATAGATAGATAGAGATAGGTAGGTAGATAGATAGATAAATACAGATAGGTAGGTAGGTAGGTAGATAGATAGAGATAGGTAGGTAGGTAGATAGATAGATAGAGATAGGAAGGTAGGTAGATTGATAGAGATAGGTAGGTAGGTAGATAGATAGATAGACATAGGTAGGTAGGTAGATTGATAGATACAGATAGGTAGGTAGGTAGATAGATAGATACAGATAGGTAGGTAGGTAGATAGATAGATAGAGATAGGTAGCTAGGTAGATTGATAGATACAGATAGGTAGGTAGGTAGATAGATAGATAGAGATAGGTAGATAGGTAGATTGATAGATAGAGATAGGTAGGCAGGTAGTTTGATAGATACAGATAGGTAGGTAGGTTGATAGATAGATACAGATAGGTAGGTAGGTAGATAGATAGATAGAGATAGGTAGGTAGGTAGATAGATAGATAGAGATAGGTAGGTAGGTAGATTGATAGATACAGATAGGTAGGTAGGTAGATTGATAGATAGAGATAGCTAGGTAGGTAGATTGATAGATAGAGATAGGTAGGTAGGTAGATAGATAGATACAGATAGGTAGGTAGGTAGATAGATAGATAGAGATAGGTAGCTAGGTAGATTGATAGATACAGATAGGTAGGTAGGTAGATAGATAGATAGAGATAGGTAGGTAGGTAGATAGATAGATACAGATAGGTAGGTAGGTAGATTGATAGATAGAGATAGGTAGGTAGGTAGATTGATAGATACAGATAGGTAGGTAGGTAGGTAGATAGATACAGATAGGTAGGTAGGTAGATAGATAGATACAGTTATGTAGGTAGGTAGGTAGATAGATAGATAGATACAGATAGGTAGCTAGGTAGGTAGATAGATAGATACAGATAGGTAGGTAGGTAGATTGATAGATAGAGATAGGTAGGTAGGTAGATAGATAGATAGACATAGGTAGGTAAGTAGATTGATAGATACAGATAGGTAGGTAGGTAGATAGATAGATACAGATAGGTAGGTAGGTAGATAGATAGATAGAGATAGGTAGCTAGGTAGATTGATAGATACAGATAGGTAGGTAGGTAGATAGATAGATAGAGATAGGTAGGTAGGTAGATTGATAGATAGAGATAGCTAGGTAGGTAGATAGATAGATACAGATAGGTAGGTAGGTAGATAGATAGATACAGATAGGTAGGTAGGTAGATAGATAGATAGAGATAGGTAGGTAGGTAGATTGATAGATACAGATAGGTAGGTAGGTAGATAGATAAATACAGATAGGTAGGTAGGTAGATTGATAGATAGAGATAGGTAGGTAGGTAGATTGATAGATACAGATAGGTAGGTAGGTAGGTAGATAGATAGATAGAGATAGGTAGGTAGGTAGATTGATAGATACAGATAGGTAGGTAGGTAGATAGATAGATACAGAGAGGTAGGTAAGTAGATTGATAGATAGAGATATGTAGGTAGGTAGATAGATAGATAGAGATAGGTAGATAGGTAGATAGATAGAGATAGGTAGGTAGGTAGATAGATAGATAGAGATAGATAGGTAGGTAGATTGATAGAGACAGATAGGTAGGTAGATAGATAGATAGAGATAGGTAGGTAGGTAGATTGATAGATGCAGATAGGTAAGTAGGTAGATAGATAGATACAGATAGGTAGGTAGGTAGATAGATAGATACAGATATGTAGGTAGGTAGACAGATAGATAGAGATAGGTAGGTAGGTAGGTAGATAGATAGAGATAGGTAGGTAGGTAGATAGATAGATAGAGATAGGTAGGTAGGTAGATTGATAGATACAGATAGGTAGGTAGGTAGATAGATAGATACAGATAGATAGGTAGGTAGATAGATAGATACAGATAAGTAGGTAGGTAGATAGACAGATAGAGATAGGTAGGTAGGTAGGTAGGTAGATAGAAAGAGATAGTTAGGTAGGTAGGTAGATAGATACAGATAGGTAGGTAGGTAGATAGATAGAGATAGGTAGGTAGGTAGGTAGATAGTTAGAGATAGGTAGGTAGGTAGATAGATAGATAGAGATAGGTAGGTAGGTAGATACATAGATACAGATAGGTAGGTAGATAGATAGATAGATACAGATAGGTAGGTAGGTAGATAGATAGATAGATAGAGATAGGTAGGTAGGTAGGTAGGTAGATAGATAGAGATAGGTAGGTAGGTAGATAGATAGATAGAGATAGGTAGGTAGGTAGGTAGATAGATAGATACAGATAGGTAGGTAGGTAGATAGATAGATACAGATAGGTAGGTAGGTAGATAGATAGATAGAGATAGGTAGGTAGGTAGATAGATAGATACAGATAGGTAGGTAGGTAGATAGATAGATACAGATAGGTAGGTCGGTAGATAGATAGATACAGATAGGTAGGTAGGTAGATAGATAGATAGACATAGGTAGGTAGGTAGATTGATAGATACAGATAGGTAGGTAGGTAGATAGATAGATACAGATAGGTAGGTAGGTAGATAGATAGATAGAGATAGGTAGGTAGATAGATAGATAAATACAGATAGGTAGGTAGGTAGGTAGATAGATAGAGATAGGTAGGTAGGTAGATAGATAGATAGAGATAGGAAGGTAGGTAGATTGATAGAGATAGGTAGGTAGGTAGATAGATAGATAGACATAGGTAGGTAGGTAGATTGATAGATACAGATAGGTAGGTAGGTAGATAGATAGATACAGATAGGTAGGTAGGTAGATTGATAGATAGAGATAGGTAGGTAGGTAGATTGATAGATACAGATAGGTAGGTAGGTAGGTAGATAGATACAGATAGGTAGGTAGGTAGATAGATAGATACAGTTATGTAGGTATTTAGGTAGATAGATAGATAGATACAGATAGGTAGCTAGGTAGGTAGATAGATAGATACAGATAGGTAGGTAGGTAGATTGATAGATAGAGATAGGTAGGTAGGTAGATAGATAGATAGACATAGGTAGGTAAGTAGATTGATAGATACAGATAGGTAGGTAGGTAGATAGATAGATACAGATAGGTAGGTAGGTAGATAGATAGATACAGATAGGTAGGTAGGTAGATAGATAGATAGAGATAGGTAGGTAGGTAGATAGATAGATACAGATAGGTAGGTAGGTAGATAGATAGATACAGATAGGTAGGTAGGTAGATAGATAGATACAGATAGGTAGGTAGGTAGATAGATAGATAGACATAGGTAGGTAGGTAGATTGATAGATACAGATAGGTAGGTAGGTAGATAGATAGATACAGATAGGTAGGTAGGTAGATAGATAGATAGAGATAGGTAGGTAGATAGATAGATAAATACAGATAGGTACGTAGGTAGGTAGATAGATAGAGATAGGTAGGTAGGTAGATAGATAGATAGAGATAGGAAGGTAGGTAGATTGATAGAGATAGGTAGGTAGGTAGATAGATAGATAGACATAGGTAGGTAGGTAGATTGATAGATACAGATAGGTAGGTAGGTAGATAGATAGATACAGATAGGTAGGTAGGTAGATAGATAGATAGAGATAGGTAGCTAGGTAGATTGATAGATACAGATAGGTAGGTAGGTAGATAGATAGATAGAGATAGGTAGATAGGTAGATTGATAGATAGAGATAGGTAGGCAGGTAGATTGATAGATACAGATAGGTAGGTAGGTAGATAGATAGATACAGATAGGTAGGTAGGTAGATAGATAGATAGATAGAGATAGGTAGGTAGGTAGATTGATAGATACAGATAGGTAGGTAGGTAGGTAGATAGATAGATAGAGATAGGTAGGTAGGTAGATAGATAGATACAGATAGGTAGGTAGGTAGATAGATAGATACAGATAGGTAGGTAGGTAGATAGATAGATACAGATAGGTAGGTAGGTAGATAGATAGATAGATAGACATAGGTAGGTAGGTAGATTGATACATACAGATAGGTAGGTAGGTAGATAGATAGATACAGATAGGTAGGTAGGTAGATAGATAGAGATAGGTAGGTAGATAGATAGATAAATACAGATAGGTAGGTAGGTAGGTAGATAGATAGAGATAGGTAGGTAGGTAGATAGATAGATAGAGATAGGTAGGTAGGTAGATTGATAGATAGAGATAGGTAGGTAGGTAGATAGATAGATAGACATAGGTAGGTAGGTAGATTGATAGATACAGATAGGTAGGTAGGTAGATAGATAGATATAGATAGGTAGGTAGGTAGATAGATAGATAGAGATAGGTAGCTAGGTAGATTGATAGATACAGATAGGTAGGTAGGTAGATAGATAGATAGAGATAGGTAGGTAGGTAGATTGATAGATAGAGATAGGTAGGTAGGTAGATTGATAGATACAGATAGGTAGGTAGGTAGATAGATAGATACAGATACGTAGGTAGGTAGATAGATAGATTCAGATAGGTAGGTAGGTAGATAGATAGATAGAGATAGGTAGGTAGGTAGATTGATAGATACAGATAGGTAGGTAGGTAGATAGATAGATAGAGATAGGTAGGTAGGTAGATTGAAAGATACAGATAGGTAGGTAGGTAGATAGATAGATACAGATAGGTAGGTAGGTAGATTGATAGATAGAGATAGGTAGGTAGGTAGATTGATAGATACAGATAGGTAGGTAGGTAGATAGATAGATACAGATAGGTAGGTAGGTAGATAGATAGATACAGTTATGTAGGTAGGTAGGTAGATAGATAGATACAGATAGGTAGCTAGGTAGGTAGATAGATAGATACAGATAGGTAGGTAGGTAGATTGATAGATAGAGATAGGTAGGTAGGTAGATAGATAGATAGACATAGGTAGGTAGGTAGATTGATAGATACAGATAGGTAGGTAGGTAGATAGATAGATACAGATAGGTAGGTAGGTAGATAGATAGATAGAGATAGGTAGCTAGGTAGATTGATAGATACAGATAGGTAGGTAGGTAGATAGATAGATACAGATAGGTAGGTAGGTAGATAGATAGATAGAGATAGGTAGCTAGGTAGATTGATAGATACAGATAGGTAGGTAGGTAGATAGATAGATAGAGATAGGTAGGTAGGTAGATTGATAGATAGAGATAGCTAGGTAGGTAGATTGATAGATACAGATAGGTAGGTAGGTAGATAGATAGATACAGATAGGTAAGTAGGTAGATAGATAGATAGATAGAGATAGGTATGTAGGTAGATTGATAGATACAGATAGGTAGGTAGGTAGGTAGATAGATAGATAGAGATAGGTAGGTAGGTAGATAGATAGATACAGATAGGTAGGTAGGTAGATAGATAGATACAGATAGGTAGGTAGGTAGATTGATAGATACAGATATGTAGGTAGGTAGATAGATAGATAGATAGAGATAGGTAGGTAGGTAGATTGAAAGATACAGATAGGTAGGTAGGTAGATAGATATATACAGATAGGTAGGTAGGTAGATTGATAGATAGAGATAGGTAGGTAGGTAGATTGATAGATACAGATAGGTAAGTAGGTAGATAGATAGATACAGATAGGTAGGTAGGTAGGTAGATAGATACAGTTATGTAGGTAGGTAGGTAGATAGATAGATACAGATAGGTAGCTAGGTAGGTAGATAGATAGATACAGATAGGTAGGTAGGTAGATTGATAGATAGAGATAGGTAGGTAGGTAGATAGATAGATAGACATAGGTAGGTAGGTAGATTGATAGATACAGATAGGTAGGTAGGTAGATAGATAGATACAGATAGGTAGGTAGGTAGATAGATAGATAGAGATAGCTAGGTAGGTAGATTGATAAATACAGATAAGTAGGTAGGTAGATAGATAGATACAGATAGGTAGGTAGGTAGATAGATAGATAGATAGAGATAGGTAGGTAGGTAGATTGATAGATACAGATAGGTAGGTAGGTAGGTAGATAGATAGATAGAGATAGGTAGGTAGGTAGATAGATAGATACAGATAGGTAGGTAGGTAGATAGATAGATACAGATAGGTAGGTAGGTAGATAGATAGATACAGATAGGTAGGTAGGTAGATAGATAGATAGACATAGGTAGGTAGGTAGATTGATAGATACAGATAGGTAGGTAGGTAGATAGATAGATACAGATAGGTAGGTAGGTAGATAGATAGATAGAGATAGGTAGGTAGATAGATAGATAAATACAGATAGGTAGGTAGGTAGGTAGATAGATAGAGATAGGTAGGTAGGTAGATAGATAGATAGAGATAGGTAGGTAGGTAGATTGATAGATAGAGATAGGTAGGTAGGTAGATAGATAGATAGACATAGGTAGGTAGGTAGATTGATAGATACAGATAAGTAGGTAGGTAGATAGATAGATACAGATAGGTAGGTAGGTAGATAGATAGATAGAGATAGGTAGCTAGGTAGATTGATAGATACAGATAGGTAGGTAGGTAGATAGATAGATAGAGATAGGTAGGAAGGTAGGTAGGTAGATAGATAGAGATAGGTAGGTAGGTAGGTAGATAGATAGATAGAGATAGGTAGGTAGGTAGATAGATAGATAGAGATAGGTAGGTAGGTAGATTGATAGATACAGATAGGTAGGTAGGTAGATAGGTAGATACAGATAGGTAGGTAGGTAGATAGATAGATACAGATAGGTAGGTAGGTACGTAGATAGATAGAGATAGGTAGGTAGGTAGATAGATAGATAGAGATAGGTAGGTAGGTAGATTGATAGATACAGATAGGTAGGTAGGTAGATTGATAGAGACAGATAGGTAGGTAGGTAGATATATAGATACAGATAGGTAGGTAGGTAGGTAGATAAATACAGATAGGTAGGTAGGAAGATAGATAAATACAGATAGGTAGGTAGGTAGGTAGATAGATAGATAGAGATAGGTAGGTAGGTAGATTGATACATACAGATAGGTAGGTAGGTAGATAGATAGATACAGATAGGTAGGTAGGTAGATTGATAGATAGAGATATGTAGGTAGGTAGATAGATAGATAGAGATAGGTAGATAGGTAGATAGATAGAGATAGGTAGGTAGGTAGATAGATAGATAGAGATAGGTAGGTAGGTAGATTGAAAGATACAGATAGGTAGGTAGGTAGATAGATAGATACAGATAGGTAGGTAGGTAGATTGATAGATAGAGATAGGTAGGTAGGTAGATTGATAGATACAGATAGGTAGGTAGGTAGATAGATAGATACAGATAGGTAGGTAGGTAGATAGATAGATACAGTTATGTAGGTAGGTAGGTAGATAGATAGATACAGATAGGTAGCTAGGTAGGTAGATAGATAGATACAGATAGGTAGGTAGGTAGATTGATAGATAGAGATAGGTAGGTAGGTAGATAGATAGATAGACATAGGTAGGTAAGTAGATTGATAGATACAGATAGGTAGGTAGGTAGATAGATAGATACAGATAGGTAGGTAGGTAGATAGATAGATAGAGATAGGTAGCTAGGTAGATTGATAGATACAGATAGGTAGGTAGGTAGATAGATAGATAGAGATAGGTAGGTAGGTAGATTGATAGATAGAGATAGCTAGGTAGGTAGATAGATAGATACAGATAGGTAGGTAGGTAGATAGATAGATACAGATAGGTAGGTAGGTAGATAGATAGATAGAGATAGGTAGGTAGGTAGATTTATAGATACAGATAGGTAGGTAGGTAGATAGATAAATACAGATAGGTAGGTAGGTAGGTAGATAGATAGAGATAGGTAGGTAGGTAGATAGATAGATAGAGATAGCTAGGTAGGTAGATTGATAGATACAGATAGGTAGGTAGGTAGATAGATAAATACAGATAGGTAGGTAGGTAGATTGATAGATAGAGATAGGTAGGTAGGTAGATTGATAGATACAGATAGGTAGGTAGGTAGGTAGATAGATAGATACAGATAGGTAGGTAGGTAGATAGATAGATACAGATAGGTAGGTAGGTAGATACAGATAGGTAGGTAGGTAGATAGAGATAGGTAGGTAGGTAGATTGATTGATAGATACAGATAGGTAGGTAGGTAGATAGATAGATAGAGATAGGTAGGTAGGTAGATTGATAGATACAGATAGGTAGGTAGGTAGATAGATAAATACTGATAGGTAGGTAGGTAGATAGATAGGTACAGATAGGTAGGTAGGTAGATAGATAAATACAGACAGGTAGGTAGGTAGATAGATAGATAGAGATAGGTAGGTAGGTAGATTGATATATACAGATAGGTATGTAGATAGGTAGATAAATACAGATAGGTAGGTAGGTAGGTAGATAGATAGAGATAGGTAGGTAGGTAGATAGATAGATAGAGACAGGTAGATAGGTAGGTAGATAGATAGAGATAGGTAGGTAGGTAGATTGATAGATAGAGATAGGTAGGTAGGTAGATAGATAGATACAGATAGGTAGGTAGGTAGATAGATAGATACAGATAGGTAGGTAGGTAGATAGATAGATACAGATAGGTAGGTAGGTAGATAGATAGAGATAGGTAGGTAGGTAGATAGAGATAGGTAGGTAGGTAGATTGATTGATAGATACAGATAGGTAGGTAGGTAGATAGATAGATAGATAGAGATAGGTAGGTAGGTAGATTGATAGATACAGATAGGTAGGTAGGTAGATAGATAAATACTGATAGGTAGGTAGGTAGATAGATAGGTACAGATAGGTAGGTAGGTAGATAGATAAATACAGACAGGTAGGTAGGTAGATAGATAGATAGAGATAAGTAGGTAGGTAGATTGATATATACAGATAGGTAGGTAGATAGGTAGATAAATACAGATAGGTAGGTAGGTAGGTAGATAGATAGAGATAGGTAGGTAGGTAGATAGATAGATAGAGACAGGTAGATAGGTAGGTAGATAGATAGAGATAGGTAGGTAGGTAGATTGATAGATAGAGATAGGTAGGTAGGTAGATAGATACAGATAGGTAGGTAGGTAGATAGATAGATACAGATAGGTAGGTAGGTAGATAGATAGATACAGATAGGTAGGTAGGTAGATAGATAGATAGATAGAGATAGGTAGGTAGATAGATAGATAAATACAGATAGGTAGGTAGGTAGGTAGATAGATAGAGATAGGTAGGTAGGTAGATAGATAGATAGAGATAGGTAGGTAGGTAGATTGATAGATAGAGATAGGTAGGTAGGTAGATAGATAGATAGACATAGGTAGGTAGGTAGATTGATAGATACAGATAGGTAGGTAGGTAGGTAGATAGATACAGATAGGTAGGTAGGTAGATAGATAGATAGAGATAGGTAGCTAGGTAGATTGATAGATACAGATAGGTAGGTAGGTAGATAGATAGATAGAGATAGGTAGGTAGGTAGATTGATAGATAGAGATAGGTAGGTAGGTAGATTGATAGATACAGATAGGTAGGTAGGTAGATAGATAGATACAGATAGGTAGGTATGTAGATAGATAGATACAGATAGGTAGGTAGGTAGATAGATAGATAGAGATAGGTAGGTAGGTAGATTGATAGATACAGATAGGTAGGTAGGTAGATAGATAGATAGAGATAGGTAGGTAGGTAGATTGAAAGATACAGATAGGTAGGTAGGTAGATAGATAGATACAGATAGGTAGGTAGGTAGATTGATAGATAGAGATAGGTAGGTAGGTAGATTGATAGATACAGATAGGTAGGTAGGTAGATAGATAGATACAGATAGGTAGGTAGGTAGATAGATAGATACAGTTATGTAGGTAGGTAGGTAGGTAGATTGATAGATACAGATAGGTAGCTAGGTAGGTAGATAGATAGATACAGATAGGTAGGTAGTTAGATTGATAGATAGAGATAGGTAGGTAGGTAGGTAGATAGATAGAGATAGGTAGGTAGGTAGATAGATAGATAGAGATAGGTAGGTAGGTAGGTAGATAGATAGAGATAGGTAGGTAGGTAGATTGATAGATAGAGATAGGTAGGTATGTAGATAGATAGATAGAGATAGGTAGGTAGGTAGATTGATAGATACAGATAGGTAGGTAGGTAGATAGATAGATAGAGATAGGTAGGTAGGTAGATTGATAGATAGAGATAGCTAGGTAGGTAGATTGATAGATACAGATAGGTAGGTAGGTAGATAGATAGATACAGATAGGTAAGTAGGTAGATAGATAGATAGAGATAGGTAGGTAGATAGATAGAGAAATACAGATAGGTAGGTAGGTAGGTAGATAGATAGAGATAGGTAGGTAGGTAGATAGATAGATAGAGGTAGGTAGGTAGGTAGATTGATAGATAGAGATAGGTAGGTAGATAGATAGATACAGATAGGTAGGTAGGTAGATAGATAGATACAGATAGGTAGGTAGGTAGATAGATAGATACAGATAGGTAGGTAGGTAGGTAGATAGATAGATAGAGATAGGTAGGTAGGTAGATAGATAGATACAGATAGGTAGGTAGGTAGATAGATAGATACAGATAGGTAGCTAGGTAGATAGATAGATACAGATAGGTAGGTAGGTAGGTAGATAGATAGAGATAGGTAGGTAGATAGATAGAGATAGGTAGGTAGGTAGATTGATTGATAGATACAGATAGGTAGGTAGGTAGATAGATAGATAGAGATAGGTAGGTAGGTAGATTGATAGATACAGATAGGTAGGTAGGTAGATAGATAAATACTGATAGGTAGGTAGGTAGATAGATAGATACAGATAGGTAGGTAGGTAGATAGATAAATACAGACAGGTAGGTAGGTAGATAGATAGATAGAGATAGATAGGTAGGTAGATTGATATATACAGATAGGTAGGTAGGTAGGTAGATAAATACAGATAGGTAGGTAGGTAGGTAGATAGATAGAGATAGGTAGGTAGGTAGATAGATAGATAGAGATAGGTAGGTAGGTAGGTAGATAGATAGAGATAGGTAGGTAGGTAGATTGATAGATAGAGATAGGTAGGTAGGTAGATAGATAGATACAGATAGGTAGGTAGGTAGATAGATAGATACAGATAGGTAGGTAGGTAGATAGATAGATACAGATAGGTAGGTAGGTAGATAGATAGATAGACATAGGTAGGTAGGTAGATTGATAGATACAGATAGGTAGGTAGGTAGATAGATAGATACAGATAGGTAGGTAGGTAGATAGATAGATAGAGATAGGTAGGTAGGTAGATAGATAGATAGAGATAGGTAGGTAGGTAGATTGATAGATACAGATAGGTAGGTAGGTAGATTGATAGATAGAGATAGCTAGGTAGGTAGATTGATAGATAGAGATAGGTAGGTAGGTAGATAGATAGATACAGATAGGTAGGTAGGTAGATAGATAGATAGAGATAGGTAGCTAGGTAGATTGATAGATACAGATAGGTAGGTAGGTAGATAGATAGATAGAGATAGGTAGGTAGGTAGATTGATAGATAGAAATAGCTAGGTAGGTAGATTGATAGATACAGATAGGTAGGTAGATAGATAGATAGATACAGATAGGTAGGTAGGTAGATAGATAGATAGATAGATAGAGATAGGTAGGTAGGTAGATTGATAGATACAGATAGGTAGGTAGGTAGGTAGATAGATAGATAGAGATAGGTAGGTAGGTAGATAGATAGATACAGATAGGTAGGTAGGTAGATAGTTAGATACAGATAGGTAGGTAGGTAGATAGATAGATACAGATAGGTAGGTAGGTAGATAGATAGATAGATAGACATAGGTAGGTAGGTAGATTGATAGATACAGATAGGTAGGTAGGTAGATAGATAGATACAGATAGGTAGGTAGGTAGATAGATAGAGATAGGTAGGTAGATAGATAAATACAGATAGGTAGGTAGGTAGGTAGATAGATAGAGATAGGTAGGTAGGTAGATAGATAGATAGAGATAGGTAGGTAGGTAGATTGATAGATAGAGATAGGTAGGTAGGTAGATAGATAGATAGACATAGGTAGGTAGGTAGATTGATAGATACAGATAGGTAGGTAGGTAGATAGATAGATATAGATAGGTAGGTAGGTAGATAGATAGATAGAGATAGGTAGCTAGGTAGATAGATAAATACAGACAGGTAGGTAGGTAGATAGATAGATAGAGATAGATAGGTAGGTAGATTGATATATACAGATAGGTAGGTAGGTAGGTAGATAAATACAGATAGGTAGGTAGGTAGGTAGATAGATAGAGATAGGTAGGTAGGTAGATAGATAGATAGAGATAGGTAGGTAGGTAGGTAGATAGATAGAGATAGGTAGGTAGGTAGATTGATAGATAGAGATAGGTAGGTAGGTAGATAGATAGATACAGATAGGTAGGTAGGTAGATAGATAGATACAGATAGGTAGGTAGGTAGATAGATAGATACAGATAGGTAGGTAGGTAGATAGATAGATAGACATAGGTAGGTAGGTAGATTGATAGATACAGATAGGTAGGTAGGTAGATAGATAGATACAGATAGGTAGGTAGGTAGATAGATAGATAGAGATAGGTAGGTAGGTAGATAGATAGATAGAGATAGGTAGGTAGGTAGATTGATAGATACAGATAGGTAGGTAGGTAGATTGATAGATAGAGATAGCTAGGTAGGTAGATTGATAGATAGAGATAGGTAGGTAGGTAGATAGATAGATACAGATAGGTAGGTAGGTAGATAGATAGATAGAGATAGGTAGCTAGGTAGATTGATAGATACAGATAGGTAGGTAGGTAGATAGATAGATAGAGATAGGTAGGTAGGTAGATTGATAGATAGAAATAGCTAGGTAGGTAGATTGATAGATACAGATAGGTAGGTAGATAGATAGATAGATACAGATAGGTAGGTAGGTAGATAGATAGATAGATAGATAGAGATAGGTAGGTAGGTAGATTGATAGATACAGATAGGTAGGTAGGTAGGTAGATAGATAGATAGAGATAGGTAGGTAGGTAGATAGATAGATACAGATAGGTAGGTAGGTAGATAGTTAGATACAGATAGGTAGGTAGGTAGATAGATAGATACAGATAGGTAGGTAGGTAGATAGATAGATAGATAGACATAGGTAGGTAGGTAGATTGATAGATACAGATAGGTAGGTAGGTAGATAGATAGATACAGATAGGTAGGTAGGTAGATAGATAGAGATAGGTAGGTAGATAGATAAATACAGATAGGTAGGTAGGTAGGTAGATAGATAGAGATAGGTAGGTAGGTAGATAGATAGATAGAGATAGGTAGGTAGGTAGATTGATAGATAGAGATAGGTAGGTAGGTAGATAGATAGATAGACATAGGTAGGTAGGTAGATTGATAGATACAGATAGGTAGGTAGGTAGATAGATAGATATAGATAGGTAGGTAGGTAGATAGATAGATAGAGATAGGTAGCTAGGTAGATTGATAGATACAGATAGGTAGGTAGGTAGATAGATAGATAGAGATAGGTAGGTAGGTAGATTGATAGATAGAGATAGGTAGGTAGGTAGATTGATAGATACAGATAGGTAGGTAGGTAGATAGATAGATACAGATACGTAGGTAGGTAGATAGATAGATTCAGATAGGTAGGTAGGTAGATAGATAGATAGAGATAGGTAGGTAGGTAGATTGATAGATACAGATAGGTAGGTAGGTAGATAGATAGATAGAGATAGGTAGGTAGGTAGATTGAAAGATACAGATAGGTAGGTAGGTAGATAGATAGATACAGATAGGTAGATAGGTAGATTGATAGATAGAGATAGGTAGGTAGGTAGATTGATAGATACAGATAGGTAGGTAGGTAGATAGATAGATACAGATAGGTAGGTAGGTAGATAGATAGATACAGTTATGTAGGTAGGTAGGCAGATAGATAGATACAGATAGGTAGCTAGGTAGGTAGATAGATAGATACAGATAGGTAGGTAGGTAGATTGATAGATAGAGATAGGTAGGTAGGTAGATAGATAGATAGACATAGGTAGGTAGGTAGATTGATAGATACAGATAGGTAGGTAGGTAGATAGATAGATACAGATAGGTAGGTAGGTAGATAGATAGATAGAGATAGGTAGCTAGGTAGATTGATAGATACAGATAGGTAGGTAGGTAGATAGATAGATACAGATAGGTAGGTAGGTAGGTAGATAGATAGAGATAGGTAGCTAGGTAGATTGATAGATACAGATAGGTAGGTAGGTAGATAGATAGACATAGGTAGGTAGGTAGATAGATAGATAGTGATAGGTAGGTAGGTAGATTGATAGATACAGATAGGTAGGTAGGTAGATAGATAGATAGAGATAGGTAGGTAGGTAGATTGAAAGATACAGATAGGTAGGTAGGTAGATAGATAGATACAGATAGGTAGATAGGTAGATTGATAGATAGAGATAGGTAGGTAGGTAGATTGATAGATACAGATAGGTAGGTAGGTAGATAGATAGATACAGATAGGTAGGTAGGTAGATAGATAGATACAGTTATGTAGGTAGGTAGGCAGATAGATAGATACAGATAGGTAGCTAGGTAGGTAGATAGATAGATACAGATAGGTAGGTAGGTAGATTGATAGATAGAGATAGGTAGGTAGGTAGATAGATAGATAGACATAGGTAGGTAGGTAGATTGATAGATACAGATAGGTAGGTAGGTAGATAGATAGATACAGATAGGTAGGTAGGTAGATAGATAGATAGAGATAGGTAGCTAGGTAGATTGATAGATACAGATAGGTAGGTAGGTAGATAGATAGATACAGATAGGTAGGTAGGTAGGTAGATAGATAGAGATAGGTAGCTAGGTAGATTGATAGATACAGATAGGTAGGTAGGTAGATAGATAGAGATAGGTAGGTAGGTAGATTGATAGATAGAGATAGCTAGGTAGGTAGATTGATAGATAGAGATAGGTAGGTAGGTAGATAGATAGATACAGATAGGTAGGTAGGTAGATAGATAGATACAGATAGGTAGGTAGGTAGATAGATAGATACAGATAGGTAGGTAGGTAGATAGATAGATAGACATAGGTAGGTAGGTAGATTGATAGATACAGATAGGTAGGTAGGTAGATAGATAGATACAGATAGGTAGGTAGGTAGATAGATAGATAGAGATAGGTAGGTAGGTAGATAGATAGATAGAGATAGGTAGGTAGGTAGATTGATAGATACAGATAGGTAGGTAGGTAGATTGATAGATAGAGATAGCTAGGTAGGTAGATTGATAGATAGAGATAGGTAGGTAGGTAGATAGATAGATACAGATAGGTAGGTAGGTAGATAGATAGATAGAGATAGGTAGCTAGGTAGATTGATAGATACAGATAGGTAGGTAGGTAGATAGATAGATAGAGATAGGTAGGTAGGTAGATTGATAGATAGAAATAGCTAGGTAGGTAGATTGATAGATACAGATAGGTAGGTAGATAGATAGATAGATACAGATAGGTAGGTAGGTAGATAGATAGATAGATAGATAGAGATAGGTAGGTAGGTAGATTGATAGATACAGATAGGTAGGTAGGTAGGTAGATAGATAGATAGAGATAGGTAGGTAGGTAGATAGATAGATACAGATAGGTAGGTAGGTAGATAGTTAGATACAGATAGGTAGGTAGGTAGATAGATAGATACAGATAGGTAGGTAGGTAGATAGATAGATAGATAGACATAGGTAGGTAGGTAGATTGATAGATACAGATAGGTAGGTAGGTAGATAGATAGATACAGATAGGTAGGTAGGTAGATAGATAGAGATAGGTAGGTAGATAGATAAATACAGATAGGTAGGTAGGTAGGTAGATAGATAGAGATAGGTAGGTAGGTAGATAGATAGATAGAGATAGGTAGGTAGGTAGATTGATAGATAGAGATAGGTAGGTAGGTAGATAGATAGATAGACATAGGTAGGTAGGTAGATTGATAGATACAGATAGGTAGGTAGGTAGATAGATAGATATAGATAGGTAGGTAGGTAGATAGATAGATAGAGATAGGTAGCTAGGTAGATTGATAGATACAGATAGGTAGGTAGGTAGATAGATAGATAGAGATAGGTAGGTAGGTAGATTGATAGATAGAGATAGGTAGGTAGGTAGATTGATAGATACAGATAGGTAGGTAGGTAGATAGATAGATACAGATACGTAGGTAGGTAGATAGATAGATTCAGATAGGTAGGTAGGTAGATAGATAGATAGAGATAGGTAGGTAGGTAGATTGATAGATACAGATAGGTAGGTAGGTAGATAGATAGATAGAGATAGGTAGGTAGGTAGATTGAAAGATACAGATAGGTAGGTAGGTAGATAGATAGATACAGATAGGTAGATAGGTAGATTGATAGATAGAGATAGGTAGGTAGGTAGATTGATAGATACAGATAGGTAGGTAGGTAGATAGATAGATACAGATAGGTAGGTAGGTAGATAGATAGATACAGTTATGTAGGTAGGTAGGCAGATAGATAGATACAGATAGGTAGCTAGGTAGGTAGATAGATAGATACAGATAGGTAGGTAGGTAGATTGATAGATAGAGATAGGTAGGTAGGTAGATAGATAGATAGACATAGGTAGGTAGGTAGATTGATAGATACAGATAGGTAGGTAGGTAGATAGATAGATACAGATAGGTAGGTAGGTAGATAGATAGATAGAGATAGGTAGCTAGGTAGATTGATAGATACAGATAGGTAGGTAGGTAGATAGATAGATACAGATAGGTAGGTAGGTAGGTAGATAGATAGAGATAGGTAGCTAGGTAGATTGATAGATACAGATAGGTAGGTAGGTAGATAGATAGACATAGGTAGGTAGGTAGATAGATAGATAGTGATAGGTAGGTAGGTAGATTGATAGATACAGATAGGTAGGTAGGTAGATAGATAGATAGAGATAGGTAGGTAGGTAGATTGAAAGATACAGATAGGTAGGTAGGTAGATAGATAGATACAGATAGGTAGATAGGTAGATTGATAGATAGAGATAGGTAGGTAGGTAGATTGATAGATACAGATAGGTAGGTAGGTAGATAGATAGATACAGATAGGTAGGTAGGTAGATAGATAGATACAGTTATGTAGGTAGGTAGGCAGATAGATAGATACAGATAGGTAGCTAGGTAGGTAGATAGATAGATACAGATAGGTAGGTAGGTAGATTGATAGATAGAGATAGGTAGGTAGGTAGATAGATAGATAGACATAGGTAGGTAGGTAGATTGATAGATACAGATAGGTAGGTAGGTAGATAGATAGATACAGATAGGTAGGTAGGTAGATAGATAGATAGAGATAGGTAGCTAGGTAGATTGATAGATACAGATAGGTAGGTAGGTAGATAGATAGATACAGATAGGTAGGTAGGTAGGTAGATAGATAGAGATAGGTAGGTAGGTAGATTGATAGATACAGATAGGTAGGTAGGTAGGTAGATAGATAGATAGAGATAGGTAGGTAGGTAGATTGATAGATAGAGATAGCTAGGTAGGTAGATTGATAGATACAGATAGGTAGGTAGGTAGATAGATAGATAGATAGACATAGGTAGGTAGGTAGATTGATACATACAGATAGGTAGGTAGGTAGATAGATAGATACAGATAGGTAGGTAGGTAGATAGATAGAGATAGGTAGGTAGATAGATAGATAAATACAGATAGGTAGGTAGGTAGGTAGATAGATAGAGATAGGTAGGTAGGTAGATAGATAGATAGAGATAGGTAGGTAGGTAGATTGATAGATAGAGATAGGTAGGTAGGTAGATAGATAGATAGACATAGGTAGGTAGGTAGATTGATAGATACAGATAGGTAGGTAGGTAGATAGATAGATATAGATAGGTAGGTAGGTAGATAGATAGATAGAGATAGGTAGCTAGGTAGATTGATAGATACAGATAGGTAGGTAGGTAGATAGATAGATAGAGATAGGTAGGTAGGTAGATTGATAGATAGAGATAGGTAGGTAGGTAGATTGATAGATACAGATAGGTAGGTAGGTAGATAGATAGATACAGATACGTAGGTAGGTAGATAGATAGATTCAGATAGGTAGGTAGGTAGATAGATAGATAGAGATAGGTAGGTAGGTAGATTGATAGATAGAGATAGGTAGGTAGGTAGATAGATAGATAGACATAGGTAGGTAGGTAGATTGATAGATACAGATAGGTAGGTAGGTAGATAGATAGATATAGATAGGTAGGTAGGTAGATAGATAGATAGAGATAGGTAGCTAGGTAGATTGATAGATACAGATAGGTAGGTAGGTAGATAGATAGATAGAGATAGGTAGGTAGGTAGATTGATAGATAGAGATAGGTAGGTAGGTAGATTGATAGATACAGATAGGTAGGTAGGTAGATAGATAGATACAGATACGTAGGTAGGTAGATAGATAGATTCAGATAGGTAGGTAGGTAGATAGATAGATAGAGATAGGTAGGTAGGTAGATTGATAGATACAGATAGGTAGGTAGGTAGATAGATAGATAGAGATAGGTAGGTAGGTAGATTGAAAGATACAGATAGGTAGGTAGGTAGATAGATAGATACAGATAGGTAGGTAGGTAGATTGATAGATAGAGATAGGTAGGTAGGTAGATTGATAGATACAGATAGGTAGGTAGGTAGATAGATAGATACAGATAGGTAGGTAGGTAGATAGATAGATACAGTTATGTAGGTAGGTAGGTAGATAGATAGATACAGATAGGTAGCTAGGTAGGTAGATAGATAGATACAGATAGGTAGGTAGGTAGATTGATAGATAGAGATAGGTAGGTAGGTAGATAGATAGATAGACATAGGTAGGTAGGTAGATTGATAGATACAGATAGGTAGGTAGGTAGATAGATAGATACAGATAGGTAGGTAGGTAGATAGATAGATAGAGATAGGTAGCTAGGTAGATTGATAGATACAGATAGGTAGGTAGGTAGATAGATAGATACAGATAGGTAGGTAGGTAGATAGATAGATAGAGATAGGTAGCTAGGTAGATTGATAGATACAGATAGGTAGGTAGGTAGATAGATAGATAGAGATAGGTAGGTAGGTAGATTGATAGATAGAGATAGCTAGGTAGGTAGATTGATAGATACAGATAGGTAGGTAGGTAGATAGATAGATACAGATAGGTAAGTAGGTAGATAGATAGATAGATAGAGATAGGTAGGTAGGTAGATTGATAGATACAGATAGGTAGGTAGGTAGGTAGATAGATAGATAGAGATAGGTAGGTAGGTAGATAGATAGATACAGATAGGTAGGTAGGTAGATAGATAGATACAGATAGGTAGGTAGGTAGATTGATAGATACAGATAGGTAGGTAGGTAGATAGATAGATAGATAGAGATAGGTAGGTAGATTGAAAGATACAGATAGGTAGGTAGGTAGATAGATATATACAGATAGGTAGGTAGGTAGATTGATAGATAGAGATAGGTAGGTAGGTAGATTGATAGATACAGATAGGTAAGTAGTTAGATAGATAGATACAGATAGGTAGGTAGGTAGGTAGATAGATACAGTTATGTAGGTAGGTAGGTAGATAGATAGATACAGATAGGTAGCTAGGTAGGTAGATAGATAGATACAGATAGGTAGGTAGGTAGATTGATAGATAGAGATAGGTAGGTAGGTAGATAGATAGATAGACATAGGTAGGTAGGTAGATTGATAGATACAGATAGGTAGGTAGGTAGATAGATAGATACAGATAGGTAGGTAGGTAGATAGATAGATAGAGATAGCTAGGTAGGTAGATTGATAAATACAGATAAGTAGGTAGGTAGATAGATAGATACAGATAGGTAGGTAGGTAGATAGATAGATAGATAGAGATAGGTAGGTAGGTAGATTGATAGATACAGATAGGTAGGTAGGTAGGTAGATAGATAGATAGAGATAGGTAGGTAGGTAGATAGATAGATACAGATAGGTAGGTAGGTAGATAGATAGATACAGATAGGTAGGTAGGTAGATAGATAGATAGACATAGGTAGGTAGGTAGATTGATAGATACAGATAGGTAGGTAGGTAGATAGATAGATACAGATAGGTAGGTAGGTAGATAGATAGATAGAGATAGGTAGGTAGATAGATAGATAAATACAGATAGGTAGGTAGGTAGGTAGATAGATAGAGATAGGTAGGTAGGTAGATAGATAGATAGAGATAGGTAGGTAGGTAGATTGATAGATAGAGATAGGTAGGTAGGTAGATAGATAGATAGACATAGGTAGGTAGGTAGATTGATAGATACAGATAAGTAGGTAGGTAGATAGATAGATACAGATAGGTAGGTAGGTAGATAGATAGATAGAGATAGGTAGCTAGGTAGATTGATAGATACAGATAGGTAGGTAGGTAGATAGATAGATAGAGATAGGTAGGAAGGTAGGTAGGTAGATAGATAGAGATAGGTAGGTAGGTAGGTAGATAGATAGATAGAGATAGGTAGGTAGGTAGATAGATAGATAGAGATAGGTAGGTAGGTAGATTGATAGATACAGATAGGTAGGTAGGTAGATAGGTAGATACAGATAGGTAGGTAGGTAGATAGATAGATACAGATAGGTAGGTAGGTACGTAGATAGATAGAGATAGGTAGGTAGGTAGATAGATAGATAGAGATAGGTAGGTAGGTAGATTGATAGATACAGATAGGTAGGTAGGTAGATTGATAGAGACAGATAGGTAGGTAGGTAGATATATAGATACAGATAGGTAGGTAGGTAGATAGATAAATACAGATAGGTAGGTAGGAAGATAGATAAATACAGATAGGTAGGTAGGTAGATAGATAGATAGATAGAGATAGGTAGGTAGGTAGATTGATAGATACAGATAGGTAGGTAGGTAGATAGATAGATACAGATAGGTAGGTAGGTAGATTGATAGATAGAGATATGTAGGTAGGTAGATAGATAGATAGAGATAGGTAGATAGGTAGATAGATAGAGATAGGTAGGTAGGTAGATAGATAGAAAGAGATAGATAGGTAGGTATATTGATAGAGACAGATAGGTAGGTAGGTAGATAGATAGAGATAGGTAGGTAGGTAGATTGATAGATGCAGATAGGTAAGTAGGTAGATAGATAGATACAGATAGGTAGGTAGGTAGATAGATAGATACAGATATGTAGGTAGGTAGACAGATAGATAGAGATAGGTAGGTAGGTAGGTAGATAGATAGAGATAGGTAGGTAGGTAGATAGATAGATAGAGATAGGTAGGTAGGTAGATTGATAGATACAGATAGGTAGGTAGGTAGATAGATAGATACAGATAGATAGGTAGGTAGATAGATAGATACAGATATGTAGGTAGGTAGATAGACAGATAGAGATAGGTAGGTAGGTAGGTAGGTAGATAGAAAGAGATAGTTAGGTAGGTAGGTAGATAGATACAGATAGGTAGGTAGGTAGATAGATAGAGATAGGTAGGTAGGTAGGTAGATAGATAGAGATAGGTAGGTAGGTAGATAGATAGATAGAGATAGGTAGGTAGGTAGATACATAGATACAGATAGGTAGGTAGGTAGATAGATAGATACAGATAGGTAGGTAGGTAGATAGATAGATAGAGATAGGTACGTAGGTAGATAGATAGATACAGATAAGTAGGTAGGTAGATAGATAGATAGATAGATAGAGATAGGTAGGTAGGTAGGTAGGTAGGTAGATAGATAGAGATAGGTAGGTAGGTAGGTAGGTAGATAGATAGATAGAGATAGGTAGGTAGGTAGGTAGATAGATAGATACAGATAGGTAGGTAGGTAGATAGATAGATACAGATAGGTAGGTAGGTAGATAGATAGATAGAGATAGGTAGGTAGGTAGGTACATAGATAGAGATAGGTAGGTAGGTAGATAGATAGATAGAGATAGGTAGGTAGGTAGATAGATAGATACAGATAGGTAGGTAGGTAGATAGATAGATACAGATAGGAAGGTAGGTAGATAGATAGATACAGATAGGTAGGTAGGTAGATAGATAGATAGATAGAGATAGGTAGGTAGGTAGATTGATAGATAGAGATAGCTAGGTAGGTAGATTGATAGATACAGATAGGTAGGTAGGTAGATAGATAGATACAGATAGGTAGGTAGGTAGATAGATAGATAGATACAGATAGGTAGGTAGGTAGATAGATAGATAGATAGAGATAGGTAGGTAGGTAGATTGATAGATACAGATAGATAGGTAGGTAGATAGATAAATACAGATAGGTAGGTAGGTAGGTAGATAGATAGAGATAGGTAGGTAGGTAGATAGATAGATAGAGACAGGTAGGTAGGTAGATTGATAGATACAGTTATGTAGGTAGGTAGGAAGATAGATAGATACAGATAGGTAGGTAGGTAGGTAGATAGATACAGATAGGTAGGTAGGTAGATAGATAGATACAGATAGGTAGGTAGGTAGATAGATAGATAGAGATAGGTAGGTAGGTAGGTAGGTAGATAGATAGAGATAGGTAGGTAGGTAGGTAGATAGATAGATAGAGATAGGTAGGTAGGTAGATAGATAGATAGAGATAGGTAGGTAGGTAGATTGATAGATACAGATAGGTAGGTAGGTAGATAGATAGATACAGATAGGTAGGTAGGTAGATAGATAGATACAGATAGGTAGGTAGGTACGTAGATAGATAGAGATAGGTAGGTAGGTAGATAGATAGATAGAGATAGGTAGGTAGGTAGATTGATAGATACAGATAGGTAGGTAGGTAGATTGATAGAGACAGATAGGTAGGTAGGTAGATATATAGATACAGATAGGTAGGTAGGTAGATAGATAAATACAGATAGGTAGGTAGGAAGATAGATAAATACAGATAGGTAGGTAGGTAGATAGATAGATAGATAGAGATAGGTAGGTAGGTAGATTGATAGATACAGATAGGTAGGTAGGTAGATAGATAGATACAGAGAGGTAGGTAAGTAGATTGATAGATAGAGATATGTAGGTAGGTAGATAGATAGATAGAGATAGGTAGATAGGTAGATAGATAGAGATAGGTAGGTAGGTAGATAGATAGATAGAGATAGATAGGTAGGTAGATTGATAGAGACAGATAGGTAGGTAGGTAGATAGATAGAGATAGGTAGGTAGGTAGATTGATAGATGCAGATAGGTAAGTAGGTAGATAGATAGATACAGATAGGTAGGTAGGTAGATAGATAGATACAGATATGTAGGTAGGTAGACAGATAGATAGAGATAGGTAGGTAGGTAGGTAGATAGATAGAGATAGGTAGGTAGGTAGATAGATAGATAGAGATAGGTAGGTAGGTAGATTGATAGATACAGATAGGTAGGTAGGTAGATAGATAGATACAGATAGATAGGTAGGTAGATAGATAGATACAGATAAGTAAGTAGGTAGATAGACAGATAGAGATAGGTAGGTAGGTAGGTAGGTAGATAGAAAGAGATAGTTAGGTAGGTAGGTAGATAGATACAGATAGGTAGGTAGGTAGATAGATAGAGATAGGTAGGTAGGTAGGTAGATAGATAGAGATAGGTAGGTAGGTAGATAGATAGATAGAGATAGGTAGGTAGGTAGATACATAGATACAGATAGGTAGGTAGATAGATAGATAGATACAGATAGGTAGGTAGGTAGATAGATAGATAGATAGAGATAGGTAGGTAGGTAGGTAGGTAGGTAGATAGATAGAGATAGGTAGGTAGGTAGATAGATAGATAGAGATAGGTAGGTAGGTAGGTAGATAGATAGATACAGATAGGTAGGTAGGTAGATAGATAGATACAGATAGGTAGGTAGGTAGATAGATAGATAGAGATAGGTAGGTAGGTAGATAGATAGATACAGATAGGTAGGTAGGTAGATAGATAGATACAGATAGGTAGGTAGGTAGATAGATAGATACAGATAGGTAGGTAGGTAGATAGATAGATAGACATAGGTAGGTAGGTAGATTGATAGATACAGATAGGTAGGTAGGTAGATAGATAGATACAGATAGGTAGGTAGGTAGATAGATAGATAGAGATAGGTAGGTAGATAGATAGATAAATACAGATAGGTAGGTAGGTAGGTAGATAGATAGAGATAGGTAGGTAGGTAGATAGATAGATAGAGATAGGAAGGTAGGTAGATTGATAGAGATAGGTAGGTAGGTAGATAGATAGATAGACATAGGTAGGTAGGTAGATTGATAGATACAGATAGGTAGGTAGGTAGATAGATAGATACAGATAGGTAGGTAGGTAGATAGATAGATAGAGATAGGTAGCTAGGTAGATTGATAGATACAGATAGGTAGGTAGGTAGATAGATAGATAGAGATAGGTAGATAGGTAGATTGATAGATAGAGATAGGTAGGCAGGTAGTTTGATAGATACAGATAGGTAGGTAGGTTGATAGATAGATACAGATAGGTAGGTAGGTAGATAGATAGATAGAGATAGGTAGGTAGGTAGATAGATAGATAGAGATAGGTAGGTAGGTAGATTGATAGATACAGATAGGTAGGTAGGTAGATTGATAGATAGAGATAGCTAGGTAGGTAGATTGATAGATAGAGATAGGTAGGTAGGTAGATAGATAGATACAGATAGGTAGGTAGGTAGATAGATAGATAGAGATAGGTAGCTAGGTAGATTGATAGATACAGATATGTAGGTAGGTAGATAGATAGATAGAGATAGGTAGGTAGGTAGATTGATAGATACAGATAGGTAGGTAGGTAGATAGATAGATACAGATAGATAGGTAGGTAGATAGATAGATACAGATAAGTAGGTAGGTAGATAGACAGATAGAGATAGGTAGGTAGGTAGGTAGGTAGATAGAAAGAGATAGTTAGGTAGGTAGGTAGATAGATACAGATAGGTAGGTAGGTAGATAGATAGAGATAGGTAGGTAGGTAGGTAGATAGATAGAGATAGGTAGGTAGGTAGATAGATAGATAGAGATAGGTAGGTAGGTAGATACATAGATACAGATAGGTAGGTAGATAGATAGATAGATACAGATAGGTAGGTAGGTAGATAGATAGATAGATAGAGATAGGTAGGTAGGTAGGTAGGTAGGTAGATAGATAGAGATAGGTAGGTAGGTAGATAGATAGATAGAGATAGGTAGGTAGGTAGGTAGATAGATAGATACAGATAGGTAGGTAGGTAGATAGATAGATACAGATAGGTAGGTAGGTAGATAGATAGATAGAGATAGGTAGGTAGGTAGATAGATAGATACAGATAGGTAGGTAGGTAGATAGATAGATACAGATAGGTAGGTAGGTAGATAGATAGATACAGATAGGTAGGTAGGTAGATAGATAGATAGACATAGGTAGGTAGGTAGATTGATAGATACAGATAGGTAGGTAGGTAGATAGATAGATACAGATAGGTAGGTAGGTAGATAGATAGATAGAGATAGGTAGGTAGATAGATAGATAAATACAGATAGGTAGGTAGGTAGGTAGATAGATAGAGATAGGTAGGTAGGTAGATAGATAGATAGAGATAGGAAGGTAGGTAGATTGATAGAGATAGGTAGGTAGGTAGATAGATAGATAGACATAGGTAGGTAGGTAGATTGATAGATACAGATAGGTAGGTAGGTAGATAGATAGATACAGATAGGTAGGTAGGTAGATAGATAGATAGAGATAGGTAGCTAGGTAGATTGATAGATACAGATAGGTAGGTAGGTAGATAGATAGATAGAGATAGGTAGATAGGTAGATTGATAGATAGAGATAGGTAGGCAGGTAGTTTGATAGATACAGATAGGTAGGTAGGTTGATAGATAGATACAGATAGGTAGGTAGGTAGATAGATAGATAGAGATAGGTAGGTAGGTAGATAGATAGATAGAGATAGGTAGGTAGGTAGATTGATAGATACAGATAGGTAGGTAGGTAGATTGATAGATAGAGATAGCTAGGTAGGTAGATTGATAGATAGAGATAGGTAGGTAGGTAGATAGATAGATACAGATAGGTAGGTAGGTAGATAGATAGATAGAGATAGGTAGCTAGGTAGATTGATAGATACAGATAGGTAGGTAGGTAGATAGATAGATAGAGATAGGTAGGTAGGTAGATTGATAGATAGAAATAGCTAGGTAGGTAGATTGATAGATACAGATAGGTAGGTAGGTAGATAGATAGATACAGATAGGTAGGTAGGTAGATAGATAGATAGATAGAGATAGGTAGGTAGGTAGATTGATAGATACAGATAGGTAGGTAGGTAGATAGATAGATAGATACAGATAGGTAGGTAGGTAGATAGATAGATACAGATAGGTAGGTAGGTAGATTGAAAGATACAGATAGGTAGGTAGGTAGATAGATAGATACAGATAGGTAGGTAGGTAGATTGATAGATAGAGATAGGTAGGTAGGTAGATTGATAGATACAGATAGGTAGGTAGGTAGGTAGATAGATACAGATAGGTAGGTAGGTAGATAGATAGATACAGTTATGTAGGTAGGTAGGTAGATAGATAGATAGATACAGATAGGTAGCTAGGTAGGTAGATAGATAGATACAGATAGGTAGGTAGGTAGATTGATAGATAGAGATAGGTAGGTAGGTAGATAGATAGATAGACATAGGTAGGTAAGTAGATTGATAGATACAGATAGGTAGGTAGGTAGATAGATAGATACAGATAGGTAGGTAGGTAGATAGATAGATAGAGATAGGTAGCTAGGTAGATTGATAGATACAGATAGGTAGGTAGGTAGATAGATAGATAGAGATAGGTAGGTAGGTAGATTGATAGATAGAGATAGCTAGGTAGGTAGATAGATAGATACAGATAGGTAGGTAGGTAGATAGATAGATACAGATAGGTAGGTAGGTAGATAGATAGATAGAGATAGGTAGGTAGGTAGATTGATAGATACAGATAGGTAGGTAGGTAGATAGATAAATACAGATAGGTAGGTAGGTAGATTGATAGATAGAGATAGGTAGGTAGGTAGATTGATAGATACAGATAGGTAGGTAGGTAGGTAGATAGATAGATAGATATAGGTAGGTAGGTAGATTGATAGATACAGATAGGTAGGTAGGTAGATAGATAGATACAGAGAGGTAGGTAAGTAGATTGATAGATAGAGATATGTAGGTAGGTAGATAGATAGATTGAGATAGGTAGATAGGTAGATAGATAGAGATAGGTAGGTAGGTAGATAGATAGATAGAGATAGATAGGTAGGTAGATTGATAGAGACAGATAGGTAGGTAGATAGATAGATAGAGATAGGTAGGTAGGTAGATTGATAGATGCAGATAGGTAAGTAGGTAGATAGATAGATACAGATATGTAGGTAGGTAGACAGATAGATAGAGATAGGTAGGTAGGTAGGTAGATAGATAGAGATAGGTAGGTAGGTAGATAGATAGATAGAGATAGGTAGGTAGGTAGATTGATAGATACAGATAGGTAGGTAGGTAGATAGATAGATACAGATAGATAGGTAGGTAGATAGATAGATACAGATAAGTAGGTAGGTAGATAGACAGATAGAGATAGGTAGGTAGGTAGGTAGGTAGATAGAAAGAGATAGTTAGGTAGGTAGGTAGATAGATACAGATAGGTAGGTAGGTAGATAGATAGAGATAGGTAGGTAGGTAGGTAGATAGATAGAGATAGGTAGGTAGGTAGATAGATAGATAGAGATAGGTAGGTAGGTAGATACATAGATACAGATAGGTAGGTAGATAGATAGATAGATACAGATAGGTAGGTAGGTAGATAGATAGATAGATAGAGATAGGTAGGTAGGTAGGTAGGTAGATAGATAGAGATAGGTAGGTAGGTAGATAGATAGATAGAGATAGGTAGGTAGGTAGGTAGATAGATAGATACAGATAGGTAGGTAGGTAGATAGATAGATACAGATAGGTAGGTAGGTAGATAGATAGATAGAGATAGGTAGGTAGGTAGATAGATAGATACAGATAGGTAGGTAGGTAGATAGATAGATACAGATAGGTAGGTCGGTAGATAGATAGATACAGATAGGTAGGTAGGTAGATAGATAGATAGACATAGGTAGGTAGGTAGATTGATAGATACAGATAGGTAGGTAGGTAGATAGATAGATACAGATAGGTAGGTAGGTAGATAGATAGATAGAGATAGGTAGGTAGATAGATAGATAAATACAGATAGGTAGGTAGGTAGGTAGATAGATAGAGATAGGTAGGTAGGTAGATAGATAGATAGAGATAGGAAGGTAGGTAGATTGATAGAGATAGGTAGGTAGGTAGATAGATAGATAGACATAGGTAGGTAGGTAGATTGATAGATACAGATAGGTAGGTAGGTAGATAGATAGATACAGATAGGTAGGTAGGTAGATTGATAGATAGAGATAGGTAGGTAGGTAGATTGATAGATACAGATAGGTAGGTAGGTAGGTAGATAGATACAGATAGGTAGGTAGGTAGATAGATAGATACAGTTATGTAGGTAGGTAGGTAGATAGATAGATAGATACAGATAGGTAGCTAGGTAGGTAGATAGATAGATACAGATAGGTAGGTAGGTAGATTGATAGATAGAGATAGGTAGGTAGGTAGATAGATAGATAGACATAGGTAGGTAAGTAGATTGATAGATACAGATAGGTAGGTAGGTAGATAGATAGATACAGATAGGTAGGTAGGTAGATAGATAGATACAGATAGGTAGGTAGGTAGATAGATAGATAGAGATAGGTAGGTAGGTAGATAGATAGATAGATACAGATAGGTAGGTAGGTAGATAGATAGATACAGATAGGTAGGTAGGTAGATAGATAGATAGACATAGGTAGGTAGGTAGATTGATAGATACAGATAGGTAGGTAGGTAGATAGATAGATACAGATAGGTAGGTAGGTAGATAGATAGATAGAGATAGGTAGGTAGATAGATAGATAAATACAGATAGGTACGTAGGTAGGTAGATAGATAGAGATAGGTAGGTAGGTAGATAGATAGATAGAGATAGGAAGGTAGGTAGATTGATAGAGATAGGTAGGTAGGTAGATAGATAGATAGACATAGGTAGGTAGGTAGATTGATAGATACAGATAGGTAGGTAGGTAGATAGATAGATACAGATAGGTAGGTAGGTAGATAGATAGATAGAGATAGGTAGCTAGGTAGATTGATAGATACAGATAGGTAGGTAGGTAGATAGATAGATAGAGATAGGTAGATAGGTAGATTGATAGATAGAGATAGGTAGGCAGGTAGATTGATAGATACAGATAGGTAGGTAGGTAGATAGATAGATACAGATAGGTAGGTAGGTAGATAGATAGATAGATAGAGATAGGTAGGTAGGTAGATTGATAGATACAGATAGGTAGGTAGGTAGGTAGATAGATAGATAGAGATAGGTAGGTAGGTAGATAGATAGATACAGATAGGTAGGTAGGTAGATAGATAGATACAGATAGGTAGGTAGGTAGATAGATAGATACAGATAGGTAGGTAGGTAGATAGATAGATAGATAGACATAGGTAGGTAGGTAGATTGATACATACAGATAGGTAGGTAGGTAGATAGATAGATACAGATAGGTAGGTAGGTAGATAGATAGTGATAGGTAGGTAGATAGATAGATAAATACAGATAGGTAGGTAGGTAGGTAGATAGATAGAGATAGGTAGGTAGGTAGATAGATAGATAGAGATAGGTAGGTAGGTAGATTGATAGATAGAGATAGGTAGGTAGGTAGATAGATAGATAGACATAGGTAGGTAGGTAGATTGATAGATACAGATAGGTAGGTAGGTAGATAGATAGATATAGATAGGTAGGTAGGTAGATAGATAGATAGAGATAGGTAGCTAGGTAGATTGATAGATACAGATAGGTAGGTAGGTAGATAGATAGATAGAGATAGGTAGGTAGGTAGATTGATAGATAGAGATAGGTAGGTAGGTAGATTGATAGATACAGATAGGTAGGTAGGTAGATAGATAGATACAGATACGTAGGTAGGTAGATAGATAGATTCAGATAGGTAGGTAGGTAGATAGATAGATAGAGATAGGTAGGTAGGTAGATTGATAGATACAGATAGGTAGGTAGGTAGATAGATAGATAGAGATAGGTAGGTAGGTAGATTGAAAGATACAGATAGGTAGGTAGGTAGATAGATAGATACAGATAGGTAGGTAGGTAGATTGATAGATAGAGATAGGTAGGTAGGTAGATTGATAGATACAGATAGGTAGGTAGGTAGATAGATAGATACAGATAGGTAGGTAGGTAGATAGATAGATACAGTTATGTAGGTAGGTAGGTAGATAGATAGATACAGATAGGTAGCTAGGTAGGTAGATAGATAGATACAGATAGGTAGGTAGGTAGATTGATAGATAGAGATAGGTAGGTAGGTAGATAGATAGATAGACATAGGTAGGTAGGTAGATTGATAGATACAGATAGGTAGGTAGGTAGATAGATAGATACAGATAGGTAGGTAGGTAGATAGATAGATAGAGATAGGTAGCTAGGTAGATTGATAGATACAGATAGGTAGGTAGGTAGATAGATAGATACAGATAGGTAGGTAGGTAGATAGATAGATAGAGATAGGTAGCTAGGTAGATTGATAGATACAGATAGGTAGGTAGGTAGATAGATAGATAGAGATAGGTAGGTAGGTAGATTGATAGATAGAGATAGCTAGGTAGGTAGATTGATAGATACAGATAGGTAGGTAGGTAGATAGATAGATACAGATAGGTAAGTAGGTAGATAGATAGATAGATAGAGATAGGTAGGTAGGTAGATTGATAGATACAGATAGGTAGGTAGGTAGGTAGATAGATAGATAGAGATAGGTAGGTAGGTAGATAGATAGATACAGATAGGTAGGTAGGTAGATAGATAGATACAGATAGGTAGGTAGGTAGATAGATAGATAGATAGAGATAGGTAGGTAGGTAGATTGAAAGATACAGATAGGTAGGTAGGTAGATAGATATATACAGATAGGTAGGTAGGTAGATTGATAGATAGAGATAGGTAGGTAGGTAGATTGATAGATACAGATAGGTAAGTAGGTAGATAGATAGATACAGATAGGTAGGTAGGTAGGTAGATAGATACAGTTATGTAGGTAGGTAGGTAGATAGATAGATACAGATAGGTAGCTAGGTAGGTAGATAGATAGATACAGATAGGTAGGTAGGTAGATTGATAGATAGAGATAGGTAGGTAGGTAGATAGATAGATAGACATAGGTAGGTAGGTAGATTGATAGATACAGATAGGTAGGTAGGTAGATAGATAGATACAGATAGGTAGGTAGGTAGATAGATAGATAGAGATAGCTAGGTAGGTAGATTGATAAATACAGATAAGTAGGTAGGTAGATAGATAGATACAGATAGGTAGGTAGGTAGATAGATAGATAGATAGAGATAGGTAGGTAGGTAGATTGATAGATACAGATAGGTAGGTAGGTAGGTAGATAGATAGATAGAGATAGGTAGGTAGGTAGATAGATAGATACAGATAGGTAGGTAGGTAGATAGATAGATACAGATAGGTAGGTAGGTAGATAGATAGATACAGATAGGTAGGTAGGTAGATAGATAGATAGACATAGGTAGGTAGGTAGATTGATAGATACAGATAGGTAGGTAGGTAGATAGATAGATACAGATAGGTAGGTAGGTAGATAGATAGATAGAGATAGGTAGGTAGATAGATAGATAAATACAGATAGGTAGGTAGGTAGGTAGATAGATAGAGATAGGTAGGTAGGTAGATAGATAGATAGAGATAGGTAGGTAGGTAGATTGATAGATAGAGATAGGTAGGTAGGTAGATAGATAGATAGACATAGGTAGGTAGGTAGATTGATAGATACAGATAAGTAGGTAGGTAGATAGATAGATACAGATAGGTAGGTAGGTAGATAGATAGATAGAGATAGGTAGCTAGGTAGATTGATAGATACAGATAGGTAGGTAGGTAGATAGATAGATAGAGATAGGTAGGAAGGTAGGTAGGTAGATAGATAGAGATAGGTAGGTAGGTAGGTAGATAGATAGATAGAGATAGGTAGGTAGGTAGATAGATAGATAGAGATAGGTAGGTAGGTAGATTGATAGATACAGATAGGTAGGTAGGTAGATAGGTAGATACAGATAGGTAGGTAGGTAGATAGATAGATACAGATAGGTAGGTAGGTACGTAGATAGATAGAGATAGGTAGGTAGGTAGATAGATAGATAGAGATAGGTAGGTAGGTAGATTGATAGATACAGATAGGTAGGTAGGTAGATTGATAGAGACAGATAGGTAGGTAGGTAGATATATAGATACAGATAGGTAGGTAGGTAGGTAGATAAATACAGATAGGTAGGTAGGAAGATAGATAAATACAGATAGGTAGGTAGGTAGATAGATAGATAGATAGAGATAGGTAGGTAGGTAGATTGATACATACAGATAGGTAGGTAGGTAGATAGATAGATACAGATAGGTAGGTAGGTAGATTGATAGATAGAGATATGTAGGTAGGTAGATAGATAGATAGAGATAGGTAGATAGGTAGATAGATAGAGATAGGTAGGTAGGTAGATAGATAGAAAGAGATAGATAGGTAGGTATATTGATAGAGACAGATAGGTAGGTAGGTAGATAGATAGAGATAGGTAGGTAGGTAGATTGATAGATGCAGATAGGTAAGTAGGTAGATAGATAGATACAGATAGGTAGGTAGGTAGATAGATAGATACAGATATGTAGGTAGGTAGACAGATAGATAGAGATAGGTAGGTAGGTAGGTAGATAGATAGAGATAGGTAGGTAGGTAGATAGATAGATAGAGATAGGTAGGTAGGTAGATTGATAGATACAGATAGGTAGGTAGGTAGATAGATAGATACAGATAGATAGGTAGGTAGATAGATAGATACAGATATGTAGGTAGGTAGATAGACAGATAGAGATAGGTAGGTAGGTAGGTAGGTAGATAGAAAGAGATAGTTAGGTAGGTAGGTAGATAGATACAGATAGGTAGGTAGGTAGATAGATAGAGATAGGTAGGTAGGTAGGTAGATAGATAGAGATAGGTAGGTAGGTAGATAGATAGATAGAGATAGGTAGGTAGGTAGGTAGGTAGATAGATAGAGATAGGTAGGTAGGTAGGTAGGTAGATAGATAGATAGAGATAGGTAGGTAGGTAGGTAGATAGATAGATACAGATAGGTAGGTAGGTAGATAGATAGATACAGATAGGTAGGTAGGTAGATAGATAGATAGAGATAGGTAGGTAGGTAGGTACATAGATAGAGATAGGTAGGTAGGTAGATAGATAGATAGAGATAGGTAGGTAGGTAGATAGATAGATACAGATAGGTAGGTAGGTAGATAAATAGATACAGATAGGAAGGTAGGTAGATAGATAGATACAGATAGGTAGGTAGGTAGATAGATAGATAGATAGAGATAGGTAGGTAGGTAGATTGATAGATAGAGATAGCTAGGTAGGTAGATTGATAGATACAGATAGGTAGGTAGGTAGATAGATAGATACAGATAGGTAGGTAGGTAGATAGATAGATACAGATAGGTAGGTAGGTAGATAGATAGATAGATAGAGATAGGTAGGTAGGTAGATTGATAGATACAGATAGATAGGTAGGTAGATAGATAAATACAGATAGGTAGGTAGGTAGGTAGATAGATAGAGATAGGTAGGTAGGTAGATAGATAGATAGAGACAGGTAGGTAGGTAGATTGATAGATACAGTTATGTAGGTAGGTAGGAAGATAGATAGATACAGATAGGTAGGTAGGTAGGTAGATAGATACAGATAGGTAGGTAGGTAGATAGATAGATACAGATAGGTAGGTAGGTAGATAGATAGATAGAGATAGGTAGGTAGGTAGGTAGGTAGATAGATAGAGATAGGTAGGTAGGTAGGTAGATAGATAGATAGAGATAGGTAGGTAGGTAGATAGATAGATAGAGATAGGTAGGTAGGTAGATTGATAGATACAGATAGGTAGGTAGGTAGATAGATAGATACAGATAGGTAGGTAGGTAGATAGATAGATACAGATAGGTAGGTAGGTACGTAGATAGATAGAGATAGGTAGGTAGGTAGATAGATAGATAGAGATAGGTAGGTAGGTAGATTGATAGATACAGATAGGTAGGTAGGTAGATTGATAGAGACAGATAGGTAGGTAGGTAGATATATAGATACAGATAGGTAGGTAGGTAGATAGATAAATACAGATAGGTAGGTAGGAAGATAGATAAATACAGATAGGTAGGTAGGTAGATAGATAGATAGATAGAGATAGGTAGGTAGGTAGATTGATAGATACAGATAGGTAGGTAGGTAGATAGATACAGAGAGGTAGGTAAGTAGATTGATAGATAGAGATATGTAGGTAGGTAGATAGATAGATAGAGATAGGTAGATAGGTAGATAGATAGAGATAGGTAGGTAGGTAGATAGATAGATAGAGATAGATAGGTAGGTAGATTGATAGAGACAGATAGGTAGGTAGGTAGATAGATAGAGATAGGTAGGTAGGTAGATTGATAGATGCAGATAGGTAAGTAGGTAGATAGATAGATACAGATAGGTAGGTAGGTAGATAGATAGATACAGATATGTAGGTAGGTAGACAGATAGATAGAGATAGGTAGGTAGGTAGGTAGATAGATAGAGATAGGTAGGTAGGTAGATAGATAGATAGAGATAGGTAGGTAGGTAGATTGATAGATACAGATAGGTAGGTAGGTAGATAGATAGATACAGATAGATAGGTAGGTAGATAGATAGATACAGATAAGTAGGTAGGTAGATAGACAGATAGAGATAGGTAGGTAGGTAGGTAGGTAGATAGAAAGAGATAGTTAGGTAGGTAGGTAGATAGATACAGATAGGTAGGTAGGTAGATAGATAGAGATAGGTAGGTAGGTAGGTAGATAGATAGAGATAGGTAGGTAGGTAGATAGATAGATAGAGATAGGTAGGTAGGTAGATACATAGATACAGATAGGTAGGTAGATAGATAGATAGATACAGATAGGTAGGTAGGTAGATAGATAGATAGATAGAGATAGGTAGGTAGGTAGGTAGGTAGGTAGATAGATAGAGATAGGTAGGTAGGTAGATAGATAGATAGAGATAGGTAGGTAGGTAGGTAGATAGATAGATACAGATAGGTAGGTAGGTAGATAGATAGATACAGATAGGTAGGTAGGTAGATAGATAGATAGAGATAGGTAGGTAGGTAGATAGATAGATACAGATAGGTAGGTAGGTAGATAGATAGATACAGATAGGTAGGTAGGTAGATAGATAGATACAGATAGGTAGGTAGGTAGATAGATAGATAGACATAGGTAGGTAGGTAGATTGATAGATACAGATAGGTAGGTAGGTAGATAGATAGATACAGATAGGTAGGTAGGTAGATAGATAGATAGAGATAGGTAGGTAGATAGATAGATAAATACAGATAGGTAGGTAGGTAGGTAGATAGATAGAGATAGGTAGGTAGGTAGATAGATAGATAGAGATAGGAAGGTAGGTAGATTGATAGAGATAGGTAGGTAGGTAGATAGATAGATAGACATAGGTAGGTAGGTAGATTGATAGATACAGATAGGTAGGTAGGTAGATAGATAGATACAGATAGGTAGGTAGGTAGATAGATAGATAGAGATAGGTAGCTAGGTAGATTGATAGATACAGATAGGTAGGTAGGTAGATAGATAGATAGAGATAGGTAGATAGGTAGATTGATAGATAGAGATAGGTAGGCAGGTAGATTGATAGATACAGATAGGTAGGTAGGTTGATAGATAGATACAGATAGGTAGGTAGGTAGATAGATAGATAGAGATAGGTAGGTAGGTAGATAGATAGATAGAGATAGGTAGGTAGGTAGATTGATAGATACAGATAGGTAGGTAGGTAGATTGATAGATAGAGATATCTAGGTAGGTAGATTGATAGATAGAGATAGGTAGGTAGGTAGATAGATAGATACAGATAGGTAGGTAGGTAGATAGATAGATAGAGATAGGTAGCTAGGTAGATTGATAGATACAGATAGGTAGGTAGGTAGATAGATAGATAGAGATAGGTAGGTAGGTAGATTGATAGATAGAAATAGCTAGGTAGGTAGATTGATAGATACAGATAGGTAGGTAGGTAGATAGATAGATACAGATAGGTAGGTAGGTAGATAGATAGATAGATAGAGATAGGTAGGTAGGTAGATTGATAGATACAGATAGGTAGGTAGGTAGATAGATAGATAGATAGAGATAGGTAGGTAGGTAGATAGATAGATACAGATAGGTAGGTAGGTAGATTGAAAGATACAGATAGGTAGGTAGGTAGATAGATAGATACAGATAGGTAGGTAGGTAGGTAGATAGATAGATAGAGATAGGTAGGTAGGTAGATTGATAGATACAGATAGGTAGGTAGGTAGATAGATAGATACAGAGAGGTAGGTAAGTAGATTGATAGATAGAGATATGTAGGTAGGTAGATAGATAGATAGAGATAGGTAGATAGGTAGATAGATAGAGATAGGTAGGTAGGTAGATAGATAGATAGAGATAGATAGGTAGGTAGATTGATAGAGACAGATAGGTAGGTAGATAGATAGATAGAGATAGGTAGGTAGGTAGATTGATAGATAGAGATAGGTAGGTAGGTAGGTAGGTAGATAGATAGATAGAGATAGGTAGGTAGGTAGATAGATAGATACAGATAGGTAGGTAGGTAGATAGATAGATACAGATAGGTAGGTAGGTAGATAGATACAGATAGGTAGGTAGGTAGGTAGGTAGATAGATAGAGATAGGTAGGTAGGTAGATAGATAGATAGAGATAGGTAGGTAGGTAGATAGATAGATACAGATAGGTAGGTAGGTAGATAGATAGATACAGATAGGTAGGTAGGTAGATAGATAGATACAGATAGGTAGGTAGGTAGATTGAAAGATACAGATAGGTAGGTAGGTAGATAGATAGATACAGATAGGTAGGTAGGTAGGTAGATAGATAGATAGAGATAGGTAGGTAGGTAGATTGATAGATACAGATAGGTAGGTAGGTAGATAGATAGATACAGAGAGGTAGGTAAGTAGATTGATAGATAGAGATATGTAGGTAGGTAGATAGATAGATAGAGATAGGTAGATAGGTAGATAGATAGAGATAGGTAGGTAGGTAGATAGATAGATAGAGATAGATAGGTAGGTAGATTGATAGAGACAGATAGGTAGGTAGATAGATAGATAGAGATAGGTAGGTAGGTAGATTGATAGATAGAGATAGGTAGGTAGGTAGGTAGGTAGATAGATAGATAGAGATAGGTAGGTAGGTAGATAGATAGATACAGATAGGTAGGTAGGTAGATAGATAGATACAGATAGGTAGGTAGGTAGATAGATACAGATAGGTAGGTAGGTAGGTAGGTAGATAGATAGAGATAGGTAGGTAGGTAGATAGATAGATAGAGATAGGTAGGTAGGTAGATAGATAGATACAGATAGGTAGGTAGGTACATAGATAGATACAGATATGTAGGTAGGTAGGTAGATAGATAGATAGATACAGATAGGTAGCTAGGTAGGTAGATAGATAGATACAGATAGGTAGGTAGGTAGATTGATAGATAGAGATAGGTAGGTAGGTAGATAGATAGATAGACATAGGTAGGTAAGTAGATTGATAGATACAGATAGGTAGGTAGGTAGATAGATAGATACAGATAGGTAGGTAGGTAGATAGATAGATAGAGATAGGTAGCTAGGTAGATTGATAGATACAGATAGGTGGGTAGGTAGATAGATAGATAGAGATAGGTAGGTAGGTAGATAGATAAATACAGATAGGTAGGTAGGTAGATAGATAGATACAGATAGGTAGGTAGGTAGGTAGATAGATAGATACAGATAGGTAGGTAGGTAGATAGATAAATACAGATAGGTAGGTAGGTAGATAGATAGATAGACATAGGTAGGTAGGTAGATAGATAGATAGACATAGGTAGGTAAGTAGATTGATAGATACAGATAGGTAGGTAGGTAGATAGATAGATACAGATAGGTAGGTAGGTAGATAGATACAGATAGGTAGGTAGGTAGGTAGGTAGATAGATAGAGATAGGTAGGTAGGTAGATAGATAGATAGAGATAGGTAGGTAGGTAGATAGATAGATACAGATAGGTAGGTAGGTACATAGATAGATACAGATATGTAGGTAGGTAGGTAGATAGATAGATAGATACAGATAGGTAGCTAGGTAGGTAGATAGATAGATACAGATAGGTAGGTAGGTAGATTGATAGATAGAGATAGGTAGGTAGGTAGATAGATAGATAGACATAGGTAGGTAAGTAGATTGATAGATACAGATAGGTAGGTAGGTAGATAGATAGATACAGATAGGTAGGTAGGTAGATAGATAGATAGAGATAGGTAGCTAGGTAGATTGATAGATACAGATAGGTAGGTAGGTAGATAGATAGATAGAGATAGGTAGGTAGGTAGATAGATAAATACAGATAGGTAGGTAGGTAGATAGATAGATACAGATAGGTAGGTAGGTAGGTAGATAGATAGATACAGATAGGTAGGTAGGTAGATAGATAAATACAGATAGGTAGGTAGGTAGATAGATAGATACAGATAGGTAGGTAGGTAGATCGATAGATTAAGATAGGTAGGTAAATAGATAGATAGATACAGATAGGTAGGTAGGTAGATAGATAGATAGAGATAGGTAGGTAGGTAGGTAGATAGATAGAGATAGGTAGGTAGGTAGGTAGGTAGATAGATAGATAGAGATAGGTAGGTAGGTAGATAGATACAGATAGGTAGGTAGGTAGGTAGGTAGATAGATAGAGATAGGTAGGTAGGTAGATAGATAGATAGAGATAGGTAGGTAGGTAGATAGATAGATACAGATAGGTAGGTAGGTACATAGATAGATACAGATATGTAGGTAGGTAGGTAGGTAGATAGATAGATACAGATAGGTAGGTAGGTAGATAGATAGATACAGATAGGTAGGTAGGTAGATAGATACAGATAGGTAGGTAGGTAGGTAGGTAGATAGATAGAGATAGGTAGGTAGGTAGATAGATAGATAGAGATAGGTAGGTAGGTAGATAGATAGATACAGATAGGTAGGTAGGTACATAGATAGATACAGATATGTAGGTAGGTAGGTAGATAGATAGATAGATACAGATAGGTAGCTAGGTAGGTAGATAGATAGATACAGATAGGTAGGTAGGTAGATTGATAGATAGAGATAGGTAGGTAGGTAGATAGATAGATAGACATAGGTAGGTAAGTAGATTGATAGATACAGATAGGTAGGTAGGTAGATAGATAGATACAGATAGGTAGGTAGGTAGATAGATAGATAGAGATAGGTAGCTAGGTAGATTGATAGATACAGATAGGTAGGTAGGTAGATAGATAGATAGAGATAGGTAGGTAGGTAGATAGATAAATACAGATAGGTAGGTAGGTAGATAGATAGATACAGATAGGTAGGTAGGTAGGTAGATAGATAGATACAGATAGGTAGGTAGGTAGATAGATAAATACAGATAGGTAGGTAGGTAGATAGATAGATACAGATAGGTAGGTAGGTAGATCGATAGATTAAGATAGGTAGGTAAATAGATAGATAGATACAGATAGGTAGGTAGGTAGATAGATAGATAGAGATAGGTAGGTAGGTAGGTAGATAGATAGAGATAGGTAGGTAGGTAGGTAGGTAGATAGATAGATAGAGATAGGTAGGTAGGTAGATAGATAGATACAGATAGGTAGGTAGGTAGATAGATAGATACAGATAGGTAGGTAGGTAGATAGATACAGATAGGTAGGTAGGTAGGTAGGTAGATAGATAGAGATAGGTAGGTAGGTAGATAGATAGATAGAGATAGGTAGGTAGGTAGATAGATAGATACAGATAGGTAGGTAGGTACATAGATAGATACAGATATGTAGGTAGGTAGGTAGATAGATAGATAGATACAGATAGGTAGCTAGGTAGGTAGATAGATAGATACAGATAGGTAGGTAGGTAGATTGATAGATAGAGATAGGTAGGTAGGTAGATAGATAGATAGACATAGGTAGGTAAGTAGATTGATAGATACAGATAGGTAGGTAGGTAGATAGATAGATACAGATAGGTAGGTAGGTAGATAGATAGATAGAGATAGGTAGCTAGGTAGATTGATAGATACAGATAGGTAGGTAGGTAGATAGATAGATAGAGATAGGTAGGTAGGTAGATAGATAAATACAGATAGGTAGGTAGGTAGATAGATAGATACAGATAGGTAGGTAGGTAGGTAGATAGATAGATACAGATAGGTAGGTAGGTAGATAGATAAATACAGATAGGTAGGTAGGTAGATAGATAGATACAGATAGGTAGGTAGGTAGATCGATAGATTAAGATAGGTAGGTAAATAGATAGATAGATACAGATAGGTAGGTAGGTAGATAGATAGATAGAGATAGGTAGGTAGGTAGGTAGATAGATAGAGATAGGTAGGTAGGTAGGTAGGTAGATAGATAGATAGAGATAGGTAGGTAGGTAGATAGATAGATACAGATAGGTAGGTAGGTAGATAGATAGATACAGATAGGTAGGTAGGTAGATAGATACAGATAGGTAGGTAGGTAGGTAGGTAGATAGATAGAGATAGGTAGGTAGGTAGATAGATAGATAGACATAGGTAGGTAAGTAGATTGATAGATACAGATAGGTAGGTAGGTAGATAGATAGATACAGATAGGTAGGTAGGTAGATAGATAGATAGAGATAGGTAGCTAGGTAGATTGATAGATACAGATAGGTAGGTAGGTAGATAGATAGATAGAGATAGGTAGGTAGGTAGATAGATAAATACAGATAGGTAGGTAGGTAGATAGATAGATACAGATAGGTAGGTAGGTAGATAGATAGAGATAGGTAGGTAGGTAGATAGATAGATAGACATAGGTAGGTAAGTAGATTGATAGATACAGATAGGTAGGTAGGTAGATAGATAGATACAGATAGGTAGGTAGGTAGATAGATAGATAGAGATAGGTAGCTAGGTAGATTGATAGATACAGATAGGTAGGTAGGTAGATAGATAGATAGAGATAGGTAGGTAGGTAGATAGATAAATACAGATAGGTAGGTAGGTAGATAGATAGATACAGATAGGTAGGTAGGTAGGTAGATAGATAGATACAGATAGGTAGGTAGGTAGATAGATAAATACAGATAGGTAGGTAGGTAGATAGATAGATACAGATAGGTAGGTAGGTAGATCGATAGATTAAGATAGGTAGGTAAATAGATAGATAGATACAGATAGGTAGGTAGGTAGATAGATAGATAGAGATAGGTAGGTAGGTAGGTAGATAGATAGAGATAGGTAGGTAGGTAGGTAGGTAGATAGATAGATAGAGATAGGTAGGTAGGTAGATAGATAGATACAGATAGGTAGGTAGGTAGATAGATAGATACAGATAGGTAGGTAGGTAGATAGATAGATAGAGATAGGTAGCTAGGTAGATTGATAGATACAGATAGGTAGGTAGGTAGATAGATAGATAGAGATAGGTAGGTAGGTAGATAGATAAATACAGATAGGTAGGTAGGTAGATAGATAGATACAGATAGGTAGGTAGGTAGGTAGATAGATAGATACAGATAGGTAGGTAGGTAGATAGATAAATACAGATAGGTAGGTAGGTAGATAGATAGATACAGATAGGTAGGTAGGTAGATCGATAGATTAAGATAGGTAGGTAAATAGATAGATAGATACAGATAGGTAGGTAGGTAGATAGATAGATAGAGATAGGTAGGTAGGTAGGTAGATAGATAGAGATAGGTAGGTAGGTAGGTAGATAGATAGATAGAGATAGGTAGGTAGGTAGATAGATAGATACAGATAGGTAGGTAGGTAGATAGATAGATACAGATAGGTAGGTAGGTAGATAGATACAGATAGGTAGGTAGGTAGGTAGGTAGATAGATAGAGATAGGTAGGTAGGTAGATAGATAGATAGAGATAGGTAGGTAGGTAGATAGATAGATACAGATAGGTAGGTAGGTACATAGATAGATACAGATATGTAGGTAGGTAGGTAGATAGATAGATAGATACAGATAGGTAGCTAGGTAGGTAGATAGATAGATACAGATAGGTAGGTAGGTAGATTGATAGATAGAGATAGGTAGGTAGGTAGATAGATAGATAGACATAGGTAGGTAAGTAGATTGATAGATACAGATAGGTAGGTAGGTAGATAGATAGATACAGATAGGTAGGTAGGTAGATAGATAGATAGAGATAGGTAGCTAGGTAGATTGATAGATACAGATAGGTAGGTAGGTAGATAGATAGATAGAGATAGGTAGGTAGGTAGATTGATAGATAGAGATAGCTAGGTAGGTAGATAGATAGATACAGATAGGTAGGTAGGTAGATAGATAGATACAGATAGGTAGGTAGGTAGATAGATAGATAGAGATAGGTAGGTAGGTAGATTGATAGATACAGATAGGTAGGTAGGTAGATAGATAGATACAGATAGGTAGGTAGGTAGGTAGATAGATAGATACAGATAGGTAGGTAGGTAGATAGATAAATACAGATAGGTAGGTAGGTAGATAGATAGATACAGATAGGTAGGTAGGTAGATCGATAGATTAAGATAGGTAGGTAAATAGATAGATAGATACAGATAGGTAGGTAGGTAGATAGATAGATAGAGATAGGTAGGTAGGTAGGTAGATAGATAGAGATAGGTAGGTAGGTAGGTAGGTAGATAGATAGATAGAGATAGGTAGGTAGGTAGATAGATAGATACAGATAGGTAGGTAGGTAGATAGATAGATACAGATAGGTAGGTAGGTAGATAGATACAGATAGGTAGGTAGGTAGGTAGGTAGATAGATAGAGATAGGTAGGTAGGTAGATAGATAGATAGAGATAGGTAGGTAGGTAGATAGATAGATACAGATAGGTAGGTAGGTACATAGATAGATACAGATATGTAGGTAGGTAGGTAGATAGATAGATAGATACAGATAGGTAGCTAGGTAGGTAGATAGATAGATACAGATAGGTAGGTAGGTAGATTGATAGATAGAGATAGGTAGGTAGGTAGATAGATAGATAGACATAGGTAGGTAAGTAGATTGATAGATACAGATAGGTAGGTAGGTAGATAGATAGATACAGATAGGTAGGTAGGTAGATAGATAGATAGAGATAGGTAGCTAGGTAGATTGATAGATACAGATAGGTAGGTAGGTAGATAGATAGATAGAGATAGGTAGGTAGGTAGGTAGATAGATAGATAGAGATAGGTAGGTAGGTAGATTGATAGATACAGATAGGTAGGTAGGTAGATAGATAGATACAGAGAGGTAGGTAAGTAGATTGATAGATAGAGATATGTAGGTAGGTAGATAGATAGATAGAGATAGGTAGATAGGTAGATAGATAGAGATAGGTAGGTAGGTAGATAGATAGATAGAGATAGATAGGTAGGTAGATTGATAGAGACAGATAGGTAGGTAGATAGATAGATAGAGATAGGTAGGTAGGTAGATTGATAGATGCAGATAGGTAAGTAGGTAGATAGATAGATACAGATAGGTAGGTAGGTAGATAGATAGATACAGATATGTAGGTAGGTAGGTAGGTAGATAGATAGATACAGATAGGTAGCTAGGTAGGTAGATAGATAGATACAGATAGGTAGGTAGGTAGATTGATAGATAGAGATAGGTAGGTAGGTAGATAGATAGATAGACATAGGTAGGTAAGTAGATTGATAGATACAGATAGGTAGGTAGGTAGATAGATAGATACAGATAGGTAGGTAGGTAGATAGATAGATAGAGATAGGTAGCTAGGTAGATTGATAGATACAGATAGGTAGGTAGGTAGATAGATAGATAGAGATAGGTAGGTAGGTAGATTGATAGATAGAGATAGCTAGGTAGGTAGATAGATAGATACAGATAGGTAGGTAGGTAGATAGATAGATACAGATAGGTAGGTAGGTAGATAGATAGATAGAGATAGGTAGGTAGGTAGATTGATAGATACAGATAGGTAGGTAGGTAGATAGATAGATACAGATAGGTAGGTAGGTAGGTAGATAGATAGATAGAGATAGGTAGGTAGGTAGATTGATAGATACAGATAGGTAGGTAGGTAGATAGATAGATACAGAGAGGTAGGTAAGTAGATTGATAGATAGAGATATGTAGGTAGGTAGATAGATAGATAGAGATAGGTAGATAGGTAGATAGATAGAGATAGGTAGGTAGGTAGATAGATAGATAGAGATAGATAGGTAGGTAGATTGATAGAGACAGATAGGTAGGTAGATAGATAGATAGAGATAGGTAGGTAGGTAGATTGATAGATAGAGATAGGTAGGTAGGTAGGTAGGTAGATAGATAGATAGAGATAGGTAGGTAGGTAGATAGATAGATACAGATAGGTAGGTAGGTAGATAGATAGATACAGATAGGTAGGTAGGTAGATAGATACAGATAGGTAGGTAGGTAGGTAGGTAGATAGATAGAGATAGGTAGGTAGGTAGATAGATAGATAGAGATAGGTAGGTAGGTAGATAGATAGATACAGATAGGTAGGTAGGTACATAGATAGATACAGATATGTAGGTAGGTAGGTAGATAGATAGATAGATACAGATAGGTAGCTAGGTAGGTAGATAGATAGATACAGATAGGTAGGTAGGTAGATTGATAGATAGAGATAGGTAGGTAGGTAGATAGATAGATAGACATAGGTAGGTAAGTAGATTGATAGATACAGATAGGTAGGTAGGTAGATAGATAGATACAGATAGGTAGGTAGGTAGATAGATAGATAGAGATAGGTAGCTAGGTAGATTGATAGATACAGATAGGTAGGTAGGTAGATAGATAGATAGAGATAGGTAGGTAGGTAGATTGATAGATAGAGATAGCTAGGTAGGTAGATAGATAGATACAGATAGGTAGGTAGGTAGATAGATAGATACAGATAGGTAGGTAGGTAGATAGATAGATAGAGATAGGTAGGTAGGTAGATTGATAGATACAGATAGGTAGGTAGGTAGATAGATAGATACAGATAGGTAGGTAGGTAGGTAGATAGATAGATAGAGATAGGTAGGTAGGTAGATTGATAGATAAAGATAGGTAGGTAGGTAGATAGATAGATACAGAGAGGTAGGTAAGTAGATTGATAGATAGAGATATGTAGGTAGGTAGATAGATAGATAGAGATAGGTAGATAGGTAGATAGATAGAGATAGGTAGGTAGGTAGATAGATAGATAGAGATAGATAGGTAGGTAGATTGATAGAGACAGATAGGTAGGTAGATAGATAGATAGAGATAGGTAGGTAGGTAGATTGATAGATGCAGATAGGTAAGTAGGTAGATAGATAGATACAGATAGGTAGGTAGGTAGATAGATAGATACAGATATGTAGGTAGGTAGACAGATAGATAGAGATAGGTAGGTAGGTAGATAGATAGATAGAGATAGATAGGTAGGTAGATTGATAGAGACAGATAGGTAGGTAGATAGATAGATAGAGATAGGTAGGTAGGTAGATAGATAGATACAGTTATGTAGGTAGGTAGATAGATAGATACAGATAGGTAGGTAGGTAGATAGATAGATACAGTTATGTAGGTAGGTAGGTAGATAGATAGATACAGATAGGTAGGTAGGTAGATAGATAGATACAGTTATGTAGGTAGGTAGGTAGATAGATAGATACAGATAGGTAGGTAGGTAGATAGATAAATACAGATAGGTAGGTAGGTAGATAGATAGATACAGATAGGTAGGTAGGTAGATCGATAGATTAAGATAGGTAGGTAAATAGATAGATAGATACAGATAGGTAGGTAGGTAGATAGATAGATAGAGATAGGTAGGTAGGTAGGTAGATAGATAGAGATAGGTAGGTAGGTAGGTAGGTAGATAGATAGATAGAGATAGGTAGGTAGGTAGATAGATAGATACAGATAGGTAGGTAGGTAGATAGATAGATACAGATAGGTAGGTAGGTAGATAGATACAGATAGGTAGGTAGGTAGGTAGGTAGATAGATAGAGATAGGTAGGTAGGTAGATAGATAGATAGAGATAGGTAGGTAGGTAGATAGATAGATACAGATAGGTAGGTAGGTACATAGATAGATACAGATATGTAGGTAGGTAGGTAGATAGATAGATAGATACAGATAGGTAGCTAGGTAGGTAGATAGATAGATACAGATAGGTAGGTAGGTAGATTGATAGATAGAGATAGGTAGGTAGGTAGATAGATAGATAGACATAGGTAGGTAAGTAGATTGATAGATACAGATAGGTAGGTAGGTAGATAGATAGATACAGATAGGTAGGTAGGTAGATAGATAGATAGAGATAGGTAGCTAGGTAGATTGATAGATACAGATAGGTAGGTAGGTAGATAGATAGATAGAGATAGGTAGGTAGGTAGATTGATAGATAGAGATAGCTAGGTAGGTAGATAGATAGATACAGATAGGTAGGTAGGTAGATAGATAGATACAGATAGGTAGGTAGGTAGATAGATAGATAGAGATAGGTAGGTAGGTAGATTGATAGATACAGATAGGTAGGTAGGTAGATAGATAGATACAGATAGGTAGGTAGGTAGGTAGATAGATAGATAGAGATAGGTAGGTAGGTAGATTGATAGATACAGATAGGTAGGTAGGTAGATAGATAGATACAGAGAGGTAGGTAAGTAGATTGATAGATAGAGATATGTAGGTAGGTAGATAGATAGATAGAGATAGGTAGATAGGTAGATAGATAGAGATAGGTAGGTAGGTAGATAGATAGATAGAGATAGATAGGTAGGTAGATTGATAGAGACAGATAGGTAGGTAGATAGATAGATAGAGATAGGTAGGTAGGTAGATTGATAGATGCAGATAGGTAAGTAGGTAGATAGATAGATACAGATAGGTAGGTAGGTAGATAGATAGATACAGATATGTAGGTAGGTAGGTAGATAGATAGATAGATACAGATAGGTAGCTAGGTAGGTAGATAGATAGATACAGATAGGTAGGTAGGTAGATTGATAGATAGAGATAGGTAGGTAGGTAGATAGATAGATAGACATAGGTAGGTAAGTAGATTGATAGATACAGATAGGTAGGTAGGTAGATAGATAGATACAGATAGGTAGGTAGGTAGATAGATAGATAGAGATAGGTAGCTAGGTAGATTGATAGATACAGATAGGTAGGTAGGTAGATAGATAGATAGAGATAGGTAGGTAGGTAGATTGATAGATAGAGATAGCTAGGTAGGTAGATAGATAGATACAGATAGGTAGGTAGGTAGATAGATACAGATAGGTAGGTAGGTAGATAGATAGATAGAGATAGGTAGGTAGGTAGATTGATAGATACAGATAGGTAGGTAGGTAGATAGATAGATACAGATAGGTAGGTAGGTAGGTAGATAGATAGATAGAGATAGGTAGGTAGGTAGATTGATAGATACAGATAGGTAGGTAGGTAGATAGATAGATACAGAGAGGTAGGTAAGTAGATTGATAGATAGAGATATGTAGGTAGGTAGATAGATAGATAGAGATAGGTAGATAGGTAGATAGATAGAGATAGGTAGGTAGGTAGATAGATAGATAGAGATAGATAGGTAGGTAGATTGATAGAGACAGATAGGTAGGTAGATAGATAGATAGAGATAGGTAGGTAGGTAGATTGATAGATAGAGATAGGTAGGTAGGTAGGTAGGTAGATAGATAGATAGAGATAGGTAGGTAGGTAGATAGATAGATACAGATAGGTAGGTAGGTAGATAGATAGATACAGATAGGTAGGTAGGTAGATAGATACAGATAGGTAGGTAGGTAGGTAGGTAGATAGATAGAGATAGGTAGGTAGGTAGATAGATAGATAGAGATAGGTAGGTAGGTAGATAGATAGATACAGATAGGTAGGTAGGTACATAGATAGATACAGATATGTAGGTAGGTAGGTAGATAGATAGATAGATACAGATAGGTAGCTAGGTAGGTAGATAGATAGATACAGATAGGTAGGTAGGTAGATTGATAGATAGAGATAGGTAGGTAGGTAGATAGATAGATAGACATAGGTAGGTAAGTAGATTGATAGATACAGATAGGTAGGTAGGTAGATAGATAGATACAGATAGGTAGGTAGGTAGATAGATAGATAGAGATAGGTAGCTAGGTAGATTGATAGATACAGATAGGTAGGTAGGTAGATAGATAGATAGAGATAGGTAGGTAGGTAGATTGATAGATAGAGATAGCTAGGTAGGTAGATAGATAGATACAGATAGGTAGGTAGGTAGATAGATAGATACAGATAGGTAGGTAGGTAGATAGATAGATAGAGATAGGTAGGTAGGTAGATTGATAGATACAGATAGGTAGGTAGGTAGATAGATAGATACAGATAGGTAGGTAGGTAGGTAGATAGATAGATAGAGATAGGTAGGTAGGTAGATTGATAGATACAGATAGGTAGGTAGGTAGATAGATAGATACAGAGAGGTAGGTAAGTAGATTGATAGATAGAGATATGTAGGTAGGTAGATAGATAGATAGAGATAGGTAGATAGGTAGATAGATAGAGATAGGTAGGTAGGTAGATAGATAGATAGAGATAGATAGGTAGGTAGATTGATAGAGACAGATAGGTAGGTAGATAGATAGATAGAGATAGGTAGGTAGGTAGATTGATAGATGCAGATAGGTAAGTAGGTAGATAGATAGATACAGATAGGTAGGTAGGTAGATAGATAGATACAGATATGTAGGTAGGTAGACAGATAGATAGAGATAGGTAGGTAGGTAGGTAGATAGATAGAGATAGGTAGGTAGGTAGATAGATAGATAGAGATAGGTAGGTAGGTAGATTGATAGATACAGATAGGTAGGTAGGTAGATAGATAGATACAGATAGATAGGTAGGTAGATAGATAGATACAGATAAGTAGGTAGGTAGATAGACAGATAGAGATAGGTAGGTAGGTAGGTAGGTAGATAGAAAGAGATAGTTAGGTAGGTAGGTAGATAGATACAGATAGGTAGGTAGGTAGATAGATAGAGATAGGTAGGTAGGTAGGTAGATAGATAGAGATAGGTAGGTAGGTAGATAGATAGATAGAGATAGGTAGGTAGGTAGATACATAGATACAGATAGGTAGGTAGATAGATAGATAGATACAGATAGGTAGGTAGGTAGATAGATAGATAGATAGAGATAGGTAGGTAGGTAGGTAGGTAGATAGATAGAGATAGGTAGGTAGGTAGATAGATAGATAGAGATAGGTAGGTAGGTAGGTAGATAGATAGATACAGATAGGTAGGTAGGTAGATAGATAGATACAGATAGGTAGGTAGGTAGATAGATAGATAGAGATAGGTAGGTAGGTAGATAGATAGATACAGATAGGTAGGTAGGTAGATAGATAGATACAGATAGGTAGGTAGGTAGATAGATAGATACAGATAGGTAGGTAGGTAGATAGATAGATAGACATAGGTAGGTAGGTAGATTGATAGATACAGATAGGTAGGTAGGTAGATAGATAGATACAGATAGGTAGATAGGTAGATAGATAGATAGAGATAGGTAGGTAGATAGATAGATAAATACAGATAGGTAGGTAGGTAGGTAGATAGATAGAGATAGGTAGGTAGGTAGATAGATAGATAGAGATAGGAAGGTAGGTAGATTGATAGAGATAGGTAGGTAGGTAGATAGATAGATAGACATAGGTAGGTAGGTAGATTGATAGATACAGATAGGTAGGTAGGTAGATAGATAGATACAGATAGGTAGGTAGGTAGATTGATAGATAGAGATAGGTAGGTAGGTAGATTGATAGATACAGATAGGTAGGTAGGTAGGTAGATAGATACAGATAGGTAGGTAGGTAGATAGATAGATACAGTTATGTAGGTAGGTAGGTAGATAGATAGATAGATACAGATAGGTAGCTAGGTAGGTAGATAGATAGATACAGATAGGTAGGTAGGTAGATTGATAGATAGAGATAGGTAGGTAGGTAGATAGATAGATAGACATAGGTAGGTAAGTAGATTGATAGATACAGATAGGTAGGTAGGTAGATAGATAGATACAGATAGGTAGGTAGGTAGATAGATAGATACAGATAGGTAGGTAGGTAGATAGATAGATAGAGATAGGTAGGTAGGTAGATAGATAGATACAGATAGGTAGGTAGGTAGATAGATACAGATAGGTAGGTAGGTAGATAGATAGATACAGATAGGTAGGTAGGTAGATAGATAGATAGACATAGGTAGGTAGGTAGATTGATAGATACAGATAGGTAGGTAGGTAGATAGATAGATACAGATAGGTAGGTAGGTAGATAGATAGATAGAGATAGGTAGGTAGATAGATAGATAAATACAGATAGGTACGTAGGTAGGTAGATAGATAGAGATAGGTAGGTAGGTAGATAGATAGATAGAGATAGGAAGGTAGGTAGATTGATAGAGATAGGTAGGTAGGTAGATAGATAGATAGACATAGGTAGGTAGGTAGATTGATAGATACAGATAGGTAGGTAGGTAGATAGATAGATACAGATAGGTAGGTAGGTAGATAGATAGATAGAGATAGGTAGCTAGGTAGATTGATAGATACAGATAGGTAGGTAGGTAGATAGATAGATAGAGATAGGTAGATAGGTAGATTGATAGATAGAGATAGGTAGGCAGGTAGATTGATAGATACAGATAGGTAGGTAGGTTGATAGATAGATACAGATAGGTAGGTAGGTAGATAGATAGATAGAGATAGGTAGGTAGGTAGATAGATAGATAGAGATAGGTAGGTAGGTAGATTGATAGATACAGATAGGTAGGTAGGTAGATTGATAGATAGAGATAGCTAGGTAGGTAGATTGATAGATAGAGATAGGTAGGTAGGTAGATAGATAGATACAGATAGGTAGGTAGGTAGATAGATAGATAGAGATAGGTAGCTAGGTAGATTGATAGATACAGATAGGTAGGTAGGTAGATAGATAGATAGAGATAGGTAGGTAGGTAGATTGATAGATAGAAATAGCTAGGTAGGTAGATTGATAGATACAGATAGGTAGGTAGGTAGATAGATAGATACAGATAGGTAGGTAGGTAGATAGATAGATAGATAGAGATAGGTAGGTAGGTAGATTGATAGATACAGATAGGTAGGTAGGTAGATAGATAGATAGATACAGATAGGTAGGTAGGTAGATAGATAGATACAGATATGTAGGTAGGTAGATTGAAAGATACAGATAGGTAGGTAGGTAGATAGATAGATACAGATAGGTAGGTAGGTAGATTGATAGATAGAGATAGGTAGGTAGGTAGATTGATAGATACAGATAGGTAGGTAGGTAGGTAGATAGATACAGATAGGTAGGTAGGTAGATAGATAGATACAGTTATGTAGGTAGGTAGGTAGATAGATAGATAGATACAGATAGGTAGCTAGGTAGGTAGATAGATAGATACAGATAGGTAGGTAGGTAGATTGATAGATAGAGATAGGTAGGTAGGTAGATAGATAGATAGACATAGGTAGGTAAGTAGATTGATAGATACAGATAGGTAGGTAGGTAGATAGATAGATACAGATAGGTAGGTAGGTAGATAGATAGATAGAGATAGGTAGCTAGGTAGATTGATAGATACAGATAGGTAGGTAGGTAGATAGATAGATAGAGATAGGTAGGTAGGTAGATTGATAGATAGAGATAGCTAGGTAGGTAGATAGATAGATACAGATAGGTAGGTAGGTAGATAGATAGATACAGATAGGTAGGTAGGTAGATAGATAGATAGAGATAGGTAGGTAGGTAGATTGATAGATACAGATAGGTAGGTAGGTAGATAGATAAATACAGATAGGTAGGTAGGTAGATTGATAGATAGAGATAGGTAGGTAGGTAGATTGATAGATACAGATAGGTAGGTAGGTAGATAGATAGATAGAGATAGGTAGGTAGGTAGATTGAATGATACAGTTTGGTAGGTAGGTAGGTAGATAGATACAGATAGGTAGGTAGGTAGATTGATAGATACAGATAGGTAGGTAGGTAGATAGATAGATACAGATAGGTACGTAGGTAGATAGATAGATACAGATAGGTAGGTAGGTACGTAGATAGATAGATACAGATAGGTAGGTAGGTAGATAGATAGATAGAGATAGGTAGGTAGGTAGATAGATAAATACAGATAGGTAGGTAGGTAGATAGATAGATACAGATAGGTACGTAGGTAGATAGATAGATACAGATAGGTAGGTAGATAGATAGATACAGATAGGTAGGTAGGTAGGTAGATAGATAGAGATAGGTAGGTAGGTAGATTGATAGATACAGATAGGTAGGTAGGTAGATAGATAGATACAGATAGGTATGTAGGTAGATAGATAGATACAGTTATGTAGGTAGGTAGGTAGATAGATAGATACAGATAGGTAGGTAGGTAGATAGATAGATTCAGATAGGTAGGTAGGTAGATAGATAGATACAGATAGGTAGGTAGGTAGATAGATAGAGATAGGTAGGTAGGTAGAATGATAGATACAGATAGGTAGGTAGGTAGATAGATAAATACAGATCGGTAGGTAGGTAGATTGATAGATAGAGATAGGTAGGTAGGTAGATAGATAGATAGAGATAGGTAGGTAGGTAGATAGATAGATACAGATAGGTAGGTAGGTAGATAGATAGATACAGATAGGTAGGTAGGTAGATAGATAGATACAGATAGGTACGTAGGTAGATAGATAGATACAGATAGGTAGGTAGATAGATAGATACAGATAGGTAGGTAGGTAGGTAGATAGATAGAGATAGGTAGGTAGGTAAATTGATAGATACAGATAGGTAGGTAGGTAGATAGATAGATACAGATAGGTAGGTAGGTAGATAGATAGATACAGTTATGTAGGTAGGTAGGTAGATAGATAGATACAGATAGGTAGGTAGGTAGATAGATAGATTCAGATAGGTAGGTAGGTAGATAGATAGATACAGATAGGTAGGTAGGTAGATAGATAGATAGAGATAGGTAGGTAGGTAGGTAGGTAGATAGATAGAGATAGGTAGGTAGGTAGGTAGATAGATAGATAGAGATAGGTAGGTAGGTAGATAGATAGATAGAGATAGGTAGGTAGGTAGATTGATAGATACAGATAGGTAGGTAGGTAGATAGATAGATACAGATAGGTAGGTAGGTAGATAGATAGATACAGATAGGTAGGTAGGTACGTAGATAGATAGATATAGGTAGGTAGGTAGATAGATAGATAGAGATAGGTAGGTAGGTAGATTGATAGATACAGATAGGTAGGTAGGTAGATTGATAGAGACAGATAGGTAGGTAGGTAGATATATAGATACAGATAGGTAGGTAGGTAGATAGATAAATACAGATAGGTAGGTAGGAAGATAGATAAATACAGATAGGTAGGTAGGTAGATAGATAGATAGATAGAGATAGGTAGGTAGGTAGATTGATAGATACAGATAGGTAGGTAGGTAGATAGATAGATACAGAGAGGTAGGTAAGTAGATTGATAGATAGAGATATGTAGGTAGGTAGATAGATAGATAGAGATAGGTAGATAGGTAGATAGATAGAGATAGGTAGGTAGGTAGATAGATAGATAGAGATAGATAGGTAGGTAGATTGATAGAGACAGATAGGTAGGTAGGTAGATAGATAGAGATAGGTAGGTAGGTAGATTGATAGATGCAGATAGGTAAGTAGGTAGATAGATAGATACAGATAGGTAGGTAGGTAGATAGATAGATACAGATATGTAGGTAGGTAGACAGATAGATAGAGATAGGTAGGTAGGTAGGTAGATAGATAGAGATAGGTAGGTAGGTAGATAGATAGATAGAGATAGGTAGGTAGGTAGATTGATAGATACAGATAGGTAGGTAGGTAGATAGATAGATACAGATAGATAGGTAGGTAGATAGATAGATACAGATAAGTAGGTAGGTAGATAGACAGATAGAGATAGGTAGGTAGGTAGGTAGGTAGATAGAAAGAGATAGTTAGGTAGGTAGGTAGATAGATACAGATAGGTAGGTAGGTAGATAGATAGAGATAGGTAGGTAGGTAGGTAGATAGATAGAGATAGGTAGGTAGGTAGATAGATAGATAGAGATAGGTAGGTAGGTAGATACATAGATACAGATAGGTAGGTAGATAGATAGATAGATACAGATAGGTAGGTAGGTAGATAGATAGATAGATAGAGATAGGTAGGTAGGTAGGTAGGTAGGTAGATAGATAGAGATAGGTAGGTAGGTAGATAGATAGATAGAGATTGGTAGGTAGGTAGGTAGATAGATAGATACAGATAGGTAGGTAGGTAGATAGATAGATACAGATAGGTAGGTAGGTAGATAGATAGATAGAGATAGGTAGGTAGGTAGATAGATAGATACAGATAGGTAGGTAGGTAGATAGATAGATACAGATAGGTAGGTAGGTAGATAGATAGATACAGATAGGTAGGTAGGTAGATAGATAGATAGACATAGGTAGGTAGGTAGATTGATAGATACAGATAGGTAGGTAGGTAGATAGATAGATACAGATAGGTAGGTAGGTAGATAGATAGATAGAGATAGGTAGGTAGATAGATAGATAAATACAGATAGGTAGGTAGGTAGGTAGATAGATAGAGATAGGTAGGTAGGTAGATAGATAGATAGAGATAGGAAGGTAGGTAGATTGATAGAGATAGGTAGGTAGGTAGATAGATAGATAGACATAGGTAGGTAGGTAGATTGATAGATACAGATAGGTAGGTAGGTAGATAGATAGATACAGATAGGTAGGTAGGTAGATAGATAGATAGAGATAGGTAGCTAGGTAGATTGATAGATACAGATAGGTAGGTAGGTAGATAGATAGATAGAGATAGGTAGGTAGGTAGATAGATAGATAGATAGATACAGATAGGTAGGTAGGTAGATAGATAGATACAGATAGGTAGGTAGGTAGATAGATAGATAGAGATAGGTAGGTAGGTAGGTAGATAGATAGAGATAGGTAGGTAGGTAGGTAGATAGATAGATACAGATAGGTACGTAGGTAGATAGATAGATACAGATAGGTAGGTAGGTAGATAGATAGATACAGATAGGTACGTAGGTAGATAAATAGATACAGATAGGTAGGTAGGTAGATAGATAGATACAGATTGGTAGGTAGGTAGGTAGATAGATAGAGATAGGTAGGTAGGTAGATAGATAGATAGAGATAGGTAGGTAGGTAGGTAGATAGATAGATACAGATAGGTAGGTAGGTAGATAGATAGATACAGTTATGTAGGTAGGTAGGTAGATAGATAGATACAGATAGGTAGGTAGGTAGATAGATAAATACAGATAGGTAGGTAGGTAGATAGATAGATACAGATAGGTAGGTAGGTAGATCGATAGATTAAGATAGGTAGGTAAATAGATAGATAGATACAGATAGGTAGGTAGGTAGATAGATAGATAGAGATAGGTAGGTAGGTAGGTAGATAGATAGAGATAGGTAGGTAGGTAGGTAGGTAGATAGATAGATAGAGATAGGTAGGTAGATAGATAGATACAGATAGGTAGGTAGGTAGATAGATAGATACAGATAGGTAGGTAGGTAGATAGATACAGATAGGTAGGTAGGTAGGTAGGTAGATAGATAGAGATAGGTAGGTAGGTAGATAGATAGATACAGTTATGTAGGTAGGTAGGTAGATAGATAGATAGAGATAGGTAGCTAGGTAGATAGATAGATACAGATAGGTAGGTAGGTAGATAGATAGATAGAGATAGGTAGGTAGGTAGATAGATAGATAGATAGATACAGATAGGTAGGTAGGTAGATAGATAGATACAGATAGGTAGGTAGGTAGATAGATAGATAGAGATAGGTAGGTAGGTAGGTAGATAGATAGAGATAGGTTGGTAGGTAGGTAGATAGATAGATACAGATAGGTACGTAGGTAGATAGATAGATACAGATAGGTAGGTAGGTAGATAGATAGATACAGATAGGTACGTAGGTAGATAAATAGATACAGATAGGTAGGTAGGTAGATAGATAGATACAGATTGGTAGGTAGGTAGGTAGATAGATAGAGATAGGTAGGTAGGTAGATAGATAGATAGAGATAGGTAGGTAGGTAGGTAGATAGATAGATACAGATAGGTAGGTAGGTAGATAGATAGATACAGTTATGTAGGTAGGTAGGTAGATAGATAGATACAGATAGGTAGGTAGGTAGATAGATAAATACAGATAGGTAGGTAGGTAGATAGATAGATACAGATAGGTAGGTAGGTAGATCGATAGATTAAGATAGGTAGGTAAATAGATAGATAGATACAGATAGGTAGGTAGGTAGATAGATAGATAGAGATAGGTAGGTAGGTAGGTAGATAGATAGAGATAGGTAGGTAGGTAGGTAGGTAGATAGATAGATAGAGATAGGTAGGTAGGTAGATAGATAGATACAGATAGGTAGGTAGGTAGATAGATAGATACAGATAGGTAGGTAGGTAGATAGATACAGATAGGTAGGTAGGTAGGTAGGTAGATAGATAGAGATAGGTAGGTAGGTAGATAGATAGATAGAGATAGGTAGGTAGGTAGATAGATAGATACAGATAGGTAGGTAGGTACATAGATAGATACAGATATGTAGGTAGGTAGGTAGATAGATAGATAGATACAGATAGGTAGCTAGGTAGGTAGATAGATAGATACAGATAGGTAGGTAGGTAGATTGATAGATAGAGATAGGTAGGTAGGTAGATAGATAGATAGACATAGGTAGGTAAGTAGATTGATAGATACAGATAGGTAGGTAGGTAGATAGATAGATACAGATAGGTAGGTAGGTAGATAGATAGATAGAGATAGGTAGCTAGGTAGATTGATAGATACAGATAGGTAGGTAGGTAGATAGATAGATAGAGATAGGTAGGTAGGTAGATTGATAGATAGAGATAGCTAGGTAGGTAGATAGATAGATACAGATAGGTAGGTAGGTAGATAGATAGATACAGATAGGTAGGTAGGTAGATAGATAGATAGAGATAGGTAGGTAGGTAGATTGATAGATACAGATAGGTAGGTAGGTAGATAGATAGATACAGATAGGTAGGTAGGTAGGTAGATAGATAGATAGAGATAGGTAGGTAGGTAGATTGATAGATACAGATAGGTAGGTAGGTAGATAGATAGATACAGAGAGGTAGGTAAGTAGATTGATAGATAGAGATATGTAGGTAGGTAGATAGATAGATAGAGATAGGTAGATAGGTAGATAGATAGAGATAGGTAGGTAGGTAGATAGATAGATAGAGATAGATAGGTAGGTAGATTGATAGAGACAGATAGGTAGGTAGATAGATAGATAGAGATAGGTAGGTAGGTAGATTGATAGATGCAGATAGGTAAGTAGGTAGATAGATAGATACAGATAGGTAGGTAGGTAGATAGATAGATACAGATATGTAGGTAGGTAGACAGATAGATAGAGATAGGTAGGTAGGTAGGTAGATAGATAGAGATAGGTAGGTAGGTAGATAGATAGATAGAGATAGGTAGGTAGGTAGATTGATAGATACAGATAGGTAGGTAGGTAGATAGATAGATACAGATAGATAGGTAGGTAGATAGATAGATACAGATAAGTAGGTAGGTAGATAGACAGATAGAGATAGGTAGGTAGGTAGGTAGGTAGATAGAAAGAGATAGTTAGGTAGGTAGGTAGATAGATACAGATAGGTAGGTAGGTAGATAGATAGAGATAGGTAGGTAGGTAGGTAGATAGATAGAGATAGGTAGGTAGGTAGATAGATAGATAGAGATAGGTAGGTAGGTAGATACATAGATACAGATAGGTAGGTAGATAGATAGATAGATACAGATAGGTAGGTAGGTAGATAGATAGATAGATAGAGATAGGTAGGTAGGTAGGTAGGTAGATAGATAGAGATAGGTAGGTAGGTAGATAGATAGATAGAGATAGGTAGGTAGGTAGGTAGATAGATAGATACAGATAGGTAGGTAGGTAGATAGATAGATACAGATAGGTAGGTAGGTAGATAGATAGATAGAGATAGGTAGGTAGGTAGATAGATAGATACAGATAGGTAGGTAGGTAGATAGATAGATACAGATAGGTAGGTAGGTAGATAGATAGATACAGATAGGTAGGTAGGTAGATAGATAGATAGACATAGGTAGGTAGGTAGATTGATAGATACAGATAGGTAGGTAGGTAGATAGATAGATACAGATAGGTAGGTAGGTAGATAGATAGATAGAGATAGGTAGGTAGATAGATAGATAAATACAGATAGGTAGGTAGGTAGGTAGATAGATAGAGATAGGTAGGTAGGTAGATAGATAGATAGAGATAGGAAGGTAGGTAGATTGATAGAGATAGGTAGGTAGGTAGATAGATAGATAGACATAGGTAGGTAGGTAGATTGATAGATACAGATAGGTAGGTAGGTAGATAGATAGATACAGATAGGTAGGTAGGTAGATTGATAGATAGAGATAGGTAGGTAGGTAGATTGATAGATACAGATAGGTAGGTAGGTAGGTAGATAGATACAGATAGGTAGGTAGGTAGATAGATAGATACAGTTATGTAGGTAGGTAGGTAGATAGATAGATAGATACAGATAGGTAGCTAGGTAGGTAGATAGATAGATACAGATAGGTAGGTAGGTAGATTGATAGATAGAGATAGGTAGGTAGGTAGATAGATAGATAGACATAGGTAGGTAAGTAGATTGATAGATACAGATAGGTAGGTAGGTAGATAGATAGATACAGATAGGTAGTTAGGTAGATAGATAGATACAGATAGGTAGGTAGGTAGATAGATAGATAGAGATAGGTAGGTAGGTAGATAGATAGATACAGATAGGTAGGTAGGTAGATAGATAGATACAGATAGGTAGGTAGGTAGATAGATAGATACAGATAGGTAGGTAGGTAGATAGATAGATAGACATAGGTAGGTAGGTAGATTGATAGATACAGATAGGTAGGTAGGTAGATAGATAGATACAGATAGGTAGGTAGGTAGATAGATAGATAGAGATAGGTAGGTAGATAGATAGATAAATACAGATAGGTACGTAGGTAGGTAGATAGATAGAGATAGGTAGGTAGGTAGATAGATAGATAGAGATAGGAAGGTAGGTAGATTGATAGAGATAGGTAGGTAGGTAGATAGATAGATAGACATAGGTAGGTAGGTAGATTGATAGATACAGATAGGTAGGTAGGTAGATAGATAGATACAGATAGGTAGGTAGGTAGATAGATAGATAGAGATAGGTAGCTAGGTAGATTGATAGATACAGATAGGTAGGTAGGTAGATAGATAGATAGAGATAGGTAGATAGGTAGATTGATAGATAGAGATAGGTAGGCAGGTAGATTGATAGATACAGATAGGTAGGTAGGTTGATAGATAGATACAGATAGGTAGGTAGGTAGATAGATAGATAGAGATAGGTAGGTAGGTAGATAGATAGATAGAGATAGGTAGGTAGGTAGATTGATAGATACAGATAGGTAGGTAGGTAGATTGATAGATAGAGATAGCTAGGTAGGTAGATTGATAGATAGAGATAGGTAGGTAGGTAGATAGATAGATACAGATAGGTAGGTAGGTAGATAGATAGATAGAGATAGGTAGCTAGGTAGATTGATAGATACAGATAGGTAGGTAGGTAGATAGATAGATAGAGATAGGTAGGTAGGTAGATTGATAGATAGAAATAGCTAGGTAGGTAGATTGATAGATACAGATAGGTAGGTAGGTAGATAGATAGATACAGATAGGTAGGTAGGTAGATAGATAGATAGATAGAGATAGGTAGGTAGGTAGATTGATAGATACAGATAGGTAGGTAGGTAGATAGATAGATAGATACAGATAGGTAGGTAGGTAGATAGATAGATACAGATAGGTAGGTAGGTAGATTGAAAGATACAGATAGGTAGGTAGGTAGATAGATAGATACAGATAGGTAGGTAGGTAGATTGATAGATAGAGATAGGTAGGTAGGTAGATTGATAGATACAGATAGGTAGGTAGGTAGGTAGATAGATACAGATAGGTAGGTAGGTAGATAGATAGATACAGTTATGTAGGTAGGTAGGTAGATAGATAGATAGATACAGATAGGTAGCTAGGTAGGTAGATAGATAGATACAGATAGGTAGGTAGGTAGATTGATAGATAGAGATAGGTAGGTAGGTAGATAGATAGATAGACATAGGTAGGTAAGTAGATTGATAGATACAGATAGGTAGGTAGGTAGATAGATAGATACAGATAGGTAGGTAGGTAGATAGATAGATAGAGATAGGTAGCTAGGTAGATTGATAGATACAGATAGGTAGGTAGGTAGATAGATAGATAGAGATAGGTAGGTAGGTAGATTGATAGATAGAGATAGCTAGGTAGGTAGATAGATAGATACAGATAGGTAGGTAGGTAGATAGATAGATACAGATAGGTAGGTAGGTAGATAGATAGATAGAGATAGGTAGGTAGGTAGATTGATAGATACAGATAGGTAGGTAGGTAGATAGATAAATACAGATAGGTAGGTAGGTAGATTGATAGATAGAGATAGGTAGGTAGGTAGATTGATAGATACAGATAGGTAGGTAGGTAGATAGATAGATAGAGATAGGTAGGTAGGTAGATTGAATGATACAGTTTGGTAGGTAGGTAGGTAGATAGATACAGATAGGTAGGTAGGTAGATTGATAGATACAGATAGGTAGGTAGGTAGATAGATAGATACAGATAGGTAGGTAGTTAGATTGATAGATAGAGATAGGTAGGTAGGTAGATTGATAGATACAGATAGGTAGGTAGGTAGATAGATAGATACAGATAGGTAGGTAGGTAGATAGATAGATACAGTTATTTAGGTAGGTAGGTAGATAGATAGATACAGATAGGTAGGTAGGTACGTAGATAGATAGATACAGATAGGTAGGTAGGTAGATAGATAGATAGAGATAGGTAGGTAGGTAGATAGATAAATACAGATAGGTAGGTAGGTAGATAGATAGATACAGATAGGTACGTAGGTAGATAGATAGATACAGATAGGTAGGTAGATAGATAGATACAGATAGGTAGGTAGGTAGGTAGATAGATAGAGATAGGTAGGTAGGTAGATTGATAGATACAGATAGGTAGGTAGGTAGATAGATAGATACAGATAGGTAGGTAGGTAGATAGATAGATACAGTTATGTAGGTAGGTAGGTAGATAGATAGATACAGATAGGTAGGTAGGTAGATAGATAGATTCAGATAGGTAGGTAGGTAGATAGATAGATACAGATAGGTAGGTAGGTAGATAGATAGAGATAGGTAGGTAGGTAGAATGATAGATACAGATAGGTAGGTAGGTAGATAGATAAATACAGATCGGTAGGTAGGTAGATTGATAGATAGAGATAGGTAGGTAGGTAGATAGATAGATAGAGATAGGTAGGTAGGTAGATAGATAGATACAGATAGGTAGGTAGGTAGATAGATAGATACAGATAGGTAGGTAGGTAGATAGATAGATACAGATAGGTACGTAGGTAGATAGATAGATACAGATAGGTAGGTAGATAGATAGATACAGATAGGTAGGTAGGTAGGTAGATAGATAGAGATAGGTAGGTAGGTAAATTGATAGATACAGATAGGTAGGTAGGTAGATAGATAGATACAGATAGGTAGGTAGGTAGATAGATAGATACAGTTATGTAGGTAGGTAGGTAGATAGATAGATACAGATAGGTAGGTAGGTAGATAGATAGATTCAGATAGGTAGGTAGGTAGATAGATAGATACAGATAGGTAGGTAGGTAGATAGATAGATAGAGATAGGTAGGTAGGTAGGTAGGTAGATAGATAGAGATAGGTAGGTAGGTAGGTAGATAGATAGATAGAGATAGGTAGGTAGGTAGATAGATAGATAGAGATAGGTAGGTAGGTAGATTGATAGATACAGATAGGTAGGTAGGTAGATAGATAGATACAGATAGGTAGGTAGGTAGATAGATAGATACAGATAGGTAGGTAGGTACGTAGATAGATAGAGATAGGTAGGTAGGTAGATAGATAGATAGAGATAGGTAGGTAGGTAGATTGATAGATACAGATAGGTAGGTAGGTAGATTGATAGAGACAGATAGGTAGGTAGGTAGATATATAGATACAGATAGGTAGGTAGGTAGATAGATAAATACAGATAGGTAGGTAGGAAGATAGATAAATACAGATAGGTAGGTAGGTAGATAGATAGATAGATAGAGATAGGTAGGTAGGTAGATTGATAGATACAGATAGGTAGGTAGGTAGATAGATAGATACAGAGAGGTAGGTAAGTAGATTGATAGATAGAGATATGTAGGTAGGTAGATAGATAGATAGAGATAGGTAGATAGGTAGATAGATAGAGATAGGTAGGTAGGTAGATAGATAGATAGAGATAGATAGGTAGGTAGATTGATAGAGACAGATAGGTAGGTAGGTAGATAGATAGAGATAGGTAGGTAGGTAGATTGATAGATGCAGATAGGTAAGTAGGTAGATAGATAGATACAGATAGGTAGGTAGGTAGATAGATAGATACAGATATGTAGGTAGGTAGACAGATAGATAGAGATAGGTAGGTAGGTAGGTAGATAGATAGAGATAGGTAGGTAGGTAGATAGATAGATAGAGATAGGTAGGTAGGTAGATTGATAGATACAGATAGGTAGGTAGGTAGATAGATAGATACAGATAGATAGGTAGGTAGATAGATAGATACAGATAAGTAGGTAGGTAGATAGACAGATAGAGATAGGTAGGTAGGTAGGTAGGTAGATAGAAAGAGATAGTTAGGTAGGTAGGTAGATAGATACAGATAGGTAGGTAGGTAGATAGATAGAGATAGGTAGGTAGGTAGGTAGATAGATAGAGATAGGTAGGTAGGTAGATAGATAGATAGAGATAGGTAGGTAGGTAGATACATAGATACAGATAGGTAGGTAGATAGATAGATAGATACAGATAGGTAGGTAGGTAGATAGATAGATAGATAGAGATAGGTAGGTAGGTAGGTAGGTAGGTAGATAAATAGAGATAGGTAGGTAGGTAGATAGATAGATAGAGATTGGTAGGTAGGTAGGTAGATAGATAGATACAGATAGGTAGGTAGGTAGATAGATAGATACAGATAGGTAGGTAGGTAGATAGATAGATAGAGATAGGTAGGTAGGTAGATAGATAGATACAGATAGGTAGGTAGGTAGATAGATAGATACAGATAGGTAGGTAGGTAGATAGATAGATACAGATAGGTAGGTAGGTAGATAGATAGATAGACATAGGTAGGTAGGTAGATTGATAGATACAGATAGGTAGGTAGGTAGATAGATAGATACAGATAGGTAGGTAGGTAGATAGATAGATAGAGATAGGTAGGTAGATAGATAGATAAATACAGATAGGTAGGTAGGTAGGTAGATAGATAGAGATAGGTAGGTAGGTAGATAGATAGATAGAGATAGGAAGGTAGGTAGATTGATAGAGATAGGTAGGTAGGTAGATAGATAGATAGACATAGGTAGGTAGGTAGATTGATAGATACAGATAGGTAGGTAGGTAGATAGATAGATACAGATAGGTAGGTAGGTAGATAGATAGATAGAGATAGGTAGCTAGGTAGATTGATAGATACAGATAGGTAGGTAGGTAGATAGATAGATAGAGATAGGTAGGTAGGTAGATAGATAGATAGATAGATACAGATAGGTAGGTAGGTAGATAGATAGATACAGATAGGTAGGTAGGTAGATAGATAGATAGAGATAGGTAGGTAGGTAGGTAGATAGATAGAGATAGGTAGGTAGGTAGGTAGATAGATAGATACAGATAGGTACGTAGGTAGATAGATAGATACAGATAGGTAGGTAGGTAGATAGATAGATACAGATAGGTACGTAGGTAGATAAATAGATACAGATAGGTAGGTAGGTAGATAGATAGATACAGATTGGTAGGTAGGTAGGTAGATAGATAGAGATAGGTAGGTAGGTAGATAGATAGATAGAGATAGGTAGGTAGGTAGGTAGATAGATAGATACAGATAGGTAGGTAGGTAGATAGATAGATACAGTTATGTAGGTAGGTAGGTAGATAGATAGATACAGATAGGTAGGTAGGTAGATAGATAAATACAGATAGGTAGGTAGGTAGATAGATAGATACAGATAGGTAGGTAGGTAGATCGATAGATTAAGATAGGTAGGTAAATAGATAGATAGATACAGATAGGTAGGTAGGTAGATAGATAGATAGAGATAGGTAGGTAGGTAGGTAGATAGATAGAGATAGGTAGGTAGGTAGGTAGGTAGATAGATAGATAGAGATAGGTAGGTAGGTAGATAGATAGATACAGATAGGTAGGTAGGTAGATAGATAGATACAGATAGGTAGGTAGGTAGATAGATACAGATAGGTAGGTAGGTAGGTAGGTAGATAGATAGAGATAGGTAGGTAGGTAGATAGATAGATACAGTTATGTAGGTAGGTAGGTAGATAGATAGATAGAGATAGGTAGCTAGGTAGATAGATAGATACAGATAGGTAGGTAGGTAGATAGATAGATAGAGATAGGTAGGTAGGTAGATAGATAGATAGATAGATACAGATAGGTAGGTAGGTAGATAGATAGATACAGATAGGTAGGTAGGTAGATAGATAGATAGAGATAGGTAGGTAGGTAGGTAGATAGATAGAGATAGGTAGGTAGGTAGGTAGATAGATAGATACAGATAGGTACGTAGGTAGATAGATAGATACAGATAGGTAGGTAGGTAGATAGATAGATACAGATAGGTACGTAGGTAGATAAATAGATACAGATAGGTAGGTAGGTAGATAGATAGATACAGATTGGTAGGTAGGTAGGTAGATAGATAGAGATAGGTAGGTAGGTAGATAGATAGATAGAGATAGGTAGGTAGGTAGGTAGATAGATAGATACAGATAGGTAGGTAGGTAGATAGATAGATACAGTTATGTAGGTAGGTAGGTAGATAGATAGATACAGATAGGTAGGTAGGTAGATAGATAAATACAGATAGGTAGGTAGGTAGATAGATAGATACAGATAGGTAGGTAGGTAGATCGATAGATTAAGATAGGTAGGTAAATAGATAGATAGATACAGATAGGTAGGTAGGTAGATAGATAGATAGAGATAGGTAGGTAGGTAGGTAGATAGATAGAGATAGGTAGGTAGGTAGGTAGGTAGATAGATAGATAGAGATAGGTAGGTAGGTAGATAGATAGATACAGATAGGTAGGTAGGTAGATAGATAGATACAGATAGGTAGGTAGGTAGATAGATACAGATAGGTAGGTAGGTAGGTAGGTAGATAGATAGAGATAGGTAGGTAGGTAGATAGATAGATAGAGATAGGTAGGTAGGTAGATAGATAGATACAGATAGGTAGGTAGGTACATAGATAGATACAGATATGTAGGTAGGTAGGTAGATAGATAGATAGATACAGATAGGTAGCTAGGTAGGTAGATAGATAGATACAGATAGGTAGGTAGGTAGATTGATAGATAGAGATAGGTAGGTAGGTAGATAGATAGATAGACATAGGTAGGTAAGTAGATTGATAGATACAGATAGGTAGGTAGGTAGATAGATAGATACAGATAGGTAGGTAGGTAGATAGATAGATAGAGATAGGTAGCTAGGTAGATTGATAGATACAGATAGGTAGGTAGGTAGATAGATAGATAGAGATAGGTAGGTAGGTAGATTGATAGATAGAGATAGCTAGGTAGGTAGATAGATAGATACAGATAGGTAGGTAGGTAGATAGATAGATACAGATAGGTAGGTAGGTAGGTAGATAGATAGATAGAGATAGGTAGGTAGGTAGATTGATAGATACAGATAGGTAGGTAGGTAGATAGATAGATACAGAGAGGTAGGTAAGTAGATTGATAGATAGAGATATGTAGGTAGGTAGATAGATAGATAGAGATAGGTAGATAGGTAGATAGATAGAGATAGGTAGGTAGGTAGATAGATAGATAGAGATAGATAGGTAGGTAGATTGATAGAGACAGATAGGTAGGTAGATAGATAGATAGAGATAGGTAGGTAGGTAGATTGATAGATGCAGATAGGTAAGTAGGTAGATAGATAGATACAGATAGGTAGGTAGGTAGGTAGATAGATAGATAGAGATAGGTAGGTAGGTAGATTGATAGATACAGATAGGTAGGTAGGTAGATAGATAGATACAGAGAGGTAGGTAAGTAGATTGATAGATAGAGATATGTAGGTAGGTAGATAGATAGATAGAGATAGGTAGATAGGTAGATAGATAGAGATAGGTAGGTAGGTAGATAGATAGATAGAGATAGATAGGTAGGTAGATTGATAGAGACAGATAGGTAGGTAGATAGATAGATAGAGATAGGTAGGTAGGTAGATTGATAGATGCAGATAGGTAAGTAGGTAGATAGATAGATACAGATAGGTAGGTAGGTAGATAGATAGATACAGATATGTAGGTAGGTAGACAGATAGATAGAGATAGGTAGGTAGGTAGGTAGATAGATAGAGATAGGTAGGTAGGTAGATAGATAGATAGAGATAGGTAGGTAGGTAGATTGATAGATACAGATAGGTAGGTAGGTAGATAGATAGATACAGATAGATAGGTAGGTAGATAGATAGATACAGATAAGTAGGTAGGTAGATAGACAGATAGAGATAGGTAGGTAGGTAGGTAGGTAGATAGAAAGAGATAGTTAGGTAGGTAGGTAGATAGATACAGATAGGTAGGTAGGTAGATAGATAGAGATAGGTAGGTAGGTAGGTAGATAGATAGAGATAGGTAGGTAGGTAGATAGATAGATAGAGATAGGTAGGTAGGTAGATACATAGATACAGATAGGTAGGTAGATAGATAGATAGATACAGATAGGTAGGTAGGTAGATAGATAGATAGATAGAGATAGGTAGGTAGGTAGGTAGATAGATAGAGATAGGTAGGTAGGTAGATAGATAGATAGAGATAGGTAGGTAGGTAGGTAGATAGATAGATACAGATAGGTAGGTAGGTAGATAGATAGATACAGATAGGTAGGTAGGTAGATAGATAGATAGAGATAGGTAGGTAGGTAGATAGATAGATACAGATAGGTAGGTAGGTAGATAGATAGATACAGATAGGTAGGTAGGTAGATAGATAGATACAGATAGGTAGGTAGGTAGATAGATAGATAGACATAGGTAGGTAGGTAGATTGATAGATACAGATAGGTAGGTAGGTAGATAGATAGATACAGATAGGTAGGTAGGTAGATAGATAGATAGAGATAGGTAGGTAGATAGATAGATAAATACAGATAGGTAGGTAGGTAGGTAGATAGATAGAGATAGGTAGGTAGGTAGATAGATAGATAGAGATAGGAAGGTAGGTAGATTGATAGAGATAGGTAGGTAGGTAGATAGATAGATAGACATAGGTAGGTAGGTAGATTGATAGATACAGATAGGTAGGTAGGTAGATAGATAGATACAGATAGGTAGGTAGGTAGATTGATAGATAGAGATAGGTAGGTAGGTAGATTGATAGATACAGATAGGTAGGTAGGTAGGTAGATAGATACAGATAGGTAGGTAGGTAGATAGATAGATACAGTTATGTAGGTAGGTAGGTAGATAGATAGATAGATACAGATAGGTAGCTAGGTAGGTAGATAGATAGATACAGATAGGTAGGTAGGTAGATTGATAGATAGAGATAGGTAGGTAGGTAGATAGATAGATAGACATAGGTAGGTAAGTAGATTGATAGATACAGATAGGTAGGTAGGTAGATAGATAGATACAGATAGGTAGGTAGGTAGATAGATAGATACAGATAGGTAGGTAGGTAGATAGATAGATAGAGATAGGTAGGTAGGTAGATAGATAGATACAGATAGGTAGGTAGGTAGATAGATAGATACAGATAGGTAGGTAGGTAGATAGATAGATACAGATAGGTAGGTAGGTAGATAGATAGATAGACATAGGTAGGTAGGTAGATTGATAGATACAGATAGGTAGGTAGGTAGATAGATAGATACAGATAGGTAGGTAGGTAGATAGATAGATAGAGATAGGTAGGTAGATAGATAGATAAATACAGATAGGTACGTAGGTAGGTAGATAGATAGAGATAGGTAGGTAGGTAGATAGATAGATAGAGATAGGAAGGTAGGTAGATTGATAGAGATAGGTAGGTAGGTAGATAGATAGATAGACATAGGTAGGTAGGTAGATTGATAGATACAGATAGGTAGGTAGGTAGATAGATAGATACAGATAGGTAGGTAGGTAGATAGATAGATAGAGATAGGTAGCTAGGTAGATTGATAGATACAGATAGGTAGGTAGGTAGATAGATAGATAGAGATAGGTAGATAGGTAGATTGATAGATAGAGATAGGTAGGCAGGTAGATTGATAGATACAGATAGGTAGGTAGGTTGATAGATAGATACAGATAGGTAGGTAGGTAGATAGATAGATAGAGATAGGTAGGTAGGTAGATAGATAGATAGAGATAGGTAGGTAGGTAGATTGATAGATACAGATAGGTAGGTAGGTAGATTGATAGATAGAGATAGCTAGGTAGGTAGATTGATAGATAGAGATAGGTAGGTAGGTAGATAGATAGATACAGATAGGTAGGTAGGTAGATAGATAGATAGAGATAGGTAGCTAGGTAGATTGATAGATACAGATAGGTAGGTAGGTAGATAGATAGATAGAGATAGGTAGGTAGGTAGATTGATAGATAGAAATAGCTAGGTAGGTAGATTGATAGATACAGATAGGTAGGTAGGTAGATAGATAGATACAGATAGGTAGGTAGGTAGATAGATAGATAGATAGAGATAGGTAGGTAGGTAGATTGATAGATACAGATAGGTAGGTAGGTAGATAGATAGATAGATACAGATAGGTAGGTAGGTAGATAGATAGATACAGATAGGTAGGTAGGTAGATTGAAAGATACAGATAGGTAGGTAGGTAGATAGATAGATACAGATAGGTAGGTAGGTAGATTGATAGATAGAGATAGGTAGGTAGGTAGATTGATAGATACAGATAGGTAGGTAGGTAGGTAGATAGATACAGATAGGTAGGTAGGTAGATAGATAGATACAGTTATGTAGGTAGGTAGGTAGATAGATAGATAGATACAGATAGGTAGCTAGGTAGGTAGATAGATAGATACAGATAGGTAGGTAGGTAGATTGATAGATAGAGATAGGTAGGTAGGTAGATAGATAGATAGACATAGGTAGGTAAGTAGATTGATAGATACAGATAGGTAGGTAGGTAGATAGATAGATACAGATAGGTAGGTAGGTAGATAGATAGATAGAGATAGGTAGCTAGGTAGATTGATAGATACAGATAGGTAGGTAGGTAGATAGATAGATAGAGATAGGTAGGTAGGTAGATTGATAGATAGAGATAGCTAGGTAGGTAGATAGATAGATACAGATAGGTAGGTAGGTAGATAGATAGATACAGATAGGTAGGTAGGTAGATAGATAGATAGAGATAGGTAGGTAGGTAGATTGATAGATACAGATAGGTAGGTAGGTAGATAGATAAATACAGATAGGTAGGTAGGTAGATTGATAGATAGAGATAGGTAGGTAGGTAGATTGATAGATACAGATAGGTAGGTAGGTAGATAGATAGATAGAGATAGGTAGGTAGGTAGATTGAATGATACAGTTTGGTAGGTAGGTAGGTAGATAGATACAGATAGGTAGGTAGGTAGATTGATAGATACAGATAGGTAGGTAGGTAGATAGATAGATACAGATAGGTAGGTAGTTAGATTGATAGATAGAGATAGGTAGGTAGGTAGATTGATAGATACAGATAGGTAGGTAGGTAGATAGATAGATACAGATAGGTAGGTAGGTAGATAGATAGATACAGTTATTTAGGTAGGTAGGTAGATAGATAGATACAGATAGGTAGGTAGGTACGTAGATAGATAGATACAGATAGGTAGGTAGGTAGATAGATAGATAGAGATAGGTAGGTAGGTAGATAGATAAATACAGATAGGTAGGTAGGTAGATAGATAGATACAGATAGGTACGTAGGTAGATAGATAGATACAGATAGGTAGGTAGATAGATAGATACAGATAGGTAGGTAGGTAGGTAGATAGATAGAGATAGGTAGGTAGGTAGATTGATAGATACAGATAGGTAGGTAGGTAGATAGATAGATACAGATAGGTAGGTAGGTAGATAGATAGATACAGTTATGTAGGTAGGTAGGTAGATAGATAGATACAGATAGGTAGGTAGGTAGATAGATAGATTCAGATAGGTAGGTAGGTAGATAGATAGATACAGATAGGTAGGTAGGTAGATAGATAGAGATAGGTAGGTAGGTAGAATGATAGATACAGATAGGTAGGTAGGTAGATAGATAAATACAGATCGGTAGGTAGGTAGATTGATAGATAGAGATAGGTAGGTAGGTAGATAGATAGATAGAGATAGGTAGGTAGGTAGATAGATAGATACAGATAGGTAGGTAGATAGATAGATACAGATAGGTAGGTAGGTAGGTAGATAGATAGAGATAGGTAGGTAGGTAGATTGATAGATACAGATAGGTAGGTAGGTAGATAGATAGATACAGATAGGTAGGTAGGTAGATAGATAGATACAGTTATGTAGGTAGGTAGGTAGATAGATAGATACAGATAGGTAGGTAGGTAGATAGATAGATTCAGATAGGTAGGTAGGTAGATAGATAGATACAGATAGGTAGGTAGGTAGATAGATAGAGATAGGTAGGTAGGTAGAATGATAGATACAGATAGGTAGGTAGGTAGATAGATAAATACAGATCGGTAGGTAGGTAGATTGATAGATAGAGATAGGTAGGTAGGTAGATAGATAGATAGAGATAGGTAGGTAGGTAGATAGATAGATACAGATAGGTAGGTAGGTAGATAGATAGATACAGATAGGTAGGTAGGTAGATAGATAGATACAGATAGGTACGTAGGTAGATAGATAGATACAGATAGGTAGGTAGATAGATAGATACAGATAGGTAGGTAGGTAGGTAGATAGATAGAGATAGGTAGGTAGGTAAATTGATAGATACAGATAGGTAGGTAGGTAGATAGATAGATACAGATAGGTAGGTAGGTAGATAGATAGATACAGTTATGTAGGTAGGTAGGTAGATAGATAGATACAGATAGGTAGGTAGGTAGATAGATAGATTCAGATAGGTAGGTAGGTAGATAGATAGATACAGATAGGTAGGTAGGTAGATAGATAGATAGAGATAGGTAGGTAGGTAGGTAGGTAGATAGATAGAGATAGGTAGGTAGGTAGGTAGATAGATAGATAGAGATAGGTAGGTAGGTAGATAGATAGATAGAGATAGGTAGGTAGGTAGATTGATAGATACAGATAGGTAGGTAGGTAGATAGATAGATACAGATAGGTAGGTAGGTAGATAGATAGATACAGATAGGTAGGTAGGTACGTAGATAGATAGAGATAGGTAGGTAGGTAGATAGATAGATAGAGATAGGTAGGTAGGTAGATTGATAGATACAGATAGGTAGGTAGGTAGATTGATAGAGACAGATAGGTAGGTAGGTAGATATATAGATACAGATAGGTAGGTAGGTAGATAGATAAATACAGATAGGTAGGTAGGAAGATAGATAAATACAGATAGGTAGGTAGGTAGATAGATAGATAGATAGAGATAGGTAGGTAGGTAGATTGATAGATACAGATAGGTAGGTAGGTAGATAGATAGATACAGAGAGGTAGGTAAGTAGATTGATAGATAGAGATATGTAGGTAGGTAGATAGATAGATAGAGATAGGTAGATAGGTAGATAGATAGAGATAGGTAGGTAGGTAGATAGATAGATAGAGATAGATAGGTAGGTAGATTGATAGAGACAGATAGGTAGGTAGGTAGATAGATAGAGATAGGTAGGTAGGTAGATTGATAGATGCAGATAGGTAAGTAGGTAGATAGATAGATACAGATAGGTAGGTAGGTAGATAGATAGATACAGATATGTAGGTAGGTAGACAGATAGATAGAGATAGGTAGGTAGGTAGGTAGATAGATAGAGATAGGTAGGTAGGTAGATAGATAGATAGAGATAGGTAGGTAGGTAGATTGATAGATACAGATAGGTAGGTAGGTAGATAGATAGATACAGATAGATAGGTAGGTAGATAGATAGATACAGATAAGTAGGTAGGTAGATAGACAGATAGAGATAGGTAGGTAGGTAGGTAGGTAGATAGAAAGAGATAGTTAGGTAGGTAGGTAGATAGATACAGATAGGTAGGTAGGTAGATAGATAGAGATAGGTAGGTAGGTAGGTAGATAGATAGAGATAGGTAGGTAGGTAGATAGATAGATAGAGATAGGTAGGTAGGTAGATACATAGATACAGATAGGTAGGTAGATAGATAGATACAGATAGGTAGGTAGGTAGATAGATAGATAGATAGAGATAGGTAGGTAGGTAGGTAGGTAGGTAGATAGATAGAGATAGGTAGGTAGGTAGATAGATAGATAGAGATAGGTAGGTAGGTAGGTAGATAGATAGATACAGATAGGTAGGTAGGTAGATAGATAGATACAGATAGGTAGGTAGGTAGATAGATAGATAGAGATAGGTAGGTAGGTAGATAGATAGATACAGATAGGTAGGTAGGTAGATAGATAGATACAGATAGGTAGGTAGGTAGATAGATAGATACAGATAGGTAGGTAGGTAGATAGATAGATAGACATAGGTAGGTAGGTAGATTGATAGATACAGATAGGTAGGTAGGTAGATAGATAGATACAGATAGGTAGGTAGGTAGATAGATAGATAGAGATAGGTAGGTAGATAGATAGATAAATACAGATAGGTAGGTAGGTAGGTAGATAGATAGAGATAGGTAGGTAGGTAGATAGATAGATAGAGATAGGAAGGTAGGTAGATTGATAGAGATAGGTAGGTAGGTAGATAGATAGATAGACATAGGTAGGTAGGTAGATTGATAGATACAGATAGGTAGGTAGGTAGATAGATAGATACAGATAGGTAGGTAGGTAGATAGATAGATAGAGATAGGTAGCTAGGTAGATTGATAGATACAGATAGGTAGGTAGGTAGATAGATAGATAGAGATAGGTAGATAGGTAGATTGATAGATAGAGATAGGTAGGCAGGTAGATTGATAGATACAGATAGGTAGGTAGGTTGATAGATAGATACAGATAGGTAGGTAGGTAGATAGATAGATAGAGATAGGTAGGTAGGTAGATAGATAGATAGAGATAGGTAGGTAGGTAGATTGATAGATACAGATAGGTAGGTAGGTAGATTGATAGATAGAGATATCTAGGTAGGTAGATTGATAGATAGAGATAGGTAGGTAGGTAGATAGATAGATACAGATAGGTAGGTAGGTAGATAGATAGATAGAGATAGGTAGCTAGGTAGATTGATAGATACAGATAGGTAGGTAGGTAGATAGATAGATAGAGATAGGTAGGTAGGTAGATTGATAGATAGAAATAGCTAGGTAGGTAGATTGATAGATACAGATAGGTAGGTAGGTAGATAGATAGATACAGATAGGTAGGTAGGTAGATAGATAGATAGATAGAGATAGGTAGGTAGGTAGATTGATAGATACAGATAGGTAGGTAGGTAGATAGATAGATATAGATAGGTAGGTAGGTAGATAGATAGATACAGTTATGTAGGTAGGTAGGTAGATAGATAGATACAGATAGGTAGGTAGGTAGATAGATAGATACAGTTATGTAGGTAGGTAGGTAGATAGATAGATACAGATAGGTAGGTAGGTAGATAGATAAATACAGATAGGTAGGTAGGTAGATAGATAGATACAGATAGGTAGGTAGGTAGATCGATAGATTCAGATAGGTAGGTAGATAGATAGATAGATACAGATAGGTAGGTAGGTAGATTGATAGATACAGATAGGTAGGTAGGTAGATAGATAGATAGAGATAGGTAGGTATTTAGATTGATAGATAGAGAAAGGTAGGTAGGTAGATTGATAGATACAGATAGGTAGGTAGGTAGATAGATAGATAGATACAGATAGGTAGGTAGTTAGATAGATAGATAGATAGAGATAGGTAGGTAGGTAGATTGATAGATACAGATAGGTAGGTAGGTAGATAGATAGATAGAGATAGGTAGGTAGGTAGATTGAAAGATACAGATTGGTAGGTAGGTAGATAGATAGATACAGATAGGTAGGTAGGTAGATTGATAGATACAGATAAGTAGGTAGGTAGATAGATAGATATAGATAGGTAGGTAGTTAGATTGATAGATAGAGATAGGTAGGTAGGTAGATTGATAGATACAGATAGGTTGGTAGCTAGATAGATAGATACAGATAGGTAGGTAGGTAGATAGATAGATACAGTTATGTAGGTAGGTAAGTAGATAGATAGATACAGATAGGTAGGTAGGTACGTAGATAGATAGATTCAGATAGGTAGGTAGGTAGATAGATAGATAGAGATAGGTAGGTAGGTAGATAGATAAATACAGATAGGTAGGTAGATAGATAGATAGATACAGATAGGTACGTAGGTAGATAGATAGATACAGATAGGTAGGTAGGTAGATAGATAGATAGAGATAGGTAGGTAGGTAGATAGATAGAGATAGGTAGGTAGGTAGATTGATAGATACAGCTAGGTAGGTAGGTAGATAGATATAGATAGGTAGGTAGGTAGATAGATAGATACAGTTATGTAGGTAGGTAGGTAGATAGATAGATAGAGATAGGTAGGTAGGTAGATAGATAGATACAGATAGGTAGGTAGGTAGATAGATAGATAGAGATAGGTAGGTAGGTAGATAGATAGATAGATAGATACAGATAGGTAGGTAGGTAGATAGATAGATACAGATAGGTAGGTAGGTAGATAGATAGATAGAGATAGGTAGGTAGGTAGGTAGATAGATAGAGATAGGTAGGTAGGTAGGTAGATAGATAGATACAGATAGGTACGTAGGTAGATAGATAGATACAGATAGGTAGGTAGGTAGATAGATAGATACAGATAGGTACGTAGGTAGATAAATAGATACAGATAGGTAGGTAGGTAGATAGATAGATACAGATTGGTAGGTAGGTAGGTAGATAGATAGAGATAGGTAGGTAGGTAGATAGATAGATAGAGATAGGTAGGTAGGTAGGTAGATAGATAGATACAGATAGGTAGGTAGGTAGATAGATAGATACAGTTATGTAGGTAGGTAGGTAGATAGATAGATACAGATAGGTAGGTAGGTAGATAGATAAATACAGATAGGTAGGTAGGTAGATAGATAGATACAGATAGGTAGGTAGGTAGATCGATAGATTAAGATAGGTAGGTAAATAGATAGATAGATACAGATAGGTAGGTAGGTAGATAGATAGATAGAGATAGGTAGGTAGGTAGGTAGATAGATAGAGATAGGTAGGTAGGTAGGTAGGTAGATAGATAGATAGAGATAGGTAGGTAGGTAGATAGATAGATACAGATAGGTAGGTAGGTAGATAGATAGATACAGATAGGTAGGTAGGTAGATAGATACAGATAGGTAGGTAGGTAGGTAGGTAGATAGATAGAGATAGGTAGGTAGGTAGATAGATAGATAGAGATAGGTAGGTAGGTAGATAGATAGATACAGATAGGTAGGTAGGTACATAGATAGATACAGATATGTAGGTAGGTAGATAGATAGATAGAGATAGGTAGGTAGGTAGGTAGATAGATAGAGATAGGTAGGTAGGTAGATAGATAGATAGATAGAGATAGGTAGGTAGGTAGGTAGATAGATAGATACAGATAGGTAGGTAGGTAGATAGATAGATACAGATATGTAGGTAGGTAGATAGATAGAGATAGGTAGGTAGGTAGGTAGGTAGATAGATAGATACAGTTATGTAGGTAGGTAGGTAAATAGATAGATACAGATAGGTAGGTAGGTACGTAGATAGATAGATACAGATAGGTAGGTAGATAGATAGATAGATAGAGATAGGTAGGTAGGTAGATAGATAAATACAGATAGGTAGGTAGGTAGATAGATAGATACAGATAGGTACGTAGATGGATAGATAGATACAGATAGGTAGGTAGGTAGATAGATAGATAGAGTTAGGTAGGTAGGTAGGTAGGTAGATAGATAGAGATAGGTAGGTAGGTAGATTGATAGATACAGATAGGTAGGTAGGTAGATAGATAGATACAGATAGGTAGGTAGGTAGATAGATAGATACATTTATGTAGGTAGGTAGGTAGATAGATAGATACAGATAGGTAGGTAGGTAGATAGATAGATAGAGATAGATAGGTAGGTAGATAGATAGATACAGATAGGTAGGTAGGTAGATAGATAGATACAGATAGGTAGGTAGGTAGGTAGATAGATAGATAGAGATAGGTAGGTAGGTAGGTAGGTAGGTAGGTAGGTAGGTAGGTAGATAGATACAGATAGGTAGGTAGGTAGATAGATAGATACATTTATGTAGGTAGGTAGGTAGATAGATAGATACAGATAGGTAGGTAGGTAGATAGATAGATAGAGATAGATAGGTAGGTAGATAGATAGATACAGATAGGTAGGTAGGTAGATAGATAGAGATAGATAGGTAGGTAGATAGATAGATACAGATAGGTAGGTAGGTAGATAGATAGATACAGATAGGTAGGTAGGTAGGTAGATAGATAGATACAGATAGGTAGGTAGGTAGATAGATAGATACATTTATGTAGGTAGGTAGGTAGATAGATAGATACAGATAGATAGGTAGGTAGATAGATAGATAGAGATAGATAGGTAGGTAGATAGATAGATACAGATAGGTAGGTAGGTAGATAGATAGATAGAGATAGATAGGTAGGTAGATAGATAGATACAGATAGGTAGGTAGGTAGATAGATAGATACAGATAGGTAGGTAGGTAGGTAGATATATAGATAGAGATAGGTAGGTAGGTAGGTAGGTAGGTAGGTAGGTAGATAGATACAGTTATGTAGGTAGGTAGGTAGATAGATAGATACAGATAGGTAGGTAGGTACGTAGATAGATAGATACAGATAGGTAGGTAGGTAGATAGATAGATAGAGATAGGTAGGTAGGTAGATAGATAAATACAGATAGGTAGGTAGGTAGATAGATAGATACAGATAGGTACGTAGGTAGATAGATAGATACAGATAGGTAGGTAGGTAGATAGATAGATAGAGTTAGGTAGGTAGGTAGGTAGGTACGTAGATAGATAGAGATAGGTAGGTAGGTAGATTGATAGATACAGATAGGTAGGTAGGTAGATAGATAGATACAGATAGGTAGGTAGGTAGATAGATAGATACATTTATGTAGGTAGGTAGGTAGATAGATAGATACAGATAGGTAGGTAGGTAGATAGATAGATAGAGATAGATAGGTATGTAGATAGATAGATTCAGATAGGTAGGTACGTAGATAGAAAGATAGAGATAGATAGGTAGGTAGATAGATAGATACAGATAGGTAGGTAGGTAGATAGATAGATACAGATAGGTAGGTAGGTAGATTGATAGATAGAGATATGTAGGTAGGTAGATAGATAGATAGAGATAGGTAGATAGGTAGATAGATAGAGATAGGTAGGTAGGTAGATAGATAGATAGAGATAGGTAGGTAGGTAGGTAGATAGATAGAGATAGGTAGGTAGGTAGATAGATAGATAGAGATAGGTAGGTAGGTAGATTGATAGATACAGATAGGTAGGTAGGTAGATAGATACAGATATGTAGGTAGGTAGATAGACAGAGATAGGTAGGTAGGTAGGTAGATAGATAGAGATAGGTAGGTAGGTAGATTGATAGATACAGAAAGGTAGGTAGGTAGATAGATAGATACAGATAGGTAGGTAGGTAGATAAATAGATACAGATAGGTAGGTAGGTAGATAGATAGATACAGATATGTAGGTAGGTAGATAGACAGATAGAGATAGGTTGGTAGGTAGGTAGGTAGATAGATAGAGATAGGTAGGTAGGTAGGTAGGTAGAGATAGGTAGGTAGGTAGATAGAAAGAGATAGTTAGGTACGTAGGTAGATAGATACAGATAGGTAGGTAGGTAGATAGATAGAGATAGGTAGGTAGGTAGGTAGATAGATAGATAGAGATAGGTAGGTAGGTAGATAGATAGATACAGATAGGTAGGTAGGTAGATAGATAGATAGAGATAGGTAGGTATTTAGATAGATAGATAGACATAGGTAGGTAGGTAGATTGATAGATACAGATAGGTAGGTAGGTAGATAGATAGATACAGATAGGTAGGTAGGTAGATAGATAGATACAGATAGGTACGTAGGTAGATAGATAGATACAGATAGGTAGGTAGGTAGATAGATATATAGATAGAGATAGGTAGGTAGGTAGGTAGATAGATAGAGATAGGTAGGTAGGTAGGTAGATAGATAGATAGAGATAGGTAGGTAGGTAGATAGATAGATACAGATAGGTAGGTAGGTAGATAGATAGATACAGATAGGTAGGTAGGTAGATAGATAGATAGACATAGGTAGGTAGGTAGATTGATAGATACAGATAGGTAGGTAGGTAGATAGATAGATACAGATAGGTAGGTAGGTAGATAGATAGAGATAGGTAGGTAGAGAGATAGATAAATACAGATAGGTAGGTAGGTAGGTAGATAGATAGAGATAGGTAGGTAGGTAGATAGATAGATAGAGATAGGTAGGTAGGTTGATTGATAGATAGAGATAGGTAGGTAGGTAGATAGATAGATACAGATAGGTAGGCAGGTAGATAGATAGATACAGATAGGTAGGTAGGTAGGTAGGTAGATTGATAGATACAGATAGGTAGGTAGGTAGATAGATAGATACAGTTATGTAGGTAGGTAGGTAGATAGATAGATACAGATAGGTAGCTAGGTAGGTAGATAGATAGATACAGATAGGTAGGTAGGTAGATTGATAGATAGAGATAGGTAGGTAGGTAGATAGATAGATAGACATAGGTAGGTAGGTAGATTGATAGATACAGATAGGTAGGTAGGTAGATAGATAGATACAGATAGGTAGGTAGGTAGATAGATAGATATAGATAGGTAGCTAGGTAGATTGATAGATACAGATAGGTAGGTAAGTAGATAGATAGATACAGATAGGTAGGTAGGTAGATTGATAGATAGAGATATGTAGGTAGGTAGATAGATAGAGATAGGTAGGTAGGTAGATAGATAGATAGAGATAGGTAGGTAGGTAGGTAGATAGATAGAGATAGGTAGGTAGGTAGATAGATAGAGATAGGTAGGTAGATTGATAGATACAGATAGCTAGGTAGGTAGATAGATACAGATAGGTAGGTAGGTAGATAGATAGATACAGATATGTAGGTAGGTAGATAGACAGATAGAGATAGGTAGGTAGGTAGGTAGATAGATAGAGATAGGTAGGTAGGTAGATTGATAGATACAGAAAGGTAGGTAGGTAGATAGATAGATACAGTTATGTAGGTAGGTAGGTAGATAGATAGATACAGATAGGTAGGTAGGTAGATAGATAGATAGAGATAGATAGGTAGGTAGATAGATAGATAGATACAGATAGGTAGGTAGGTTGATAGGTAGATAGAGATAGGTAGGTAGATAGATAGATACAGATAGGTAGGTAGGTAGATAGATAGATACAGATAGGTAGGTAGGTAGATAGATAGATAGAGATAGGTAGGTAGGTAGGTAGATAGATAGAGATAGGTAGGTAGCTAGGTAGATAGATAGATAGAGATAGGTAGGTAGGTAGATAGATAGATAGAGATAGGTAGGTAGGTAGATAGATAAATACAGATAGGTAGGTAGGTAGATAGATAGATACAGATAGGTACGTAGGTAGATAGATAGATACAGATAGGTAGGTAGGTAGATAGATAGATAGAGTTAGGTAGGTAGGTAGGTAGTTAGATAGATAGAGATAGGTAGGTAGGTAGATTGATAGATACAGATAGGTAGGTAGATAGATAGATACAGATAGGTAGGTAGGTAGATAGATAGATACATTTATGTAGGTAGGTAGGTAGATAGATAGATACAGATAGGTAGGTAGGTAGATAGATAGATAGAGATAGATAGGTAGGTAGATAGATAGATACAGATAGGTAGGTAGGTAGATAGATAGATAGAGATAGATAGGTAGGTAGATAGATAGATACAGATAGGTAGGTAGGTAGATAGATAGATACAGTTAGGTAGGTAGGTAGGTAGATAGATAGATAGAGATAGGTAGGTAGGTAGGTAGGTAGGTAGATAGATAGATACAGATAGGTAGGTAGGTAGATAGATAGATACATTTATGTAGGTAGGTAGGTAGATAGATAGATACAGATAGGTAGGTAGGTAGATAGATAGATAGAGATAGATAGGTAGGTAGATAGATAGATACAGATAGGTAGGTAGGTAGATAGATAGATAGAGATAGATAGGTAGGTAGATAGATAGATACAGATAGGTAGGTAGGTAGATAGATAGATACAGATAGGTAGGTAGGTAGGTAGATAGATAGAGATAGGTAGGTAGGTAGGTAGGTAGGTAGGTAGATAGATACAGTTATGTAGGTAGGTAGGTAGATAGATAGATACAGATAGGTAGGTAGGAACGTAGATAGATAGATACAGATAGGTAGGTAGGTAGATAGATAGATAGAGATAGGTAGGTAGGTAGATAGATAAATACAGATAGGTAGGTAGGTAGATAGATAGATACAGATAGGTACATAGGTAGATAGATAGATACAGATAGGTAGGTAGGTAGATAGATAGATAGAGTTGGGTAGGTAGGTAGGTAGGTACGTAGATAGATAGAGATAGGTAGGTAGGTAGATTGATAGATACAGATAGGTAGGTAGGTAGATAGATAGATACAGATAGGTAGGTAGGTAGATAGATAGATACAGTTATGTAGGTAGGTAGGTAGATAGATAGATACAGATAGGTAGGTAGGTAGATAGATAGATAGAGATAGATAGGTATGTAGATAGATAGATTCAGATAGGTAGGTACGTAGATAGAAAGATAGAGATAGATAGGTAGGTAGATAGATAGATACAGATAGGTAGGTAGGTAGATAGATAGATACAGATAGGTAGGTAGGTAGATTGATAGATAGAGATATGTAGGTAGGTAGATAGATAGATAGAGATAGGTAGATAGGTAGATAGATAGAGATAGGTAGGTAGGTAGATAGATAGATAGAGATAGGTAGGTAGGTAGGTAGATAGATAGAGATAGGTAGGTAGGTAGATAGATAGATAGAGATAGGTAGGCAGGTAGATTGATAGATACAGATAGGTAGGTAGGTAGATAGATACAGATATGTAGGTAGGTAGATAGACAGAGATAGGTAGGTAGGTAGGTAGATAGATAGAGATAGGTAGGTAGGTAGATTGATAGATACAGAAAGGTAGGTAGGTAGATAGATAGATACAGATAGGTAGGTAGGTAGGTAGATAGACAGAGATAGGTAGGTAGGTAGGTAGATAGATAGAGATAGGTAGGTAGGTAGATTGATAGATACAGATAGGTAGGTAGGTAGATAGATAGATAGAGATAGATAGGTAGGTAGATAGATAGATACAGATAGGTAGGTAGGTAGATAGATAGATAGAGATAGATAGGTAGGTAGATAGATAGATACAGATAGGTAGGTAGGTAGATAGATAGATACAGATAGGTAGGTAGGTAGGTAGATAGATAGATAGAGATAGGTAGGTAGGTAGGTAGGTAGGTAGGTAGATAGATAGATACACATAGGTAGGTAGGTAGATAGATAGATACATTTATGTAGGTAGGTAGGTAGATAGATAGATACAGATAGGTAGGTAGGTAGATAGATAGATAGAGATAGATAGGTAGGTAGATAGATAGATACAGATAGGTAGGTAGGTAGATAGATAGATAGAGATAGATAGGTAGGTAGATAGATAGATACAGATAGGTAGGTAGGTAGATAGATAGATACAGATAGGTAGGTAGGTAGGTAGATAGATAGATACAGATAGGTAGGTAGGTAGATAGATAGATACATTTATGTAGGTAGGTAGGTAGATAGATAGATACAGATAGGTAGGTAGGTAGATAGATAGATAGAGATAGATAGGTAGGTAGATAGATAGATACAGATAGGTAGGTAGGTAGATAGATAGATAGAGATAGATAGGTAGGTAGATAGATAGATACAGATAGGTAGGTAGGTAGATAGATAGATACAGATAGGTAGGTAGGTAGGTAGATAGATAGATAGAGATAGGTAGGTAGGTAGGTAGGTAGGTAGGTAGATAGATACAGTTATGTAGGTAGGTAGGTAGATAGATAGATACAGATAGGTAGGTAGGAACGTAGATAGATAGATACAGATAGGTAGGTAGGTAGATAGATAGATAGAGATAGGTAGGTAGGTAGATAGATAAATACAGATAGGTAGGTAGGTAGATAGATAGATACAGATAGGTACGTAGGTAGATAGATAGATACAGATAGGTAGGTAGGTAGATAGATAGATAGAGTTAGGTAGGTAGGTAGGTAGGTACGTAGATAGATAGAGATAGGTAGGTAGGTAGATTGATAGATACAGATAGGTAGGTAGGTAGATAGATAGATACAGATAGGTAGGTAGGTAGATAGATAGATACAGTTATGTAGGTAGGTAGGTAGATAGATAGATACAGATAGGTAGGTAGGTAGATATATAGATAGAGATAGATAGGTATGTAGATAGATAGATTCAGATAGGTAGGTACGTAGATAGAAAGATAGAGATAGGTAGGTAGGTAGATAGATAGATACAGATAGGTAGGTAGGTAGATTGATAGATAGAGATATGTAGGTAGGTAGATAGATAGATAGAGATAGGTAGATAGGTAGATAGATAGAGATAGGTAGGTAGGTAGATAGATAGAGATAGGTAGGTAGGTAGGTAGATAGATAGAGATAGGTAGGTAGGTAGATAGATAGATAGAGATAGGTAGGTAGGTAGATTGATAGATACAGATAGGTAGGTAGGTAGATAGATACAGATATGTAGGTAGGTAGATAGACAGAGATAGGTAGGTAGGTAGGTAGATAGATAGAGATAGGTAGGTAGGTAGATTGATAGATACAGAAAGGTAGGTAGGTAGATAGATAGATACAGATAGGTAGGTAGGTAGATAAATAGATACAGATAGGTAGGTAGGTAGATAGATAGATACAGATATGTAGGTAGGTAGATAGACAGATAGAGATAGGTTGGTAGGTAGGTAGGTAGATAGATAGAGATAGGTAGGTAGGTAGGTAGGTAGAGATAGGTAGGTAGGTAGATAGAAAGAGATAGTTAGGTAGGTAGGTAGATAGATACAGATAGGTAGGTAGGTAGATAGATAGAGATAGGTAGGTAGGTAGGTAGATAGATAGAGATAGGTAGGTAGGTAGATAGATAGATACAGATAGGTAGGTAGGTAGATAGATAGATAGAGATAGGTAGGTATTTAGATAGATAGATAGACATAGGTAGGTAGGTAGATTGATAGATACAGATAGGTAGGTAGGTAGATAGATAGATACAGATAGGTAGGTAGGTAGATAGATAGATACAGATAGGTACGTAGGTAGATAGATAGATACAGATAGGTAGGTAGGTAGATAGATATATAGATAGAGATAGGTAGGTAGGTAGGTAGGTAGATAGATAGAGATAGGTAGGTAGGTAGGTAGATAGATAGATAGAGATAGGTAGGTAGGTAGATAGATAGATACAGATAGGTAGGTAGGTAGATAGATAGATAGACATAGGTAGGTAGGTAGATTGATAGATACAGATAGGTAGGTAGGTAGATAGATAGATACAGATAGGTAGGTAGGTAGATAGATAGAGATAGGTAGGTAGAGAGATAGATAAATACAGATAGGTAGGTAGGTAGGTAGATAGATAGAGATAGGTAGGTAGGTAGATAGATAGATAGAGATAGGTAGGTAGGTTGATTGATAGATAGAGATAGGTAGGTAGGTAGATAGATAGATACAGATAGGTAGGCAGGTAGATAGATAGATACAGATAGGTAGGTAGGTAGGTAGGTAGATTGATAGATACAGATAGGTAGGTAGGTAGATAGATAGATACAGTTATGTAGGTAGGTAGGTAGATAGATAGATACAGATAGGTAGCTAGGTAGGTAGATAGATAGATACAGATAGGTAGGTAGGTAGATTGATAGATAGAGATAGGTAGGTAGGTAGATAGATAGATAGACATAGGTAGGTAGGTAGATTGATAGATACAGATAGGTAGGTAGGTAGATAGATAGATACAGATAGGTAGGTAGGTAGATAGATAGATAGAGATAGGTAGCTAGGTAGATTGATAGATACAGATAGGTAGGTAAGTAGATAGATAGATACAGATAGGTAGGTAGGTAGATTGATAGATAGAGATATGTAGGTAGGTAGATAGATAGATAGAGATAGGTAGATAGGTAGATAGATAGAGACAGGTAGGTAGGTAGATAGATAGATAGAGATAGGTAGGTAGGTAGGTAGATAGATAGAGATAGGTAGGTAGGTAGATAGATAGATAGAGATAGGTAGGTAGGTAGATTGATAGATACAGATAGGTAGGTAGGTAGATAGATACAGATATGTAGGTAGGTAGATAGACAGAGATAGGTAGGTAGGTAGGTAGATAGATAGAGATAGGTAGGTAGGTAGATTGATAGATACAGAAAGGTAGGTAGGTAGATAGATAGATACAGATAGGTAGGTAGGTAGATAAATAGATACAGATAGGTAGGTAGGTAGATAGATAGATACAGATATGTAGGTAGGTAGATAGACAGATAGAGATAGGTTGGTAGGTAGGTAGGTAGATAGATAGAGATAGGTAGGTAGGTAGGTAGGTAGGTAGAGATAGGTAGGTAGGTAGATAGAAAGAGATAGTTAGGTAGGTAGGTAGATAGATACAGATAGGTAGGTAGGTAGATAGATAGAGATAGGTAGGTAGGTAGGTAGATAGATAGAGATAGGTAGGTAGGTAGATAGATAGATACAGATAGGTAGGTAGGTAGATAGATAGATAGAGATAGGTAGGTATTTAGATAGATAGATAGACATAGGTAGGTAGGTAGATTGATAGATACAGATAGGTAGGTAGGTAGATAGATAGATACAGATAGGTAGGTAGGTAGATAGATAGATACAGATAGGTACGTAGGTAGATAGATAGATACAGATAGGTAGGTAGGTAGATAGATATATAGATAGAGATAGGTAGGTAGGTAGGTAGGTAGATAGATAGAGATAGGTAGGTAGGTAGATAGATAGATACAGATAGGTAGGTAGGTAGATAGATAGATACAGATAGGTAGGTAGGTAGATAGATAGATAGACATAGGTAGGTAGGTAGATTGATAGATACAGATAGGTAGGTAGGTAGATAGATAGATACAGATAGGTAGGTAGGTAGATAGATAGAGATAGGTAGGTAGAGAGATAGATAAATACAGATAGGTAGGTAGGTAGATAGATAGATAGAGATAGGTAGGTAGGTAGATAGATAGATAGAGATAGGTAGGTAGGTAGATAGATAGATACAGATAGGTAGGTAGGTAGATAGATAGATACAGATAGGTAGGTAGGTAGATAGATAGTTAGACATAGGTAGGTAGGTAGATTGATAGATACAGATAGGTAGGTAGGTAGATAGATAGTTACAGATAGGTAGGTAGGTAGATAGATAGAGATAGGTAGGTAGAGAGATAGATAAATACAGATAGGTATGTAGGTAGGTAGATAGATAGAGATAGGTAGGTAGGTAGATAGATAGATAGAGATAGGTAGGTAGGTTGATTGATAGATAGAGATAGGTAGGTAGGTAGATAGATAGATACAGATAGGTAGGCAGGTAGATAGATAGATACAGATAGGTAGGTAGGTAGGTAGGTAGATTGATAGATACAGATAGGTAGGTAGGTAGATAGATAGATACAGTTATGTAGGTAGGTAGGTAGATAGATAGATACAGATAGGTAGCTAGGTAGGTAGATAGATACAGATAGGTAGGTAGGTAGATTGATAGATAGAGATAGGTAGGTAGGTAGATAGATAGATAGACATAGGTAGGTAGGTAGATTGATAGATACAGATAGGTAGGTAGGTAGATAGATAGATACAGATAGGTAGGTAGGTAGATAGATAGATAGAAATAGGTAGCTAGGTAGATTGATAGATACAGATAGGTAGGTAAGTAGATAGATAGATACAGATAGGTAGGTAGGTAGATTGATAGATAGAGATATGTAGGTAGGTAGATAGATAGAGATAGGTAGGTAGGTAGATAGATAGATAGAGATAGGTAGGTAGGTAGGTAGATAGATAGAGATAGGTAGGTAGGTAGATAGATAGATAGAGATAGGTAGGTAGATTGATAGATACAGATAGGTAGGTAGGTAGATAGATACAGATAGGTAGGTAGGTAGATAGATAGATACAGATATGTAGGTAGGTAGATAGACAGATAGAGATAGGTAGGTAGGTAGGTAGATAGATAGAGATAGGTAGGTAGGTAGATTGATAGATACAGAAAGGTAGGTAGGTAGATAGATAGATACAGATAGGTAGGTAGGTAGATAGATAGATACAGTTATGTAGGTAGGTAGGTAGATAGATAGATACAGATAGGTAGGTAGGTAGATAGATAGATAGAGATAGATAGGTAGGTAGATAGATAGATAGATAGATACAGATAGGTAGGTAGGTAGATAGGTAGATAGAGATAGATAGGTAGGTAGATAGATAGATACAGATAGGTAGGTAGGTAGATAGATAGATACAGATAGGTAGGTAGGTAGATAGATAGATAGAGATAGGTAGGTAGGTAGGTAGATAGATAGAGATAGGTAGGTAGCTAGGTAGATAGATAGATAGAGATAGGTAGGTAGGTAGATAGATAGATAGAGATAGGTAGGTAGGTAGATTGATAGATACAGATAGGTAGGTAGGTAGATAGATAGATACAGATAGGTAGGTAGGTAGATAGATAGATACAGATAGGATGGTAGGTAGGTAGATAGATAGAGATAAGTAGGTAGGTAGATAGATAGATAGAGATAGGTAGGTAGGTAGATTGATAGATACAGATAGGTAGATAGGTAGATTGATAGAGACAGATAGGTAGGTAGGAAGATATATAGATACAGATAGGTAGGTAGGTAGATAGATAAATACAGATAGGTAGGTAGGTAGATAGATAAATACAGATAGGTAGGTAGGTAGATAGATAGATAGATAGATAGAGATAGGTAGGTAGGTAGATTGATAGATACAGATAGGTAGGTAGGTAGATAGATAGATACAGATAGGTAGGTAGGTAGATTGATAGATAGAGATATGTAAGTAGGTAGATAGATAGATAGAGATAGGTAGATAGGTAGATAGATAGAGATAGGTAGCTAGGTAGATTGATAGATACAGATAGGTAAGTAGGTAGATAGATAGATACAGAGAGGTAGGTAGATAGATAGATATATACAGATATGTAGGTAGGTAGATAGATAGATAGAGATAGGTAGGTAGGTAGGTAGATAGATAGAGATAGGTAGGTAGGTAGATAGATAGAGATAGGTAGGTAGGTAGATTGATAGATACAGATAGGTAGGTAGGTAGATAGATAGATACAGATAGGTAGGTAGGTAGATAGATAGATACAGATATGTAGGTAGGTATATAGACAGATAGAGATAGGTAGGTAGGTAGGTAGGTAGATTGATAGAGATAGGTAGGTAGGTAGGTAGGTAGAGATAGGTAGGTAGGTAGATAGAAAGATATAGTTAAGTAGGTAGGTAGATAGATACAGATAGGTAGGTAGGTAGATAGATAGAGATAGGTAGGTAGGTAGGTAGGTAGAAAGAGATAGGTAGGTAGGTAGATAGATAGATAGAGATAGGTAGGTAGGTAGATAGACAGATAGAGATAGGTTGGTAGGTAGGTAGGTAGATAGATAGAGATAGGTAGGTAGGTAGGTAGGTAGGTAGAGATAGGTAGGTAGGTAGATAGAAAGAGATAGTTAGGTAGGTAGGTAGATAGATACAGATAGGTAGGTAGGTAGATAGATAGAGATAGGTAGGTAGGTAGGTAGATAGATAGAGATAGGTAGGTAGGTAGATAGATAGATACAGATAGGTAGGTAGGTAGATAGATAGATAGAGATAGGTAGGTATTTAGATAGATAGATAGACATAGGTAGGTAGGTAGATTGATAGATACAGATAGGTAGGTAGGTAGATAGATAGATACAGATAGGTAGGTAGGTAGATAGATAGATACAGATAGGTACGTAGGTAGATAGATAGATACAGATAGGTAGGTAGGTAGGTAGATAGATATATAGATAGAGATAGGTAGGTAGGTAGGTAGGTAGATAGATAGAGATAGGTAGGTAGGTAGGTAGATAGATAGAGATAGGTAGGTAGGTAGATAGATAGATACAGATAGGTAGGTAGGTAGATAGATAGATACAGATAGGTAGGTAGGTAGATAGATAGATAGACATAGGTAGGTAGGTAGATTGATAGATACAGATAGGTAGGTAGGTAGATAGATAGATACAGATAGGTAGGTAGGTAGATAGATAGAGATAGGTAGGTAGAGAGATAGATAAATACAGATAGGTAGGTAGGTAGATAGATAGATAGAGATAGGTAGGTAGGTAGATAGATAGATAGAGATAGGTAGGTAGGTAGATAGATAGATACAGATAGGTAGGTAGGTAGATAGATAGATACAGATAGGTAGGTAGGTAGATAGATAGTTAGACATAGGTAGGTAGGTAGATTGATAGATACAGATAGGTAGGTAGGTAGATAGATAGATACAGATAGGTAGGTAGGTAGATAGATAGAGATAGGTAGGTAGAGAGATAGATAAATACAGATAGGTAGGTAGGTAGGTAGATAGATAGAGATAGGTAGGTAGGTAGATAGATAGATAGAGATAGGTAGGTAGGTTGATTGATAGATAGAGATAGGTAGGTAGGTAGATAGATAGATACAGATAGGTAGGCAGGTAGATAGATAGATACAGATAGGTAGGTAGGTAGGTAGGTAGATTGATAGATACAGATAGGTAGGTAGGTAGATAGATAGATACAGTTATGTAGGTAGGTAGGTAGATAGATAGATACAGATAGGTAGGTAGGTAGGTAGATAGATAGATACAGATAGGTAGGTAGGTAGATTGATAGATAGAGATAGGTAGGTAGGTAGATAGATAGATAGACATAGGTAGGTAGGTAGATTGATAGATACAGATAGGTAGGTAGGTAGATAGATAGATACAGATAGGTAGGTAGGTAGATAGATAGATAGAGATAGGTAGCTAGGTAGATTGATAGATACAGATAGGTAGGTAAGTAGATAGATAGATACAGATAGGTAGGTAGGTAGATTGATAGATAGAGATATGTAGGTAGGTAGATAGATAGAGATAGGTAGGTAGGTAGATAGATAGATAGAGATAGGTAGGTAGGTAGGTAGATAGATAGAGATAGGTAGGTAGGTAGATAGATAGATAGAGATAGGTAGGTAGATTGATAGATACAGATAGGTAGGTAGGTAGATAGATACAGATAGGTAGGTAGGTAGATAGATAGATACAGATATGTAGGTAGGTAGATAGACAGATAGAGATAGGTAGGTAGGTAGGTAGATAGATAGAGATAGGTAGGTAGGTAGATTGATAGATACAGAAAGGTAGGTAGGTAGATAGATAGATACAGATAGGTAGGTAGGTAGATAGATAGATACAGTTATGTAGGTAGGTAGGTAGATAGATAGATACAGATAGGTAGGTAGGTAGATAGATAGATAGAGATAGATAGGTAGGTAGATAGATAGATAGATAGATACAGATAGGTAGGTAGGTAGATAGGTAGATAGAGATAGATAGGTAGGTAGATAGATAGATACAGATAGGTAGGTAGGTAGATAGATAGATACAGATAGGTAGGTAGGTAGATAGATAGATAGAGATAGGTAGGTAGGTAGGTAGATAGATAGAGATAGGTAGGTAGCTAGGTAGATAGATAGATAGAGATAGGTAGGTAGGTAGATAGATAGATAGAGATAGGTAGGTAGGTAGATTGATAGATACAGATAGGTAGGTAGGTAGATAGATAGATACAGATAGGTAGGTAGGTAGATAGATAGATACAGATAGGATGGTAGGTAGGTAGATAGATAGAGATAAGTAGGTAGGTAGATAGATAGATAGAGATAGGTAGGTAGGTAGATTGATAGATACAGATAGGTAGATAGGTAGATTGATAGAGACAGATAGGTAGGTAGGTAGATATATTGATACAGATAGGTAGGTAGGTAGATAGATAAATACAGATAGGTAGGTAGGTAGATAGATAAATACAGATAGGTAGGTAGGTAGATAGATAGATAGATAGATAGAGATAGGTAGGTAGGTAGATTGATAGATACAGATAGGTAGGTAGGTAGATAGATAGATACAGATAGGTAGGTAGGTAGATTGATAGATAGAGATATGTAAGTAGGTAGATAGATAGATAGAGATAGGTAGATAGGTAGATAGATAGAGATAGGTAGCTAGGTAGATTGATAGATACAGATAGGTAAGTAGGTAGATAGATAGATACAGAGAGGTAGGTAGATAGATAGATATATACAGATATGTAGGTAGGTAGATAGATAGATAGAGATAGGTAGGTAGGTAGGTAGATAGATAGAGATAGGTAGGTAGGTAGATAGATAGAGATAGGTAGGTAGGTAGATTGATAGATACAGATAGGTAGGTAGGTAGATAGATAGATACAGATAGGTAGGTAGGTAGATAGATAGATACAGATATGTAGGTAGGTATATAGACAGATAGAGATAGGTAGGTAGGTAGGTAGGTAGATTGATAGAGATAGGTAGGTAGGTAGGTAGAGATAGGTAGGTAGGTAGATAGAAAGATATAGTTAAGTAGGTAGGTAGATAGATACAGATAGGTAGGTAGGTAGATAGATAGAGATAGGTAGGTAGGTAGGTAGGTAGAAAGAGATAGGTAGGTAGGTAGATAGATAGATAGAGATAGGTAGGTAGGTAGATAGATAGATACAGATAGGTAGGTAGGTAGATAGATAGAGATAGGTAGGTAGTTAGATAGATAGATAGACATAGGTAGGTAGGTAGATAGATAGATACAGATAGGTAGGTAGGTAGATAGATAGATACAGATAGGTAGGTAGGTAGATAGATAGATACAGATAGGTAGGTAGGTAGATAGATAGATAGAGATAGGTAGGTAGGTAGATAGATAGAGATAGGTAGGTAGGTAGGTAGATAGATAGATAGAGATAGGTAGGTAGGTAGGTAGATAGATAGATAGAGATAGGTAGGTAGGTAGATAGATAGATACAGATAGGTAGGTAGGTAGATAGATAGATACAGATAGGTAGGTAGGTAGATAGATAGATAGACATAGGTAGGTAGGTAGATTGATAGATACAGATAGGTAGGTAGGTAGATAGATAGATACAGATAGGTAGGTAGGTAGATAGATAGATAGAGATAGGTAGGTAGATAGATAGATAAATACAGATAGGTAGGTAGGTAGGTAGATAGATAGAGATAGGTAGGTAGGTAGATAGATAGATAGAGATAGGTAGGTAGGTAGATTGATAGATAGAGATAGGTAGGTAGGTAGATAGATAGATAGACATAGGTAGGTAGGTAGATTGATAGATACAGATAGGTATGTAGATAGATAGATACAGATAGGTAGGTAGGTAGATAGATAGATAGATAGAGATAGGTAGCTAGGTAGATTGATAGATACAGATAGTTAGGTAGGTAGATAGATAGATAGAGATAGGTAGGTAGGTAGATTGATAGATAGAGATAGGTAGGTAGGTAGATTGATAGATACAGATAGGTAGGTAGGTAGATAGATAGATACAGATAGGTAGGTAGGTAGATAGATAGATACAGATAGGTAGGTAGGTAGATAGATAGATAGAGATAGGTAGGTAGGTAGATTGAGAGATACAGATAGGTAGGTACGTAGATAGATAGATAGAGATAGGTAGGTAGGTAGATTGATAGATACAGATAGGTAGGTAGGTAGATAGATAGATAGAGATAGGTAGCTAGGTAGATTGATAGATACAGATAGGTAGGTAGGTAGATAGATAGATACAGATAGGTAGGTAGGTAGATAGATAGATAGAGATAGGTAGGTAGGTAGATAGATAGAGATAGGTAGGTAGGTAGATAGATAGATAGAGATAGGTAGGTAGGTAGGTAGATAGATAGATAGAGATAGGTAGGTAGGTAGATAGATAGATACAGATAGGTAGGTAGGTAGATAGATAGATACAGATAGGTAGGTAGGTAGATAGATAGATACAGATAGGTAGGTAGGTAGATAGATAGATAGATAGATAGACATAGGTAGGTAGGTAGATTGATAGATACAGATAGGTAGGTAGGTAGATAGATAGATACAGAAAGGTAGGTAGGTAGATAGATAGATAGAGATAGGTAGGTAGATAGATAGATAAATACAGATAGGTAGGTAGGTAGGTTGATAGATAGAGATAGGTAGGTAGGTAGATAGATAGATAGAGATAGGTAGGTAGGTAGATTGATAGATAGAGATAGGTAGGTAGGTAGATAGATAGATAGACATAGGTAGGTAGGTAGATTGATAGATACAGATAGGTAGGTATGTAGATAGATAGATACAGATAGGTAGGTAGGTAGATAGATAGATAGAGATAGGTAGCTAGGTAGATTGATAGATACAGATAGGTAGGTAGGTAGATAGATAGATAGAGATAGGTAGGTAGGTAGATTGATAGATAGAGATAGGTAGGTAGGTAGATTGATAGATACAGATAGGTAGGTAGGTAGATAGATAGATACAGATAGGTAGGTAGGTAGATAGATAGATACAGATAGGTAGGTAGGTAGATAGATAGATAGAGATAGGTAGGTAGGTAGATTGAGAGATACAGATAGGTAGGTAGGTAGATAGATAGATAGAGATAGGTAGGTAGGTAGATTGAAAGATACAGATAGGTAGGTAGATAGATACAGATAGGTAGGTAGGTAGATTGATAGATAGAGATAGGTAGGTAGGTAGGTAGATAGATAGAGATAGGTAGGTAGGTAGGTAGATAGATAGAGATAGGTAGGTAGGTAGATAGATAGAGATAGGTAGGTAGGTAGATTGATAGATACAGATAGGTAGGTAGGTAGATAGATAGATACAGATAGGTAGGTAGGTAGATAGATAGATACAGATATGTAGGTAGGTATATAGACAGATAGAGATAGGTAGGTAGGTAGGTAGGTAGATTGATAGAGATAGGTAGGTAGGTAGGTAGAGATAGGTAGGTAGGTAGATAGAAAGAGATAGTTATGTAGGTAGGTAGATAGATACAGATAGGTAGGTAGGTAGATAGATAGAGATAGGTAGGTAGGTAGGTAGATAGATAGAGATAGGTAGGTAGGTAGATAGATAGATAGAGATAGGTAGGTAGGTAGATAGATACAGATATGTAGGTAGGTAGATAGATAGATAGAGATAGGTAGGTAGGTAGATAGATAGATACAGATAGGTAGGTAGGTAGATAGATAGATACAGATAGGTAGGTAGGTAGATAGATAGATAGATAGAGATAGGTAGGTAGGTAGATAGATAGAGATAGGTAGGTAGGTAGGTAGATAGATAGATAGAGATAGGTAGGTAGGTAGGTAGATAGATAGATAGAGATAGGTAGGTAGGTAGATAGATAGATACAGATAGGTAGGTAGGTAGATAGATAGATACAGATAGGTAGGTAGGTAGATAGATAGATAGACATAGGTAGGTAGGTAGATTGATAGATACAGATAGGTAGGTAGGTAGGTAGATAGATACAGATAGGTAGGTAGGTAGATAGATAGATAGAGATAGGTAGGTAGATAGATAGATAAATACAGATAGGTAGGTAGGTAGGTAGATAGATAGAGATAGGTAGGTAGGTAGATAGGTAGATAGAGATAGGTAGGTAGGTAGATTGATAGAGATAGGTAGGTAGGTAGATAGATAGATAGACATAGGTAGGTAGGTAGATTGATAGATACAGATAGGTAGGTATGTAGATAGATAGATACAGATAGGTAGGTAGGTAGATAGATAGATAGAGATAGGTAGTTAGGTAGATTGATAGATACAGATAGGTAGGTAGGTAGATAGATAGATAGAGATAGGTAGGTAGGTAGATTGATAGATAGAGATAGGTAGGTAGGTAGATTGATAGATACAGATAGGTAGGTAGGTAGATAGATAGATACAGATAGGTAGGTAGGTAGATAGATAGATACAGATAGGTAGGTAGGTAGATAGATAGATAGAGATAGGTAGGTAGGTAGGTAGATTGAGAGATACAGATAGGTAGGTAGGTAGATAGATAGATAGAGATAGGTAGGTAGGTAGATTGAAAGATACAGATAGGTAGGTAGGTAGATAGATAGATACAGATAGGTAGGTAGGTAGATTGATAGATAGAGATAGGTAGGTAGGTAGATTGATAGATATAGATAGGTAGGTAGGTAGATAGATAGATACAGATAGGTAGGTAGGTAGATAGATAGATACAGTTCTGTAGGTAGGTAGGTAGATAGATAGATACAGATAGGTAGCTAGGTAGGTAGATAGATAGATACAGATAGGTAGGTAGGTAGATTGATAGATGGAGATAGGTAGGTAGGTAGATAGATAGATAGACATAGGTAGGTAGGTAGATTGATAGATACAGATAGGTAGGTAGGTAGATAGATAGATAGATAGAGATAGGTAGCTAGGTAGATTGATAGATACAGATAGGTAGGTAGGTAGATAGATAGATACAGATAGGTAGGTAGATAGATAGATAAATACAGATAGGTAGGTAGGTAGATAGATAGATAGAGATAGGTAGGTAGGTAGATAGATAGATAGAGATAGGTAGGTAGGTAGATAGATAGATACAGATAGGTAGGTAGGTAGATAGATAGATACAGATATGTAGGTAGGTAGATAGACAGATAGAGATAGGTAGGTAGATAGATAGATAAATACAGATAGGTAGGTAGGTAGATAGATAGATAGAGATAGGTAGGTAGGTAGATAGATAGATAGAGATAGGTAGGTAGGTAGATTGATAGATAGAGATAGGTAGGTAGGTAGATAGATAGATAGACATAGGTAGGTAGGTAGATTGATAGATACAGATAGGTAGGTAGGTAGATAGATAGATACAGATAGGTAGGTAGGGAGATAGATAGATAGAGATAGGTAGCTAGGTAGATTGATAGATACAGATAGGTAGGTAGGTAGATAGATATATAGAGATAGGTAGGTAGGTAGATTGATAGATACAGATAGGTAGGTAGGTAGATAGATAGATACAGATAGGTAGGTAGGTAGATAGATAGATAGAGATAGGTAGGTAGGTAGATTGATAGATACAGATAGGTAGGTAGGTAGATAGATAGATATTGATAGGTAGGTAGGTAGATTGAAAGATACAGATAGGTAGGTAGGTAGATTGATAGATAGAGATAGGTAGGTAGGTAGATAGATAGATACAGAAAGGTAGGTAGGTAGATAGATAGATACAGATAGGTAGGTAGGTAGATAGATAGATAGAGATAGGTAGGTAGGTAGATTGATAGATACAGATAGGTAGGTAGGTAGATAGATAGATAGAGATAGGTAGGTAGGTAGATTGAAAGATACAGATAGGTAGGTAGGTAGATTGATAGATAGAGATATGTAGGTAGGTAGATAGATAGATAGAGATAGGTAGATAGGTAGATAGATAGAGATAGGTAGGTAGGTAGGTAGATAGATAGATAGAGATAGGTAGGTAGGTAGGTAGATAGATAGAGATAGGTAGGTAGGTAGGTAGGTAGATAGATAGAGATAGGTAGGTAGGTAGGTAGGTAGAGATAGGTAGGTAGGTAGATAGAAAGAGATAGTTAGGTAGGTAGGTAGATAGATACAGATAGGTAGGTAGGTAGATAGATAGAGATAGGTAGGTAGGTAGGTAGATAGATAGAGATAGGTAGGTAGGTAGATAGATAGATAGATATAGGTAGGTAGGTAGATAGATAGATACAGATAGGTAGGTAGGTAGATAGATAGATAGAGATAGGTAGGTAGTTAGATAGATAGATAGACATAGGTAGGTAGGTAGATAGATAGATACAGATAGGTAGGTAGGTAGATAGATAGATACAGATAGGTACGTAGGTAGATAGATAGATAGATAGATAGATAGAGATAGGTAGGTAGGTAGGTAGATAGATTGAGATAGGTAGGTAGGTAGGTTGATAGATAGATACAGATAGGTAGGTAGGTAGATAGATAGATACAGATAGGTACGTAGGTAGATAGATAGATACAGATAGGTAGGTAGGTAGATAGATAGATAGATAGAGATAGGTAGGTAGGTAGGTAGATAGATAGAGATAGGTAGGTAGGTAGGTAGATAGATAGATAGAAATAGGTAGGTAGGTAGATAGATAGATACAGATAGGTAGGTAGGTAGATAGATAGATACAGATAGGTAGGTAGGTAGATATATAGATACAGATAGGTAGGTTGGTAGATAGATAGATAGACATAGGTAGGTAGGTAGATTGATAGATACAGATAGGTAGGTAGGTAGATAGATAGATACAGATAGGTAGGTAGGTAGATAGATAGATAGAGATAGGTAGCTAGGTAGATTGATAGATACAGATAGGTAGGTAGGTAGATAGATAGATAGAGATAGGTAGGTAGGTAGATTGATAGATACAGATAGGTAGGTAGGTAGATAGATAGATACAGATAGGTAGGTAGGTGGATAGATAGATACAGATAGGTAGGTAGGTAGATAGATAGATAGAGATAGGTAGGTAGGTAGATTGATAGATACAGATAGGTAGGTAGGTAGATAGATAGATACAGATAGGTAGGTAGGTAGATAGATAGATACAGATAGGTAGGTAGGTAGATAGATAGATAGATAGAGATAGGTAGGTAGGTAGATTGAAAGATACAGATAGGTAGGTAGGTAGATAGATAGATACAGATAGGTAGGTAGGTAGATTGATAGATAGAGATAGGTAGGTAGGTAGATTGATAGATACAGATAGGTAGGTAGGTAGATAGATAGATACAGATAGGTATGTAGGTAGATAGATAGATACAGTTATGTAGGTAGGTAGGTAGATAGATAGATACAGATAGGTAGCTAGGTAGGTAGATAGATAGATACAGATAGGTAGGTAGGTAGATTGATAGATGGAGATAGGTAGGTAGGTAGATAGATAGATAGACATAGGTAGGTAGGTAGATTGATAGATACAGATAGGTAGGTAGGTAGATAGATAGATACAGATAGGTAGGTAGGTAGATAGATAGATAGATAGATAGAGATAGGTAGGTAGGTAGATAGATAGAGATAGGTAGGTAGGTAGGTAGATAGATAGATAGAGATAGGTAGGTAGGTAGGTAGATAGATAGATAGAGATAGGTAGGTAGGTAGATAGATAGATACAGATAGGTAGGTAGGTAGATAGATAGATACAGATAGGTAGGTAGGTAGATAGATAGATAGACATAGGTAGGTAGGTAGATTGATAGATACAGATAGGTAGGTAGGTAGATAGATAGATACAGATAGGTAGGTAGGTAGATAGATAGATAGAGATAGGTAGGTAGATAGATAGATAAATACAGATAGGTAGGTAGGTAGGTAGATAGATAGAGATAGGTAGGTAGGTAGATAGGTAGATAGAGATAGGTAGGTAGGTAGATTGATAGAGATAGGTAGGTAGGTAGATAGATAGATAGACATAGGTAGGTAGGTAGATTGATAGATACAGATAGGTAGGTATGTAGATAGATAGATACAGATAGGTAGGTAGGTAGATAGATAGATAGAGATAGGTAGTTAGGTAGATTGATAGATACAGATAGGTAGGTAGGTAGATAGATAGATAGAGATAGGTAGGTAGGTAGATTGATAGATAGAGATAGGTAGGTAGGTAGATTGATAGATACAGATAGGTAGGTAGGTAGATAGATAGATACAGATAGGTAGGTAGGTAGATAGATAGATAGAGATAGGTAGGTAGGTAGGTAGATTGAGAGATACAGATAGGTAGGTAGGTAGATAGATAGATAGAGATAGGTAGGTAGGTAGATTGAAAGATACAGATAGGTAGGTAGGTAGATAGATAGATACAGATAGGTAGGTAGGTAGATTGATAGATAGAGATAGGTAGGTAGGTAGATTGATAGATACAGATAGGTAGGTAGGTAGATAGATAGATACAGATAGGTAGGTAGGTAGATAGATAGATACAGTTCTGTAGGTAGGTAGGTAGATAGATAGATACAGATAGGTAGCTAGGTAGGTAGATAGATAGATACAGATAGGTAGGTAGGTAGATTGATAGATGGAGATAGGTATGTAGGTAGATAGATAGATAGACATAGGTAGGTAGGTAGATTGATAGATACAGATAGGTAGGTAGGTAGATAGATAGATAGATAGAGATAGGTAGCTAGGTAGATTGATAGATACAGATAGGTAGGTAGGTAGATAGATAGATACAGATAGGTAGGTAGATAGATAGATAAATACAGATAGGTAGGTAGGTAGATAGATAGATAGAGATAGGTAGGTAGGTAGATAGATAGATAGAGATAGGTAGGTAGGTAGATAGATAGATACAGATAGGTAGGTAGGTAGATAGACAGATAGAGATAGGTAGGTAGATAGATAGATAAATACAGATAGGTAGGTAGGTAGATAGATAGATAGAGATAGGTAGGTAGGTAGATAGATAGATAGAGATAGGTAGGTAGGTAGATTGATAGATAGAGATAGGTAGGTAGATCGATAGATAGACATAGGTAGGTAGGTAGATTGATAGATACAGATAGGTAGGTAGGTAGATAGATAGATACAGATAGGTAGGTAGGGAGATAGATAGATAGAGATAGGTAGCTAGGTAGATTGATAGATACAGATAGGTAGGTAGGTAGATAGATAGATAGAGATAGGTAGGTAGGTAGATTGATAGATACAGATAGGTAGGTAGGTAGATAGATAGATACAGATAGGTAGGTAGGTAGATAGATAGATAGAGATAGGTAGGTAGGTAGATTGATAGATACAGATAGGTAGGTAGGTAGATATATAGATAGATAGAGATAGGTAGGTAGGTAGATTGAAAGATACAGATAGGTAGGTAGGTAGATAGATAGATACAGATAGGTAGGTAGGTAGATTGATAGATAGAGATAGGTAGGTAGGTAGATAGATAGATACAGATAGGTAGGTAGGTAGATAGATAGATACAGATAGGTAGGTAGGTAGATAGATAGATAGAGATAGGTAGGTAGGTAGATTGATAGATACAGATAGGTAGGTAGGTAGATAGATAGATAGAGATAGGTAGGTAGGTAGATTGAAAGATACAGATAGGTAGGTAGGTAGATTGATAGATAGAGATATGTAGGTAGGTAGATAGATAGATAGAGATAGGTAGATAGGTAGATAGATAGATACAGATAGGTAGGTAGGTAGATAGATAGATACAGTTCTGTAGGTAGGTAGGTAGATAGATAGATACAGATAGGTAGCTAGGTAGGTAGATAGATAGATACAGATAGGTAGGTAGGTAGATTGATAGATGGAGATAGGTATGTAGGTAGATAGATAGATAGACATAGGTAGGTAGGTAGATTGATAGATACAGATAGGTAGGTAGGTAGATAGATAGATAGATAGAGATAGGTAGCTAGGTAGATTGATAGATACAGATAGGTAGGTAGGTAGATAGATAGATACAGATAGGTAGGTAGATAGATAGATAAATACAGATAGGTAGGTAGGTAGATAGATAGATAGAGATAGGTAGGTAGGTAGATAGATAGATAGAGATAGGTAGGTAGGTAGATAGATAGATACAGATAGGTAGGTAGGTAGATAGACAGATAGAGATAGGTAGGTAGATAGATAGATAAATACAGATAGGTAGGTAGGTAGATAGATAGATAGAGATAGGTAGGTAGGTAGATAGATAGATAGAGATAGGTAGGTAGGTAGATTGATAGATAGAGATAGGTAGGTAGATCGATAGATAGACATAGGTAGGTAGGTAGATTGATAGATACAGATAGGTAGGTAGGTAGATAGATAGATACAGATAGGTAGGTAGGGAGATAGATAGATAGAGATAGGTAGCTAGGTAGATTGATAGATACAGATAGGTAGGTAGGTAGATAGATAGATAGAGATAGGTAGGTAGGTAGATTGATAGATACAGATAGGTAGGTAGGTAGATAGATAGATACAGATAGGTAGGTAGGTAGATAGATAGATAGAGATAGGTAGGTAGGTAGATTGATAGATACAGATAGGTAGGTAGGTAGATAGATAGATAGATAGAGATAGGTAGGTAGGTAGATTGAAAGATACAGATAGGTAGGTAGGTAGATAGATAGATACAGATAGGTAGGTAGGTAGATTGATAGATAGAGATAGGTAGGTAGGTAGATAGATAGATACAGATAGGTAGGTAGGTAGATAGATAGATACAGATAGGTAGGTAGGTAGATAGATAGATAGAGATAGGTAGGTAGGTAGATTGATAGATACAGATAGGTAGGTAGGTAGATAGATAGATAGAGATAGGTAGGTAGGTAGATTGAAAGATACAGATAGGTAGGTAGGTAGATTGATAGATAGAGATATGTAGGTAGGTAGATAGATAGATAGAGATAGGTAGATAGGTAGATAGATAGAGATAGGTAGGTAGGTAGGTAGATAGATAGATAGAGATAGGTAGGTAGGTAGGTAGATAGATAGAGATAGGTAGGTAGGTAGGTAGGTAGATAGATAGAGATAGGTAGGTAGGTAGGTAGGTAGAGATAGGTAGGTAGGTAGATAGAAAGAGATAGTTAGGTAGGTAGGTAGATAGATACAGATAGGTAGGTAGGTACATAGATAGAGATAGGTAGGTAGGTAGGTAGATAGATAGAGATAGGTAGGTAGGTAGATAGATAGATAGAGATAGGTAGGTAGGTAGATAGATAGATACAGATAGGTAGGTAGGTAGATAGATAGATAGAGATAGGTAGGTAGTTAGATAGATAGATAGACATAGGTAGGTAGGTAGATAGATAGATACAGATAGGTAGGTAGGTAGATAGATAGATACAGATAGGTACGTAGGTAGATAGATAGATACAGATAGGTAGGTAGGTAGATAGATAGATAGATAGAGATAGGTAGGTAGGTAGGTAGATAGATAGAGATAGGTAGGTAGGTAGGTAGATAGATAGATACAGATAGGTAGGTAGGTAGATAGATAGATACAGATAGGTACGTAGGTAGATAGATAGATACAGATAGGTAGGTAGGTAGATAGATAGATAGATAGAGATAGGTAGGTAGGTAGGTAGATAGATAGAGATAGGTAGGTAGGTAGGTAGATAGATAGATAGAAATAGGTAGGTAGGTAGATAGATAGATACAGATAGGTAGGTAGGTAGATAGATAGATACAGATAGGTAGGTAGGTAGATAGATAGATACAGATAGGTAGGTAGGTAGATAGATAGATACAGATAGGTACGTAGGTAGATAGATAGATACAGATAGGTAGGTAGGTAGATAGATAGATAGATAGAGATAGGTAGGTAGGTAGGTAGATAGATAGAGATAGGTAGGTAGGTAGGTAGATAGATAGATAGAAATAGGTAGGTAGGTAGGTAGATAGATACAGATAGGTAGGTAGGTAGATAGATAGATACAGATAGGTAGGTAGGTAGATAGATAGATACAGATAGGTAGGTTGGTAGATAGATAGATAGACATAGGTAGGTAGGTAGATTGATAGATACAGATAGGTAGGTAGGTAGATAGATAGATACAGATAGGTAGGTAGGTAGATAGATAGATAGAGATAGGTAGCTAGGTAGATTGATAGATACAGATAGGTATGTAGGTAGATAGATAGATAGAGATAGGTAGGTAGGTAGATTGATAGATACAGATAGGTAGGTAGGTAGATAGATAGATACAGATAGGTAGGTAGGTAGATTGATAGATAGAGATAGGTAGGTAGGTAGATTGATAGATACAGATAGGTAGGTAGGTAGATAGATAGATACAGATAGGTATGTAGGTAGATAGATAGATACAGTTATGTAGGTAGGTAGGTAGATAGATAGAAACAGATAGGTAGCTAGGTAGGTAGATAGATAGATACAGATAGGTAGGTAGGTAGATTGATAGATGGAGATAGGTAGGTAGGTAGATAGATAGATAGACATAGGTAGGTAGGTAGATTGATAGATACAGATAGGTAGGTAGGTAGATAGATAGATACAGATAGGTAGGTAGGTAGATAGATAGATAGAGATAGGTAGCTAGGTAGATTGATAGATACAGATAGGTAGGTAGGTAGATAGATAGATACAGATAGGTAGGTAGGTAGATTGATAGATAGAGATATGTAGGTAGGTAGATAGATAGATAGAGATAGGTAGATAGGTAGATAGATAGAGATAGGTAGGTAGGTAGATAGATAGATACAGATAGGTAGGTAGGTAGATTAATAGATAGAGATATGTAGGTAGGTAGATAGATAGATAGAGATAGGTAGATAGGTAGATAGATAGAGATAGGTAGGTAGGTAGATAGATAGATAGAGATAGGTAGGTAGGTAGGTCGATAGATAGAGATAGGTAGGTAGGTAGATTGATAGATACAGATAGGTATGTAGGTAGATAGATAGATACAGATAGGTAGGTAGGTAGATCGATAGATACAGATATGTAGGTAAGTAGATAGACAGATAGAGATAGGTAGGTAGGTAGGTAGGTAGATAGATAGAGATAGGTAGGTAGGTAGGTAGGTAGAGATATGTAGGTAGGTAGATAGAAAGAGATAGTTAGGTAGGTAGGTAGATAGATACAGATAGGTAGGTAGGTAGATAGATAGAGATAGATGGGTTGGTAGATAGATAGAGATAGGTAGGTAGGTAGATAGATAGAGATAGGTAGGTAGGTAGATAGATAGATACAGATAGGTAGGTAGGTAGATAGATAGATAGAGATAGGTAGGTAGTTAGATAGATAGATAGACATAGGTAGGTAGGTAGATAGATAGATACACATAGGTAGGTAGGTAGATAGATAGATACAGATAGGTACGTAGGTAGATAGATAGATACAGATAGGTAGGTAGGTAGATAGATAGATAGATAGAGATAGGTAGGTAGGTAGGTAGATAGATAGAGATAGGTAGGTAGGTAGGTAGATAGACAGATAGAGATAGGTAGGTAGGTAGATAGATAGATACAGATAGGTAGGTAGGTAGATAGATAGATACAGATAGGTAGGTAGGTAGATAGATAGATACAGATAGGTAGGTAGGTAGGTAGGTAGATAGATAGAGATAGGTAGGTAGGTAGATAGATAGATAGATAGAGATAGGTAGGTAGGTAGTTTGATAGATAGAGATAGGTAGGTAGGTAGATAGATAGATAGACATAGGTAGGTAGGTAGATTGATAGATACAGATAGGTAGGTAGGTAGATAGATAGATACAGATAGGTAGGTAGGTAGATAGATAGATAGAGATAGGTAGCTAGGTAGATTGATAGATACAGATAGGTAGGTAGGTAGATAGATAGATACAGATAGGTAGGTAGGTAGATTGATAGATAGAGATATGTAGGTAGGTAGATAGATAGATAGAGATAGGTAGATAGGTAGATAGATAGAGATAGGTAGGTAGGTAGATAGATAGATACAGATAGGTAGGTAGGTAGATTGATAGAGAGAGATATGTAGGTAGGTAGATAGATAGATAGAGATAGGTAGATAGGTAGATAGATAGAGATAGGTAGGTAGGTAGATAGATAGATAGAGATAGGTAGGTAGGTAGGTAGATAGATAGAGATAGAAAGGTAGGTAGATTGATAGATACAGATAGGTATGTAGGTAGATAGATAGATACAGATAGGTAGGTAGGTAGATCGATAAATACAGATATGTAGGTAAGTAGATAGACAGATAGAGATAGGTAGGTAGGTAGGTAGGTAGATAGATAGAGATAGGTAGGTAGGTAGGTAGGTAGAGATAGGTAGGTAGGTAGATAGAAAGAGATAGTTAGGTAGGTAGGTAGATAGATACAGATAGGTAGGTAGGTAGATAGATAGAGATAGGTAGGTTGGTAGATAGATAGAGATAGGTAGGTAGGTAGATAGATAGATAGAGATAGGTAGGTAGGTAGATAGATAGATACAGATAGGTAGGTAGGTAGATAGATAGATACAGATAGGTAGGTAGATAGATAGATACAGATAGGTAGGTAGGTAGATAGATAGATAGACATAGGTAGGTAGGTAGATTGATAGATACAGATAGGTAGGTAGGTAGATAGATAGATACAGATAGGTAGGTAGGTAGATAGATAGATAGAGATAGGTAGCTTGGTAGATTGATAGATACAGATAGGTAGGTAGGTAGATAGATAGATAGAGATATGTAGGTAGGTAGATTGATAGATACAGATAGGTAGGTAGGTAGATAGATAGATACAGATAGGTAGGTAGGTAGATAGATAGATACAGATAGGTAGTTAGGTAGATAGATAGAGATAGGTAGGTAGGTAGATTGATAGATACAGATAGGTAGGTAGGTAGATAGATAGATAGAGATAGGTAGGTAGGTAGATTGAAAGATACAGATAGGTAGGTAGGTAGATAGATAGATACAGATAGGTAGGTAGGTAGATTGATAGATAGAGATAGGTCGGTAGGTAGATTGATAGATACAGATAGATAGGTAGGTAGATTGAGAGATACAGATAGGTAGGTAGGTAGATAGATAGATACAGATAGGTAGGTAGGTAGATAGATAGATACAGATAGGTAGGTAGATAGATAGATACAGATAGGTAGGTAGGTAGATTGATAGATACAGATAGGTAGGTAGGTAGATAGATAGATAGAGATAGGTAGGTAGGTAGATTGAAAGATACAGATAGGTAGGTAGGTAGATAGATAGATACAGATAGGTAGGTAGGTAGATAGATAGATAGATACAGATATGTAGGTAGGTAGATAGATAGAGATAGGTAGGTAGGTAGATAGATAGAGATAGGTAGGTAGGTAGATAGATAGATAGAGATAGGTAGGTAGGTAGATACATAGATACAGATAGGTAGGTAGGTGGATAGATAGATACAGATAGGTAGGTAGGTAGGTAGATAGATAGATAGAGATAGGTAGGTAGTTAGATAGATAGATAGACATAGGTAGGTAGGTAGATTGATAGATACAGATAGGTAGGTAGGTAGATAGATAGATACAGATAGGTACGTAGGTAGATAGATAGATACAGATAGGTAGGTAGGTAGATAGATAGATAGATAGAGATAGGTAGGTAGGTAGGTAGATAGATAGAGATAGGTAGGTAGGTAGGTAGATAGATAGATAGATATAGGTAGGTAGGTAGATAGATAGATAGATACAGATAGGTAGGTAGGTAGATAGATAGATACAGATAGGTAGGTAGGTAGATAGATAGATACAGATCAGTAGGTAGTTAGATAGATAGATAGACATAGGTAGGTAGGTAGATAGATAGATACAGATAGGTAGGTAGGTAGATAGATAGATACAGATAGGTACGTAGGTAGATAGATAGATACAGATAGGTAGGTAGGTAGATAGATAGATAGATAGATAGATAGAGATAGGTAGGTAGGTAGGTAGATAGATAGAGATAGGTAGGTAGGTAGGTAGATAGATAGATAGAGATAGGTATGTAGGTAGGTAGATAGATAGAGATAGGTAGGTAGGTAGATAGATAGATAGATAGAGATAGGTAGGTAGGTAGATTGATAGATACAGATAGGTATGTAGGTAGATAGATAGATACAGATAGGTAGGTAGGTAGATAGATAGATACAGATATGTAGGTAAGTAGATAGACAGATAGAGATAGGTAGGTAGGTAGGTAGGTAGATAGATAGAGATAGGTAGGTAGGTAGGTAGGTAGAGATAGGTAGGTAGGTAGATAGAAAGAGATAGTTAGGTAGGTAGGTAGATAGATAGATACAGATAGGTAGGTAGGTAGATTAATAGATAGAGATATGTAGGTAGGTAGATAGATAGATAGAGATAGGTAGATAGGTAGATAGATAGAGATAGGTAGGTAGGTAGATAGATAGATAGAGATAGGTAGGTAGGTAGGTCGATAGATAGAGATAGGTAGGTAGGTAGATTGATAGATACAGATAGGTATGTAGGTAGATAGATAGATACAGATAGGTAGGTAGGTAGATCGATAGATACAGATATGTAGGTAAGTAGATAGACAGATAGAGATAGGTAGGTAGGTAGGTAGGTAGATAGATAGAGATAGGTAGGTAGGTAGGTAGGTAGAGATATGTAGGTAGGTAGATAGAAAGAGATAGTTAGGTAGGTAGGTAGATAGATACAGATAGGTAGGTAGGTAGATAGATAGAGATAGATGGGTTGGTAGATAGATAGAGATAGGTAGGTAGGTAGATAGATAGAGATAGGTAGGTAGGTAGATAGATAGATACAGATAGGTAGGTAGGTAGATAGATAGATAGAGATAGGTAGGTAGTTAGATAGATAGATAGACATAGGTAGGTAGGTAGATAGATAGATACACATAGGTAGGTAGGTAGATAGATAGATACAGATAGGTACGTAGGTAGATAGATAGATACAGATAGGTAGGTAGGTAGATAGATAGATAGATAGAGATAGGTAGGTAGGTAGGTAGATAGATAGAGATAGGTAGGTAGGTAGGTAGATAGACAGATAGAGATAGGTAGGTAGGTAGATAGATAGATACAGATAGGTAGGTAGGTAGATAGATAGATACAGATAGGTAGGTAGGTAGATAGATAGATACAGATAGGTAGGTAGGTAGGTAGGTAGATAGATAGAGATAGGTAGGTAGGTAGATAGATAGATAGATAGAGATAGGTAGGTAGGTAGTTTGATAGATAGAGATAGGTAGGTAGGTAGATAGATAGATAGACATAGGTAGGTAGGTAGATTGATAGATACAGATAGGTAGGTAGGTAGATAGATAGATACAGATAGGTAGGTAGGTAGATAGATAGATAGAGATAGGTAGCTAGGTAGATTGATAGATACAGATAGGTAGGTAGGTAGATAGATAGATACAGATAGGTAGGTAGGTAGATTGATAGATAGAGATATGTAGGTAGGTAGATAGATAGATAGAGATAGGTAGATAGGTAGATAGATAGAGATAGGTAGGTAGGTAGATAGATAGATACAGATAGGTAGGTAGGTAGATTGATAGAGAGAGATATGTAGGTAGGTAGATAGATAGATAGAGATAGGTAGATAGGTAGATAGATAGAGATAGGTAGGTAGGTAGATAGATAGATAGAGATAGGTAGGTAGGTAGGTAGATAGATAGAGATAGAAAGGTAGGTAGATTGATAGATACAGATAGGTATGTAGGTAGATAGATAGATACAGATAGGTAGGTAGGTAGATCGATAAATACAGATATGTAGGTAAGTAGATAGACAGATAGAGATAGGTAGGTAGGTAGGTAGGTAGATAGATAGAGATAGGTAGGTAGGTAGGTAGGTAGAGATAGGTAGGTAGGTAGATAGAAAGAGATAGTTAGGTAGGTAGGTAGATAGATACAGATAGGTAGGTAGGTAGATAGATAGAGATAGGTAGGTTGGTAGATAGATAGAGATAGGTAGGTAGGTAGATAGATAGATAGAGATAGGTAGGTAGGTAGATAGATAGATACAGATAGGTAGGTAGGTAGATAGATAGATACAGATAGGTAGGTAGATAGATAGATACAGATAGGTAGGTAGGTAGATAGATAGATAGACATAGGTAGGTAGGTAGATTGATAGATACAGATAGGTAGGTAGGTAGATAGATAGATACAGATAGGTAGGTAGGTAGATAGATAGATAGAGATAGGTAGCTTGGTAGATTGATAGATACAGATAGGTAGGTAGGTAGATAGATAGATAGAGATATGTAGGTAGGTAGATTGATAGATACAGATAGGTAGGTAGGTAGATAGATAGATACAGATAGGTAGGTAGGTAGATAGATAGATACAGATAGGTAGTTAGGTAGATAGATAGAGATAGGTAGGTAGGTAGATTGATAGATACAGATAGGTAGGTAGGTAGATAGATAGATAGAGATAGGTAGGTAGGTAGATTGAAAGATACAGATAGGTAGGTAGGTAGATAGATAGATACAGATAGGTAGGTAGGTAGATTGATAGATAGAGATAGGTCGGTAGGTAGATTGATAGATACAGATAGATAGGTAGGTAGATTGAGAGATACAGATAGGTAGGTAGGTAGATAGATAGATACAGATAGGTAGGTAGGTAGATAGATAGATACAGATAGGTAGGTAGATAGATAGATACAGATAGGTAGGTAGGTAGATTGATAGATACAGATAGGTAGGTAGGTAGATAGATAGATAGAGATAGGTAGGTAGGTAGATTGAAAGATACAGATAGGTAGGTAGGTAGATAGATAGATACAGATAGGTAGGTAGGTAGATAGATAGATAGATACAGATATGTAGGTAGGTAGATAGATAGAGATAGGTAGGTAGGTAGATAGATAGAGATAGGTAGGTAGGTAGATAGATAGATAGAGATAGGTAGGTAGGTAGATACATAGATACAGATAGGTAGGTAGGTGGATAGATAGATACAGATAGGTAGGTAGGTAGGTAGATAGATAGATAGAGATAGGTAGGTAGTTAGATAGATAGATAGACATAGGTAGGTAGGTAGATTGATAGATACAGATAGGTAGGTAGGTAGATAGATAGATACAGATAGGTACGTAGGTAGATAGATAGATACAGATAGGTAGGTAGGTAGATAGATAGATAGATAGAGATAGGTAGGTAGGTAGGTAGATAGATAGAGATAGGTAGGTAGGTAGGTAGATAGATAGATAGATATAGGTAGGTAGGTAGATAGATAGATAGATACAGATAGGTAGGTAGGTAGATAGATAGATACAGATAGGTAGGTAGGTAGATAGATAGATACAGATCAGTAGGTAGTTAGATAGATAGATAGACATAGGTAGGTAGGTAGATAGATAGATACAGATAGGTAGGTAGGTAGATAGATAGATACAGATAGGTACGTAGGTAGATAGATAGATACAGATAGGTAGGTAGGTAGATAGATAGATAGATAGATAGATAGAGATAGGTAGGTAGGTAGGTAGATAGATAGAGATAGGTAGGTAGGTAGGTAGATAGATAGATAGAGATAGGTATGTAGGTAGGTAGATAGATAGAGATAGGTAGGTAGGTAGATAGATAGATAGATAGAGATAGGTAGGTAGGTAGATTGATAGATACAGATAGGTATGTAGGTAGATAGATAGATACAGATAGGTAGGTAGGTAGATAGATAGATACAGATAGGTAGGTAAGTAGATAGACAGATAGAGATAGGTAGGTAGGTAGGTAGGTAGATAGATAGAGATAGGTAGGTAGGTAGGTAGGTAGAGATAGGTAGGTAGGTAGATAGAAAGAGATAGTTAGGTAGGTAGGTAGATAGATACAGATAGGTAGGTAGGTAGATAGATAGAGATAGGTAGGTAGGTAGATAGATAGAGATAGGTAGGTAGGTAGATAGATAGAGATAGGTAGGTAGGTAGATAGATAGATACAGATAGGTAGGTAGGTAGACAGATAGATAGAGATAGGTAGGTAGTTAGATAGATAGATAGACATAGGTAGGTAGGTAGATAGATAGATACAGATAGGTAGGTAGGTAGATAGATAGATACAGATAGGTACGTAGGTAGATAGATAGATACAGATAGGTAGGTAGGTAGATAGATAGATAGAGATAGGTAGGTAGGTAGGTAGATAGATAGAGATAGGTTGGTAGGTAGGTAGATAGATAGATAGAGATAGGTAGGTAGGTAGATAGATAGATACAGATAGGTAGGTAGGTAGATAGATAGATAGATAGAGATAGGTAGGTAGGTAGATTGATAGATAGAGATTGGTAGGTAGGTAGATAGATAGATAGACATAGGTAGGTAGGTAGATTGATAGATACAGATAGGTAGGTATGTAGATAGATAGATACAGATAGGTAGGTAGGTAGATAGATAGATAGATAGAGATAGGTAGCTAGGTAGATTGATAGATACAGATAGGTAGGTAGGTAGATAGATAGATAGAGATAGGTAGGTAGGTAGATTGATAGATAGAGATAGGTAGGTAGGTAGATTGATAGATACAGATAGGTAGGTAGGTAGATAGATAGATACAGATAGGTAGGTAGGTAGATAGATAGATACAGATAGGTAGGTAGATAGATAGATAGAGATAGGTAGGTAGGTAGATTGATAGATACAGATAGGTAGGTAGGTAGATAGATAGATAGAGATAGGTAGGTAGGTAGATTGAAAGATACAGATAGGTAGGTAGGTAGATAGATAGATACAGATAGGTAGGTAGGTAGATAGATAGATAGAGATAGGTAGCTAGGTAGATTGATAGATACAGATAGGTAGGTAGGTAGATAGATAGATACAGATAGGTAGGTAGGTAGATTGATAGATAGAGATAGGTAGGTAGGTAGATAGATAGATACAGATAGGTAGGTAGGTAGATAGATAGATAGAGATAGGTAGATAGGTAGATAGATAGAGATAGGTAGGTAGGTAGATAGATAGATAGAGATAGGTAGGTAGGTAGGTAGATAGATAGAGATAGGTAGGTAGGTAGATAGATAGATAGAGATAGGTAGGTAGGTAGATTGATAGATACAGATAGGTAGGTAGATAGACAGATAGAGATAGGTAGGTAGGTAGATAGACAGATAGAGATAGGTAGGTAGGTAGGTAGGTAGAGATAGGTAGGTAGGTAGATAGAAAGAGATAGTTAGGTAGGTAGGTAGGTATGTAGATACAGATAGGTAGGTAGGTAGATAGATAGAGATAGGTAGGTAGGTAGGTAGATAGATAGAGATAGATAGGTAGGTAGATAGATAGATAGAGATAGGTAGGTAGGTAGATACATAGATACAGATAGGTAGGTAGGTGGATAGATAGATACAGATAGGTAGGTAGGTAGATAGATAGATAGAGATAGGTAGGTAGTTAGATAGATAGATAGACATAGGTAGGTAGGTAGATTGATAGATACAGATAGGTAGGTAGGTAGATAGATAGATACAGATAGGTACGTAGGTAGATAGATAGATACAGATAGGTAGGTAGGTAGATAGATAGATAGATAGATAGAGATAGGTAGGTAGGTAGGTAGATAGATAGATAGAGATAGGTAGGTAGGTAGATTGATAGATACAGATAGGTAGGTAGGTAGATAGATAGATACAGATCGGTAGGTAGGTAGATAGATAGATACAGTTATGTAGGTAGGTAGGTAGATAGATAGATACAGATAGGTAGCTAGGTAGGTAGATAGATAGATACAGATAGGTAGGTAGGTAGATTGATAGATGGAGATAGGTAGGTAGGTAGATAGATGGATAGACATAGGTAGGTAGGTAGATTGATAGATACAGATAGGTAGGTAGGTAGATAGATAGATACAGATAGGTAGGTAGGTAGATAGATAGATAGAGATAGGTAGCTAGGTAGATTGATAGATACAGATAGGTAGGTAGGTAGGTAGATAGATACAGATAGGTAGGTAGGTAGATTGATAGATAGAGATATGTAGGTAGGTAGATAGATAGATAGAGATAGGTAGATAGGTAGATAGATAGATACAGATAGGTAGTTAGGTAGATAGATAGAGATAGGTAGGTAGGTAGATTGATAGATACAGATAGGTAGGTAGGTAGATAGATAGATAGAGATAGGTAGGTAGGTAGATTGAAAGATACAGATAGGTAGGTAGGTAGATAGATAGATACAGATAGGTAGGTAGGTAGATTGATAGATAGAGATAGGTAGGTAGGTAGATTGATAGATAGAGATAGGTAGGTAGGTAGATTGATAGATACAGATAGGTAGGTAGGTAGATAGATAGATACAGATAGGTAGGTAGGTAGATAGATAGATACAGATAGGTAGGTAGGTAGATAGATAGATAGAGATAGGTAGGTAGGTAGATTGATAGATACAGATAGGTAGGTAGGTAGATAGATAGATAGAGATAGGTAGGTAGGTAGATTGAAAGATACAGATAGGTAGGTAGGTAGATAGATAGATACAGATAGGTAGGTAGGTAGATAGATAGATACAGATATGTAGGTAGGTAGATAGATAGAGATAGGTAGGTAGGTAGATAGATAGAGATAGGTAGGTAGGTAGATAGATAGATAGAGATAGGTAGGTAGGTAGATAGATAGATACAGATAGGTACGTAGGTAGATAGATAGATACAGATAGGTAGGTAGGTAGATAGATAGATACAGATAGGTAGGTAGGTAGATAGATAGATAGAGATAGGTAGGTAGTTAGATAGATAGATAGACATAGGTAGGTAGGTAGATAGATAGATACAGATAGGTAGGTAGGTAGATAGATAGATACAGATAGGTACGTAGGTAGATAGATAGATACAGATAGGTAGGTAGGTAGATAGATAGATAGATAGATAGAGATAGATAGGTAGGTAGGTAGATAGATAGAGATAGGTTGGTAGGTAGGTAGATAGATAGATAGAGATAGGTAGGTAGGTAGATAGATAGATACAGATAGGTAGGTAGGTAGATAGATAGATACAGATAGGTAGGTAGGTAGATAGATACAGATAGGTAGGTAGGTAGATAGATAGATAGACATAGGTAGGTAGGTAGATTGATAGATACAGATAGGTAGATAGGTAGATAGATAGATACAGATAGGTAGGTAGGTAGATAGATAGATAGAGATATGTAGGTAGATAGATAGATAAATACAGATAGGTAGGTAGGTAGGTAGATAGATAGAGATAGGTAGGTAGGTAGATAGATAGATAGAGATAGGTAGGTAGGTAGATTGATAGATAGAGATTGGTAGGTAGGTAGATAGATAGATAGACATAGGTAGGTAGGTAGATTGATAGATACAGATAGGTAGGTATGTAGATAGATAGATACAGATAGGTAGGTAGGTAGATAGATAGATAGATAGATAGAGATAGGTAGCTAGGTAGATTGATAGATACAGATAGGTAGGTAGGTAGATAGATAGATAGAGATAGGTAGGTAGGTAGATTGATAGATAGAGATAGGTAGGTAGGTAGATTGATAGATACAGATAGGTAGGTAGGTAGATAGATAGATACAGATAGGTAGGTAGGTAGATAGATAGATACAGATAGGTAGGTAGATAGATAGATAGAGATAGGTAGGTAGGTAGATTGATAGATACAGATAGGTAGGTAGGTAGATAGATAGATAGAGATAGGTAGGTAGGTAGGTAGGTAGGTAGATAGATAGAGATAGGTAGGTAGGTAGGTAGGTAGAGATAGATAGGTAGGTAGATAGAAATAGATAGTTAGGTAGGTAGGTAGGTAGGTAGGTAGATACAGATAGGTAGGTAGGTAGGTAGATAGAGATAGGTAGGTAGGTAGATAGATAGAGATAGGTAGGTAGGTAGATAGATAGATAGAGATAGGTAGGTAGGTAGATACATAGATACAGATAGGTAGGTAGGTGGATAGATAGATACAGATAGGTAGGTAGGTAGGTAGATAGATAGATAGAGATAGGTAGGTTGGTAGATAGATAGATAGACATAGGTAGGTAGGTAGATTGATAGATACAGATAGGTAGGTAGGTAGATAGATAGATACAGATAGGTACGTAGGTAGATAGATAGATACAGATAGGTAGGTAGGTAGATAGATAGATAGAGATAGGTAGGTAGGTAGATTGATAGATACAGATAGGTAGGTAGGTAGATAGATAGATAGAGATAGGTAGGTAGGTAGATTGAAAGATACAGATAGGTAGGTAGGTAGATAGATAGATACAGATAGGTAGGTAGGTAGATAGATAGATAGAGATAGGTAGCTAGGTAGATTGATAGATACAGATAGGTAGGTAGGTAGATAGATAGATACAGATAGGTAGGTAGGTAGATTGATAGATAGAGATATGTAGGTAGGTAGATAGATAGATAGAGATAGGTAGATAGGTAGATAGATAGAGATAGGTAGGTAGGTAGATAGATAGATAGAGATAGGTAGGTAGGTAGGTAGATAGATAGAGATAGGTAGGTAGGTAGATAGATAGATAGATAGAGATAGGTAGGTAGGTAGATTGATAGATACAGATAGGTAGGTAGATAGACAGATAGAGATAGGTAGGTAGGTAGGTAGATAGACAGATAGAGATAGGTAGGTAGGTAGGTAGGTAGAGATAGGTAGGTAGGTAGATAGAAAGAGATAGGTAGGTAGGTAGGTAGGTAGATACAGATAGGTAGGTAGGTAGATAGATAGAGATAGGTAGGTAGGTAGGTAGATAGATAGAGATAGGTAGGTAGGTAGATAGATAGATAGAGATAGGTAGGTAGGTAGATACATAGATACAGATAGGTAGGTAGGTGGATAGATAGATACAGATAGGTAGGTATGTAGATAGATAGATAGAGATAGGTAGGTAGTTAGATAGATAGAGATAGGTAGGTAGGTAGGTAGATAGATAGATAGAGATAGGTAGGTAGGTAGATTGATAGATACAGATAGGTAGGTAGGTAGATAGATAGATACAGATAGGTAGGTAGGTAGATAGATAGATACAGTTATGTAGGTAGGTAGGTAGATAGATAGATACAGATAGGTAGGTAGGTAGGTAGATAGATAGAGATAGGTAGGTTGGTAGGTAGATAGATAGAGATAGGTAGGTAGGTAGGTAGGTAGATAGATAGAGATAGGTAGGTAGGTAGATAGATAGATAGAGATAGGTAGGTAGGTAGATTGATAGATACAGATAGGTAGGTAGGTAGATTGATAGAGACAGATAGGTAGGTAGGTAGATATATAGATACAGATAGGTAGGTAGGTAGATAGATAAATACAGATAGGTAGGTAGGAAGATAGATAAATACAGATAGGTAGGTAGGTAGATAGATAGATAGATAGATAGAGATAGGTAGGTAGGTAGATTGATAGATACAGATAGGTAGGTAGGTAGATAGATAGATACAGATAGGTAGGTAGGTAGATTGATAGATAGAGATATGTAGGTAGGTAGATAGATAGATAGAGATAGGTAGATAGGTAGATAGATAGAGATAGGTAGGTAGGTAGATAGATAGATAGAGATAGATAGGTAGGTAGATTGATAGAGATAGATAGGTAGGTAGGTAGATAGATAGAGATAGGTAGGTAGGTAGATTGATAGATGCAGATAGGTAAGTAGGTAGATAGATAGATACAGATAGGTAGGTAGGTAGATAGATAGATACAGATATGTAGGTAGGTAGACAGATAGATAGAGATAGGTAGATAGGTAGGTAGATAGATAGAGATAGGTAGGTAGGTAGATAGATAGATAGAGATAGGTAGGTAGGTAGATTGATAGATACAGATAGGTAGGTAGGTAGATAGATAGATACAGATAGATAGGTAGGTAGATAGATAGATACAGATATGTAGGTAGGTAGATAGACAGATAGAGATAGGTAGGTAGGTAGGTAGGTAGATAGATAGAGATAGGTAGGTAGGTAGGTAGGTAGAGATAGGTAGGTAGGTAGATAGAAAGAGATAGTTAGGTAGGTAGGTCGATAGATACAGATAGGTAGGTAGGTAGATAGATAGAGATAGGTAGGTAGGTAGGTAGGTAGATAGATAGAGATAGGTAGGTAGGTAGGTAGATAGATAGATAGAGATAGGTAGGTAGGTAGATACATAGATACAGATAGGTAGGTAGGTAGATAGATAGATACAGATAGGTAGGTAGGTAGATAGATAGATAGAGATAGGTACGTAGGTAGATAGATAGATACAGATAGGTAGGTAGGTAGATAGATAGATAGAGATAGGTAGGTAGGTAGATAGGTAGATAGATAGAGATAGGTAGGTAGGTAGGTAGATAGATAGATAGAGATAGGTAGGTAGGTAGATAGATAGATAGACATAGGTAGGTAGGTAGATTGATAGATACAGATAGGTAGGTAGGTAGATAGATAGATACAGATAGGTAGGTAGGTAGATAGATAGATAGAGATAGGTAGCTAGGTAGATTGATAGATACAGATAGGTAGGTAGGTAGATAGATAGATACAGATAGGTAGGTAGGTAGATTGATAGATAGAGATATGTAGGTAGGTAGATAGATAGATAGAGATAGGTAGATAGGTAGATAGATAGAGATAGGTAGGTAGGTAGATGGATAGATAGAGATAGGTAGGTAGGTAGGTAGATAGATAGAGATAGGTAGGTAGGTAGATAGATAGATAGAGATAGGTAGGTAGGTAGATTGATAGATACAGATAGGTAGGTAGGTAGATAGATAGATACAGATAGGTAGGTAGGTAGATAGATAGATACAGATATGTAGGTAGGTAGATAGACAGATAGAGATAGGTAGGTAGGTAGGTAGGTAGATAGATAGAGATAGGTAGGTAGGTAGGTAGGTAGAGATAGGTAGGTAGGTAGATAGAAAGAGATAGTTAGGTAGGTAGGTAGGTAGGTAGATACAGATAGGTAGGTAGGTAGATAGATAGAGATAGGTAGGTAGGTAGATAGATAGAGATAGGTAGGTAGGTAGATAGATAGATAGAGATAGGTAGGTAGGTAGATACATAGATACAGATAGGTAGGTAGGTGGATAGATAGATACAGATAGGTAGGTAGGTAGATAGATAGATAGAGATAGGTAGGTAGTTAGATAGATAGATAGACATAGGTAGGTAGGTAGATTGATAGATACAGATAGGTAGATAGGTAGGTAGATAGATACAGATAGGTACGTAGGTAGATAGATAGATACAGATAGGTAGGTAGGTAGATAGATAGATAGATAGATAGATAGAGATAGGTAGGTAGGTAGGTAGATAGATAGAGATAGGTAGGTAGGTAGGTAGATAGATAGATAGATAGAGATAGGTAGGTAGGTAGATAGATAGATACAGATAGGTAGGTAGGTAGATAGATAGATAGAGATAGGTAGGTAGATAGATAGATAAATACAGATAGGTAGGTAGGTAGGTAGATAGATAGAGATAGGTAGGTAGGTAGATAGATAGATAGACATAGGTAGGTAGGTAGATTGATAGATACAGATAGGTAGGTAGGTAGATAGATAGATACAGATAGGTAGGTAGGTAGATAGATAGATAGAGATAGGTAGCTAGGTAGATTGATAGATACAGATAGGTAGGTAGGTAGATAGATAGATAGAGATAGGTAGGTAGGTAGATTGATAGATACAGATAGGTAGGTAGGTAGATAGATAGATAGAGATAGGTAGGTAGGTAGATTGAAAGATACAGATAGGTAGGTAGGTAGATAGATAGATACAGATATGTAGGTAGGTAGATTGATAGATAGAGATAGGTAGGTAGGTAGATTGATAGATACAGATAGGTAGGTAGGTAGATAGATAGATACAGATAGGTAGGTAGGTAGATAGATAGATACAGTTATGTAGGTAGGTAGGTAGATAGATAGATACAGATAGGTAGGTAGGTAGATAGATAGATACAGATATGTAGGTAGGTAGATAGACAGATAGAGATAGGTAGGTAGGTAGGTAGGTAGATAGATAGAGATAGGTAGGTAGGTAGGTAGGTAGAGATAGGTAGGTAGGTAGATAGAAAGAGATAGTTAGGTAGGTAGGTAGGTAGGTAGATACAGATAGGTAGGTAGGTAGATAGATAGAGATAGGTAGGTAGGTAGGTAGATAGATAGAGATAGGTAGGTAGGTAGATAGATAGATAGAGATAGGTAGGTAGGTAGATACATAGATACAGATAGGTAGGTAGGTGGATAGATAGATACAGATAGGTAGGTAGGTAGATAGATAGATAGAGATAGGTAGGTAGTTAGATAGATAGATAGACATAGGTAGGTAGGTAGATTGATAGATACAGATAGGTAGATAGGTAGGTAGATAGATACAGATAGGTACGTAGGTAGATAGATAGATACAGATAGGTAGGTAGGTAGATAGATAGATAGATAGATAGATAGATAGAGATAGGTAGGTAGGTAGGTAGATAGATAGAGATAGGTAGGTAGGTAGGTAGATAGATAGATAGATAGAGATAGGTAGGTAGGTAGATAGATAGATACAGATAGGTAGGTAGGTAGATAGATAGATAGAGATAGGTAGATAGATAGATAGATAAATACAGATAGGTAGGTAGGTAGGTAGATAGATAGAGATAGGTAGGTAGGTAGATAGATAGATAGACATAGGTAGGTAGGTAGATTGATAGATACAGATAGGTAGGTAGGTAGATAGATAGATACAGATAGGTAGGTAGGTAGATAGATAGATAGAGATAGGTAGCTAGGTAGATTGATAGATACAGATAGGTAGGTAGGTAGATAGATAGATAGAGATAGGTAGGTAGGTAGATTGATAGATACAGATAGGTAGGTAGGTAGATAGATAGATAGAGATAGGTAGGTAGGTAGATTGAAAGATACAGATAGGTAGGTAGGTAGATAGATAGATACAGATATGTAGGTAGGTAGATTGATAGATAGAGATAGGTAGGTAGGTAGATTGATAGATACAGATAGGTAGGTAGGTAGATAGATAGATACAGATAGGTAGGTAGGTAGATAGATAGATACAGTTATGTAGGTAGGTAGGTAGATAGATAGATACAGATAGGTAGCTAGGTAGGTAGATAGATACAGATAGGTAGGTAGGTAGATTGATAGATAGAGATAGGTAGGTAGGTAGATAGATAGATAGACATAGGTAGCTAGGTAGATTGATAGATACAGATAGGTAGGTAGGTAGATAGATAGATACAGATATGTAGGTAGGTAGATTGATAGATAGAGATAGGTAGGTAGGTAGATTGATAGATACAGATAGGTAGGTAGGTAGATAGATAGATACAGATAGGTAGGTAGGTAGATAGATAGATACAGTTATGTAGGTAGGTAGGTAGATAGATAGATACAGATAGGTAGCTAGGTAGGTAGATAGATACAGATAGGTAGGTAGGTAGATAGATAGATACAGATAGGTAGGTAGGTAGATAGATAGATAGAGATAGGTAGCTAGGTAGATTGATAGATACAGATAGGTAGGTAGGTAGATAGATAGAGATAGGTAGGTAGGTAGATTGATAGAGATAGCTAGGTAGGTAGATTGATAGATACAGATAGGTAGGTAGGTAGATATATACAGATAGGTAGGTAGGTAGATAGATAGATACAGATAGGTAGGTAGGTAGATAGATAGATAGATAGAGATAGGTAGGTAGGTAGATAGATAGATAGAGATAGGTAGATAGGTAGATAGATAAAGATAGATAGGTAGGTAGATAGATAGATAGAGATAGATAGGTAGGTAGAATGGTAGAGACAGATAGGTAGGTAGGTAGATAGATAGAGATAGGTAGGTAGATTGATAGATACAGATAGGTAAGTAGGTAGATAGATAGATACAGATAGGTAGGTAGGTAGATAGATAGATACAGATATGTAGGTAGGTAGACAGATAGATAAAGATAGGTAGGTAGGTAGGTAGATAGATAGAGATAGGTAGGTAGGTAGATAGATAGAGATAGGTAGGTAGGTAGATAGATAGATAGAGATAGGTAGGTAGGTAGATTGATAGATACAGATAGGTAGGTAGGTAGATAGATAGATACAGATAGGTAGGTAGGTAGATAGATAGATACAGTTATGTAGGTAGGTAGGTAGATAGATAGATACAGATAGGTAGGTAGGTAGGTAGATAGATAGATACAGATAGGTAGGTAGGTAGATAGATAGATACAGATAGGTAGGTAGGTAGATAGATAGATAGAGATAGGTAGGTTGGTAGGTAGATAGATAGAGATAGGTAGGTAGGTAGGTAGATAGATAGATAGAGATAGGTAGTTAGGTAGATAGATAGATAGAGATAGGTAGGTAGGTAGATTGATAGATACAGATAGGTAGGTAGGTAGATTGATAGAGACAGATAGGTAGGTAGGTAGATATATAGATACAGATAGGTAGGTAGGTAGATAGATAAATACAGATAGGTAGGTAGGAAGATAGATAAATACAGATAGGTAGGTAGGTAGATAGATAGATAGATAGAGATAGGTAGGTAGGTAGATTGTTAGATACAGATAGGTAGGTAGGTAGATAGATAGATACAGATAGGTAGGTAGGTAGATTGATAGATAGAGATATGTAGGTAGGTAGATAGATAGATAGAGATAGGTAGATAGGTAGATAGATAGAGATAGGTAGGTAGGTAGATAGATAGATAGAGATAGATAGGTAGGTAGATTGATAGAGATAGATAGGTAGGTAGGTAGATAGATAGAGATAGGTAGGTAGGTAGATTGATAGATGCAGATAGGTAAGTAGGTAGATAGATAGTTACAGATAGGTAGGTAGGTAGATAGATAGATACAGATATGTAGGTAGGTAGACAGATAGATAGAGATAGGTAGATAGGTAGGTAGATAGATAGAGATAGGTAGGTAGGTAGATAGATAGATAGAGATAGGTAGGTAGGTAGATTGATAGATACAGATAGGTAGGTAGGTAGATAGATAGATACAGATAGATAGGTAGGTAGATAGATAGATACAGATATGTAGGTAGGTAGATAGACAGATAGAGATAGGTAGGTAGGTAGGTAGGTAGATAGATAGAGATAGGTAGGTAGGTAGGTAGGTAGAGATAGGTAGGTAGGTAGATAGAAAGAGATAGTTAGGTAGGTAGGTCGATAGATACAGATAGGTAGGTAGGTAGATAGATAGAGATAGGTAGGTAGGTAGGTAGGTAGATAGATAGAGATAGGTAGGTAGGTAGGTAGATAGATAGATAGAGATAGGTAGGTAGGTAGATACATAGATACAGATAGGTAGGTAGGTAGATAGATAGATACAGATAGGTAGGTAGGTAGATAGATAGATAGAGATAGGTACGTAGGTAGATAGATAGATACAGATAGGTAGGTAGGTAGATAGATAGATAGAGATAGGTAGGTAGGTAGATAGGTAGATAGATAGAGATAGGTAGGTAGGTAGGTAGATAGATAGATAGAGATAGGTAGGTAGGTAGATAGATAGATAGACATAGGTAGGTAGGTAGATTGATAGATACAGATAGGTAGGTAGGTAGATAGATAGATACAGATAGGTAGGTAGGTAGATAGATAGATAGAGATAGGTAGCTAGGTAGATTGATAGATACAGATAGGTAGGTAGGTAGATAGATAGATACAGATAGGTAGGTAGGTAGATTGATAGATAGAGATATGTAGGTAGGTAGATAGATAGATAGAGATAGGTAGATAGGTAGATAGATAGAGATAGGTAGGTAGGTAGATAGATAGATAGAGATAGGTAGGTAGGTAGGTAGATAGATAGAGATAGGTAGGTAGGTAGATAGATAGATAGAGATAGGTAGGTAGGTAGATTGATAGATACAGATAGGTAGGTAGGTAGATAGATAGATACAGATAGGTAGGTAGGTAGATAGATAGATACAGATATGTAGGTAGGTAGATAGACAGATAGAGATAGGTAGGTAGGTAGGTACGTAGATAGATAGAGATAGGTAGGTAGGTAGGTAGGTAGAGATAGGTAGGTAGGTAGATAGAAAGAGATAGTTAGGTAGGTAGGTAGGTAGGTAGATACAGATAGGTAGGTAGGTAGATAGATAGATAGAGATAGGTAGGTAGGTAGATAGATAGATAGAGATAGGTAGGTAGGTAGGTAGATAGATAGAGATAGGTAGGTAGGTAGATAGATAGATAGAGATAGGTAGGTAGGTAGATACATAGATACAGATAGGTAGGTAGGTGGATAGATAGATACAGATAGGTAGGTAGGTAGATAGATAGATAGAGATAGGTAGGTAGTTAGATAGATAGATAGACATAGGTAGGTAGGTAGATTGATAGATACAGATAGGTAGGTAGGTAGGTAGATAGATACAGATAGGTACGTAGGTAGATAGATAGATACAGATAGGTAGGTAGGTAGATAGATAGATAGATAGATAGATAGATAGAGATAGGTAGGTAGGTAGGTAGATAGATAGATAGAGATAGGTAGGTAGGTAGATTGATAGATACAGATAGGTAGGTAGGTAGATAGATAGATACAGATAGGTAGGTAGGTAGATAGATAGATGCAGTTATGTAGGTAGGTAGCTAGATAGATAGATACAGATAGGTAGCTAGGTAGGTAGATAGATAGATACAGATAGGTAGGTAGGTAGATTGATAGATGGAGATAGGTAGGTAGGTAGATAGATAGATAGACATAGGTAGGTAGGTAGATTGATAGATAAAGATAGGTAGGTAGGTAGATAGATAGATACAGATAGGTAGGTAGGTAGATAGATAGATAGAGATAGGTAGCTAGGTAGATTGATAGATACAGATAGGTAGGTAGGTAGGTAGATAGATACAGATAGGTAGGTAGGTAGATTGATAGATAGAGATATGTAGGTAGGTAGATAGATAGATAGAGATAGGTAGATAGGTAGATAGATAGAGATAGGTAGGTAGGTAGATAGATAGATAGAGATAGGTAGGTAGGTAGGTAGGTAGATAGATAGAGATAGGTAGGTAGGTAGATAGATAGATAGAGATAGGTAGGTAGGTAGATTGATAGATACAGATAGGTAGGTAGGTAGATAGATAGATACAGATAGGTAGGTAGGTAGATAGATAGATACAGATATGTAGGTAGGTAGATAGACAGATAGAGATAGGTAGGTAGGTACGTAGGTAGGTAGATAGATAGAGATAGGTAGGTAGGTAGGTAGGTAGAGATAGATAGGTAGGTAGATAGAAAGAGATAGTTAGGTAGGTAGGTAGGTAGGTAGATACAGATAGGTAGGTAGGTAGATAGATAGAGATAGGTAGGTAGGTAGGTAGATAGATAGAGTTAGGTAGGTAGGTAGATAGATAGATAGAGATAGGTAGGTAGGTAGATACATAGATACAGATAGGTAGGTAGGTGGATAGATAGATACAGATAGGTAGGTAGGTAGATAGATAGATAGAGATAGGTAGGTAGTTAGATAGATAGATAGACATAGGTAGGTAGGTAGATTGATAGATACAGATAGGTAGGTAGGTAGGTAGATAGATACAGATAGGTACGTAGGTAGATAGATAGATACAGATAGGTAGGTAGGTAGATAGATAGATAGATAGATAGATAGAGATAGGTAGGTAGGTAGGTAGATAGATAGATAGAGATAGGTAGGTAGGTAGATTGATAGATACAGATAGGTAGGTAGGTAGATAGATAGATACAGATAGGTAGGTAGGTAGATAGATAGATACAGTTATGTAGGTAGGTAGCTAGATAGATAGATACAGATAGGTAGCTAGGTAGGTAGATAGATAGATACAGATAGGTAGGTAGGTAGATTGATAGATGGAGATAGGTAGGTAGGTAGATAGATAGATAGACATAGGTAGGTAGGTAGATTGATAGATAAAGATAGGTAGGTAGGTAGATAGATAGATACAGATAGGTAGGTAGGTAGATAGATAGATAGAGATAGGTAGCTAGGTAGATTGATAGATACAGATAGGTAGGTAGGTAGGTAGATAGATACAGATAGGTAGGTAGGTAGATTGATAGATAGAGATATGTAGGTAGGTAGATAGATAGATAGAGATAGGTAGATAGGTAGATAGATAGAGATAGGTAGGTAGGTAGATAGATAGATAGAGATAGGTAGGTAGGTAGGTAGATAGATAGAGATAGGTAGGTAGGTAGATAGATAGATAGAGATAGGTAGGTAGGTAGATTGATAGATACAGATAGGTAGGTAGGTAGATAGATAGATACAGATAGGTAGGTAGGTAGATAGATAGATACAGATATGTAGGTAAGTAGATAGACAGATAGAGATAGGTAGGTAGGTAGGTAGGTAGGTAGATAGATAGAGATAGGTAGGTAGGTAGGTAGGTAGAGATAGATAGGTAGGTAGATAGAAAGAGATAGTTAGGTAGGTAGGTAGGTAGATACAGATAGGTAGGTAGGTAGATAGATAGAGATAGGTAGGTAGGTAGGTAGATAGATAGAGATAGGTAGGTAGGTAGATAGATAGATAGAGATAGGTAGGTAGGTAGATACATAGATACAGATAGGTAGGTAGGTGGATAGATAGATACAGATAGGTAGGTAGGTAGGTAGATAGATAGAGATAGGTAGGTAGTTAGATAGATAGATAGACATAGGTAGGTAGGTAGATTGATAGATACAGATAGGTAGGTAGGTAGATAGATAGATACAGATAGGTACGTAGGTAGATAGATAGATACAGATAGGTAGGTAGGTAGATAGATAGATAGATAGATAGATAGAGATAGGTAGGTAGGTAGGTAGATAGATAGAGATAGGTAGGTAGGTAGGTAGATAGATAGATAGATAGAGATAGGTAGGTAGGTAGATAGATAGATACAGATAGGTAGGTAGGTAGATAGATAGATACAGATAGGTAGGTAGGTAGATAGATACAGATAGGTAGGTAGGTAGATAGATAGATAGACATAGGTAGGTAGGTAGATTGATAGATACAGATAGGTAGGTAGGTAGATAGATAGATAGAGATAGGTAGGTAGATAGATAGATAAATACAGATAGGTAGGTAGGTAGGTAGATAGATAGAGATAGGTAGGTAGGTAGATAGATAGATAGAGATAGGTAGGTAGGTAGATTGATAGATAGAGATAGGTAGGTAGGTAGATAGATAGATAGACATAGGTAGGTAGGTAGATTGATAGATACAGATAGGTAGGTAGGTAGGTAGATAGATAGATACAGATAGGTAGGTAGGTAGATAGATAGATAGAGATAGGTAGCTAGGTAGATTGATAGATACAGATAGGTAGGTAGGTAGATAGATAGATAGAGATAGGTAGGTAGGTAGATTGATAGATAGAGATAGGTAGGTAGGTAGATTGATAGATACAGATAGGTAGGTAGGTAGATAGATAGATACAGATAGGTAGGTAGGTAGATTGATAGATACAGATAGGTAGGTAGGTAGATAGATAGATAGAGATAGGTAGGTAGGTAGATTGAAAGATACAGATAGGTAGGTAGGTAGATAGATAGATACAGATAGGTAGGTAGGTAGATTGATAGATAGAGATAGGTAGGTAGGTAGATTGATAGATAGATAGATAGATAGAGATAGGTAGGTAGGTAGGTAGATAGATAGAGATAGGTAGGTAGGTAGGTAGATAGATAGATAGATAGATAGAGATAGGTAGGTAGGTAGATAGATAGATACAGATAGGTAGGTAGGTAGATAGATAGATACAGATAGGTAGGTAGGTAGATAGATACAGATAGGTAGGTAGGTAGATAGATAGATAGACATAGGTAGGTAGGTAGATTGATAGATACAGATAGGTAGGTAGGTAGATAGATAGATAGAGATAGGTAGGTAGATAGATAGATAAATACAGATAGGTAGGTAGGTAGGTAGATAGATAGAGATAGGTAGGTAGGTAGATAGATAGATAGAGATAGGTAGGTAGGTAGATTGATAGATAGAGATAGGTAGGTAGGTAGATAGATAGATAGACATAGGTAGGTAGGTAGATTGATAGATACATATAGGTAGGTAGGTAGATAGATAGATACAGATAGGTAGGTAGGTAGATAGATAGATAGAGATAGGTAGCTAGGTAGATTGATAGATACAGATAGGTAGGTAGGTAGATAGATAGATAGAGATAGGTAGGTAGGTAGATTGATAGATAGAGATAGGTAGGTAGGTAGATTGATAGATAAAGATAGGTAGGTAGGTAGATAGATAGATACAGATAGGTAGGTAGGTAGATAGATAGATAGAGATAGGTAGCTAGGTAGATTGATAGATACAGATAGGTAGGTAGGTAGGTAGATAGATACAGATAGGTAGGTAGGTAGATTGATAGATAGAGATATGTAGGTAGGTAGATAGATAGATAGAGATAGGTAGATAGGTAGATAGATAGAGATAGGTAGGTAGGTAGATAGATAGATAGAGATAGGTAGGTAGGTAGGTAGATAGATAGAGATAGGTAGGTAGGTAGATAGATAGATAGAGATAGGTAGGTAGGTAGATTGATAGATACAGATAGGTAGGTAGGTAGATAGATAGATACAGATAGGTAGGTAGGTAGATAGATAGATACAGATATGTAGGTAAGTAGATAGACAGATAGAGATAGGTAGGTAGGTAGGTAGGTAGGTAGATAGATAGAGATAGGTAGGTAGGTAGGTAGGTAGAGATAGATAGGTAGGTAGATAGAAAGAGATAGTTAGGTAGGTAGGTAGGTAGGTAGATACAGATAGGTAGGTAGGTAGATAGATAGAGATAGGTAGGTAGGTAGGTAGATAGATAGAGATAGGTAGGTAGGTAGATAGATAGATAGAGATAGGTAGGTAGGTAGATACATAGATACAGATAGGTAGGTAGGTGGATAGATAGATACAGATAGGTAGGTAGGTAGGTAGATAGATAGAGATAGGTAGGTAGTTAGATAGATAGATAGACATAGGTAGGTAGGTAGATTGATAGATACAGATAGGTAGGTAGGTAGATAGATAGATACAGATAGGTACGTAGGTAGATAGATAGATACAGATAGGTAGGTAGGTAGATAGATAGATAGATAGATAGATAGAGATAGGTAGGTAGGTAGGTAGATAGATAGAGATAGGTAGGTAGGTAGGTAGATAGATAGATAGATAGAGATAGGTAGGTAGGTAGATAGATAGATACAGATAGGTAGGTAGGTAGATAGATAGATACAGATAGGTAGGTAGGTAGATAGATACAGATAGGTAGGTAGGTAGATAGATAGATAGACATAGGTAGGTAGGTAGATTGATAGATACAGATAGGTAGGTAGGTAGATAGATAGATAGAGATAGGTAGGTAGATAGATAGATAAATACAGATAGGTAGGTAGGTAGGTAGATAGATAGAGATAGGTAGGTAGGTAGATAGATAGATAGAGATAGGTAGGTAGGTAGATTGATAGATAGAGATAGGTAGGTAGGTAGATAGATAGATAGACATAGGTAGGTAGGTAGATTGATAGATACAGATAGGTAGGTAGGTAGGTAGATAGATAGATACAGATAGGTAGGTAGGTAGATAGATAGATAGAGATAGGTAGCTAGGTAGATTGATAGATACAGATAGGTAGGTAGGTAGATAGATAGATAGAGATAGGTAGGTAGGTAGATTGATAGATAGAGATAGGTAGGTAGGTAGATTGATAGATACAGATAGGTAGGTAGGTAGATAGATAGATACAGATAGGTAGGTAGGTAGATTGATAGATACAGATAGGTAGGTAGGTAGATAGATAGATAGAGATAGGTAGGTAGGTAGATTGAAAGATACAGATAGGTAGGTAGGTAGATAGATAGATACAGATAGGTAGGTAGGTAGATTGATAGATAGAGATAGGTAGGTAGGTAGATTGATAGATAGATAGATAGATAGAGATAGGTAGGTAGGTAGGTAGATAGATAGAGATAGGTAGGTAGGTAGGTAGATAGATAGATAGATAGATAGAGATAGGTAGGTAGGTAGATAGATAGATACAGATAGGTAGGTAGGTAGATAGATAGATACAGATAGGTAGGTAGGTAGATAGATACAGATAGGTAGGTAGGTAGATAGATAGATAGACATAGGTAGGTAGGTAGATTGATAGATACAGATAGGTAGGTAGGTAGATAGATAGATAGAGATAGGTAGGTAGATAGATAGATAAATACAGATAGGTAGGTAGGTAGGTAGATAGATAGAGATAGGTAGGTAGGTAGATAGATAGATAGAGATAGGTAGGTAGGTAGATTGATAGATAGAGATAGGTAGGTAGGTAGATAGATAGATAGACATAGGTAGGTAGGTAGATTGATAGATACATATAGGTAGGTAGGTAGATAGATAGATACAGATAGGTAGGTAGGTAGATAGATAGATAGAGATAGGTAGCTAGGTAGATTGATAGATACAGATAGGTAGGTAGGTAGATAGATAGATAGAGATAGGTAGGTAGGTAGATTGATAGATAGAGATAGGTAGGTAGGTAGATTGATAGATACAGATAGGTAGGTAGGTAGATAGATAGATACAGATAGGTAGGTAGGTAGATTGATAGATACAGATAGGTAGGTAGGTAGATAGATAGATAGAGATAGGTAGGTAGGTAGATAGATAATACAGATAGGTAGGTAGGTAGGTAGATAGATAGAGATAGGTAGGTAGGTAGATAGATAGATAGAGATAGGTAGGTAGGTAGATTGATAGATAGAGATAGGTAGGTAGGTAGATAGATAGATAGACATAGGTAGGTAGGTAGATTGATAGATACAGATAGGTAGGTAGGTAGATAGATAGATACAGATAGGTAGGTAGGTAGATAGATAGATAGAGATAGGTAGCTAGGTAGATTGATAGATACAGATAGGTAGGTAGGTAGATAGATAGATAGAGATAGGTAGGTAGGTAGATTGATAGATACAGATAGGTAGGTAGGTAGATTGATAGATACAGATAGGTAGGTAGGTAGATAGATAGATAGAGATAGGTAGGTAGGTAGATTGATAGATACAGATAGGTAGGTAGGTAGATAGATAGATAGAGATAGGTAGGTAGGTAGATTGAAAGATACAGATAGGTAGGTAGGTAGATAGATAGATACAGATAGGTAGGTAGGTAGATTGATAGATAGAGATAGGTAGGTAGGTAGATTGATAGATAGATAGATAGATAGAGATAGGTAGGTAGGTAGGTAGATAGATAGAGATAGGTAGGTAGGTAGGTAGATAGATAGATAGATAGATAGAGATAGGTAGGTAGGTAGATAGATAGATACAGATAGGTAGGTAGGTAGATAGATAGATACAGATAGGTAGGTAGGTAGATAGATACAGATAGGTAGGTAGGTAGATAGATAGATAGATAGACATAGGTAGGTAGATTGATAGATACAGATAGGTAGGTAGGTAGGTAGATAGATAGAGATAGGTAGGTAGGTAGATAGATAGATAGAGATAGGTAGGTAGGTAGATTGATAGATAGAGATAGGTAGGTAGGTAGATAGATAGATAGACATAGGTAGGTAGGTAGATTGATAGATACAGATAGGTAGGTAGGTAGATAGATAGATACAGATAGGTAGGTAGGTAGATAGATAGATAGAGATAGGTAGCTAGGTAGATTGATAGATACAGATAGGTAGGTAGGTAGATAGATAGATAGAGATAGGTAGGTAGGTAGATTGATAGATAGAGATAGGTAGGTAGGTAGATTGATAGATACAGATAGGTAGGTAGGTAGATAGATAGATACAGATAGGTAGGTAGGTAGATTGATAGATACAGATAGGTAGGTAGGTAGATAGATAGATAGAGATAGGTAGGTAGGTAGATTGAAAGATACAGATAGGTAGGTAGGTAGATAGATAGATACAGATAGGTAGGTAGGTAGATTGATAGATAGAGATAGGTAGGTAGGTAGATTGATAGATACAGATAGGTAGGTAGGTAGATAGATAGATACAGATAGGTAGGTAGGTAGATAGATAGATACAGTTATGTAGGTAGGTAGGTAGATAGATAGATACAGATAGGTAGCTAGGTAGGTAGATAGATACAGATAGGTAGGTAGGTAGATTGATAGATAGAGATAGGTAGGTAGGTAGATAGATAGATAGACATAGGTAGGTAGGTAGATTGATAGATACAGATAGGTAGGTAGGTAGATAGATAGATACAGATAGGTAGGTAGGTAGATAGATAGATAGAGATAGGTAGCTAGGTAGATTGATAGATACAGATAGGTAGGTAGGTAGATAGATAGAGATAGGTAGGTAGGTAGATTGATAGATAGAGATAGCTAGGTAGGTAGATTGATAGATACAGATAGGTAGGTAGGTAGATAGATACAGATAGGTAGGTAGGTAGATAGATAGATACAGATAGGTAGGTAGGTAGATAGATAGATACAGATAGGTAGGTAGGTAGATAGATAGATACAGATAGGTAGGTAGGTAGATTGATAGATAGAGATATGTAGGTAGGTAGATAGATAGATAGAGATAGGTAGATAGGTAGATAGATAGAGATAGGTAGGTAGGTAGATAGATAGATACAGATAGGTAGGTAGGTAGATTGATAGATAGAGATATGTAGGTAGGTAGATAGATAGATAGAGATAGGTAGATAGGTAGATAGATAGAGATAGGTAGGTAGGTAGATAGATAGATAGAGATAGGTAGGTAGGTAGGTAGATAGATAGAGATAGGTAGGTAGGTAGATTGATAGATACAGATAGGTATGTAGGTAGATAGATAGATACAGATAGGTAGGTAGGTAGATCGATAGATACAGATATGTAGGTAAGTAGATAGACAGATAGAGATAGGTAGGTAGGTAGATAGATAGAGATAGGTAGGTAGGTAGGTAGGTAGAGATAGGTAGGTAGGTAGATAGAAAGAGATAGTTAGGTAGGTAGGTAGATAGATACAGATAGTTAGGTAGGTAGATAGATAGAGATAGGTAGGTTGGTAGATAGATAGAGATAGGTAGGTAGGTAGATAGATAGATAGAGATAGGTAGGTAGGTAGATAGATAGATACAGATAGGTAGGTAGGTAGATAGATAGATACAGATAGGTAGGTAGATAGATAGATACAGATAGGTAGGTAGGTAGATAGATAGATAGACATAGGTAGGTAGGTAGATTGATAGATACAGATAGGTAGGTAGGTAGATAGATAGATACAGATAGGTAGGTAGGTAGATAGATAGATAGAGATAGGTAGCTTGGTAGATTGATAGATACAGATAGGTAGGTAGGTAGATAGATAGATAGAGATAGGTAGGTAGGTAGATTGATAGATACAGATAGGTAGGTAGGTAGATAGATAGATACAGATAGGTAGGTAGGTAGATAGATAGATAGAGATAGGTAGGTAGGTAGATTGAGAGATACAGATAGGTAGGTAGGTAGATAGATAGATAGAGATAGGTAGGTAGGTAGATTGAAAGATACAGATAGGTAGGTAGATAGATACAGATAGGTAGGTAGGTAGATTGATAGATAGAGATAGGTAGGTAGGTAGATAGATAGATACAGATAGGTAGGTAGGTAGATAGATAGATACAGTTATGTAGGTAGGTAGGTAGATAGATAGATACAGATAGGTAGCTAGGTAGGTAGATAGATAGATACAGATAGGTAGGTAGGTAGATTGATAGATGGAGATAGGTAGGTAGGTAGATAGATAGATAGACATAGGTAGGTAGGTAGATTGATAGATACAGATAGGTAGGTAGGTAGATAGATAGATACAGATAGGTAGGTATGTAGATAAATAGATAGAGATAGGTAGCTAGGTAGATTGATAGATACAGATAGGTAGGTAGGTAGATAGATAGATACAGATAGGTAGGTAGGTAGATTGATAGATAGAGATATGTAGGTAGGTAGATAGATAGATAGAGATAGGTAGATAGGTAGATAGATAGAGATAGGTAGGTAGGTAGATAGATAGATAGAGATAGGTAGGTAGGTAGGTAGATAGATAGAGATAGGTAGGTAGGTAGGTAGATAGATAGAGATAGGTAGGTAGGTAGATAGATAGAGATAGGTAGGTAGGTAGATTGATAGATACAGATAGGTAGGTAGGTAGATAGATAGATACAGATAGGTAGGTAGGTAGATAGATAGATACAGATATGTAGGTAGGTATATAGACAGATAGAGATAGGTAGGTAGGTAGGTAGGTAGATTGATAGAGATAGGTAGGTAGGTAGGTAGGTAGAGATAGGTAGGTAGGTAGATAGAAAGAGATAGTTATGTAGGTAGGTAGATAGATACAGATAGGTAGGTAGGTAGATAGATAGAGATAGGTAGGTAGGTAGGTAGATAGATAGAGATAGGTAGGTAGGTAGATAGATAGATAGAGATAGGTAGGTAGGTAGATAGATAGATACAGATATGTAGGTAGGTAGATAGATAGATAGAGATAGGTAGGTAGTTAGATAGATAGATAGACATAGGTAGGTAGGTAGATAGATAGATAGAGATAGGTAGGTAGATAGATAGATAGATACAGATAGGTAGGTAGGTAGATAGATAGATACAGATAGGTAGGTAGGTAGATAGATAGATAGATAGATAGAGATAGGTAGGTAGGTAGATAGATAGAGATAGGTAGGTAGGTAGGTAGATAGATAGATAGAGATAGGTAGGTAGGTAGGTAGATAGATAGATAGAGATAGGTAGGTAGGTAGATAGATAGATACAGATAGGTAGGTAGGTAGATAGATAGATACAGATAGGTTGGTAGGAAGATAGATAGATAGACATAGGTAGGTAGGTAGATTGATAGATACAGATAGGTAGGTAGGTAGATAGATAGATACAGATAGGTAGGTAGGTAGATAGATAGAGATAGGTAGGTAGATAGATAGATAAATACAGATAGGTAGGTAGGTAGGTAGATAGATAGAGATAGGTAGGTAGGTAGATAGGTAGATAGAGATAGGTAGGTAGGTAGATTGATAGAGATAGGTAGGTAGGTAGATAGATAGATAGACATAGGTAGGTAGGTAGATTGATAGATACAGATAGGTAGGTATGTAGATAGATAGATACAGATAGGTAGGTAGGTAGATAGATAGATAGAGATAGGTAGTTAGGTAGATTGATAGATACAGATAGGTAGGTAGGTAGATAGATAGATAGAGATAGGTAGGTAGGTAGATTGATAGATAGAGATAGGTAGGTAGGTAGATTGATAGATACAGATAGGTAGGTAGGTAGATAGATAGATACAGATAGGTAGGTAGGTAGATAGATAGATACAGATAGGTAGGTAGGTAGATAGATAGATAGAGATAGGTAGGTAGGTAGGTAGATTGAGAGATACAGATAGGTAGGTAGGTAGATTGAAAGATACAGATAGGTAGGTAGGTAGATAGATAGATACAGATAGGTAGGTAGGTAGATTGACAGATAGAGATAGGTAGGTAGGTAGATTGATAGATACAGATAGGTAGGTAGGTAGATAGATAGATACAGATAGGTAGGTAGGTAGATAGATAGATACAGTTCTGTAGGTAGGTAGGTAGATAGATAGATACAGATAGGTAGCTAGGTAGGTAGATAGATAGATACAGATAGGTAGGTAGGTAGATTGATAGATGGAGATAGGTATGTAGGTAGATAGATAGATAGACATAGGTAGGTAGGTAGATTGATAGATACAGATAGGTAGGTAGGTAGATAGATAGATAGATAGAGATAGGTAGCTAGGTAGATTGATAGATACAGATAGGTAGGTAGGTAGATAGATAGATACAGATAGGTAGGTAGATAGATAGATAAATACAGATAGGTAGGTAGGTAGATAGATAGATAGAGATAGGTAGGTAGGTAGATAGATAGATAGAGATAGGTAGGTAGGTAGATAGATAGATACAGATAGGTAGGTAGGTAGATAGACAGATAGAGATAGGTAGGTAGATAGATAGATAAATACAGATAGGTAGGTAGGTAGATAGATAGATAGAGATAGGTAGGTAGGTAGATAGATAGATAGAGATAGGTAGGTAGGTAGATTGATAGATAGAGATAGGTAGGTAGATCGATAGATAGACATAGGTAGGTAGGTAGATTGATAGATACAGATAGGTAGGTAGGTAGATAGATAGATACAGATAGGTAGGTAGGGAGATAGATAGATAGAGATAGGTAGCTAGGTAGATTGATAGATACAGATAGGTAGGTAGGTAGATAGATAGATAGAGATAGGTAGGTAGGTAGATTGATAGATACAGATAGGTAGGTAGGTAGATAGATAGATACAGATAGGTAGGTAGGTAGATAGATAGATAGAGATAGGTAGGTAGGTAGATTGATAGATACAGATAGGTAGGTAGGTAGATAGATAGATAGATAGAGATAGGTAGGTAGGTAGATTGAAAGATACAGATAGGTAGGTAGGTAGATAGATAGATACAGATAGGTAGGTAGGTAGATTGATAGATAGAGATAGGTAGGTAGGTAGATAGATAGATACAGATAGGTAGGTAGGTAGATAGATAGATACAGATAGGTAGGTAGGTAGATAGATAGATAGAGATAGGTAGGTAGGTAGATTGATAGATACAGATAGGTAGGTAGGTAGATAGATAGATAGAGATAGGTAGGTAGGTAGATTGAAAGATACAGATAGGTAGGTAGGTAGATTGATAGATAGAGATATGTAGGTAGGTAGATAGATAGATAGAGATAGGTAGATAGGTAGATAGATAGAGATAGGTAGGTAGGTAGGTAGATAGATAGATAGAGATAGGTAGGTAGGTAGGTAGATAGATAGAGATAGGTAGGTAGGTAGGTAGGTAGATAGATAGAGATAGGTAGGTAGGTAGGTAGGTAGGTAGAGATAGGTAGGCAGGTAGATAGAAAGAGATAGTTAGGTAGGTAGGTAGATAGATACAGATAGGTAGGTAGGTACATAGATAGAGATAGGTAGGTAGGTAGGTAGATAGATAGAGATAGGTAGGTAGGTAGATAGATAGATAGAGATAGGTAGGTAGGTAGATAGATAGATACAGATAGGTAGGTAGGTAGATAGATAGATAGAGATAGGTAGGTAGTTAGATAGATAGATAGACATAGGTAGGTAGGTAGATAGATAGATACAGATAGGTAGGTAGGTAGATAGATAGATACAGATAGGTACGTAGGTAGATAGATAGATACAGATAGGTAGGTAGGTAGATAGATAGATAGATAGAGATAGGTAGGTAGGTAGGTAGATAGATAGAGATAGGTAGGTAGGTAGGTAGATAGATAGATACAGATAGGTAGGTAGGTAGATAGATAGATACAGATAGGTACGTAGGTAGATAGATAGATACAGATAGGTAGGTAGGTAGATAGATAGATAGATAGAGATAGGTAGGTAGGTAGGTAGATAGATAGAGATAGGTAGGTAGGTAGGTAGATAGATAGATAGAAATAGGTAGGTAGGTAGATAGATAGATACAGATAGGTAGGTAGGTAGATAGATAGATACAGATAGGTAGGTAGGTAGATAGATAGATACAGATAGGTAGGTAGGTAGATAGATAGATACAGATAGGTACGTAGGTAGATAGATAGATACAGATAGGTAGGTAGGTAGATAGATAGATAGATAGAGATAGGTAGGTAGGTAGGTAGATAGATAGAGATAGGTAGGTAGGTAGGTAGATAGATAGATAGAAATAGGTAGGTAGGTAGGTAGATAGATACAGATAGGTAGGTAGGTAGATAGATAGATACAGATAGGTAGGTAGGTAGATAGATAGATACAGATAGGTAGGTTGGTAGATAGATAGATAGACATAGGTAGGTAGGTAGATTGATAGATACAGATAGGTAGGTAGGTAGATAGATAGATACAGATAGGTAGGTAGGTAGATAGATAGATAGAGATAGGTAGCTAGGTAGATTGATAGATACAGATAGGTATGTAGGTAGATAGATAGATAGAGATAGGTAGGTAGGTAGATTGATAGATACAGATAGGTAGGTAGGTAGATAGATAGATACAGATAGGTAGGTAGGTAGATTGATAGATAGAGATAGGTAGGTAGGTAGATTGATAGATACAGATAGGTAGGTAGGTAGATAGATAGATACAGATAGGTAGGTAGGTAGATAGATAGATACAGATAGGTATGTAGGTAGATAGATAGATACAGTTATGTAGGTAGGTAGGTAGATAGATAGATACAGATAGGTAGCTAGGTAGGTAGATAGATAGATACAGATAGGTAGGTAGGTAGATTGATAGATGGAGATAGGTAGGTAGGTAGATTGATAGATACAGATAGATAGGTAGGTAGATAGATAGATACAGATAGGTAGGTAGGTAGATAGATAGATAGAGATAGGTAGCTAGGTAGATTGATAGATACAGATAGGTAGGTAGGTAGATTGATAGATAGAGATATGTAGGTAGGTAGATAGATAGATAGAGATAGGTAGATAGGTAGATAGATAGAGATAGGTAGGTAGGTAGATAGATAGATACAGATAGGTAGGTAGGTAGATTGATAGATAGAGATATGTAGGTAGGTAGATAGATAGATAGAGATAGGTAGATAGGTAGATAGATAGAGATAGGTAGGTAGGTAGATAGATAGATAGAGATAGGTAGGTAGGTAGGTCGATAGATAGAGATAGGTAGGTAGGTAGATTGATAGATACAGATAGGTATGTAGGTAGATAGATAGATACAGATAGGTAGGTAGGTAGATCGATAGATACAGATATGTAGGTAAGTAGATAGACAGATAGAGATAGGTAGGTAGGTAGGTAGGTAGATAGATAGAGATAGGTAGGTAGGTAGGTAGGTAGAGATATGTAGGTAGGTAGATAGAAAGAGATAGTTAGGTAGGTAGGTAGATAGATACAGATAGGTAGGTAGGTAGATAGATAGAGATAGATGGGTTGGTAGATAGATAGAGATAGGTAGGTAGGTAGATAGATAGAGATAGGTAGGTAGGTAGATAGATAGATACAGATAGGTAGGTAGGTAGATAGATAGATAGAGATAGGTAGGTAGTTAGATAGATAGATAGACATAGGTAGGTAGGTAGATAGATAGATACACATAGGTAGGTAGGTAGATAGATAGATACAGATAGGTACGTAGGTAGATAGATAGATACAGATAGGTAGGTAGGTAGATAGATAGATAGATAGAGATAGGTAGGTAGGTAGGTAGATAGATAGAGATAGGTAGGTAGGTAGGTAGATAGACAGATAGAGATAGGTAGGTAGGTAGATAGATAGATACAGATAGGTAGGTAGGTAGATAGATAGATACAGATAGGTAGGTAGGTAGATAGATAGATACAGATAGGTAGGTAGGTAGGTAGGTAGATAGATAGAGATAGGTAGGTAGGTAGATAGATAGATAGATAGATAGAGATAGGTAGGTAGGTAGTTTGATAGATAGAGATAGGTAGGTAGGTAGATAGATAGATAGACATAGGTAGGTAGGTAGATTGATAGATACAGATAGGTAGGTAGGTAGATAGATAGATACAGATAGGTAGGTAGGTAGATAGATAGATAGAGATAGGTAGCTAGGTAGATTGATAGATACAGATAGGTAGGTAGGTAGATAGATAGATACAGATAGGTAGGTAGGTAGATTGATAGATAGAGATATGTAGGTAGGTAGATAGATAGATAGAGATAGGTAGATAGGTAGATAGATAGAGATAGGTAGGTAGGTAGATAGATAGATACAGATAGGTAGGTAGGTAGATTGATAGAGAGAGATATGTAGGTAGGTAGATAGATAGATAGAGATAGGTAGATAGGTAGATAGATAGAGATAGGTAGGTAGGTAGATAGATAGATAGAGATAGGTAGGTAGGTAGGTAGATAGATAGAGATAGAAAGGTAGGTAGATTGATAGATACAGATAGGTATGTAGGTAGATAGATAGATACAGATAGGTAGGTAGGTAGATCGATAAATACAGATATGTAGGTAAGTAGATAGACAGATAGAGATAGGTAGGTAGGTAGGTAGGTAGATAGATAGAGATAGGTAGGTAGGTAGGTAGGTAGAGATAGGTAGGTAGGTAGATAGAAAGAGATAGTTAGGTAGGTAGGTAGATAGATACAGATAGGTAGGTAGGTAGATAGATAGAGATAGGTAGGTTGGTAGATAGATAGAGATAGGTAGGTAGGTAGATAGATAGATAGAGATAGGTAGGTAGGTAGATAGATAGATACAGATAGGTAGGTAGGTAGATAGATAGATACAGATAGGTAGGTAGATAGATAGATACAGATAGGTAGGTAGGTAGATAGATAGATAGACATAGGTAGGTAGGTAGATTGATAGATACAGATAGGTAGGTAGGTAGATAGATAGATACAGATAGGTAGGTAGGTAGATAGATAGATAGAGATAGGTAGCTTGGTAGATTGATAGATACAGATAGGTAGGTAGGTAGATAGATAGATAGAGATATGTAGGTAGGTAGATTGATAGATACAGATAGGTAGGTAGGTAGATAGATAGATACAGATAGGTAGGTAGGTAGATAGATAGATACAGATAGGTAGTTAGGTAGATAGATAGAGATAGGTAGGTAGGTAGATTGATAGATACAGATAGGTAGGTAGGTAGATAGATAGATAGAGATAGGTAGGTAGGTAGATTGAAAGATACAGATAGGTAGGTAGGTAGATAGATAGATACAGATAGGTAGGTAGGTAGATTGATAGATAGAGATAGGTCGGTAGGTAGATTGATAGATACAGATAGGTAGGTAGGTAGATTGAGAGATACAGATAGGTAGGTAGGTAGATAGATAGATACAGATAGGTAGGTAGGTAGATAGATAGATACAGATAGGTAGGTAGGTAGATAGATAGATACAGATAGGTAGGTAGGTAGATTGATAGATACAGATAGGTAGGTAGGTAGATAGATAGATAGAGATAGGTAGGTAGGTAGATTGAAAGATACAGATAGGTAGGTAGGTAGATAGATAGATACAGATAGGTAGGTAGGTAGATAGATAGATAGATACAGATATGTAGGTAGGTAGATAGATAGAGATAGGTAGGTAGGTAGATAGATAGAGATAGGTAGGTAGGTAGATAGATAGATAGAGATAGGTAGGTAGGTAGATACATAGATACAGATAGGTAGGTAGGTGGATAGATAGATACAGATAGGTAGGTAGGTAGGTAGATAGATAGATAGAGATAGGTAGGTAGTTAGATAGATAGATAGACATAGGTAGGTAGGTAGATTGATAGATACAGATAGGTAGGTAGGTAGATAGATAGATACAGATAGGTACGTAGGTAGATAGATAGATACAGATAGGTAGGTAGGTAGATAGATAGATAGATAGAGATAGGTAGGTAGGTAGGTAGATAGATAGAGATAGGTAGGTAGGTAGGTAGATAGATAGATAGAGATAGGTAGGTAGGTAGATAGATAGATAGATACAGATAGGTAGGTAGGTAGATAGATAGATACAGATAGGTAGGTAGGTAGATAGATAGATACAGATCAGTAGGTAGTTAGATAGATAGATAGACATAGGTAGGTAGGTAGATAGATAGATACAGATAGGTAGGTAGGTAGATAGATAGATACAGATAGGTACGTAGGTAGATAGATAGATACAGATAGGTAGGTAGGTAGATAGATAGATAGATAGATAGATAGATAGATTGAGATAGGTAGGTAGGTAGGTAGATAGATAGAGATAGGTAGGTAGGTAGGTAGATAGATAGATAGAGATAGGTAGGTAGGTAGATAGATAGATAGATAGAGATAGGTAGGTAGGTAGATTGATAGATACAGATAGGTATGTAGGTAGATAGATAGATACAGATAGGTAGGTAGGTAGATAGATAGATACAGATAGGTAGGTAAGTAGATAGACAGATAGAGATAGGTAGGTAGGTAGGTAGGTAGATAGATAGAGATAGGTAGGTAGGTAGGTAGGTAGAGATAGGTAGGTAGGTAGATAGAAAGAGATAGTTAGGTAGGTAGGTAGATAGATACAGATAGGTAGGTAGGTAGATAGATAGAGATAGGTAGGTAGGTAGATAGATAGAGATAGGTAGGTAGGTAGATAGATAGAGATAGGTAGGTAGGTAGATAGATAGATACAGATAGGTAGGTAGGTAGACAGATAGATAGAGATAGGTAGGTAGTTAGATAGATAGATAGACATAGGTAGGTAGGTAGATAGATAGATACAGATAGGTAGGTAGGTAGATAGATAGATACAGATAGGTACGTAGGTAGATAGATAGATACAGATAGGTAGGTAGGTAGATAGATAGATAGAGATAGGTAGGTAGGTAGGTAGATAGATAGAGATAGGTTGGTAGGTAGGTAGATAGATAGATAGAGATAGGTAGGTAGGTAGATAGATAGATACAGATAGGTAGGTAGGTAGATAGATAGATAGATAGAGATAGGTAGGTAGGTAGATTGATAGATAGAGATTGGTAGGTAGGTAGATAGATAGATAGACATAGGTAGGTAGGTAGATTGATAGATACAGATAGGTAGGTATGTAGATAGATAGATACAGATAGGTAGGTAGGTAGATAGATAGATAGATAGAGATAGGTAGCTAGGTAGATTGATAGATACAGATAGGTAGGTAGGTAGATAGATAGATAGAGATAGGTAGGTAGGTAGATTGATAGATAGAGATAGGTAGGTAGGTAGATTGATAGATACAGATAGGTAGGTAGGTAGATAGATAGATACAGATAGGTAGGTAGGTAGATAGATAGATACAGATAGGTAGGTAGATAGATAGATAGAGATAGGTAGGTAGGTAGATTGATAGATACAGATAGGTAGGTAGGTAGATAGATAGATAGAGATAGGTAGGTAGGTAGATTGAAAGATACAGATAGGTAGGTAGGTAGATAGATAGATACAGATAGGTAGGTAGGTAGATAGATAGATAGAGATAGGTAGCTAGGTAGATTGATAGATACAGATAGGTAGGTAGGTAGATAGATAGATACAGATAGGTAGGTAGGTAGATTGATAGATAGAGATAGGTAGGTAGGTAGATAGATAGATACAGATAGGTAGGTAGGTAGATAGATAGATAGAGATAGGTAGATAGGTAGATAGATAGAGATAGGTAGGTAGGTAGATAGATAGATAGAGATAGGTAGGTAGGTAGGTAGATAGATAGAGATAGGTAGGTAGGTAGATAGATAGATAGAGATAGGTAGGTAGGTAGATTGATAGATACAGATAGGTAGGTAGATAGACAGATAGAGATAGGTAGGTAGGTAGATAGACAGATAGAGATAGGTAGGTAGGTAGGTAGGTAGAGATAGGTAGGTAGGTAGATAGAAAGAGATAGTTAGGTAGGTAGGTAGGTATGTAGATACAGATAGGTAGGTAGGTAGATAGATAGAGATAGGTAGGTAGGTAGGTAGATAGATAGAGATAGATAGGTAGGTAGATAGATAGATAGAGATAGGTAGGTAGGTAGATACATAGATACAGATAGGTAGGTAGGTGGATAGATAGATACAGATAGGTAGGTAGGTAGATAGATAGATAGAGATAGGTAGGTAGTTAGATAGATAGATAGACATAGGTAGGTAGGTAGATTGATAGATACAGATAGGTAGGTAGGTAGATAGATAGATACAGATAGGTACGTAGGTAGATAGATAGATACAGATAGGTAGGTAGGTAGATAGATAGATAGATAGAGATAGGTAGGTAGGTAGGTAGATAGATAGATAGAGATAGGTAGGTAGGTAGATTGATAGATACAGATAGGTAGGTAGGTAGATAGATAGATACAGATCGGTAGGTAGGTAGATAGATAGATACAGTTATGTAGGTAGGTAGGTAGATAGATAGATACAGATAGGTAGCTAGGTAGGTAGATAGATAGATACAGATAGGTAGGTAGGTAGATTGATAGATGGAGATAAGTAGGTAGGTAGATAGATGGATAGACATAGGTAGGTAGGTAGATTGATAGATACAGATAGGTAGGTAGGTAGATAGATAGATACAGATAGGTAGGTAGGTAGATAGATAGATAGAGATAGGTAGCTAGGTAGATTGATAGATACAGATAGGTAGGTAGGTAGGTAGATAGATACAGATAGGTAGGTAGGTAGATTGATAGATAGAGATATGTAGGTAGGTAGATAGATAGATAGAGATAGGTAGATAGGTAGATAGATAGATACAGATAGGTAGTTAGGTAGATAGATAGAGATAGGTAGGTAGGTAGATTGATAGATACAGATAGGTAGGTAGGTAGATAGATAGATAGAGATAGGTAGGTAGGTAGATTGAAAGATACAGATAGGTAGGTAGGTAGATAGATAGATACAGATAGGTAGGTAGGTAGATTGATAGATAGAGATAGGTAGGTAGGTAGATTGATAGATAGAGATAGGTAGGTAGGTAGATTGATAGATACAGATAGGTAGGTAGGTAGATAGATAGATACAGATAGGTAGGTAGGTAGATAGATAGATAGAGATAGGTAGGTAGGTAGATTGATAGATACAGATAGGTAGGTAGGTAGATAGATAGATAGAGATAGGTAGGTAGGTAGATTGAAAGATACAGATAGGTAGGTAGGTAGATAGATAGATACAGATAGGTAGGTAGGTAGATAGATAGATACAGATATGTAGGTAGGTAGATAGATAGAGATAGGTAGGTAGGTAGATAGATAGAGATAGGTAGGTAGGTAGATAGATAGATAGAGATAGGTAGGTAGGTAGATAGATAGATACAGATAGGTACGTAGGTAGATAGATAGATACAGATAGGTAGGTAGGTAGATAGATAGATACAGATAGGTAGGTAGGTAGATAGATAGATAGAGATAGGTAGGTAGTTAGATAGATAGATAGACATAGGTAGGTAGGTAGATAGATAGATACAGATAGGTAGGTAGGTAGATAGATAGATACAGATAGGTACGTAGGTAGATAGATAGATACAGATAGGTAGGTAGGTAGATAGATGGATAGATAGATAGAGATAGATAGGTAGGTAGGTAGATAGATAGAGATAGGTTGGTAGGTAGGTAGATAGATAGATAGAGATAGGTAGGTAGGTAGATAGATAGATACAGATAGGTAGGTAGGTAGATAGATAGATACAGATAGGTAGGTAGGTAGATAGATACAGATAGGTAGGTAGGTAGATAGATAGATAGACATAGGTAGGTAGGTAGATTGATAGATACAGATAGGTAGATAGGTAGATAGATAGATACAGATAGGTAGGTAGGTAGATAGATAGATAGAGATATGTAGGTAGATAGATAGATAAATACAGATAGGTAGGTAGGTAGGTAGATAGATAGAGATAGGTAGGTAGGTAGATAGATAGATAGAGATAGGTAGGTAGGTAGATTGATAGATAGAGATTGGTAGGTAGGTAGATAGATAGATAGACATAGGTAGGTAGGTAGATTGATAGATACAGATAGGTAGGTATGTAGATAGATAGATACAGATAGGTAGGTAGGTAGATAGATAGATAGATAGAGATAGGTAGCTAGGTAGATTGATAGATACAGATAGGTAGGTAGGTAGATAGATAGATAGAGATAGGTAGGTAGGTAGATTGATAGATAGAGATAGGTAGGTAGGTAGATTGATAGATACAGATAGGTAGGTAGGTAGATAGATAGATACAGATAGGTAGGTAGGTAGATAGATAGATACAGATAGGTAGGTAGATAGATGATAGAGATAGGTAGGTAGGTAGATTGATAGATACAGATAGGTAGGTAGGTAGATAGATAGATAGAGATAGGTAGGTAGGTAGGTAGGTAGGTAGATAGATAGAGATAGGTAGGTAGGTAGGTAGGTAGAGATAGATAGGTAGGTAGATAGAAATAGATAGTTAGGTAGGTAGGTAGGTAGGTAGGTAGATACAGATAGGTAGGTAGGTAGGTAGATAGAGATAGGTAGGTAGGTAGATAGATAGAGATAGGTAGGTAGGTAGATAGATAGATAGAGATAGGTAGGTAGGTAGATACATAGATACAGATAGGTAGGTAGGTGGATAGATAGATACAGATAGGTAGGTAGGTAGGTAGATAGATAGATAGAGATAGGTAGGTTGGTAGATAGATAGATAGACATAGGTAGGTAGGTAGATTGATAGATACAGATAGGTAGGTAGGTAGATAGATAGATAGAGATAGGTAGGTAGGTAGATTGAAAGATACAGATAGGTAGGTAGGTAGAGAGATAGATACAGATAGGTAGGTAGGTAGATAGATAGATAGAGATAGGTAGCTAGGTAGATTGATAGATACAGATAGGTAGGTAGGTAGATAGATAGATACAGATAGGTAGGTAGGTAGATTGATAGATAGAGATATGTAGGTAGGTAGATAGATAGATAGAGATAGGTAGATAGGTAGATAGATAGAGATAGGTAGGTAGGTAGATAGATAGATAGAGATAGGTAGGTAGGTAGGTAGATAGATAGAGATAGGTAGGTAGGTAGATAGATAGATAGAGATAGGTAGGTAGGTAGATTGATAGATACAGATAGGTAGGTAGATAGACAGATAGAGATAGGTAGGTAGGTAGATAGACAGATAGAGATAGGTAGGTAGGTAGGTAGGTAGAGATAGGTAGGTAGGTAGATAGAAAGAGATAGGTAGGTAGGTAGGTAGGTAGATACAGATAGGTAGGTAGGTAGATAGATAGAGATAGGTAGGTAGGTAGGTAGATAGATAGAGATAGGTAGGTAGGTAGATAGATAGATAGAGATAGGTAGGTAGGTAGATACATAGATACAGATAGGTAGGTAGGTGGATAGATAGATACAGATAGGTAGGTATGTAGATAGATAGATAGAGATAGGTAGGTAGTTAGATAGATAGAGATAGGTAGGTAGGTAGGTAGATAGATAGATAGAGATAGGTAGGTAGGTAGATTGATAGATACAGATAGGTAGGTAGGTAGATAGATAGATACAGATAGGTAGGTAGGTAGATAGATAGATACAGTTATGTAGGTAGGTAGGTAGATAGATAGATACAGATAGGTAGGTAGGTAGGTAGATAGATAGAGATAGGTAGGTTGGTAGGTAGATAGATAGAGATAGGTAGGTAGGTAGGTAGGTAGATAGATAGAGATAGGTAGGTAGGTAGATAGATAGATAGAGATAGGTAGGTAGGTAGATTGATAGATACAGATAGGTAGGTAGGTAGATTGATAGAGACAGATAGGTAGGTAGGTAGATATATAGATACAGATAGGTAGGTAGGTAGATAGATAAATACAGATAGGTAGGTAGGAAGATAGATAAATACAGATAGGTAGGTAGGTAGATAGATAGATAGATAGAGATAGGTAGGTAGGTAGATTGATAGATACAGATAGGTAGGTAGGTAGATAGATAGATACAGATAGGTAGGTAGGTAGATTGATAGATAGAGATATGTAGGTAGGTAGATAGATAGATAGAGATAGGTAGATAGGTAGATAGATAGAGATAGGTAGGTAGGTAGATAGATAGATAGAGATAGATAGGTAGGTAGATTGATAGAGATAGATAGGTAGGTAGGTAGATAGATAGAGATAGGTAGGTAGGTAGATTGATAGATGCAGATAGGTAAGTAGGTAGATAGATAGATACAGATAGGTAGGTAGGTAGATAGATAGATACAGATATGTAGGTAGGTAGACAGATAGATAGAGATAGGTAGATAGGTAGGTAGATAGATAGAGATAGGTAGGTAGGTAGATAGATAGATAGAGATAGGTAGGTAGGTAGATTGATAGATACAGATAGGTAGGTAGGTAGATAGATAGATACAGATAGATAGGTAGGTAGATAGATAGATACAGATATGTAGGTAGGTAGATAGACAGATAGAGATAGGTAGGTAGGTAGGTAGGTAGATAGATAGAGATAGGTAGGTAGGTAGGTAGGTAGAGATAGGTAGGTAGGTAGATAGAAAGAGATAGTTAGGTAGGTAGGTCGATAGATACAGATAGGTAGGTAGGTAGATAGATAGAGATAGGTAGGTAGGTAGGTAGGTAGATAGATAGAGATAGGTAGGTAGGTAGGTAGATAGATAGATAGAGATAGGTAGGTAGGTAGATACATAGATACAGATAGGTAGGTAGGTAGATAGATAGATACAGATAGGTAGGTAGGTAGATAGATAGATAGAGATAGGTACGTAGGTAGATAGATAGATACAGATAGGTAGGTAGGTAGATAGATAGATAGAGATAGGTAGGTAGGTAGATAGGTAGATAGATAGAGATAGGTAGGTAGGTAGGTAGATAGATAGATAGAGATAGGTAGGTAGGTAGATAGATAGATAGACATAGGTAGGTAGGTAGATTGATAGATACAGATAGGTAGGTAGGTAGATAGATAGATACAGATAGGTAGGTAGGTAGATAGATAGATAGAGATAGGTAGCTAGGTAGATTGATAGATACAGATAGGTAGGTAGGTAGATAGATAGATACAGATAGGTAGGTAGGTAGATTGATAGATAGAGATATGTAGGTAGGTAGATAGATAGATAGAGATAGGTAGATAGGTAGATAGATAGAGATAGGTAGGTAGGTAGATAGATAGATAGAGATAGGTAGGTAGGTAGGTAGATAGATAGAGATAGGTAGGTAGGTAGATAGATAGATAGAGATAGGTAGGTAGGTAGATTGATAGATACAGATAGGTAGGTAGGTAGATAGATAGATACAGATAGGTAGGTAGGTAGATAGATAGATACAGATATGTAGGTAGGTAGATAGACAGATAGAGATAGGTAGGTAGGTAGGTAGGTAGATAGATAGAGATAGGTAGGTAGGTAGGTAGGTAGAGATAGGTAGGTAGGTAGATAGAAAGAGATAGTTAGGTAGGTAGGTAGGTAGGTAGATACAGATAAGTAGGTAGGTAGATAGATAGAGATAGGTAGGTAGGTAGGTAGATAGATAGAGATAGGTAGGTAGGTAGATAGATAGATAGAGATAGGTAGGTAGGTAGATACATAGATACAGATAGGTAGGTAGGTGGATAGATAGATACAGATAGGTAGGTAGGTAGATAGATAGATAGAGATAGGTAGGTAGTTAGATAGATAGATAGACATAGGTAGGTAGGTAGATTGATAGATACAGATAGGTAGATAGGTAGGTAGATAGATACAGATAGGTACGTAGGTAGATAGATAGATACAGATAGGTAGGTAGGTAGATAGATAGATAGATAGATAGATAGAGATAGGTAGGTAGGTAGGTAGATAGATAGAGATAGGTAGGTAGGTAGGTAGATAGATAGATAGATAGAGATAGGTAGGTAGGTAGATAGATAGATACAGATAGGTAGGTAGGTAGATAGATAGATAGAGATAGGTAGGTAGATAGATAGATAAATACAGATAGGTAGGTAGGTAGGTAGATAGATAGAGATAGGTAGGTAGGTAGATAGATAGATAGACATAGGTAGGTAGGTAGATTGATAGATACAGATAGGTAGGTAGGTAGATAGATAGATACAGATAGGTAGGTAGGTAGATAGATAGATAGAGATAGGTAGCTAGGTAGATTGATAGATACAGATAGGTAGGTAGGTAGATAGATAGATAGAGATAGGTAGGTAGGTAGATTGATAGATACAGATAGGTAGGTAGGTAGATAGATAGATAGAGATAGGTAGGTAGGTAGATTGAAAGATACAGATAGGTAGGTAGGTAGATAGATAGATACAGATATGTAGGTAGGTAGATTGATAGATAGAGATAGGTAGGTAGGTAGATTGATAGATACAGATAGGTAGGTAGGTAGATAGATAGATACAGATAGGTAGGTAGGTAGATAGATAGATACAGTTATGTAGGTAGGTAGGTAGATAGATAGATACAGATAGGTAGGTAGGTAGATAGATAGATACAGATATGTAGGTAGGTAGATAGACAGATAGAGATAGGTAGGTAGGTAGGTAGGTAGATAGATAGAGATAGGTAGGTAGGTAGGTAGGTAGAGATAGGTAGGTAGGTAGATAGAAAGAGATAGTTAGGTAGGTAGGTAGGTAGGTAGATACAGATAGGTAGGTAGGTAGATAGATAGAGATAGGTAGGTAGGTAGGTAGATAGATAGAGATAGGTAGGTAGGTAGATAGATAGATAGAGATAGGTAGGTAGGTAGATACATAGATACAGATAGGTAGGTAGGTGGATAGATAGATACAGATAGGTAGGTAGGTAGATAGATAGATAGAGATAGGTAGGTAGTTAGATAGATAGATAGACATAGGTAGGTAGGTAGATTGATAGATACAGATAGGTAGATAGGTAGGTAGATAGATACAGATAGGTACGTAGGTAGATAGATAGATACAGATAGGTAGGTAGGTAGATAGATAGATAGATAGATAGATAGAGATAGGTAGGTAGGTAGGTAGATAGATAGAGATAGGTAGGTAGGTAGGTAGATAGATAGATAGATAGAGATAGGTAGGTAGGTAGATAGATAGATACAGATAGGTAGGTAGGTAGATAGATAGATAGAGATAGGTAGGTAGATAGATAGATAAATACAGATAGGTAGGTAGGTAGGTAGATAGATAGAGATAGGTAGGTAGGTAGATAGATAGATAGACATAGGTAGGTAGGTAGATTGATAGATACAGATAGGTAGGTAGGTAGATAGATAGATACAGATAGGTAGGTAGGTAGATAGATAGATAGAGATAGGTAGCTAGGTAGATTGATAGATACAGATAGGTAGGTAGGTAGATAGATAGATAGAGATAGGTAGGTAGGTAGATTGATAGATACAGATAGGTAGGTAGGTAGATAGATAGATAGAGATAGGTAGGTAGGTAGATTGAAAGATACAGATAGGTAGGTAGGTAGATAGATAGATACAGATATGTAGGTAGGTAGATTGATAGATAGAGATAGGTAGGTAGGTAGATTGATAGATACAGATAGGTAGGTAGGTAGATAGATAGATACAGATAGGTAGGTAGGTAGATAGATAGATACAGTTATGTAGGTAGGTAGGTAGATAGATAGATACAGATAGGTAGCTAGGTAGGTAGATAGATACAGATAGGTAGGTAGGTAGATTGATAGATAGAGATAGGTAGGTAGGTAGATAGATAGATAGACATAGGTAGCTAGGTAGATTGATAGATACAGATAGGTAGGTAGGTAGATAGATAGATACAGATATGTAGGTAGGTAGATTGATAGATAGAGATAGGTAGGTAGGTAGATTGATAGATACAGATAGGTAGGTAGGTAGATAGATAGATACAGATAGGTAGGTAGGTAGATAGATAGATACAGTTATGTAGGTAGGTAGGTAGATAGATAGATACAGATAGGTAGCTAGGTAGGTAGATAGATACAGATAGGTAGGTAGGTAGATAGATAGATACAGATAGGTAGGTAGGTAGATAGATAGATAGAGATAGGTAGCTAGGTAGATTGATAGATACAGATAGGTAGGTAGGTAGATAGATAGAGATAGGTAGGTAGGTAGATTGATAGAGATAGCTAGGTAGGTAGATTGATAGATACAGATAGGTAGGTAGGTAGATAGATACAGATAGGTAGGTAGGTAGATAGATAGATACAGATAGGTAGGTAGGTAGATAGATAGATAGATAGAGATAGGTAGGTAGGTAGATAGATAGATAGAGATAGGTAGATAGGTAGATAGATAAAGATAGATAGGTAGGTAGATAGATAGATAGAGATAGATAGGTAGGTAGAATGGTAGAGACAGATAGGTAGGTAGGTAGATAGATAGAGATAGGTAGGTAGATTGATAGATACAGATAGGTAAGTAGGTAGATAGATAGATACAGATAGGTAGGTAGGTAGATAGATAGATACAGATATGTAGGTAGGTAGACAGATAGATAAAGATAGGTAGGTAGGTAGGTAGATAGATAGAGATAGGTAGGTAGGTAGATAGATAGAGATAGGTAGGTAGGTAGATAGATAGATAGAGATAGGTAGGTAGGTAGATTGATAGATACAGATAGGTAGGTAGGTAGATAGATAGATACAGATAGGTAGGTAGGTAGATAGATAGATACAGTTATGTAGGTAGGTAGGTAGATAGATAGATACAGATAGGTAGGTAGGTAGGTAGATAGATAGATACAGATAGGTAGGTAGGTAGATAGATAGATACAGATAGGTAGGTAGGTAGATAGATAGATAGAGATAGGTAGGTTGGTAGGTAGATAGATAGAGATAGGTAGGTAGGTAGGTAGATAGATAGATAGAGATAGGTAGTTAGGTAGATAGATAGATAGAGATAGGTAGGTAGGTAGATTGATAGATACAGATAGGTAGGTAGGTAGATTGATAGAGACAGATAGGTAGGTAGGTAGATATATAGATACAGATAGGTAGGTAGGTAGATAGATAAATACAGATAGGTAGGTAGGAAGATAGATAAATACAGATAGGTAGGTAGGTAGATAGATAGATAGATAGAGATAGGTAGGTAGGTAGATTGATAGATACAGATAGGTAGGTAGGTAGATAGATAGATACAGATAGGTAGGTAGGTAGATTGATAGATAGAGATATGTAGGTAGGTAGATAGATAGATAGAGATAGGTAGATAGGTAGATAGATAGAGATAGGTAGGTAGGTAGATAGATAGATAGAGATAGATAGGTAGGTAGATTGATAGAGATAGATAGGTAGGTAGGTAGATAGATAGAGATAGGTAGGTAGGTAGATTGATAGATGCAGATAGGTAAGTAGGTAGATAGATAGATACATTTAGGTAGGTAGGTAGATAGATAGATACAGATATGTAGGTAGGTAGACAGATAGATAGAGATAGGTAGATAGGTAGGTAGATAGATAGAGATAGGTAGGTAGGTAGATAGATAGATAGAGATAGGTAGGTAGGTAGATTGATAGATAAAGATAGGTAGGTAGGTAGATAGATAGATACAGATAGATAGGTAGGTAGATAGATAGATACAGATATGTAGGTAGGTAGATAGACAGATAGAGATAGGTAGGTAGGTAGGTAGGTAGATAGATAGAGATAGGTAGGTAGGTAGGTAGGTAGAGATAGGTAGGTAGGTAGATAGAAAGAGATAGTTAGGTAGGTAGGTCGATAGATACAGATAGGTAGGTAGGTAGATAGATAGAGATAGGTAGGTAGGTAGGTAGGTAGATAGATAGAGATAGGTAGGTAGGTAGGTAGATAGATAGATAGAGATAGGTAGGTAGGTAGATACATAGATACAGATAGGTAGGTAGGTAGATAGATAGATACAGATAGGTAGGTAGGTAGATAGATAGATAGAGATAGGTACGTAGGTAGATAGATAGATACAGATAGGTAGGTAGGTAGATAGATAGATAGAGATAGGTAGGTAGGTAGATAGGTAGATAGATAGAGATAGGTAGGTAGGTAGGTAGATAGATAGATAGAGATAGGTAGGTAGGTAGATAGATAGATAGACATAGGTAGGTAGGTAGATTGATAGATACAGATAGGTAGGTAGGTAGATAGATAGATACAGATAGGTAGGTAGGTAGATAGATAGATAGAGATAGGTAGCTAGGTAGATTGATAGATACAGATAGGTAGGTAGGTAGATAGATAGATACAGATAGGTAGGTAGGTAGATTGATAGATAGAGATATGTAGGTAGGTAGATAGATAGATAGAGATAGGTAGATAGGTAGATAGATAGAGATAGGTAGGTAGGTAGATAGATAGATAGAGATAGGTAGGTAGGTAGGTAGATAGATAGAGATAGGTAGGTAGGTAGATAGATAGATAGAGATAGGTAGGTAGGTAGATTGATAGATACAGATAGGTAGGTAGGTAGATAGATAGATACAGATAGGTAGGTAGGTAGATAGATAGATACAGATATGTAGGTAGGTAGATAGACAGATAGAGATAGGTAGGTAGGTAGGTACGTAGATAGATAGAGATAGGTAGGTAGGTAGGTAGGTAGAGATAGGTAGGTAGGTAGATAGAAAGAGATAGTTAGGTAGGTAGGTAGGTAGGTAGATACAGATAGGTAGGTAGGTAGATAGATAGATAGAGATAGGTAGGTAGGTAGATAGATAGATAGAGATAGGTAGGTAGGTAGGTAGATAGATAGAGATAGGTAGGTAGGTAGATAGATAGATAGAGATAGGTAGGTAGGTAGATACATAGATACAGATAGGTAGGTAGGTGGATAGATAGATACAGATAGGTAGGTAGGTAGATAGATAGATAGAGATAGGTAGGTAGTTAGATAGATAGATAGACATAGGTAGGTAGGTAGATTGATAGATACAGATAGGTAGGTAGGTAGGTAGATAGATACAGATAGGTACGTAGGTAGATAGATAGATACAGATAGGTAGGTAGGTAGATAGATAGATAGATAGATAGATAGAGATAGGTAGGTAGGTAGGTAGATAGATAGATAGAGATAGGTAGGTAGGTAGATTGATAGATACAGATAGGTAGGTAGGTAGATAGATAGATACAGATAGGTAGGTAGGTAGATAGATAGATACAGTTATGTAGGTAGGTAGCTAGATAGATAGATACAGATAGGTAGCTAGGTAGGTAGATAGATAGATACAGATAGGTAGGTAGGTAGATTGATAGATGGAGATAGGTAGGTAGGTAGATAGATAGATAGACATAGGTAGGTAGGTAGATTGATAGATAAAGATAGGTAGGTAGGTAGATAGATAGATACAGATAGGTAGGTAGGTAGATAGATAGATAGAGATAGGTAGCTAGGTAGATTGATAGATACAGATAGGTAGGTAGGTAGGTAGATAGATACAGATAGGTAGGTAGGTAGATTGATAGATAGAGATATGTAGGTAGGTAGATAGATAGATAGAGATAGGTAGATAGGTAGATAGATAGAGATAGGTAGGTAGGTAGATAGATAGATAGAGATAGGTAGGTAGGTAGGTAGATAGATAGAGATAGGTAGGTAGGTAGATAGATAGATAGAGATAGGTAGGTAGGTAGATTGATAGATACAGATAGGTAGGTAGGTAGATAGATAGATACAGATAGGTAGGTAGGTAGATAGATAGATACAGATATGTAGGTAAGTAGATAGACAGATAGAGATAGGTAGGTAGGTAGGTAGGTAGGTAGATAGATAGAGATAGGTAGGTAGGTAGGTAGGTAGAGATAGATAGGTAGGTAGATAGAAAGAGATAGTTAGGTAGGTAGGTAGGTAGGTAGATACAGATAGGTAGGTAGGTAGATAGATAGAGATAGGTAGGTAGGTAGGTAGATAGATAGAGATAGGTAGGTAGGTAGATAGATAGATAGAGATAGGTAGGTAGGTAGATACATAGATACAGATAGGTAGGTAGGTGGATAGATAGATACAGATAGGTAGGTAGGTAGGTAGATAGATAGAGATACGTAGGTAGTTAGATAGATAGATAGACATAGGTAGGTAGGTAGATTGATAGATACAGATAGGTAGGTAGGTAGATAGATAGATACAGATAGGTACGTAGGTAGATAGATAGATACAGATAGGTAGGTAGGTAGATAGATAGATAGATAGATAGAGATAGGTAGGTAGGTAGGTAGATAGATAGAGATAGGTAGGTAGGTAGGTAGATAGATAGATAGATAGATAGAGATAGGTAGGTAGGTAGATAGATAGATACAGATAGGTAGGTAGGTAGATAGATAGATACAGATAGGTAGGTAGGTAGATAGATAGATACAGTTATGTAGGTAGGTAGCTAGATAGATAGATACAGATAGGTAGCTAGGTAGGTAGATAGATAGATACAGATAGGTAGGTAGGTAGATTGATAGATGGAGATAGGTAGGTAGGTAGATAGATAGATAGACATAGGTAGGTAGGTAGATTGATAGATAAAGATAGGTAGGTAGGTAGATAGATAGATACAGATAGGTAGGTAGGTAGATAGATAGATAGAGATAGGTAGCTAGGTAGATTGATAGATACAGATAGGTAGGTAGGTAGGTAGATAGATACAGATAGGTAGGTAGGTAGATTGATAGATAGAGATATGTAGGTAGGTAGATAGATAGATAGAGATAGGTAGATAGGTAGATAGATAGAGATAGGTAGGTAGGTAGATAGATAGATAGAGAGGTAGGTAGGTAGGTAGATAGATAGAGATAGGTAGGTAGGTAGATAGATAGATAGAGATAGGTAGGTAGGTAGATTGATAGATACAGATAGGTAGGTAGGTAGATAGATAGATACAGATAGGTAGGTAGGTAGATAGATAGATACAGATATGTAGGTAGGTAGATAGACAGATAGAGATAGGTAGGTAGGTAGGTAGGTAGGTAGATAGATAGAGATAGGTAGGTAGGTAGGTAGGTAGAGATAGATAGGTAGGTAGATAGAAAGAGATAGTTAGGTAGGTAGGTAGGTAGGTAGATACAGATAGGTAGGTAGGTAGATAGATAGAGATAGGTAGGTAGGTAGGTAGATAGATAGAGTTAGGTAGGTAGGTAGATAGATAGATAGAGATAGGTAGGTAGGTAGATACATAGATACAGATAGGTAGGTAGGTGGATAGATAGATACAGATAGGTAGGTAGGTAGATAGATAGATAGAGATAGGTAGGTAGTTAGATAGATAGATAGACATAGGTAGGTAGGTAGATTGATAGATACAGATAGGTAGGTAGGTAGGTAGATAGATACAGATAGGTACGTAGGTAGATAGATAGATACAGATAGGTAGGTAGGTAGATAGATAGATAGATAGATAGATAGAGATAGGTAGGTAGGTAGGTAGATAGATAGATAGAGATAGGTAGGTAGGTAGATTGATAGATACAGATAGGTAGGTAGGTAGATAGATAGATACAGATAGGTAGGTAGGTAGATAGATAGATACAGTTATGTAGGTAGGTAGCTAGATAGATAGATACAGATAGGTAGCTAGGTAGGTAGATAGATAGATACAGATAGGTAGGTAGGTAGATTGATAGATGGAGATAGGTAGGTAGGTAGATAGATAGATAGACATAGGTAGGTAGGTAGATTGATAGATAAAGATAGGTAGGTAGGTAGATAGATAGATACAGATAGGTAGGTAGGTAGATAGATAGATAGAGATAGGTAGCTAGGTAGATTGATAGATACAGATAGGTAGGTAGGTAGGTAGATAGATACAGATAGGTAGGTAGGTAGATTGATAGATAGAGATATGTAGGTAGGTAGATAGATAGATAGAGATAGGTAGATAGGTAGATAGATAGAGATAGGTAGGTAGGTAGATAGATAGATAGAGATAGGTAGGTAGGTAGGTAGATAGATAGAGATAGGTAGGTAGGTAGATAGATAGATAGAGATAGGTAGGTAGGTAGATTGATAGATACAGATAGGTAGGTAGGTAGATAGATAGATACAGATAGGTAGGGAGGTAGATAGATAGATACAGATATGTAGGTAAGTAGATAGACAGATAGAGATAGGTAGGTAGGTAGGTAGGTAGGTAGATAGATAGAGATAGGTAGGTAGGTAGGTAGGTAGAGATAGATAGGTAGGTAGATAGAAAGAGATAGTTAGGTAGGTAGGTAGGTAGGTAGATACAGATAGGTAGGTAGGTAGATAGATAGAGATAGGTAGGTAGGTAGGTAGATAGATAGAGATAGGTAGGTAGGTAGATAGATAGATAGAGATAGGTAGGTAGGTAGATACATAGATACAGATAGGTAGGTAGGTGGATAGATAGATACAGATAGGTAGGTAGGTAGGTAGATAGATAGAGATAGGTAGGTAGTTAGATAGATAGATAGACATAGGTAGGTAGGTAGATTGATAGATACAGATAGGTAGGTAGGTAGATAGATAGATACAGATAGGTACGTAGGTAGATAGATAGATACAGATAGGTAGGTAGGTAGATAGATAGATAGATAGATAGATAGAGATAGGTAGGTAGGTAGGTAGATAGATAGAGATAGGTAGGTAGGTAGGTAGATAGATAGATAGATAGATAGAGATAGGTAGGTAGGTAGATAGATAGATACAGATAGGTAGGTAGGTAGATAGATAGATACAGATAGGTAGGTAGGTAGATAGATACAGATAGGTAGGTAGGTAGATAGATAGATAGACATAGGTAGGTAGGTAGATTGATAGATACAGATAGGTAGGTAGGTAGATAGATAGATAGAGAAAGGTAGGTAGATAGATAGATAAATACAGATAGGTAGGTAGGTAGGTAGATAGACAGAGATAGGTAGGTAGGTAGATAGATAGATAGAGATAGGTAGGTAGGTAGATTGATAGATAGAGATAGGTAGGTAGGTAGATAGATAGATAGACATAGGTAGGTAGGTAGATTGATAGATACAGATAGGTAGGTAGGTAGGTAGATAGATAGATACAGATAGGTAGGTAGGTAGATAGATAGATAGAGATAGGTAGCTAGGTAGATTGATAGATACAGATAGGTAGGTAGGTAGATAGATAGATAGAGATAGGTAGGTAGGTAGATTGATAGATAGAGATAGGTAGGTAGGTAGATTGATAGATACAGATAGGTAGGTAGGTAGATAGATAGATACAGATAGGTAGGTAGGTAGATTGATAGATACAGATAGGTAGGTAGGTAGATAGATAGATAGAGATAGGTAGGTAGGTAGATTGAAAGATACAGATAGGTAGGTAGGTAGATAGATAGATACAGATAGGTAGGTAGGTAGATTGATAGATAGAGATAGGTAGGTAGGTAGATTGATAGATAGATAGATAGATAGAGATAGGTAGGTAGGTAGGTAGATAGATAGAGATAGGTAGGTAGGTAGGTAGATAGATAGATAGATAGATAGAGATAGGTAGGTAGGTAGATAGATAGATACAGATAGGTAGGTAGGTAGATAGATAGATACAGATAGGTAGGTAGGTAGGTAGATAGATACAGATAGGTAGGTAGGTAGATAGATAGATAGACATAGGTAGGTAGGTAGATTGATAGATACAGATAGGTAGGTAGGTAGATAGATAGATAGAGATAGGTAGGTAGATAGATAGATAAATACAGATAGGTAGGTAGGTAGGTAGATAGATAGAGATAGGTAGGTAGGTAGATAGATAGATAGAGATAGGTAGGTAGGTAGATTGATAGATAGAGATAGGTAGGTAGGTAGATAGATAGATAGACATAGGTAGGTAGGTAGATTGATAGATACAGATAGGTAGGTAGGTAGATAGATAGATACAGATAGGTAGGTAGGTAGATAGATAGATAGAGATAGGTAGCTAGGTAGATTGATAGATACAGATAGGTAGGTAGGTAGATAGATAGATAGAGATAGGTAGGTAGGTAGATTGATAGATAGAGATAGGTAGGTAGGTAGATTGATAGATACAGATAGGTAGGTAGGTAGATAAATAGATACAGATAGGTAGGTAGGTAGATTGATAGATACAGATAGGTAGGTAGGTAGATAGATAGATAGAGATAGGTAGGTAGGTAGATAGATAATACAGATAGGTAGGTAGGTAGGTAGATAGATAGAGATAGGTAGGTAGGTAGATAGATAGATAGAGATAGGTAGGTAGGTAGATTGATAGATAGAGATAGGTAGGTAGGTAGATAGATAGATAGACATAGGTAGGTAGGTAGATTGATAGATACAGATAGGTAGGTAGGTAGATAGATAGATACAGATAGGTAGGTAGGTAGATAGATAGATAGAGATAGGTAGCTAGGTAGATTGATAGATACAGATAGGTAGGTAGGTAGATAGATAGATAGAGATAGGTAGGTAGGTAGATTGATAGATAGAGATAGGTAGGTAGGTAGATAGATAGATAGACATAGGTAGGTAGGTAGATAGATAGATACAGATAGGTAGGTAGGTAGATTGATAGATACAGATAGGTAGGTAGGTAGATAGATAGATAGAGATAGGTAGGTAGGTAGATTGAAAGATACAGATAGGTAGGTAGGTAGATAGATAGATACAGATAGGTAGGTAGGTAGATTGATAGATAGAGATAGGTAGGTAGGTAGATTGATAGATAGATAGATAGATAGAGATAGGTAGGTAGGTAGGTAGATAGATAGAGATAGGTAGGTAGGTAGGTAGATAGATAGATAGATAGAGATAGGTAGGTAGGTAGATAGATAGATACAGATAGGTAGGTAGGTAGATAGATAGATACAGATAGGTAGGTAGGTAGATAGATACAGATAGGTAGGTAGGTAGATAGATAGATAGATAGACATAGGTAGGTAGGTAGATTGATAGATACAGATAGGTAGGTAGGTAGGTAGATAGATAGAGATAGGTAGGTAGGTAGATAGATAGATAGAGATAGGTAGGTAGGTAGATTGATAGATAGAGATAGGTAGGTAGGTAGATAGATAGATAGACATAGGTAGGTAGGTAGATTGATAGATACAGATAGGTAGGTAGGTAGATAGATAGATACAGATAGGTAGGTAGGTAGATAGATAGATAGAGATAGGTAGCTAGGTAGATTGATAGATACAGATAGGTAGGTAGGTAGATAGATAGATAGAGATAGGTAGGTAGGTAGATTGATAGATAGAGATAGGTAGGTAGGTAGATTGATAGATACAGATAGGTAGGTAGGTAGATAGATAGATACAGATAGGTAGGTAGGTAGATTGATAGATACAGATAGGTAGGTAGGTAGATAGATAGATAGAGATAGGTAGGTAGGTAGATTGAAAGATACAGATAGGTAGGTAGGTAGATAGATAGATACAGATAGGTAGGTAGGTAGATTGATAGATAGAGATAGGTAGGTAGGTAGATTGATAGATACAGATAGGTAGGTAGGTAGATAGATAGATACAGATAGGTAGGTAGGTAGATAGATAGATACAGTTATGTAGGTAGGTAGGTAGATAGATAGATACAGATAGGTAGCTAGGTAGGTAGATAGATACAGATAGGTAGGTAGGTAGATTGATAGATAGAGATAGGTAGGTAGGTAGATAGATAGATAGACATAGGAAGGTAGGTAGATTGATAGATACAGATAGGTAGGTAGGTAGATAGATAGATACAGATAGGTAGGTAGGTAGATAGATAGATAGAGATAGGTAGCTAGGTAGATTGATAGATACAGATAGGTAGGTAGGTAGATAGATAGAGATAGGTAGGTAGGTAGATTGATAGATAGAGATAGCTAGGTAGGTAGATTGATAGATACAGATAGGTAGGTAGGTAGATAGATACAGATAGGTAGGTAGGTAGATAGATAGATACAGATAGGTAGGTAGGTAGATAGATAGATAGAGATAGGTAGGTAGGTAGATAGATAAAGACAGATAGGTAGGTAGATAGATAGATAGAGATTTATAGGTAGGTAGATTGATAGAGACAGATAGGTAGGTAGGTAGATAGATAGAGATAGGTAGGTAGATTGATAGATACAGATAGGTAAGTAGGTAGATAGATAGATACAGATAGGTAGGTAGGTAGATAGATAGATACAGATATGTAGGTAGGTAGACAGATAGATAGAGATAGGTAGGTAGGTAGGTAGATAGATAGAGATAGGTAGGTAGGTAGATAGATAGAGATAGGTAGGTAGGTAGGTAGGTAGATAGATAGAGATAGGTAGGTAGGTAGATTGATAGATACAGATAGGTAGGTAGGTAGATAGATAGATACAGATAGGTAGGTAGGTAGGTAGATAGATAGATACAGTTATGTAGGTAGGTAGGTAGATAGATAGATACAGATAGGTAGGTAGGTAGGTAGATAGATAGATACAGATAGGTAGGTAGGTAGATAGATAGATACAGATAGGTAGGTAGGTAGATAGATAGATAGAGATAGGTAGGTAGGTAGGTAGATAGATAGAGATAGGTAGGTAGGTAGGTAGATAGATAGATAGAGATAGGTAGGTAGGTAGATAGATAGATAGAGATAGGTAGGTAGGTAGATTGATAGATACAGATAGGTAGGTAGGTAGATTGATAGAGACAGATAGGTAGGTAGGTAGATATATAGATACAGATAGGTAGGTAGGTAGATAGATAAATACAGATAGGTAGGTAGGAAGATAGATAAATACAGATAGGTAGGTAGGTAGATAGATAGATAGATAGAGATAGGTAGGTAGGTAGATTGATAGATACATATAGGTAGGTAGGTAGATAGATAGATACAGATAGGTAGGTAGGTAGATTGATAGATAGAGATATGTAGGTAGGTAGATAGATAGATAGAGATAGGTAGATAGGTAGATAGATAGAGATAGGTAGGTAGGTAGGTAGATAGATAGATAGAGATAGATAGGTAGGTAGATTGATAGAGATAGATAGGTAGGTAGGTAGATAGATAGAGATAGGTAGGTAGGTAGATTGATAGATGCAGATAGGTAAGTAGGTAGATAGATAGATACAGATAGGTAGGTAGGTAGATAGATAGATACAGATATGTAGGTAGGTAGACAGATAGATAGAGATAGGTAGGTAGGTAGGTAGATAGATAGATATAGGTAGGTAGGTAGATAGATAGATAGAGATAGGTAGGTAGGTAGATAGATAGATACAGATATGTAGGTAGGTAGATAGACAGATAGAGATAGGTAGGTAGGTAGGTAGATAGATAGAGATAGATAGGTAGGTAGGTAGGTAGGTAGAGATAGGTAGGTAGGTAGATAGAAAGAGATAGTTAGGTAGGTAGGTCGATAGATACAGATAGGTAGGTAGGTAGATAGATAGAGATAGGTAGGTAGGTAGGTAGATAGATAGAGATAGGTAGGTAGGTAGATAGATAGAAATAGGTAGGTAGGTAGATATATAGATACAGATAGGTAGGTAGGTAGATAGATAGATACAGATAGGTAGGTAGGTAGATAGATAGATAGAGATAGGTACGTAGGTAGATAGATAGATACAGATAGGTAGGTAGGTAGATAGATAGATAGAGATAGGTAGGTAGGTAGATTGATAGATAGAGATAGCTAGGTAGGTAGATTGATAGATACAGATAAGTAGGTAGGTAGATAGATAGATACAGATAGGTAGGTAGGTAGATAGATAGATAGATAGAGATAGGTAGGTAGGTAGATTGATAGATACAGATAGGTAGGTAGGTACGTAGATAGATAGATAGAGATAGGTAGGTAGGTAGATAGATAGATACAGATAGGTAGGTAGGTAGATAGATAGATACAGATAGGTAGGTAGGTAGATAGATAGATACAGATAGGTAGGTAGGTAGATAGATAGATAGACATAGGTAGGTAGGTAGATTGATAGATACAGATAGGTAGGTAGGTAGATAGATAGATACAGATAGGTAGGTAGGTAGATAGATAGATAGATAGAGATAGGTAGGTAGGTAGATTGATAGATACAGATAGGTAGGTAGGTAGGTAGATAGATAGATAGAGATAGGTAGGTAGGTAGATAGATAGATACAGATAGGTAGGTAGGTAGATAGATAGATAGAGATAGGTAGGTAGATAGATAGATAAATACAAATAGGTAGGTAGGTAGATAGATAGATAGAGATAGGTAGGAAGGTAGATTGATAGATAGAGATAGGTAGGTAGGTAGATTGATAGATACAGATAGGTAGGTAGGTAGATAGATAGATACAGATACGTAGGTAGGTAGATAGATAGATTCAGATAGGTAGGTAGGTAGATAGATAGATAGAGATAGGTAGGTAGGTAGATTGATAGATACAGATAGGTAGGTTGGTAGATAGATAGATACAGATAGGTAGGTAGGTAGATAGATAGATACAGTTATGTAGGTAGGTAGGTAGATAGATAGATACAGATAGGTAGCTAGGTAGGTAGATAGATAGATACAGATAGGTAGGTAGGTAGATTGATAGATAGAGATAGGTAGGTAGGTAGATAGATAGATAGACATAGGTAGGTAGGTAGATTGATAGATACAGATAGGTAGGTAGGTAGATAGATAGATAACGATAGGTAGGTAGGTAGATTGATAGATAGAGATAGCTAGGTAGGTAGATTGATAGATACAGATAGGTAGGTAGGTAGATAGATAGATACAGATAGGTAGGTAGGTAGATAGATAGATACAGATAGGTAGGTAGGTAGATAGATAGATAGATAGATAGAGATAGGTAGGTAGGTAGATTGATAGATACAGATAGGTAGGTAGGTAGATAGATAAATACAGATAGGTAGGTAGGTAGGTAGATAGATAGAGATAGGTAGGTAGGTAGATAGATAGATAGAGATAGGTAGGTAGGTAGATTGATAGATACAGTTATGTAGGTAGGTAGGTAGATAGATAGAAACAGATAGGTAGGTAGGTTGGTAGATAGATACAGATAGGTAGGTAGGTAGATAGATAGATACAGATAGGTAGGTAGGTAGATAGATAGATAGAGATAGGTAGGTAGGTAGGTAGGTAGATAGATAGAGATAGGTAGGTAGGTAGGTAGATAGATAGATAGAGATAGGTAGGTAGATAGATAGATAGAGATAGGTAGGTAGGTAGATTGATAGATACAGATAGGTAGGTAGGTAGATAGATAGATACAGATAGGTAGGTAGGTAGATAGATAGATACAGATAGGTAGGTAGGTACGTAGATAGATAGAGATAGGTAGGTAGGAAGATAGATAAATACAGATAGGTAGGTAGGTAGATAGATAGATAGATAGAGATAGGTAGGTAGGTAGGTAGATAGATAGAGATAGGTAGGTAGGTAGGTAGATTGATAGATACAGATAGGTAGGTAGGTAGATAGATAGATAGAGATAGGTAGGTAGGTAGATTGATAGATACAGATAGGTAGGTAGGTAGATTGATAGAGACAGATAGGTAGGTAGGTAGATATATAGATACAGATAGGTAGGTAGGTAGATAGATAAATACAGATAGGTAGGTAGGAAGATAGATAAATACAGATAGGTAGGTAGGTAGATAGATAGATAGATAGATAGATAGAGATAGGTAGGTAGGTAGATTGATAGATACAGATAGGTAGGTAGGTAGATAGATAGATACAGATAGGTAGGTAGGTAGATTGATAGATACAGATAGGTAGGTAGGTAGATAGATAGATACAGATAGGTAGGTAGGTAGATTGATAGATAGAGATAGCTAGGTAGGTAGATTGATAGATACAGATAGGTAGGTAGGTAGATAGATAGATACAGATAGGTAGGTAGGTAGATAGATAGATACAGATAGGTAGGTAGGTAGATAGATAGATAGATAGAGATAGGTAGGTAGGTAGATTGATAGATACAGATAGGTAGGTAGGTAGATAGATAAATACAGATAGGTAGGTAGGTAGGTAGATAGATAGAGATAGGTAGGTAGGTAGATAGATAGATAGAGATAGGTAGGTAGCTAGATTGATAGATACAGTTATGTAGGTAGGTAGGTAGATAGATAGATACAGATAGGTAGGTAGGTAGGTAGATAGATACAGATAGGTAGGTAGGTAGATAGATAGATACAGATAGGTAGGTAGGTAGATAGATAGATAGAGATAGGTAGGTAGGTAGGTAGGTAGATAGATAGAGATAGGTAGGTAGGTAGGTAGATAGATAGATAGAGCTAGGTAGGTAGGTAGATAGATAGATAGAGATAGGTAGGTAGGTAGATTGATAGATACAGATAGGTAGGTAGGTAGATAGATAGATACAGATAGGTAGGTAGGTAGATAGATAGATACAGATAGGTAGGTAGGTACGTAGATAGATAGAGATAGGTAGGTAGGAAGATAGATAAATACAGATAGGTAGGTAGGTAGATAGATAGATAGATAGAGATAGGTAGGTAGGTAGGTAGGTAGATAGATAGAGATAGGTAGGTAGGTAGGTAGATTGATAGATACAGATAGGTAGGTAGGTAGATAGATAGATAGAGATAGGTAGGTAGGTAGATTGATAGATACAGATAGGTAGGTAGGTAGATTGATAGAGACAGATAGGTAGGTAGGTAGATATATAGATACAGATAGGTAGGTAGGTAGATAGATAAATACAGATAGGTAGGTAGGAAGATAGATAAATACAGATAGGTAGGTAGGTAGATAGATAGATAGATAGATAGAGATAGGTAGGTAGGTAGATTGATAGATACAGATAGGTAGGTAGGTAGATAGATAGATACAGATAGGTAGGTAGGTAGATTGATAGATAGAGATATGTAGGTAGGTAGATAGATAGATAGAGATAGGTAGATAGGTAGATAGATAGAGATAGGTAGGTAGGTAGATAGATAGATAGAGATAGATAGGTAGGTAGATTGATAGAGACAGATAGGTAGGTAGGTAGATAGATAGAGATAGGTAGGTAGGTAGATTGATAGATGCAGATAGGTAAGTTGGTAGATAGATAGATACAGATAGGTAGGTAGGTAGATAGATAGATACAGATATGTAGGTAGGTAGACAGATAGATAGAGATAGGTAGGTAGGTAGGTAGATAGATAGAGATAGGTAGGTAGGTAGATAGATAGATAGATAGAGATAGGTAGGTAGGTAGATTGATAGATACAGATAGGTAGGTAGGTAGATAGATAGATACAGATAGATAGGTAGGTAGATAGATAGATACAGATATGTAGGTAGGTAGATAGACAGATAGAGATAGGTAGGTAGGTAGGTAGGTAGGTAGATAGAAAGAGATAGTTAGGTAGGTAGGTAGATAGATACAGATAGGTAGGTAGGTAGATAGATAGAGATAGGTAGGTAGGTAGGTAGATAGATAGAGATAGGTAGGTAGGTAGATAGATAGATAGAGATAGGTAGGTAGGTAGATACATAGATACAGATAGGTAGGTAGGTAGATAGATAGATACAGATAGGTAGGTAGGTAGATAGATAGATAGAGATAGGTACGTAGGTAGATAGATAGATACAGATAGGTAGGTAGGTAGATAGATAGATAGATAGAGATAGGTAGGTAGGTAGGTAGGTAGATAGATAGAGATAGGTAGGTAGGTAGATAGATAGATAGAGATAGGTAGGTAGGTAGGTAGATAGATAGATACAGATAGGTAGGTAGGTAGATAGATAGATAGATAGAGATAGGTAGGCAGGTAGGTACATAGATAGAGATAGGTAGGTAGGTAAATAGATAGATAGAGATAGGTAGGTAGGTAGATAGATAGATACAGATAGGTAGGTAGGTAGATAGATAGATACAGATAGGTAGGTAGGTAGATAGATAGATACAGATAGGTAGGTAGGTAGATAGATAAATACAGATAGGTAGGTAGGTAGGTAGATAGATAGAGATAGGTAGGTAGGTAGATAGATAGATAGAGATAGGTAGGTAGGTAGATTGATAGATAAAGTTATGTAGGTAGGTTGGTAGATAGATAGATACAGATAGGTAGGTAGGTAGGTAGATAGATACAGATAGGTAGGTAGGTAGATATTTAGATACAGATAGGTAGGTAGGTAGATAGATAGATAGAGATAGGTAGGTAGGTAGGTAGGTAGATAGATAGAGATAGGTAGGTAGGTAGGTAGATAGATAGATAGAGATAGGTAGGTAGGTAGATAGATAGATAGAGATAGGTAGGTAGGTAGATTGATAGATACAGATAGGTAGGTAGGTAGATAGATAGATACAGATAGGTAGGTAGGTAGATATATAGATACAGATAGGTAGGTAGGTAGATAGATAAATACAGATAGGTAGGTAGGAAGATAGATAAATACAGATAGGTATGTAGGTAGGTAGGCAGATAGATAGATAGAGATAGGTAGGTAGGTAGATTGATAGATACAGATAGGTAGGTAGGTAGATAGATAGATACAGATAGGTAGGTAGGTACGTAGATAGATAGAGATAGGTAGGTAGGTAGATAGATAGATAGAGATAGGTAGGTAGGTAGATTGATAGATACAGATAGGTAGGTAGGTAGATTGATAGAGACAGATAGGTAGGTAGGTAGATATATAGATACAGATAGGTAGGTAGGTAGATAGATAAATACAGATAGGTAGGTAGGAAGATAGATAAATACAGATAGGTATGTAGGTAGGTAGGTAGATAGATAGATAGAGATAGGTAGGTAGGTAGATTGATAGATACAAATAGGTAGGTAGGTAGATAGATAGATACAGATAGGTAGGTAGGTAGATTGATAGATAGAGATATGTAGGTAGGTAGATAGATAGATAGAGATAGGTAGATAGGTAGATAGATAGAGATAGGTAGGTAGGTAGATAGATAGATAGAGATAGATAGGTAGGTAGATTGATAGAGACAGATAGGTAGGTAGGTAGATAGATAGAGATAGGTAGGTAGGTAGATTGATAGATGCAGATAGGTAAGTAGGTAGATAGATAGATACAGATAGGTAGGTAGGTAGATAGATAGATACAGATATGTAGGTAGGTAGACAGATAGATAGAGATAGGTAGGTAGGTAGGTAGATAGATAGAGATAGGTAGGTAGGTAGATAGATAGATAGACATAGGTAGGTAGGTAGATTGATAGATACAGATAGGTAGGTAGGTAGATTGATAGATACAGATAGGTAGGTAGGTAGATAGATAGATACAGATAGATAGGTAGGTAGATAGATAGATACAGATATTTAGGTAGGTAGATAGACAGATAGAGATAGGTAGGTAGGTAGGTAGGTAGATAGAAAGAGATAGTTAGGTAGGTAGGTAGATAGATACAGATAGGTAGGTAGGTAGATAGATAGAGATAGGTAGGTAGGTAGGTAGATAGAAAGAGATAGGTAGGTAGGTAGATAGATAGATAGAGATAGGTAGGTAGGTAGATACATAGATACAGATAGGTAGGTAGGTAGATAGATAGATACAGATAGGTAGGTAGGTAGATAGATAGATAGAGATAGGTACGTAGGTAGATAGATAGATACAGATAGGTAGGTAGGTAGATAGATAGATAGATAGAGATAGGTAGGTAGGTAGGTAGATAGATAGAGATAGGTAGGTAGGTAGATAGATAGATAGAGATAGGTAGGTAGGTAGGTAGATAGATAGATACAGATAGGTAGGTAGGTAGATAGATAGATACAGATAGGTAGGTAGGTAGATAGATAGATAGATAGAGATAGGTAGGTAGGTAGGTACATAGATAGAGATAGGTAGGTAGGTAGATAGATAGATAGAGATAGGTAGGTAGGTAGATAGATAGATACAGATAGGTAGGTAGGTAGATAGATAGATACAGATAGGTAGGTAGGTAGATAGATAGATAGACATAGGTAGGTAGGTAGATTGATAGATACAGATAGGTAGGTAGGTAGATAGATAGATACAGATAGGTAGGTAGGTAGATAGATAGATAGAGATAGGTAGGTAGATAGATAGATAAATACAGATAGGTAGGTAGGTAGGTAGATAGATAGAGATAGGTAGGTAGGTAGATAGATAGATAGAGATAGGAAGGTAGGTAGATTGATAGAGATAGGTAGGTAGGTAGATAGATAGATAGACATAGGTAGGTAGGTAGATTGATAGATACAGATAGGTAGGTAGGTAGATAGATAGATACAGATAGGTAGGTAGGTAGATAGATAGATAGAGATAGGTAGCTAGGTAGATTGATAGATACAGATAGGTAGGTAGGTAGATAGATAGATAGAGATAGGTAGATAGGTAGATTGATAGATAGAGATAGGTAGGTAGGTAGATTGATAGATACAGATAGGTAGGTAGGTAGATAGATAGATACAGATAGGTAGGTAGGTAGATAGATAGATAGAGATAGGTAGGTAGATAGATAGATAAATACAAATAGGTAGGTAGGTAGATAGATAGATAGAGATAGGTAGGAAGGTAGATTGATAGATAGAGATAGGTAGGTAGGTAGATTGATAGATACAGATAGGTAGGTAGGTAGATAGATAGATACAGATACGTAGGTAGGTAGATAGATAGATTCAGATAGGTAGGTAGGTAGATAGATAGATAGATAGAGATAGGTAGGTAGGTAGATTGATAGATACAGATAGGTAGGTTGGTAGATAGATAGATACAGATAGGTAGGTAGGTAGATAGATAGATACAGTTATGTAGGTAGGTAGGTAGATAGATAGATACAGATAGGTAGCTAGGTAGGTAGATAAATAGATACAGATAGGTAGGTAGGTAGATTGATAGATAGAGATAGGTAGGTAGGTAGATAGATAGATAGACATAGGTAGGTAGGTAGATTGATAGATACAGATAGGTAGGTAGGTAGATAGATAGATAACGATAGGTAGGTAGGTAGATTGATAGATAGAGATAGCTAGGTAGGTAGATTGATAGATACAGATAGGTAGGTAGGTAGATAGATAGATACAGATAGGTAGGTAGGTAGATAGATAGATACAGATAGGTAGGTAGGTAGATAGATAGATAGATAGATAGAGATAGGTAGGTAGGTAGATTGATAGATACAGATAGGTAGGTAGGTAGATAGATAAATACAGATAGGTAGGTAGGTAGGTAGATAGATAGAGATAGGTAGGTAGGTAGATAGATAGATAGAGATAGGTAGGTAGGTAGATTGATAGATACAGTTATGTAGGTAGGTAGGTAGATAGATAGAAACAGATAGGTAGGTAGGTAGGTAGATAGATACAGATAGGTAGGTAGGTAGATAGATAGATACAGATAGGTAGGTAGGTAGATAGATAGATAGAGATAGGTAGGTAGGTAGGTAGGTAGATAGATAGAGATAGGTAGGTAGGTAGGTAGATAGATAGATAGAGATAGGTAGGTAGGTAGATAGATAGATAGAGATAGGTAGGTAGGTAGATTGATAGATACAGATAGGTAGGTAGGTAGATAGATAGATACAGATAGGTAGGTAGGTAGATAGATAGATACAGATAGGTAGGTAGGTACGTAGATAGATAGAGATAGGTAGGTAGGAAGATAGATAAATACAGATAGGTAGGTAGGTAGATAGATAGATAGATAGAGATAGGTAGGTAGGTAGGTAGATAGATAGAGATAGGTAGGTAGGTAGGTAGATTGATAGATACAGATAGGTAGGTAGGTAGATAGATAGATAGAGATAGGTAGGTAGGTAGATTGATAGATACAGATAGGTAGGTAGGTAGATTGATAGAGACAGATAGGTAGGTAGGTAGATATATAGATACAGATAGGTAGGTAGGTAGATAGATAAATACAGATAGGTAGGTAGGAAGATAGATAAATACAGATAGGTAGGTAGGTAGATAGATAGATAGATAGAGATAGGTAGGTAGGTAGATTGATAGATACAGATAGGTAGGTAGGTAGATAGATAGATACAGATAGGTAGGTAGGTAGATTGATAGATACAGATAGGTAGGTAGGTAGATAGATAGATACAGATAGGTAGGTAGGTAGATTGATAGATAGAGATAGCTAGGTAGGTAGATTGATAGATACAGATAGGTAGGTAGGTAGATAGATAGATACAGATAGGTAGGTAGGTAGATAGATAGATACAGATAGGTAGGTAGGTAGATAGATAGATAGATAGAGATAGGTAGGTAGGTAGATTGATAGATACAGATAGGTAGGTAGGTAGATAGATAAATACAGATAGGTAGGTAGGTAGGTAGATAGATAGAGATAGGTAGGTAGGTAGATAGATAGATAGAGATAGGTAGGTAGGTAGATTGATAGATACAGTTATGTAGGTAGGTAGGTAGATAGATAGATACAGATAGGTAGGTAGGTAGGTAGATAGATACAGATAGGTAGGTAGGTAGATAGATAGATACAGATAGGTAGGTAGGTAGATAGATAGATAGAGATAGGTAGGTAGGTAGGTAGGTAGATAGATAGAGATAGGTAGGTAGGTAGGTAGATAGATAGATAGAGCTAGGTAGGTAGGTAGATAGATAGATAGAGATAGGTAGGTAGGTAGATTGATAGATACAGATAGTTAGGTAGGTAGATAGATAGATACAGATAGGTAGGTAGGTAGATAGATAGATACAGATAGGTAGGTAGGTACGTAGATAGATAGAGATAGGTAGGTAGGAAGATAGATAAATACAGATAGGTAGGTAGGTAGATAGATAGATAGAGATAGGTAGGTAGGTAGGTAGATAGATAGAGATAGGTAGGTAGGTAGGTAGATTGATAGATACAGATAGGTAGGTAGGTAGATAGATAGATAGAGATAGGTAGGTAGGTAGATTGATAGATACAGATAGGTAGGTAGGTAGATTGATAGAGACAGATAGGTAGGTAGGTAGATATATAGATACAGATAGGTAGGTATGTAGATAGATAAATACAGATAGGTAGGTAGGAAGATAGATAAATACAGATAGGTAGGTAGGTAGATAGATAGATAGATAGAGATAGGTAGGTAGGTAGATTGATAGATACAGATAGGTAGGTAGGTAGATAGATAGATACAGATAGGTAGGTAGGTAGATTGATAGATAGAGATATGTAGGTAGGTAGATAGATAGATAGAGATAGGTAGATAGGTAGATAGATAGAGATAGGTAGGTAGGTAGATAGATAGATAGAGATAGATAGGTAGGTAGATTGATAGAGACAGATAGGTAGGTAGGTAGATAGATAGAGATAGGTAGGTAGGTAGATTGATAGATGCAGATAGGTAAGTAGGTAGATAGATAGATACAGATAGGTAGGTAGGTAGATAGATAGATACAGATATGTAGGTAGGTAGACAGATAGATAGAGATAGGTAGGTAGGTAGGTAGATAGATAGAGATAGGTAGGTAGGTAGATAGATAGATAGATAGAGATAGGTAGGTAGGTAGATTGATAGATACAGATAGGTAGGTAGGTAGATAGATAGATACAGATAGATAGGTAGGTAGATAGATAGATACAGATATGTAGGTAGGTAGATAGACAGATAGAGATAGGTAGGTAGGTAGGTAGGTAGGTAGATAGAAAGAGATAGTTAGGTAGGTAGGTAGATAGATACAGATAGGTAGGTAGGTAGATAGATAGAGATAGGTAGGTAGGTAGGTAGATAGATAGAGATAGGTAGGTAGGTAGATAGATAGATAGAGATAGGTAGGTAGGTAGATACATAGATACAGATAGGTAGGTAGGTAGATAGATAGATACAGATAGGTAGGTAGGTAGATAGATAGATAGAGATAGGTACGTAGGTAGATAGATAGATACAGATAGGTAGGTAGGTAGATAGATAGATAGATAGAGATAGGTAGGTAGGTAGGTAGGTAGATAGATAGAGATAGGTAGGTAGGTAGGTAGATAGATAGATAGAGATAGCTAGGTAGGTAGGTAGATAGATAGATACAGATAGGTAGGTAGGTAGATAGATAGATACAGATAGGTAGGTAGGTAGATAGATAGATAGATAGAGATAGGTAGGTAGGTAGGTACATAGATAGAGATAGGTAGGTAGGTAGATAGATAGATAGAGATAGGTAGGTAGGTAGATAGATAGATACAGATAGGTAGGTAGGTAGATAGATAGATACAGATAGGTAGGTAGGTAGATAGATAGATAGAGATAGGTAGGTAGGTAGATAGATAGATAGATAGAGATAGGTAGGTAGGTAGATTGATAGATAGATAGAGATAGCTAGGTAGGTAGATTGATAGATACAGATAGGTAGGTAGGTAGATAGATAGATACAGATAGATAGGTAGGTAGATAGATAGATACAGATAGGTAGGTAGGTAGATAGATAGATAGAGATAGGTAGGTAGGTAGATTGATAGATACAGATAGGTAGGTAGGTAGATAGATAAATACAGATAGGTAGGTAGGTAGGTAGATAGATAGAGATAGGTAGGTAGGTAGGTAGATAGATAGAGATAGGTAGGTAGGTAGATTGATAGATACAGTTATGTAGGTAGGTAGGTAGATAGATAGATACAGATAGGTAGGTAGGTAGGTAGATAGATACAGATAGGTAGGTAGGTAGATATTTAGATACAGATAGGTAGGTAGGTAGATAGATAGATAGAGATAGGTAGGTAGGTAGGTAGGTAGATAGATAGAGATAGGTAGGTAGGTAGGTAGATAGATAGATAGAGATAGGTAGGTAGGTAGATAGATAGATAGAGATAGGTAGGTAGGTAGATTGATAGATACAGATAGGTAGGTAGGTAGATAGATAGATACAGATAGGTAGGTAGGTAGATATATAGATACAGATAGGTAGGTAGGTAGATAGATAAATACAGATAGGTAGGTAGGAAGATAGATAAATACAGATAGGTATGTAGGTAGGTAGGTAGATAGATAGATAGAGATAGGTAGGTAGGTAGATTGATAGATACAGATAGGTAGGTAGGTAGATAGATAGATACAGATAGGTAGGTAGGTACGTAGATAGATAGAGATAGGTAGGTAGGTAGATAGATAGATAGAGATAGGTAGGTAGGTAGATTGATAGATACAGATAGGTAGGTAGGTAGATTGATAGAGACAGATAGGTAGGTAGGTAGATATATAGATACAGATAGGTAGGTAGGTAGATAGATAAATACAGATAGGTAGGTAGGAAGATAGATAAATACAGATAGGTATGTAGGTAGGTAGGTAGATAGATAGATAGAGATAGGTAGGTAGGTAGATTGATAGATACAGATAGGTAGGTAGGTAGATAGATAGATACAGATAGGTAGGTAGGTAGATTGATAGATACAGATATGTCGGTAGGTAGATAGATAGATAGAGATAGGTAGATAGGTAGATAGATAGAGATAGGTAGGTAGGTAGATAGATAGATAGAGATAGATAGGTAGGTAGATTGATAGAGACAGATAGGTAGGTAGGTAGATAGATAGAGATAGGTAGGTAGGTAGATTGATAGATGCAGATAGGTAAGTAGGTAGATAGATAGATACAGATATGTAGGTAGGTAGACAGATAGATAGAGATAGGTAGGTAGGTAGGTAGATAGATAGAGATAGGTAGGTAGGTAGATAGATAGATAGAGATAGGTAGGTAGGTAGATTGATAGATACAGATAGGTAGGTAGGTAGATTGATAGATACAGATAGGTAGGTAGGTAGATAGATAGATACAGATAGATAGGTAGGTAGATAGATAGATACAGATATGTAGGTAGGTAGATAGACAGATAGAGATAGGTAGGTAGGTAGGTAGGTAGATAGAAAGAGATAGTTAGGTAGGTAGGTAGATAGATACAGATAGGTAGGTAGGTAGATAGATAGAGATAGGTAGGTAGGTAGGTAGATAGAAAGAGATAGGTAGGTAGGTAGATAGATAGATAGAGATAGGTAGGTAGGTAGATAGATAGATACAGATAGGTAGGTAGGTAGATAGATAGATAGAGATAGGTACGTAGGTAGATAGATAGATACAGATAGGTAGGTAGGTAGATAGATAGATAGATAGAGATAGGTAGGTAGGTAGGTAGGTAGATAGATAGAGATAGGTAGGTAGGTAGATAGATAGATAGAGATAGGTAGGTAGGTAGGTAGATAGATAGATACAGATAGGTAGGTAGGTAGATAGATAGATACAGATAGGTAGGTAGGTAGATAGATAGATAGATAGAGATAGGTAGGTAGGTAGGTACATAGATAGAGATAGGTAGGTAGGTAGATAGATAGATAGAGATAGGTAGGTAGGTAGATAGATAGATAGAGATAGGTAGATAGGTAGATAGATAGATACAGATAGGTAGGTAGGTAGATAGATAGATAGACATAGGTAGGTAGGTAGGTTGATAGATACAGATAGGTAGGTAGGTAGATAGATAGATACAGATAGGTAGGTAGGTAGATAGATAGATAGAGATAGGTAGGTAGATAGATAGATAAATACAGATAGGTAGGTAGGTAGGAAGATAGATAGAGATAGGTAGGTAGGTAGGTAGATAGATAGATAGAGATAGGAAGGTAGGTAGATTGATAGAGATAGGTAGGTAGGTAGATAGATAGATAGACATAGGTAGGTAGGTAGATTGATAGATACAGATAGGTAGGTAGGTAGATAGATAGATACAGATAGGTAGGTAGGTAGATAGATAGATAGAGATAGGTAGCTAGGTAGATTGATAGATACAGATAGGTAGGTAGGTAGATAGATAGATAGAGATAGGTAGATAGGTAGATTGATAGATAGAGATAGGTAGGTAGGTAGATTGATAGATACAGAAAGGTAGGTAGGTAGGTAGATAGATACAGATAGGTAGGTAGGTAGATAGATAGATAGAGATAGGTAGGTAGGTAGATAGATAGATAGAGATAGGTAGGTAGGTAGATTGATAGATACAGATAGGTAGGTAGGTAGATTGATAGATAGAGATAGCTAGGTAGGTAGATTGATAGATAGAGATAGGTAGGTAGGTAGATAGATAGATACAGATAGGTAGGTAGGTAGATAGATAGATAGAGATAGGTAGCTAGGTAGATTGATAGATACAGATAGGTAGGTAGGTAGATAGATAGATACAGATAGCTAGGTAGGTAGATTGATAGATAGAAATAGCTAGGTAGGTAGATTGATAGATACAGATAGGTAGGTAGATAGATAGATAGATACAGATAGGTAGGTAGGTAGATAGATAGATAGAGATAGGTAGGTAGGTAGATTGATAGATACAGATAGGTAGGTAGGTAGGTAGATAGATAGATAGAGATAGGTAGGTAGGTAGATAGATAGATACAGATAGGTAGGTAGGTAGATAGATAGATACAGATAGGTAGGTAGGTAGATAGATAGATACAGATAGGTAGGTAGGTAGATAGATAGATAGATAGACATAGGTAGGTAGGTAGATTGATAGATACAGATAGGTAGGTAGGTAGATAGATAGATACAGATAGGTAGGTAGGTAGATAGATAGAGATAGGTAGGTAGATAGATAGATAAATACAGATAGGTAGGTAGGTAGGTAGATAGATAGAGATAGGTAGGTAGGTAGATAGATAGATAGAGATAGGTAGGTAGGTAGATTGATAGATAGAGATAGGTAGGTAGGTAGATAGATAGACATAGGTAGGTAGGTAGATTGATAGATACAGATAGGTAGGTAGGTAGATAGATAGATATAGATAGGTAGGTAGGTAGATAGATAGATAGAGATAGGTAGCTAGGTAGATTGATAGATACAGATAGGTAGGTAGGTAGATAGATAGATAGAGATAGGTAGGTAGGTAGATTGATAGATAGAGATAGGTAGGTAGGTAGATTGATAGATACAGATAGGTAGGTAGGTAGATAGATAGATACAGATACGTAGGTAGGTAGATAGATAGATTCAGATAGGTAGGTAGGTAGATAGATAGATAGAGATAGGTAGGTAGGTAGATTGATAGATACAGATAGGTAGGTAGGTAGATAGATAGATAGAGATAGGTAGGTAGGTAGATTGAAAGATACAGATAGGTAGGTAGGTAGATAGATAGATACAGATAGGTAGGTAGGTAGATTGATAGATAGAGATAGGTAGGTAGGTAGATTGATAGATACAGATAGGTAGGTAGGTAGATAGATAGATACAGATAGGTAGGTAGGTAGATAGATAGATACAGTTATGTAGGTAGGTAGGTAGATAGATAGATACAGATAGGTAGCTAGGTAGGTAGATAGATAGATACAGATAGGTAGGTAGGTAGATTGATAGATAGAGATAGGTAGGTAGGTAGATAGATAGATAGACATAGGTAGGTAGGTAGATTGATAGATACAGATAGGTAGGTAGGTAGATAGATAGATACAGATAGGTAGGTAGGTAGATAGATAGATAGAGATAGGTAGCTAGGTAGATTGATAGATACAGATAGGTAGGTAGGTAGATAGATAGATACAGATAGGTAGGTAGGTAGATAGATAGATAGAGATAGGTAGCTAGGTAGATTGATAGATACAGATAGGTAGGTAGGTAGATAGATAGAGATAGGTAGGTAGGTAGATTGATAGATAGAGATAGCTAGGTAGGTAGATTGATAGATACAGATAGGTAGGTAGGTAGATAGATAGATACAGATAGGTAGGTAGGTAGATAGATAGATAGATAGAGATAGGTAGGTAGGTAGATTGATAGATACAGATAGGTAGGTAGGTAGGTAGATAGATAGATAGATAGAGATAGGTAGGTAGGTAGATAGATAGATACAGATAGGTAGGTAGGTAGATAGATAGATACAGATAGGTAGGTAGGTAGATAGATAGATACAGATAGGTAGGTAGGTAGATAGATAGATAGATAGACATAGGTAGGTAGGTAGATTGATACATACAGATAGGTAGGTAGGTAGATAGATAGATACAGATAGGTAGGTAGGTAGATAGATAGAGATAGGTCGGTAGATAGATAGATAAATACAGATAGGTAGGTAGGTAGGTAGATAGATAGAGATAGGTAGGTAGGTAGATAGATAGATAGAGATAGGTAGGTAGGTAGATTGATAGATGCAGATAGGTAAGTAGGTAGATAGATAGATACAGATAGGTAGGTAGGTAGATAGATAGATACAGATATGTAGGTAGGTAGACAGATAGATAGAGATAGGTAGGTAGGTAGGTAGATAGATAGAGATAGGTAGGTAGGTAGATAGATAGATAGAGATAGGTAGGTAGGTAGATTGATAGATACAGATAGGTAGGTAGGTAGATTGATAGATACAGATAGGTAGGTAGGTAGATAGATAGATACAGATAGATAGGTAGGTAGATAGATAGATACAGATATGTAGGTAGGGAGATAGACAGATAGAGATAGGTAGGTAGGTAGGTAGGTAGATAGAAAGAGATAGTTAGGTAGATAGGTAGATAGATACAGATAGGTAGGTAGGTAGATAGATAGAGATAGGTAGGTAGGTAGGTAGATAGAAAGAGATAGGTAGGTAGGTAGATAGATAGATAGAGATAGGTAGGTAGGTAGATACATAGATACAGATAGGTAGGTAGGTAGATAGATAGATACAGATAGGTAGGTAGGTAGATTGATAGATACAGATAGGTAGGTAGGTAGATAGATAGATACAGATAGGTAGGTAGGTAGATAGATAGATACAGATATGTAGGTAGGTAGACAGATAGATAGAGATAGGTAGGTAGGTAGGTAGATAGATAGAGATAGGTAGGTAGGTAGATAGATAGATAGAGATAGGTAGGTAGGTAGATTGATAGATACAGATAGGTAGGTAGGTAGATTGATAGATACAGATAGGTAGGTAGGTAGATAGATAGATACAGATAGATAGGTAGGTAGATAGATAGATACAGATATGTAGGTAGGTAGATAGACAGATAGAGATAGGTAGGTAGGTAGGTAGGTAGGTAGGTAGATAGAAAGAGATAGTTAGGTAGGTAGGTAGATAGATACAGATAGGTAGGTAGGTAGATAGATAGAGATAGGTAGGTAGGTAGGTAGATAGAAAGAGATAGGTAGGTAGGTAGATAGATAGATAGAGATAGGTAGGTAGGTAGATACATAGATACAGATAGGTAGGTAGGTAGATAGATAGATACAGATAGGTAGGTAGGTAGATAGATAGATAGAGATAGGTACGTAGGTAGATAGATAGATACAGATAGGTAGGTAGGTAGATAGATAGATAGATAGAGATAGGTAGGTAGGTAGGTAGATAGATAGAGATAGGTAGGTAGGTAGATAGATAGATAGAGATAGGTAGGTAGGTAGGTAGATAGATAGATACAGATAGGTAGGTAGGTAGATAGATAGATAGAGATAGGTAGGTAGGTAGGTACATAGATAGAGATAGGTAGGTAGGTAGATAGATAGATAGAGATAGGTAGGTAGGTAGATAGATAGATACAGATAGGTAGGTAGGTAGATAGATAGATACAGATAGGTAGGTAGGTAGATAGATAGATAGACATAGGTAGGTAGGTAGATTGATAGATACAGATAGGTAGGTAGGTAGACAGATAGATACAGATAGGTAGGTAGGTAGATAGATAGATAGAGATAGGTAGGTAGATAGATAGATAAATACAGATAGGTAGGTAGGTAGGTAGATAGATAGAGATAGGTAGGTAGGTAGATAGATAGATAGAGATAGGAAGGTAGGTAGATTGATAGAGATAGGTAGGTAGGTAGATAGATAGATAGACATAGGTAGGTAGGTAGATTGATAGATACAGATAGGTAGGTAGGTAGATAGATAGATACAGATAGGTAGGTAGGTAGATAGATAGATAGAGATAGGTAGCTAGGTAGATTGATAGATACAGATAGGTAGGTAGGTAGATAGATAGATAGAGATAGGTAGATAGGTAGATTGATAGATAGAGATAGGTAGGTAGGTAGATTGATAGATACAGATAGGTAGGTAGGTAGATAGATAGATACAGATAGGTAGGTAGGTAGATAGATAGATAGAGATAGGTAGGTAGATAGATAGATAAATACAAATAGGTAGGTAGGTAGATAGATAGATAGAGATAGGTAGGAAGGTAGATTGATAGATAGAGATAGGTAGGTAGGTAGATTGATAGATACAGATAGGTAGGTAGGTAGATAGATAGATACAGATACGTAGGTAGGTAGATAGATAGATTCAGATAGGTAGGTAGGTAGATAGATAGATAGAGATAGGTAGGTAGGTAGATTGATAGATACAGATAGGTAGGTTGGTAGATAGATAGATACAGATAGGTAGGTAGGTAGATAGATAGATACAGTTATGTAGGTAGGTAGGTAGATAGATAGATACAGATAGGTAGCTAGGTAGGTAGATAAATAGATACAGATAGGTAGGTAGGTAGATTGATAGATAGAGATAGGTAGGTAGGTAGATAGATAGATAGACATAGGTAGGTAGGTAGATTGATAGATACAGATAGGTAGGTAGGTAGATAGATAGATAACGATAGGTAGGTAGGTAGATTGATAGATAGAGATAGCTAGGTAGGTAGATTGATAGATACAGATAGGTAGGTAGGTAGATAGATAGATACAGATAGGTAGGTAGGTAGATAGATAGATACAGATAGGTAGGTAGGTAGATAGATAGATAGATAGAGATAGGTAGGTAGGTAGATTGATAGATACAGATAGGTAGGTAGGTAGATAGATAAATATAGATAGGTAGGTAGGTAGGTAGATAGATAGAGATAGGTAGGTAGGTAGATAGATAGATAGAGATAGGTAGGTAGGTAGATTGATAGATACAGTTATGTAGGTAGGTAGGTAGATAGATAGAAACAGATAGGTAGGTAGGTAGGTAGATAGATACAGATAGGTAGGTAGGTAGATAGATAGATACAGATAGGTAGGTAGGTAGATAGATAGATAGAGATAGGTAGGTAGGTAGGTAGGTAGATAGATAGAGATAGGTAGGTAGGTAGGTAGATAGATAGATAGAGATAGGTAGGTAGGTAGATAGATAGATAGAGATAGGTAGGTAGGTAGATTGATAGATACAGATAGGTAGGTAGGTAGATAGATAGATACAGATAGGTAGGTAGGTAGATAGATAGATACAGATAGGTAGGTAGGTACGTAGATAGATAGAGATAGGTAGGTAGGAAGATAGATAAATACAGATAGGTAGGTAGGTAGATAGATAGATAGATAGAGATAGGTAGGTAGGTAGGTAGATAGATAGAGATAGGTAGGTAGGTAGGTAGATTGATAGATACAGATAGGTAGGTAGGTAGGTAGATAGATAGAGATAGGTAGGTAGGTAGATTGATAGATACAGATAGGTAGGTAGGTAGATTGATAGAGACAGATAGGTAGGTAGGTAGATATATAGATACAGATAGGTAGGTAGGTAGATAGATAAATACAGATAGGTAGGTAGGAAGATAGATAAATACAGATAGGTAGGTAGGTAGATAGATAGATAGATAGAGATAGGTAGGTAGGTAGATTGATAGATACAGATAGGTAGGTAGGTAGATAGATAGATACAGATAGGTAGGTAGGTAGATTGATAGATACAGATAGGTAGGTAGGTAGATAGATAGATACAGATAGGTAGGTAGGTAGATTGATAGATAGAGATAGCTAGATAGGTAGATTGATAGATACAGATAGGTAGGTAGGTAGATAGATAGATACAGATAGGTAGGTAGGTAGATAGATAGATACAGATAGGTAGGTAGGTAGATAGATAGATAGATAGAGATAGGTAGGTAGGTAGATTGATAGATACAGATAGGTAGGTAGGTAGATAGATAAATACAGATAGGTAGGTAGGTAGGTAGATAGATAGAGATAGGTAGGTAGGTAGATAGATAGATAGAGATAGGTAGGTAGGTAGATTGATAGATACAGTTATGTAGGTAGGTAGGTAGATAGATAGATACAGATAGGTAGGTAGGTAGGTAGATAGATACAGATAGGTAGGTAGGTAGATAGATAGATACAGATAGGTAGGTAGGTAGATAGATAGATAGAGATAGGTAGGTAGGTAGGTAGGTAGATAGATAGAGATAGGTAGGTAGGTAGGTAGATAGATAGATAGAGCTAGGTAGGTAGGTAGATAGATAGATAGAGATAGGTAGGTAGGTAGATTGATAGATACAGATAGGTAGGTAGGTAGATAGATAGATACAGATAGGTAGGTAGGTAGATAGAGAGATACAGATAGGTAGGTAGGTACGTAGATAGATAGAGATAGGTAGGTAGGAAGATAGATAAATACAGATAGGTAGGTAGGTAGATAGATAGATAGATAGAGATAGGTAGGTAGGTAGGTAGGTAGATAGATAGAGATAGGTAGGTAGGTAGGTAGATTGATAGATACAGATAGGTAGGTAGGTAGATAGATAGATAGAGATAGGTAGGTAGGTAGATTGATAGATACAGATAGGTAGGTAGGTAGATTGATAGAGACAGATAGGTAGGTAGGTAGATATATAGATACAGATAGGTAGGTAGGTAAATAGATAAATACAGATAGGTAGGTAGGAAGATAGATAAATACAGATAGGTAGGTAGGTAGATAGATAGATAGATAGAGATAGGTAGGTAGGTAGATTGATAGATACAGATAGGTAGGTAGGTAGATAGATAGATACAGATAGGTAGGTAGGTAGATTGATAGATAGAGATATGTAGGTAGGTAGATAGATAGATAGAGATAGGTAGATAGGTAGATAGATAGAGATAGGTAGGTAGGTAGATAGATAGATAGAGATAGATAGGTAGGTAGATTGATAGAGACAGATAGGTAGGTAGGTAGATAGATAGAGATAGGTAGGTAGGTAGATTGATAGATGCAGATAGGTAAGTAGGTAGATAGATAGATACAGATAGGTAGGTAGGTAGATAGATAGATACAGATATGTAGGTAGGTAGACAGATAGATAGAGATAGGTAGGTAGGTAGGTAGATAGATAGAGATAGGTAGGTAGGTAGATAGATAGATAGATAGAGATAGGTAGGTAGGTAGATTGATAGATACAGATAGGTAGGTAGGTAGATAGATAGATACAGATAGATAGGTAGGTAGATAGATAGATACAGATATGTAGGTAGGTAGATAGACAGATAGAGATAGGTAGGTAGGTAGGTAGGTAGATAGAAAGAGATAGTTAGGTAGGTAGGTAGATAGATACAGATAGGTAGGTAGGTAGATAGATAGAGATAGGTAGGTAGGTAGGTAGATAGATAGAGATAGGTAGGTAGGTAGATAGATAGATAGAGATAGGTAGGTAGGTAGATACATAGATACAGATAGGTAGGTAGGTAGATAGATAGATACAGATAGGTAGGTAGGTAGATAGATAGATAGAGATAGGTACGTAGGTAGATAGATAGATACAGATAGGTAGGTAGGTAGATAGATAGATAGATAGAGATAGGTAGGTAGGTAGGTAGGTAGATAGATAGAGATAGGTAGGTAGGTAGGTAGATAGATAGATAGAGATAGGTAGGTAGGTAGGTAGATAGATAGATACAGATAGGTAGGTAGGTAGATAGATAGATACAGATAGGTAGGTAGGTAGATAGATAGATAGATAGAGATAGGTAGGTAGGTAGGTACATAGATAGAGATAGGTAGGTAGGTAGATAGATAGATAGAGATAGGTAGGTAGGTAGATAGATAGATACAGATAGGTAGGTAGGTAGATAGACAGATACAGATAGGTAGGTAGGTAGATAGATAGATACAGATAGGTAGGTAGGTAGATAGATAGATAGATAGAGATAGGTAGGTAGGTAGATTGATAGATAGAGATAGCTAGGTAGGTAGATTGATAGATACAGATAGGTAGGTAGGTAGATAGATAGATACAGATAGGTAGGTAGGTAGATAGATAGATACAGATAGGTAGGTAGGTAGATAGATAGATAGAGATAGGTAGGTAGGTAGATTGATAGATACAGATAGGTAGGTAGGTAGATAGATAAATACAGATAGGTAGGTAGGTAGGTAGATAGATAGAGATAGGTAGGTAGGTAGATAGATAGATAGAGATAGGTAGGTAGGTAGATTGATAGATACAGTTATGTAGGTAGGTAGGTAGATAGATAGATACAGATAGGTAGGTAGGTAGGTAGATAGATACAGATAGGTAGGTAGGTAGATATTTAGATACAGATAGGTAGGTAGGTAGATAGATAGATAGAGATAGGTAGGTAGGTAGGTAGGTAGATAGATAGAGATAGGTAGGTAGGTAGGTAGATAGATAGATAGAGATAGGTAGGTAGGTAGATAGATAGATAGAGATAGGTAGGTAGGTAGATTGATAGATACAGATAGGTAGGTAGGTAGATAGATAGATACAGATAGGTAGGTAGGTAGATATATAGATACAGATAGGTAGGTAGGTAGATAGATAAATACAGATAGGTAGGTAGGAAGATAGATAAATACAGATAGGTATGTAGGTAGGTAGGTAGATAGATAGATAGAGATAGGTAGGTAGGTAGATTGATAGATACAGATAGGTAGGTAGGTAGATAGATAGATACAGATAGGTAGGTAGGTACGTAGATAGATAGAGATAGGTAGGTAGGTAGATAGATAGATAGAGATAGGTAGGTAGGTAGGTAGATTGATAGATACAGATAGGTAGGTAGGTAGATTGATAGAGACAGATAGGTAGGTAGGTAGATATATAGATACAGATAGGTAGGTAGGTAGATAGATAAATACAGATAGGTAGGTAGGAAGATAGATAAATACAGATAGGTATGTAGGTAGGTAGGTAGATAGATAGATAGAGATAGGTAGGTAGGTAGATTGATAGATACAGATAGGTAGGTAGGTAGATAGATAGATACAGATAGGTAGGTAGGTAGATTGATAGATAGAGATATGTAGGTAGGTAGATAGATAGATAGAGATAGGTAGATAGGTAGATAGATAGAGATAGGTAGGTAGGTAGATAGATAGATAGAGATAGATAGGTAGGTAGATTGATAGAGACAGATAGGTAGGTAGGTAGATAGATAGAGATAGGTAGGTAGGTAGATTGATAGATGCAGATAGGTAAGTAGGTAGATAGATAGATACAGATAGGTAGGTAGGTAGATAGATAGATACAGATATGTAGGTAGGTAGACAGATAGATAGAGATAGGTAGGTAGGTAGGTAGATAGATAGAGATAGGTAGGTAGGTAGATAGATAGATAGAGATAGGTAGGTAGGTAGATTGATAGATACAGATAGGTAGGTAGGTAGATTGATAGATACAGATAGGTAGGTAGGTAGATAGATAGATACAGATAGATAGGTAGGTAGATAGATAGATACAGATATGTAGGTAGGTAGATAGACAGATAGAGATAGGTAGGTAGGTAGGTAGGTAGATAGAAAGAGATAGTTAGGTAGGTAGGTAGATAGATACAGATAGGTAGGTAGGTAGATAGATAGAGATAGGTAGGTAGGTAGATAGAAAGAGATAGGTAGGTAGGTAGATAGATAGATAGAGATAGGTAGGTAGGTAGATACATAGATACAGATAGGTAGGTAGGTAGATAAATAGATACAGATAGGTAGGTAGGTAGATAGATAGATAGAGATAGGTACGTAGGTAGATAGATAGATACAGATAGGTAGGTAGGTAGATAGATAGATAGATAGATAGATAGAGATAGGTAGGTAGGTAGGTAGATAGATAGAGATAGGTAGGTAGGTAGATAGATAGATAGAGATAGGTAGGTAGGTAGGTAGATAGATAGATACAGATAGGTAGGTAGGTAGATAGATAGATACAGATAGGTAGGTAGGTAGATAGATAGATAGATAGAGATAGGTAGGTAGGTAGGTACATAGATAGAGATAGGTAGGTAGGTAGATAGATAGATAGAGATAGGTAGGTAGGTATATAGATAGATACAGATAGGTAGGTAGGTAGATAGATAGATACAGATAGGTAGGTAGGTAGATAGATAGATAGACATAGGTAGGTAGGTAGATTGATAGATACAGATAGGTAGGTAGGTAGATAGATAGATACAGATAGGTAGGTAGGTAGATAGATAGATAGAGATAGGTAGGTAGATAGATAGATAAATACAGATAGGTAGGTAGGTAGGTAGATAGATAGAGATAGGTAGGTAGGTAGATAGATAGATAGAGATAGGAAGGTAGGTAGATTGATAGAGATAGGTAGGTAGGTAGATAGATAGATAGACATAGGTAGGTAGGTAGATTGATAGATACAGATAGGTAGGTAGGTAGATAGATAGATACAGATAGGTAGGTAGGTAGATAGATAGATAGAGATAGGTAGCTAGGTAGATTGATAGATACAGATAGGTAGGTAGGTAGATAGATAGATAGAGATAGGTAGATAGGTAGATTGATAGATAGAGATAGGTAGGTAGGTAGATTGATAGATACAGATAGGTAGGTAGGTAGATAGATAGATACAGATAGGTAGGTAGGTAGATAGATAGATAGAGATAGGTAGGTAGGTAGATAGATAGATAGAGATAGCTAGGTAGGTAGATTGATAGATAGAGATAGGTAGGTAGGTAGATAGATAGATACAGATAGGTAGGTAGGTAGATAGATAGATAGAGATAGGTAGCTAGGTAGATTGATAGATACAGATAGGTAGGTAGGTAGATAGATAGATACAGATAGGTAGGTAGGTAGATTGATAGATAGAAATAGCTAGGTAGGTAGATTGATAGATACAGATAGGTAGGTAGATAGATAGATAGATACAGATAGGTAGGTAGGTAGATAGATAGATAGAGATAGGTAGGTAGGTAGGTAGATAGATAGAGATAGGTAGGTAGGTAGATAGATAGATAGAGATAGGTAGGTAGGTAGATTGATAGATACAGTTATGTAGGTAGGTAGGTAGATAGATAGAAACAGATAGGTAGGTAGGTAGGTAGATAGATACAGATAGGTAGGTAGGTAGATAGATAGATACAGATAGGTAGGTAGGTAGATAGATAGATAGAGATAGGTAGGTAGGTAGGTAGGTAGATAGATAGAGATAGGTAGGTAGGTAGGTAGATAGATAGATAGAGATAGGTAGGTAGGTAGATAGATAGATAGAGATAGGTAGGTAGGTAGATTGATAGATACAGATAGGTAGGTAGGTAGATAGATAGATACAGATAGGTAGGTAGGTAGATAGATAGATACAGATAGGTAGGTAGGTACGTAGATAGATAGAGATAGGTAGGTAGGAAGATAGATAAATACAGATAGGTAGGTAGGTAGATAGATAGATAGATAGAGATAGGTAGGTAGGTAGGTAGATAGATAGAGATAGGTAGGTAGGTAGGTAGATTGATAGATACAGATAGGTAGGTAGGTAGATAGATAGATAGAGATAGGTAGGTAGGTAGATTGATAGATACAGATAGGTAGGTAGGTAGATTGATAGAGACAGATAGGTAGGTAGGTAGATATATAGATACAGATAGGTAGGTAGGTAGATAGATAGATACAGATAGGTAGGTAGGTAGATAGATAGATAGATAGAGATAGGTAGGTAGGTAGGTACATAGATAGAGATAGGTAGGTAGGTAGATAGATAGATAGAGATAGGTAGGTAGGTATATAGATAGATACAGATAGGTAGGTAGGTAGATAGATAGATACAGATAGGTAGGTAGGTAGATAGATAGATAGACATAGGTAGGTAGGTAGATTGATAGATACAGATAGGTAGGTAGGTAGATAGATAGATACAGATAGGTAGGTAGGTAGATAGATAGATAGAGATAGGTAGGTAGATAGATAGATAAATACAGATAGGTAGGTAGGTAGGTAGATAGATAGAGATAGGTAGGTAGGTAGATAGATAGATAGAGATAGGAAGGTAGGTAGATTGATAGAGATAGGTAGGTAGGTAGATAGATAGATAGACATAGGTAGGTAGGTAGATTGATAGATACAGATAGGTAGGTAGGTAGATAGATAGATACAGATAGGTAGGTAGGTAGATAGATAGATAGAGATAGGTAGCTAGGTAGATTGATAGATACAGATAGGTAGGTAGGTAGATAGATAGATAGAGATAGGTAGATAGGTAGATTGATAGATAGAGATAGGTAGGTAGGTAGATTGATAGATACAGATAGGTAGGTAGGTAGATAGATAGATACAGATAGGTAGGTAGGTAGATAGATAGATAGAGATAGGTAGGTAGGTAGATAGATAGATAGAGATAGCTAGGTAGGTAGATTGATAGATAGAGATAGGTAGGTAGGTAGATAGATAGATACAGATAGGTAGGTAGGTAGATAGATAGATAGAGATAGGTAGCTAGGTAGATTGATAGATACAGATAGGTAGGTAGGTAGATAGATAGATACAGATAGGTAGGTAGGTAGATTGATAGATAGAAATAGCTAGGTAGGTAGATTGATAGATACAGATAGGTAGGTAGATAGATAGATAGATACAGATAGGTAGGTAGGTAGATAGATAGATAGAGATAGGTAGGTAGGTAGGTAGATAGATAGAGATAGGTAGGTAGGTAGATAGATAGATAGAGATAGGTAGGTAGGTAGATTGATAGATACAGTTATGTAGGTAGGTAGGTAGATAGATAGAAACAGATAGGTAGGTAGGTAGGTAGATAGATACAGATAGGTAGGTAGGTAGATAGATAGATACAGATAGGTAGGTAGGTAGATAGATAGATAGAGATAGGTAGGTAGGTAGGTAGGTAGATAGATAGAGATAGGTAGGTAGGTAGGTAGATAGATAGATAGAGATAGGTAGGTAGGTAGATAGATAGATAGAGATAGGTAGGTAGGTAGATTGATAGATACAGATAGGTAGGTAGGTAGATAGATAGATACAGATAGGTAGGTAGGTAGATAGATAGATACAGATAGGTAGGTAGGTACGTAGATAGATAGAGATAGGTAGGTAGGAAGATAGATAAATACAGATAGGTAGGTAGGTAGATAGATAGATAGATAGAGATAGGTAGGTAGGTAGGTAGATAGATAGAGATAGGTAGGTAGGTAGGTAGATTGATAGATACAGATAGGTAGGTAGGTAGATAGATAGATAGAGATAGGTAGGTAGGTAGATTGATAGAGACAGATAGGTAGGTAGGTAGATATATAGATACAGATAGGTAGGTAGGTAGATAGATAAATACAGATAGGTAGGTAGGAAGATAGATAAATACAGATAGGTAGGTAGGTAGATAGATAGATAGATAGAGATAGGTAGGTAGGTAGATTGATAGATACAGATAGGTAGGTAGGTAGATAGATAGATACAGATAGGTAGGTAGGTAGATTGATAGATACAGATAGGTAGGTAGGTAGATAGATAGATACAGATAGGTAGGTAGGTAGATTGATAGATAGAGATAGCTAGGTAGGTAGATTGATAGATACAGATAGGTAGGTAGGTAGATAGATAGATACAGATAGGTAGGTAGGTAGATAGATAGATACAGATAGGTAGGTAGGTAGATAGATAGATAGATAGAGATAGGTAGGTAGGTAGATTGATAGATACAGATAGGTAGGTAGGTAGATAGATAAATACAGATAGGTAGGTAGGTAGGTAGATAGATAGAGATAGGTAGGTAGGTAGATAGATAGATAGAGATAGGTAGGTAGGTAGATTGATAGATACAGTTATGTAGGTAGGTAGGTAGATAGATAGATACAGATAGGTAGGTAGGTAGGTAGATAGATACAGATAGGTAGGTAGGTAGATAGATAGATACAGATAGGTAGGTAGGTAGATAGATAGATAGAGATAGGTAGGTAGGTAGGTAGGTAGATAGATAGAGATAGGTAGGTAGGTAGGTAGATAGATAGATAGAGCTAGGTAGGTAGGTAGATAGATAGATAGAGATAGGTAGGTAGGTAGATTGATAGATACAGATAGGTAGGTAGGTAGATAGATAGATACAGATAGGTAGGTAGGTAGATAGAGAGATACAGATAGGTAGGTAGGTACGTAGATAGATAGAGATAGGTAGGTAGGAAGATAGATAAATACAGATAGGTAGGTAGGTAGATAGATAGATAGATAGAGATAGGTAGGTAGGTAGGTAGGTAGATAGATAGAGATAGGTAGGTAGGTAGGTAGATTGATAGATACAGATAGGTAGGTAGGTAGATAGATAGATAGAGATAGGTAGGTAGGTAGATTGATAGATACAGATAGGTAGGTAGGTAGATTGATAGAGACAGATAGGTAGGTAGGTAGATATATAGATACAGATAGGTAGGTAGGTAAATAGATAAATACAGATAGGTAGGTAGGAAGATAGATAAATACAGATAGGTAGGTAGGTAGATAGATAGATAGATAGAGATAGGTAGGTAGGTAGATTGATAGATACAGATAGGTAGGTAGGTAGATAGATAGATACAGATAGGTAGGTAGGTAGATTGATAGATAGAGATATGTAGGTAGGTAGATAGATAGATAGAGATAGGTAGATAGGTAGATAGATAGAGATAGGTAGGTAGGTAGATAGATAGATAGAGATAGATAGGTAGGTAGATTGATAGAGACAGATAGGTAGGTAGGTAGATAGATAGAGATAGGTAGGTAGGTAGATTGATAGATGCAGATAGGTAAGTAGGTAGATAGATAGATACAGATAGGTAGGTAGGTAGATAGATAGATACAGATATGTAGGTAGGTAGACAGATAGATAGAGATAGGTAGGTAGGTAGGTAGATAGATAGAGATAGGTAGGTAGGTAGATAGATAGATAGATAGAGATAGGTAGGTAGGTAGATTGATAGATACAGATAGGTAGGTAGGTAGATAGATAGATACAGATAGATAGGTAGGTAGATAGATAGATACAGATATGTAGGTAGGTAGATAGACAGATAGAGATAGGTAGGTAGGTAGGTAGGTAGATAGAAAGAGATAGTTAGGTAGGTAGGTAGATAGATACAGATAGGTAGGTAGGTAGATAGATAGAGATAGGTAGGTAGGTAGGTAGATAGATAGAGATAGGTAGGTAGGTAGATAGATAGATAGAGATAGGTAGGTAGGTAGATACATAGATACAGATAGGTAGGTAGGTAGATAGATAGATACAGATAGGTAGGTAGGTAGATAGATAGATAGAGATAGGTACGTAGGTAGATAGATAGATACAGATAGGTAGGTAGGTAGATAGATAGATAGATAGAGATAGGTAGGTAGGTAGGTAGGTAGGTAGATAGATAGAGATAGGTAGGTAGGTAGGTAGATAGATAGATAGAGATAGGTAGGTAGGTAGGTAGATAGATAGATACAGATAGGTAGGTAGGTAGATAGATAGATACAGATAGGTAGGTAGGTAGATAGATAGATAGATAGAGATAGGTAGGTAGGTAGGTACATAGATAGAGATAGGTAGGTAGGTAGATAGATAGATAGAGATAGGTAGGTAGGTAGATAGATAGATACAGATAGGTAGGTAGGTAGATAGACAGATACAGATAGGTAGGTAGGTAGATAGATAGATACAGATAGGTAGGTAGGTAGATAGATAGATAGATAGAGATAGGTAGGTAGGTAGATTGATAGATAGAGATAGCTAGGTAGGTAGATTGATAGATACAGATAGGTAGGTAGGTAGATAGATAGATACAGATAGGTAGGTAGGTAGATAGATAGATACAGATAGGTAGGTAGGTAGATAGATAGATAGAGATAGGTAGGTAGGTAGATTGATAGATACAGATAGGTAGGTAGGTAGATAGATAAATACAGATAGGTAGGTAGGTAGGTAGATAGATAGAGATAGGTAGGTAGGTAGATAGATAGATAGAGATAGGTAGGTAGGTAGATTGATAGATACAGTTATGTAGGTAGGTAGGTAGATAGATAGATACAGATAGGTAGGTAGGTAGGTAGATAGATACAGATAGGTAGGTAGGTAGATATTTAGATACAGATAGGTAGGTAGGTAGATAGATAGATAGAGATAGGTAGGTAGGTAGATAGATAGATAGAGATAGGTAGGTAGGTAGATTGATAGATACAGATAGGTAGGTAGGTAGATAGATAGATACAGATAGGTAGGTAGGTAGATATATAGATACAGATAGGTAGGTAGGTAGATAGATAAATACAGATAGGTAGGTAGGAAGATAGATAAATACAGATAGGTATGTAGGTAGGTAGGTAGATAGATAGATAGAGATAGGTAGGTAGGTAGATTGATAGATACAGATAGGTAGGTAGGTAGATAGATAGATACAGATAGGTAGGTAGGTACGTAGATAGATAGAGATAGGTAGGTAGGTAGATAGATAGATAGAGATAGGTAGGTAGGTAGGTAGATTGATAGATACAGATAGGTAGGTAGGTAGATTGATAGAGACAGATAGGTAGGTAGGTAGATATATAGATACAGATAGGTAGGTAGGTAGATAGATAAATACAGATAGGTAGGTAGGAAGATAGATAAATACAGATAGGTATGTAGGTAGGTAGGTAGATAGATAGATAGAGATAGGTAGGTAGGTAGATTGATAGATACAGATAGGTAGGTAGGTAGATAGATAGATACAGATAGGTAGGTAGGTAGATTGATAGATAGAGATATGTAGGTAGGTAGATAGATAGATAGAGATAGGTAGATAGGTAGATAGATAGAGATAGGTAGGTAGGTAGATAGATAGATAGAGATAGATAGGTAGGTAGATTGATAGAGACAGATAGGTAGGTAGGTAGATAGATAGAGATAGGTAGGTAGGTAGATTGATAGATGCAGATAGGTAAGTAGGTAGATAGATAGATACAGATAGGTAGGTAGGTAGATAGATAGATACAGATATGTAGGTAGGTAGACAGATAGATAGAGATAGGTAGGTAGGTAGGTAGATAGATAGAGATAGGTAGGTAGGTAGATAGATAGATAGAGATAGGTAGGTAGGTAGATTGATAGATACAGATAGGTAGGTAGGTAGATTGATAGATACAGATAGGTAGGTAGGTAGATAGATAGATACAGATAGATAGGTAGGTAGATAGATAGATACAGATATGTAGGTAGGTAGATAGACAGATAGAGATAGGTAGGTAGGTAGGTAGGTAGATAGAAAGAGATAGTTAGGTAGGTAGGTAGATAGATACAGATAGGTAGGTAGGTAGATAGATAGAGATAGGTAGGTAGGTAGATAGAAAGAGATAGGTAGGTAGGTAGATAGATAGATAGAGATAGGTAGGTAGGTAGATACATAGATACAGATAGGTAGGTAGGTAGATAGATAGATACAGATAGGTAGGTAGGTAGATAGATAGATAGAGATAGGTACGTAGGTAGATAGATAGATACAGATAGGTAGGTAGGTAGATAGATAGATAGATAGATAGAGATAGGTAGGTAGGTAGGTAGATAGATAGAGATAGGTAGGTAGGTAGATAGATAGATAGAGATAGGTAGGTAGGTAGGTAGATAGATAGATACAGATAGGTAGGTAGGTAGATAGATAGATACAGATAGGTAGGTAGGTAGATAGATAGATAGATAGAGATAGGTAGGTAGGTAGGTACATAGATAGAGATAGGTAGGTAGGTAGATAGATAGATAGAGATAGGTAGGTAGGTATATAGATAGATACAGATAGGTAGGTAGGTAGATAGATAGATACAGATAGGTAGGTAGGTAGATAGATAGATAGACATAGGTAGGTAGGTAGATTGATAGATACAGATAGGTAGGTAGGTAGATAGATAGATACAGATAGGTAGGTAGGTAGATAGATAGATAGAGATAGGTAGGTAGATAGATAGATAAATACAGATAGGTAGGTAGGTAGGTAGATAGATAGAGATAGGTAGGTAGGTAGATAGATAGATAGAGATAGGAAGGTAGGTAGATTGATAGAGATAGGTAGGTAGGTAGATAGATAGATAGACAGACATAGGTAGGTAGGTAGATTGATAGATACAGATAGGTAGGTAGGTAGATAGATAGATACAGATAGGTAGGTAGGTAGATAGATAGATAGAGATAGGTAGCTAGGTAGATTGATAGATACAGATAGGTAGGTAGGTAGATAGATAGATAGAGATAGGTAGATAGGTAGATTGATAGATAGAGATAGGTAGGTAGGTAGATTGATAGATACAGATAGGTAGGTAGGTAGATAGATAGATACAGATAGGTAGGTAGGTAGATAGATAGATAGAGATAGGTAGGTAGGTAGATAGATAGATAGAGATAGCTAGGTAGGTAGATTGATAGATAGAGATAGGTAGGTAGGTAGATAGATAGATACAGATAGGTAGGTAGGTAGATAGATAGATAGAGATAGGTAGCTAGGTAGATTGATAGATACAGATAGGTAGGTAGGTAGATAGATAGATACATATAGGTAGGTAGGTAGATTGATAGATAGAAATAGCTAGGTAGGTAGATTGATAGATACAGATAGGTAGGTAGATAGATAGATAGATACAGATAGGTAGGTAGGTAGATAGATAGATAGAGATAGGTAGGTAGGTAGATTGATAGATACAGATAGGTAGGTAGGTAGGTAGGTAGATAGATAGATAGAGATAGGTAGGTAGGTAGATAGATAGATACAGATAGGTAGGTAGGTAGATAGATAGATACAGATAGGTAGGTAGGTAGATAGATAGATAGATAGACATAGGTAGGTAGGTAGATTGATAGATACAGATAGGTAGGTAGGTAGATAGATAGATACAGATAGGTAGGTAGGTAGATAGATAGAGATAGGTAGGTAGATAGATAGATAAATACAGATAGGTAGGTAGGTAGGTAGATAGATAGAGATAGGTAGGTAGGTAGATAGATAGATAGAGATAGGTAGGTAGGTAGATTGATAGATAGAGATAGGTAGGTAGGTAGATAGATAGACATAGGTAGGTAGGTAGATTGATAGATACAGATAGGTAGGTAGGTAGATAGATAGATATAGATAGGTAGGTAGGTAGATAGATAGATAGAGATAGGTAGCTAGGTAGATTGATAGATACAGATAGGTAGGTAGGTAGATAGATAGATAGAGATAGGTAGGTAGGTAGATTGATAGATAGAGATAGGTAGGTAGGTAGATTGATAGATACAGATAGGTAGGTAGGTAGATAGATAGATACAGATACGTAGGTAGGTAGATAGATAGATTCAGATAGGTAGGTAGGTAGATAGATAGATAGAGATAGGTAGGTAGGTAGATTGATAGATACAGATAGGTAGGTAGGTAGATAGATAGATAGAGATAGGTAGGTAGGTAGATTGAAAGATACAGATAGGTAGGTAGGTAGATAGATAGATACAGATAGGTAGGTAGGTAGATTGATAGATAGAGATAGGTAGGTAGGTAGATTGATAGATACAGATAGGTAGGTAGGTAGATAGATAGATACAGATAGGTAGGTAGGTAGATAGATAGATACAGTTATGTAGGTAGGTAGGTAGATAGATAGATACAGATAGGTAGCTAGGTAGATTGATAGATAGAGATAGGTAGGTAGGTAGATAGATAGATAGACATAGGTAGGTAGGTAGATTGATAGATACAGATAGGTAGGTAGGTAGATAGATAGATACAGATAGGTAGGTAGGTAGATAGATAGATAGAGATAGGTAGCTAGGTAGATTGATAGATACAGATAGGTAGGTAGGTAGATAGATAGATACAGATAGGTAGGTAGGTAGATAGATAGATAGAGATAGGTAGCTAGGTAGATTGATAGATACAGATAGGTAGGTAGGTAGATAGATAGATACAGATAGGTAGGTAGGTAGATAGATAGATAGATAGAGATAGGTAGGTAGGTAGATTGATAGATACAGATAGGTAGGTAGGTAGGTAGATAGATAGATAGATAGAGATAGGTAGGTAGGTAGATAGATAGATACAGATAGGTAGGTAGGTAGATAGATAGATACAGATAGGTAGGTAGGTAGATAGATAGATAGATAGACATAGGTAGGTAGGTAGATTGATACATACAGATAGGTAGGTAGGTAGATAGATAGATACAGATAGGTAGGTAGGTAGATAGATAGAGATAGGTAGGTAGATAGATAGATAAATACAGATAGGTAGGTAGGTAGGTAGATAGATAGAGATAGGTAGGTAGGTAGATAGATAGATAGAGATAGGTAGGTAGGTAGATTGATAGATAGAGATAGGTAGGTAGGTAGATAGATAGATAGACATAGGTAGGTAGGTAGATTGATAGATACAGATAGGTAGGTAGGTAGATAGATAGATATAGATAGGTAGGTAGGTAGATAGATAGATAGAGATAGGTAGCTAGGTAGATTGATAGATACAGATAGGTAGGTAGATAGATAGATAGAGATAGGTAGGTAGGTAGATTGATAGATAGAGATAGGTAGGTAGGTAGATTGATAGATACAGATAGGTAGGTAGGTAGATAGATAGATACAGATACGTAGGTAGGTAGATAGATAGATTCAGATAGGTAGGTAGGTAGATAGATAGATAGAGATAGGTAGGTAGGTAGATTGATAGATACAGATAGGTAGGTAGGTAGATAGATAGTTAGAGATAGGTAGGTAGGTAGATTGAAAGATACAGATAGGTAGGTAGGTAGATAGATAGATACAGATAGGTAGGTAGGTAGATTGATAGATAGAGATAGGTAGGTAGGTAGATTGATAGATACAGATAGGTAGGTAGGTAGATAGATAGATACAGATAGGTAGGTAGATAGATAGATACAGTTATGTAGGTAAGTAGGTAGATAGATAGATACAGATAGGTAGCTAGGTAGGTAGATAGATAGATACAGATAGGTAGGTAGGTAGATTGATAGATAGAGATAGGTAGGTAGGTAGATAGATAGATAGACATAGGTAGGTAGGTAGATTGATAGATACAGATAGGTAGGTAGGTAGATAGATAGATACAGATAGGTAGGTAGGTAGATAGATAGATAGAGATAGGTAGCTAGGTAGATTGATAGATACAGATAGGTAGGTAGGTAGATAGATAGATACAGATAGGTAGGTAGGTAGATAGATAGATAGAGATAGGTAGCTAGGTAGATTGATAGATACAGATAGGTAGGTAGGTAGATAGATAGATAGAGATAGGTAGGTAGGTAGATTGATAGATAGAGATAGCTAGGTAGGTAGATTGATAGATACAGATAGGTAGGTAGGTAGATAGATAGATACAGATAGGTAAGTAGGTAGATAGATAGATAGATAGAGATAGGTAGGTAGGTAGATTGATAGATACAGATAGGTAGGTAGGTAGATAGATAGATAGAGATAGGTAGGTAGGTAGATAGATAGATACAGATAGGTAGGTAGGTAGATAGATAGATACAGATAGGTAGGTAGGTAGATTGATAGATACAGATAGGTAGGTAGGTAGATAGATAGATAGATAGAGATAGGTAGGTAGGTAGATTGAAAGATACAGATAGGTAGGTAGGTAGATAGATAGATACAGATAGGTAGGTAGGTAGATTGATAGATAGAGATAGGTAGGTAGGTAGATTGATAGATACAGATAGGTAGGTAGGTAGATAGATAGATACAGATAGGTAGGTAGGTAGGTAGATAGATACAGTTATGTAGGTAGGTAGGTAGATAGATAGATACAGATAGGTAGCTAGGTAGGTAGATAGATAGATACAGATAGGTAGGTAGGTAGATTGATAGATAGAGATAGGTAGGTAGGTTGATAGATAGATAGACATAGGTAGGTAGGTAGATTGATAGATACAGATAGGTAGGTAGGTAGATAGATAGATACAGATAGGTAGGTAGGTAGATAGATAGATAGAGATAGCTAGGTAGGTAGATTGATAAATACAGATAAGTAGGTAGGTAGATAGATAGATACAGATAGGTAGGTAGGTAGATAGATAGATAGATAGATAGAGATAGGTAGGTAGGTAGATTGATAGATACAGATAGGTAGGTAGGTAGGTAGATAGATAGATAGAGATAGGTAGGTAGGTAGATAGATAGATACAGATAGGTAGGTAGATAGATAGATACAGATAGGTAGGTAGGTAGATAGATAGATACAGATAGGTAGGTAGGTAGATAGATAGATAGACATAGGTAGGTAGGTAGATTGATAGATACAGATAGGTAGGTAGGTAGATAGATAGATAGATAGAGATAGGTAGGTAGATAGATAGATAAATACAGATAGGTAGGTAGGTAGGTAGATAGATAGAAATAGGTAGGTAGGTAGATAGATAGATAGAGATAGGTAGGTAGGTAGATTGATAGATAGAGATAGGTAGGTAGGTAGATAGATAGATAGACATAGGTAGGTAGATAGATTGATAGATACAGATAAGTAGGTAGGTAGATAGATAGATACAGATAGGTAGGTAGGTAGATAGATAGATAGAGATAGGTAGCTAGGTAGATTGATAGATACAGATAGGTAGGTAGGTAGATAGATAGATAGACATAGGTAGGTAGGTAGATTGATAGATACAGATAGGTAGGTAGGTAGATAGATAGATACAGATAGGTAGGTAGGTAGATAGATAGATAGATAGAGATAGGTAGGTAGATAGATAGATAAATACAGATAGGTAGGTAGGTAGGTAGATAGATAGAAATAGGTAGGTAGGTAGATAGATAGATAGAGATAGGTAGGTAGGTAGATTGATAGATAGAGATAGGTAGGTAGGTAGATAGATAGATACAGATAGGTAGGTAGGTAGATAGATAGATAGAGATAGGTAGCTAGGTAGATTGATAGATACAGATAGGTAGGTAGGTAGATAGATAGATAGAGATAGGTAGGAAGGTAGGTAGGTAGATAGATAGAGATAGGTAGGTAGGTAGGTAGATAGATAGATAGAGATAGGTAGGTAGGTAGATAGATAAATACAGATAGGTAGGTAGGTAGGTAGATAGATAGAAATAGGTAGGTAGGTAGATAGATAGATAGACATAGGTAGGTAGATAGATTGATAGATACAGATAAGTAGGTAGGTAGATAGATAGATACAGATAGGTAGGTAGGTAGATAGATAGATAGAGATAGGTAGCTAGGTAGATTGATAGATACAGATAGGTAGGTAGGTAGATAGATAGATAGAGATAGGTAGGAAGGTAGGTAGGTAGATAGATAGAGATAGGTAGGTAGGTAGGTAGATAGATAGATAGAGATAGGTAGGTAGGTAGATAGATAGATAGAGATAGGTAGGTAGGTAGATTGATAGATACAGATAGGTAGGTAGGTAGATAGATAGATACAGATAGGTAGGTAGGTAGATAGATAGATACAGATAGGTAGGTAGGTACGTAGATAGATAGAGATAGGTAGGTAGGTAGATAGATAGATAGAGATAGGTAGGTAGGTAGATTGATAGATACAGATAGGTAGGTAGGTAGATTGATAGAGACAGATAGGTAGGTAGGTAGATATATAGATACAGATAGGTAGGTAGGTAGATAGATAAATACAGATAGGTAGGTAGGAAGATAGATAAATACAGATAGGTAGGTAGGTAGATAGATAGATAGATAGAGATAGGTAGGTAGGTAGATTGATAGATACAGATAGGTAGGTAGGTAGATAGATAGATACAAATAGGTAGGTAGGTAGATTGATAGATAGAGATATGTAGGTAGGTAGATAGATAGATAGAGATAGGTAGATAGGTAGATAGATAGAGATAGGTAGGTAGGTAGATAGATAGATAGAGATAGATAGGTAGGTATATTGATAGAGACAGATAGGTAGGTAGGTAGATAGATAGAGATAGGTAGGTAGGTAGATTGATAGATGCAGATAGGTAAGTAGGTAGATAGATAGATACAGATAGGTAGGTAGGTAGATAGATAGATACAGATATGTAGGTAGGTAGACAGATAGATAGAGATAGGTAGGTAGGTAGGTAGATAGATAGAGATAGGTAGGTAGGTAGATAGATAGATAGAGATAGGTAGGTAGGTAGATTGATAGATACAGATAGGTAGGTAGGTAGATAGATAGATACAGATAGATAGGTAGGTAGATAGATAGATACAGATATGTAGGTAAGTTGATAGACAGATAGAGATAGGTAGGTAGGTAGGTAGGTAGATAGAAAGAGATAGTTAGGTAGGTAGGTAGATAGATACAGATAGGTAGGTAGGTAGATAGATAGAGATAGGTAGGTAGGTAGGTAGATAGATAGAGATAGGTAGGTAGGTAGATAGATAGATAGAGATAGGTAGGTAGGTAGATACATAGATACAGATAGGTAGGTAGGTAGATAGATAGATACAGATAGGTAGGTAGGTAGATAGATAGATAGAGATAGGTACGTAGGTAGATAGATAGATACAGATAGGTAGGTAGGTATATAGATAGATAGATAGAGATAGGTAGGTAGGTAGGTAGATAGATAGAGATAGGTAGGTAGGTAGGTAGATAGATAGATAGAGATAGGTAGGTAGGTAGGTAGATAGATAGAGATAGGTAGGTAGGTAGATTGATAGATACAGATAGGTAGGTAGGTAGATAGATAGATACAGATAGGTAGGTAGGTAGATAGATAGATACAGATAGGTAGGTAGGTACGTAGATAGATAGAGATAGGTAGGTAGGTAGATAGATAGATAGAGATAGGTAGGTAGGTAGATTGATAGATACAGATAGGTAGGTAGGTAGATTGATAGAGACAGATAGGTAGGTAGGTAGATATATAGATACAGATAGGTAGGTAGGTAGATAGATAAATACAGATAGGTAGGTAGGAAGATAGATAAATACAGATAGGTAGGTAGGTAGATAGATAGATAGATAGAGATAGGTAGGTAGGTAGATTGATAGATACAGATAGGTAGGTAGGTAGATAGATAGATACAAATAGGTAGGTAGGTAGATTGATAGATAGAGATATGTAGGTAGGTAGATAGATAGATAGAGATAGGTAGATAGGTAGATAGATAGAGATAGGTAGGTAGGTAGATAGATAGATAGAGATAGATAGGTAGGTATATTGATAGAGACAGATAGGTAGGTAGGTAGATAGATAGAGATAGGTAGGTAGGTAGATTGATAGATGCAGATAGGTAAGTAGGTAGATAGATAGATACAGATAGGTAGGTAGGTAGATAGATAGATACAGATATGTAGGTAGGTAGACAGATAGATAGAGATAGGTAGGTAGGTAGGTAGATAGATAGAGATAGGTAGGTAGGTAGATAGATAGATAGATATAGGTAGGTAGGTAGATTGATAGATACAGATAGGTAGGTAGGTAGATAGATAGATACAGATAGATAGGTAGGTAGATAGATAGATACAGATATGTAGGTAAGTAGATAGACAGATAGAGATAGGTAGGTAGGTAGGTAGGTAGATAGAAAGAGATAGTTAGGTAGGTAGGTAGATAGATACAGATAGGTAGGTAGGTAGATAGATAGAGATAGGTAGGTAGGTAGGTAGATAGATAGAGATAGGTAGGTAGGTAGATAGATAGATAGAGATAGGTAGGTAGGTAGATACATAGATACAGATAGGTAGGTAGGTAGATAGATAGATACAGATAGGTAGGTAGGTAGATAGATAGATAGAGATAGGTACGTAGGTAGATAGATAGATACAGATAGGTAGGTAGGTAGATAGATAGATAGATAGAGATAGGTAGGTAGGTAGGTAGATAGATAGAGATAGGTAGGTAGGTAGGTAGATAGATAGATAGAGATAGGTAGGTAGGTAGGTAGATAGATAGATACAGATAGGTAGGTAGGTAGATAGATAGATACAGATAGGTAGGTAGGTAGATAGATAGATAGAGATAGGTAGGTAGGTAGGTACATAGATAGAGATAGGTAGGTAGGTAGATAGATAGATAGAGATAGGTAGGTAGGTAGATAGATAGATACAGATAGGTAGGTAGGTAGATAGATAGATACAGATAGGAAGGTAGGTAGATAGATAGATACAGATAGGTAGGTAGGTAGATAGATAGATAGATAGAGATAGGTAGGTAGGTAGATTGATAGATAGAGATAGCTAGGTAGGTAGATTGATAGATACAGATAGGTAGGTAGGTAGATAGATAGATACAGATAGGTAGGTAGGTAGATAGATAGATACAGATAGGTAGGTAGGTAGATAGATAGATAGATAGAGATAGGTAGGTAGGTAGATTGATAGATACAGATAGGTAGGTAGGTAGATAGATAAATACAGATAGGTAGGTAGGTAGGTAGATAGATAGAGATAGGTAGGTAGGTAGATAGATAGATAGAGATAGGTAGGTAGGTAGATTGATAGATACAGTTATGTAGGTAGGTAGGTAGATAGATAGATACAGATAGGTAGGTAGGTAGGTAGATAGATACAGATAGGTAGGTAGGTAGATAGATAGATACAGATAGGTAGGTAGGTAGATAGATAGATAGAGATAGGTAGGTAGGTAGGTAGATAGATAGAGATAGGTAGGTAGGTAGGTAGATAGATAGATAGAGATAGGTAGGTAGGTAGATAGATAGATAGAGATAGGTAGGTATGTAGATTGATAGATACAGATAGGTAGGTAGGTAGATAGATAGATACAGATAGGTAGGTAGGTAGATAGATAGATACAGATAGGTAGGTAGGTACGTAGATAGATAGAGATAGGTAGGTAGGTAGATAGATAGATAGAGATAGGTAGGTAGGTAGATTGATAGATACAGATAGGTAGGTAGGGAGATTGATAGAGACAGATAGGTAGGTAGGTAGATATATAGATACAGATAGGTAGGTAGGTAGATAGATAAATACAGATAGGTAGGTAGGAAGATAGATAAATACAGATAGGTAGGTAGGTAGATAGATAGATAGATAGAGATAGGTAGGTAGGTAGATTGATAGATACAGATAGGTAGGTAGGTAGATAGATAGATACAGATAGGTAGGTAAGTAGATTGATAGATAGAGATATGTAGGTAGGTAGATAGATAGATAGAGATAGGTAGATAGGTAGATAGATAGAGATAGGTAGGTAGGTAGATAGATAGATAGAGATAGATAGGTAGGTAGATTGATAGAGACAGATAGGTAGGTAGGTAGATAGATAGAGATAGGTAGGTAGGTAGATTGATAGATGCAGATAGGTAAGTAGGTAGATAGATAGATACAGATAGGTAGGTAGGTAGATAGATAGATACAGATATGTAGGTAGGTAGACAGATAGATAGAGATAGGTAGGTAGGTAGGTAGATAGATAGAGATAGGTAGGTAGGTAGATAGATAGATAGAGATAGGTAGGTAGGTAGATTGATAGATACAGATAGGTAGGTAGGTAGATAGATAGATACAGATAGATAGGTAGGTAGATAGATAGATACAGATAAGTAGGTAGGTAGATAGACAGATAGAGATAGGTAGGTAGGTAGGTAGGTAGATAGAAAGAGATAGTTAGGTAGGTAGGTAGATAGATACAGATAGGTAGGTAGGTAGATAGATAGAGATAGGTAGGTAGGTAGGTAGATAGATAGCGATAGGTAGGTAGGTAGATAGATAGATAGAGATAGGTAGGTAGGTAGATACATAGATACAGATAGGTAGGTAGGTAGATAGATAGATACAGATAGGTAGGTAGGTAGATAGATAGATAGATAGAGATAGGTAGGTAGGTAGGTAGGTAGGTAGATAGATAGAGATAGGTAGGTAGGTAGATAGATAGATAGAGATAGGTAGGTAGGTAGGTAGATAGATAGATACAGATAGGTAGGTAGGTAGATAGATAGATACAGATAGGTAGGTAGGTAGATAGATAGATAGAGATAGGTAGGTAGGTAGATAGATAGATACAGATAGGTAGGTAGGTAGATAGATAGATACAGATAGGTAGGTAGGTAGATAGATAGATACAGATAGGTAGGTAGGTAGATTGATAGATACAGATAGGTAGGTAGGTAGATAGATAGATACAGATAGGTAGGTAGGTAGATAGATAGATAGAGATAGGTAGGTAGATAGATAGATAAATACAGATAGGTAGGTAGGTAGGTAGATAGATAGAGATAGGTAGGTAGGTAGATAGATAGATACAGATAGGTAGGTAGGTAGATAGATAGATACAGATAGGTAGGTAGGTAGATAGATAGATAGACATAGGTAGGTAGGTAGATTGATAGATACAGATAGGTAGGTAGGTAGATAGATAGATACAGATAGGTAGGTAGGTAGATAGATAGATAGAGATAGGTAGGTAGATAGATAGATAAATACAGATAGGTAGGTAGGTAGGTAGATAGATAGAGATAGGTAGGTAGGTAGATAGATAGATAGAGATAGGAAGGTAGGTAGATAGATAGAGATAGGTAGGTAGGTAGATCGATAGATAGAGATAGGTAGGTAGGTAGATTGATAGATACAGATAGGTAGGTAGGTAGATTGATAGATAGAGATATCTAGGTAGGTAGATTGATAGATAGAGATAGGTAGGTAGGTAGATAGATACAGATAGGTAGGTAGGTAGATAGATAGATAGAGATAGGTAGCTAGGTAGATTGATAGATACAGATAGGTAGGTAGGTAGATAGATAGATAGAGATAGGTAGGTAGGTAGATTGATAGATAGAAATAGCTAGGTAGGTAGATTGATAGATACAGATAGGTAGGTAGGTAGATAGATAGATACAGATAGGTAGGTAGGTAGATAGATAGATAGATAGATAGAGATAGGTAGGTAGGTAGATTGATAGATACAGATAGGTAGGTAGGTAGATAGATAGATAGATACAGATAGGTAGGTAGGTAGATAGATAGATACAGATAGGTAGGTAGGTAGATTGAAAGATACAGATAGGTAGGTAGGTATATAGATAGATACAGATAGGTAGGTAGGTAGATTGATAGATAGAGATAGGTAGGTAGGTAGATTGATAGATACAGATAGGTAGGTAGGTAGATCGATAGATACAGATAGGTAGGTAGGTAGATAGATAGATACAGTTATGTAGGTAGGTAGGTAGATAGATAGATAGATACAGATAGGTAGCTAGGTAGGTAGATAGATAGATACAGATAGGTAGGTAGGTAGATTGATAGATAGAGATAGGTAGGTAGGTAGATAGATAGATAGACATAGGTAGGTAAGTAGATTGATAGATACAGATAGGTAGGTAGGTAGATAGATAGATACAGATAGGTAGGTAGGTAGATAGATAGAGATAGGTAGCTAGGTAGATTGATAGATACAGATAGGTAGGTAGGTAGATAGATAGATAGAGATAGGTAGGTAGGTAGATTGATAGATAGAGATAGCTAGGTAGGTAGATAGATAGATACAGATAGGTAGGTAGGTAGATAGATAGATACAGATAGGTAGGTAGGTAGATAGATAGATAGAGATAGGTAGGTAGGTAGATTGATAGATACAGATAGGTAGGTAGGTAGATTGATAGATAGAGATAGGCAGGTAGGTAGATTGATAGATACAGATAGGTAGGTAGGTAGGTAGATAGATAGATACAGATAGGTAGGTAGGTAGATAGATAGATAGAGATAGGTAGGTAGGTAGATAGATAGATAGAGATAGGTAGGTATGTAGATTGATAGATACAGATAGGTAGGTAGGTAGATAGATAAATACTGATAGGTAGGTAGGTAGATAGATAGATACAGATAGGTAGGTAGATAGATAGAGATAGGTAGGTAGGTAGATTGATTGATAGATACAGATAGGTAGGTAGGTAGATAGATAGATAGAGATAGGTAGGTAGGTAGATTGATAGATATAGATAGGTAGGTAGGTAGATAGATAAATACTGATAGGTAGGTAGGTAGATAGATAGGTACAGATAGGTAGGTAGGTAGATAGATAAATACAGACAGGTAGGTAGGTAGATAGATAGATAGAGATAGGTAGGTAGGTAGATTGATATATACAGATAGGTAGGTAGGTAGGTAGATAAATACAGATAGGTAGGTAGGTAGGTAGATAGATAGAGATAGGTAGGTAGGTAGATAGATAGATAGAGACAGGTAGATAGGTAGGTAGATAGATAGAGATAGGTAGGTAGGTAGATAGATAGATACATATAGGTAGGTAGGTAGATAGATAGATACAGATAGGTAGGTAGGTAGATAGATAGATAGACATAGGTAGGTAGGTAGATTGATAGATACAGATAGGTAGGTAGGTAGGTAGATAGATAGATACAGATAGGTAGGTAGGTAGATAGATAGATAGATAGACATAGGTAGGTAGGTAGATTGATAGATACAGATAGGTAGGTAGGTAGATAGATAGATATAGATAGGTAGGTAGGTAGATAGATAGATAGAGATAGGTAGGTAGGTAGATAGATAGATAGAGATAGGTAGGTAGGTAGATTTATAGATACAGATAGGTAGGTAGGTAGATAGATAAATACAGATAGGTAGGTAGGTAGGTAGATAGATAGAGATAGGTAGGTAGGTAGATAGATAGATAGAGATAGCTAGGTAGGTAGATTGATAGATACAGATAGGTAGGTAGGTAGATAGATAAATACAGATAGGTAGGTAGGTAGATTGATAGATAGAGATAGGTAGGTAGGTAGATTGATAGATACAGATAGGTAGGTAGGTAGGTAGATAGATAGATACAGATAGGTAGGTAGGTAGATAGATAGATACAGATAGGTAGGTAGGTAGATAGATAGATACAGATAGGTAGGTAGGTAGATAGAGATAGGTAGGTAGATTTATTGATAGATACAGATAGGTAGGTAGGTAGATAGATAGATAGAGATAGGTAGGTAGGTAGATTGATAGATACAGATAGGTAGGTAGGTAGATAGATAAATACTGATAGGTAGGTAGGTAGATAGATAGGTACAGATAGGTAGGTAGGTAGATAGATAAATACAGACAGGTAGGTAGGTAGATAGATAGATAGAGATAGGTAGGTAGGTAGATTGATATATACAGATAGGTAGGTAGATAGGTAGATAAATACAGATAGGTAGGTAGGTAGGTAGATAGATAGAGATAGGTAGGTAGGTAGATAGATAGATAGAGACAGGTAGATAGGTAGGTAGATAGATAGAGATAGGTAGGTAGGTAGATTGATAGATAGAGATAGGTAGGTAGGTAGATAGATAGATACAGGTAGGTAGGTAGATAGATAGATACAGATAGGTAGGTAGGTAGATAGATAGATAGAGATAGGTAGGTAGGTAGATAGAGATAGGTAGGTAGGTAGATTGATTGATAGATACAGATAGGTAGGTAGGTAGATAGATAGAGATAGGTAGGTAGGTAGATTGATAGATACAGATAGGTAGGTAGGTAGATAGATAAATACTGATAGGTAGGTAGGTAGATAGATAGGTACAGATAGGTAGGTAGGTAGATAGATAAATACAGACAGGTAGGTAGGTAGATAGATAGATAGAGATAGGTAGGTAGGTAGATTGATATATACAGATAGGTAGGTAGATAGGTAGATAAATACAGATAGGTAGGTAGGTAGGTAGATAGATAGAGATAGGTAGGTAGGTAGATAGATAGATAGAGACAGGTAGATAGGTAGGTAGATAGATAGAGATAGGTAGGTAGGTAGATTGATAGATAGAGATAGGTAGGTAGGTAGATAGATAGATACAGATAGGTAGGTAGGTAGATAGATAGATACAGATAGGTAGGTAGGTAGATAGATAGATAGACATAGGTAGGTAGGTAGATTGATAGATACAGATAGGTAGGTTGGTAGATAGATAGATATAGATAGGTAGGTAGGTAGATAGATAGATAGAGATAGGTAGCTAGGTAGATTGATAGATACAGATAGGTAGGTAGGTAGATAGATAGATAGAGATAGGTAGGTAGGTAGATTGATAGATAGAGATAGGTAGGTAGGTAGATTGATAGATACAGATAGGTAGGTAGGTAGATAGATAGATACAGATACGTAGGTAGGTAGATAGATAGATTCAGATAGGTAGGTAGGTAGATAGATAGATAGAGATAGGTAGGTAGGTAGATTGATAGATACAGATAGGTAGGTAGGTAGATAGATAGATAGAGATAGGTAGGTAGGTAGATTGAAAGATACAGATAGGTAGGTAGGTAGATAGATAGATACAGATAGGTAGGTAGGTAGATTGATAGATAGAGATAGGTAGGTAGGTAGATTGATAGATACAGATAGGTAGGTAGGTAGATAGATAGATACAGATAGGTAGGTAGGTAGATAGATAGATACAGTTATGTAGGTAGGTAGGTAGATAGATAGATACAGATAGGTAGCTAGGTAGGTAGATAGATAGATACAGATAGGTAGGTAGGTAGATTGATAGATAGAGATAGGTAGGTAGGTAGATAGATAGATAGACATAGGTAGGTAGGTAGATTGATAGATACAGATAGGTAGGTAGGTAGATAGATAGATACAGATAGGTAGGTAGGTAGATAGATAGATAGAGATAGGTAGCTAGGTAGATTGATAGATACAGATAGGTAGGTAGGTAGATAGATAGATACAGATAGGTAGGTAGGTAGATAGATAGATAGAGATAGGTAGCTAGGTAGATTGATAGATACAGATAGGTAGGTAGGTAGATAGATAGATACAGATAGGTAGGTAGGTAGATAGATAGATAGATAGAGATAGGTAGGTAGGTAGATTGATAGATACAGATAGGTAGGTAGGTAGGTAGATAGATAGATAGATAGAGATAGGTAGGTAGGTAGATAGATAGATACAGATAGGTAGGTAGGTAGATAGATAGATACAGATAGGTAGGTAGGTAGATAGATAGATAGATAGACATAGGTAGGTAGGTAGATTGATACATACAGATAGGTAGGTAGGTAGATAGATAGATACAGATAGGTAGGTAGGTAGATAGATAGAGATAGGTAGGTAGATAGATAGATAAATACAGATAGGTAGGTAGGTAGGTAGATAGATAGAGATAGGTAGGTAGGTAGATAGATAGATAGAGATAGGTAGGTAGGTAGATTGATAGATAGAGATAGGTAGGTAGGTAGATAGATAGATAGACATAGGTAGGTAGGTAGATTGATAGATACAGATAGGTAGGTAGGTAGATAGATAGATATAGATAGGTAGGTAGGTAGATAGATAGATAGAGATAGGTAGCTAGGTAGATTGATAGATACAGATAGGTAGGTAGGTAGATAGATAGATAGAGATAGGTAGGTAGGTAGATTGATAGATAGAGATAGGTAGGTAGGTAGATTGATAGATACAGATAGGTAGGTAGGTAGATAGATAGATACAGATACGTAGGTAGGTAGATAGATAGATTCAGATAGGTAGGTAGGTAGATAGATAGATAGAGATAGGTAGGTAGGTAGATTGATAGATACAGATAGGTAGGTAGGTAGATAGATAGTTATAGATAGGTAGGTAGGTAGATTGAAAGATACAGATAGGTAGGTAGGTAGATAGATAGATACAGATAGGTAGGTAGGTAGATTGATAGATAGAGATAGGTAGGTAGGTAGATTGATAGATACAGATAGGTAGGTAGGTAGATAGATAGATACAGATAGGTAGGTAGGTAGATAGATAGATACAGTTATGTAGGTAAGTAGGTAGATAGATAGATACAGATAGGTAGCTAGGTAGGTAGATAGATAGATACAGATAGGTAGGTAGGTAGATTGATAGATAGAGATAGGTAGGTAGGTAGATAGATAGATAGACATAGGTAGGTAGGTAGATTGATAGATACAGATAGGTAGGTAGGTAGATAGATAGATACAGATAGGTAGGTAGGTAGATAGATAGATAGAGATAGGTAGCTAGGTAGATTGATAGATACAGATAGGTAGGTAGGTAGATAGATAGATACAGATAGGTAGGTAGGTAGATAGATAGATAGAGATAGGTAGCTAGGTAGATTGATAGATACAGATAGGTAGGTAGGTAGATAGATAGATAGAGATAGGTAGGTAGGTAGATTGATAGATAGAGATAGCTAGGTAGGTAGATTGATAGATACAGATAGGTAGGTAGGTAGATAGATAGATACAGATAGGTAAGTAGGTAGATAGATAGATAGATAGAGATAGGTAGGTAGGTAGATTGATAGATACAGATAGGTAGGTAGGTAGATAGATAGATACAGATAGGTAGGTAGGTAGATAGATAGATACAGATAGGTAGGTAGGTAGATTGATAGATACAGATATGTAGGTAAGTTGATAGACAGATAGAGATAGGTAGGTAGGTAGGTAGGTAGATAGAAAGAGATAGTTAGGTAGGTAGGTAGATAGATACAGATAGGTAGGTAGGTAGATAGATAGAGATAGGTAGGTAGGTAGGTAGATAGATAGAGATAGGTAGGTAGGTAGATAGATAGATAGAGATAGGTAGGTAGGTAGATACATAGATACAGATAGGTAGGTAGGTAGATAGATAGATACAGATAGGTAGGTAGGTAGATAGATAGATAGAGATAGGTACGTAGGTAGATAGATAGATACAGATAGGTAGGTAGGTATATAGATAGATAGATAGAGATAGGTAGGTAGGTAGGTAGATAGATAGAGATAGGTAGGTAGGTAGGTAGATAGATAGATAGAGATAGGTAGGTAGGTAGGTAGATAGATAGAGATAGGTAGGTAGGTAGATTGATAGATACAGATAGGTAGGTAGGTAGATAGATAGATACAGATAGGTAGGTAGGTAGATAGATAGATACAGATAGGTAGGTAGGTACGTAGATAGATAGAGATAGGTAGGTAGGTAGATAGATAGATAGAGATAGGTAGGTAGGTAGATTGATAGATACAGATAGGTAGGTAGGTAGATTGATAGAGACAGATAGGTAGGTAGGTAGATATATAGATACAGATAGGTAGGTAG